>OZ010646.1:19328455-20056101 GCA_963932195.1 Empis livida
CGAAATATGGACAATACCAGAAAACTCAAATATTTCAGATACTTTTTGTTTTGTTATTTTGTTGCGAAATATGGACAAAAACAAAAAACTCAAATATTTCAGATAATTTTTGTTTTGTTATTTTGTTGCGAAATATGGACAAAAACAAAAAACTCAAATATTTCAAATAGTTTTTTTTATTTTTTCGTTGTTTTGTTGCGAAATATGGACAAAAACAGAAAACTCAAATATTTCAGATACTTTCTTGCTATTTTTTCGTTATTTTGTTGCGAAATATGGACAAACAGAAAGCTAAAATATTTCAGATACTCTTTCGTTGTTTTTTCGTTCTTTTGTTGCGAAATATGGACAAAAACAACTCAAATATTTCAGATATTTTTTTGCTTTTTTTTCGTTATTTTGTTGCGAAATATGGAGAAAAAAAGAAAACTGAAATATTTCAGAGAATTTGTTGTCTTTTTCTGTTATTTTGTTGCGAAATATGTACAAAAACAGAAAAATCAAATATTTAAGATACTTTTTTGTTTTGTTGTGGTTATTTTGTTGCGAAATATGGACAAACACAGAAAGTTCAAATATTTCAGATACTTCTATGTTTTTTTTTCATTATTTTTTTACGAAATATGGACAAAATGAAAAAACTCAAATATTTCAGATTCTTTTTGATTTTTTTCGATATTTAGTTGCGAGATATGGACAAAATCAGAAAACTCAAATATTTCAGATAGTTTTTGTTTTTTTTTCGTTATTTGGTTGCGAAATATGGACAAAAGCAGAAAATACAAATATTTCGGATACTTTGTTGTCGTTTTTTCGTTATTTTGTTGCGAAATATGGACAAAAAATGAAAACTCAAATATTTCAGACACTTTGTAGTTTTTTTTCGTTATTTTGTTGCGAAATATGGACAAAAACAGAAAACTAAAATATTTCAGATACTTTTTGTTTGTTTTTTTCTTATTTTGTTGAGAAATTTGGAGAAAAGCAGAAAACTCAAATATTTCAGATACTTTTTGGTTTTTTTTTTCGTTATATTATATCGAAATATGGACAAAAAAGAAAACTGAAATATTTCTCTAGTTTTTTGTTTTTTTTCGTTATTTTCTTGCGAAATATGGACAAAAACAGAAAACTCAAATATTTCAGATATTTTTTGTTTTTTTTTCGTTATTTTGTAGTGAAATATGGACAAAAACAGAAAACTCAAATATTTCAGATACTTCTTTTTTATTTTTGCGTTATTTTGTTGCGAAATATGGACAAAACCAGAAAAATCAAATATTTCAGATACTTTTTTGTTTTTTTTCGTTATTTTGTTGCGAAATATGTAAAAAAACAGAAAACTCAATTATTTCAGATACTTTTTTGGTTTTTTTTTCGTTATTTTGTTGCGAAATATGTACAAAAACAGAAAAATCAAATATTTAAAATAATTTTTGGTTATTTTTCGTTATTTTGTTACGAAATATGGACAAACACAGAAAAATCAAATATTTCAGATATTTTTTTGTTTTTTTTTTCGTTATTTTTTTGCGAAATATGGACAAAAATAGAAAACTCAAATATTGCAGATTCTTTCTTGTTATTTTTTCGTTATTTTGTTGCCAAATATGGACAAAAACAGAAAGCTAAAATGATTCAGATACTCTTTCGTTGTTTTTTCGGTATTTTGTTGCGAAATATGGACAAAAACAGAAAACTCAAATATTTCAGATACTTTTTTGTTTTTTTTTTTCGTTATTTTGTTGCGAAATATGTACAAAAACAGAAAAATCAAATATTTAAAATAATTTTTGGTTATTTTTCGTTATTTTGTTACGAAATATGGACAAACACAGAAAAATCAAATATTTCAGATATTTTTTTGTTTTTTTTCCGTTATTTTTTTGCGAAATATGGACAAAAATAGAAAACTCAAATATTGCAGATTCTTTCTTGTTATTTTTTCGTTATTTTGTTGCGAAATATGGACAAAAACAGAAAGCTAAAATGATTCAGATACTCTTTCGTTGTTCTTTCGGTATTTTGTTGCGAAATATGGACAAAAACAGAAAACTCAAATATTTCAGATACTTTTTGTTTTATTATTTTGTTGCGAAATATGGACAAAAACAAAAAACTCAAATATTTCAGATAGTTTTTTTTATTTTTTCGTTGTTTTGTTGCGAAATATGGACAAAAACAGAAAACTCAAATATTTCAGATACTTTCTTGCTATTTTTTCGTTATTTTGTTGCGAAATATGGACAAAAACAGAAAACTAAAATATTTCACATAATTTTTGTTGGTTTTTTTCCTAATTTTGTTGAGAAATATGGACAAAAACAGATTACTGAAATATTTCAGATATTTTTTGGTTTTTTTTTCGTTATTTTTTCGTAGTGAAATATGGACAAAAATAGAAAACTCAAATATTGCAGATTCTTTCTTGTAATTTTTTCGTTATTTTGTTGCGAAATATGGACAAAAACAGAAAGCTAAAATGATTCAGATACTCTTTCGTTGTTTTTTCGTTATTTTGTTGCGAAATATGGACAAAACCAGAAAACTCAAATATTTCAGATACTTTTTGTTTTATTATTTTGTTGCGAAATATGGACAAAAACAAAAAAAAACTGAAATATTTCAGATAGTTTTTTTTATTTTTTCGTTGTTTTGTTGCGAAATATGGACAAAAACAGAAAACTCAAATATTTCAGATACTTTCTTGTTATTTTTTCGTTATTTTGTTGCGAAATATGGACAAAAACAGAAAGCTAAAATATTTCAGATATTCTTTCGTTGTTTTTTCGTTATTTTGTTGCGAAATATGGACAAAACCAGAAAACTCAAATATTTCAGATACTTTTTGTTTTGTTATTTTGTTGCGAAATATGGACAAAAACAAAAAACTCAAATATTTCAGATAATTTTTGTTTTGTTATTTTGTTGCGAAATATGGACAAAAACAAAAAACTCAAATATTTCAAATAGTTTTTTTTTTTTATTTTTTCGTTGTTTTGTTGCGAAATATGGACAAAAACAGCAAACTCAAATATTTCAGATACTTTCTTGCTATTTTTTCGTTATTTTGTTGCGAAATATGGACTAACAGAAAGCTAAAATATTTCAGATACTCTTTCGTTGTTTTCTCGTTATTTTGTTGCGAAATATGGACAAAAACAACTCACATATTTCAGATATTTTTTTGCTTTTTTTTCGTTATTTTGTTGCGAAATATATACAAAAACAGAAAACTCAAATATTTCAGATACTTTTTTGTTTTTTTTTCGTTATTTTGTTCCGAAATATGTACAAAAACAGAAAACTAAAATATTTCAGATAATTTTTTGTTTTTGTTTCGTTATTTTGTTGCGAAATATGTACAAAAACAAAAAAATCAAATATTTAAGATACTTTTTGGTTTTTTTCCGTTATTTTGTTGCGAAATATGGACAATCACAGAAAAATCAAATATTTCAGATACTTTTTAGTTTTTTTTTCTTTATTTTGTTGCTAAATATGGACAAAAACAGAAAACTCAAATATTTCAGATACTTTCTTGTTATTTTTTCGTTAGTTTATTGCGAAATATGGACAACAACAGAAAATTGAATTATTTCAGATTCTTATTGTTTTTTTGATATTTAGTTGCGAAATATGGACAAAAACAGAAAACTCAAATATTTCAGATAGTTTGTCGTGTTTTTTTTTCGTTATTTTGTTGCGAAATATGGACAAAAACAGAAAACTCAAATATTTAAGATTCCTTTTGTTTTTTTTCGATATTTAGTTGCGAAATATGGACAAAAACAGAAAACTAAAATATTTCATATACTTTGCCGTGTTTTTTTTCGTCATTTTGTTGCGAAATATGTACAAAAACAGAAAAATCAATTATTTCTGATTCTTTTTGTTTTTTTTCGATATTTAGTTGCGAAATATGGACAAAAACAGAAAACTCAAATATTTAAGGTATTTTTTGGTTTTTTTTTTCGTTATTTTGTTTCGAAATATGGACAAAAATAGAAAACTCAAATATTTCAGATACTTTCTCGTAATTTTTTCGTTATTTTGTTGCGAAATATTGACAAAACCAGAAAACTCAAATATTTTAGATACTTTTTATTTTGTTATTTTGTTGTGAAATATGGACGAAAACAAAAAACTCAAATATTTCAGATAGTTTTTTTATTTTTTCGTTGTTTTGTTACGAAATATGGACAAAAACAGAAAACTCAAATATTTCAGATACTTTCTTGTTATTTTTTCGTTATTTTGTTGCGAAATATGGACAAAAACAGAAAGCTAAAATATTTCAGATGCTCTTTCGTTGTTTTTACGTTATTTTGTTCCGAAATATGGACAAAAAAAAACTCAAATATTTGAGATACTTTTTTGTTTTTTTTTTCGTTATTTTGGTGCGAAGTATGGACAAAAAAGAAAAATCAAATTTTTCAGATATTTTTTTGTTTTTTTTTCGTTATTTTGTTGGGAAATATGGACAAATATAGAAAACTAAAATATTTCAGAGAATTTGTTGTTTTTTCCGTTATTTTGTTGCGAAATATGGACAAAACCAGAAAACTCAAATATTTCAGATATTTTTTTTTCTTTATTTTGGTACGACATATGGACAAACACAGAAAGCTCAAATATTTCGGATACTTTCTTGTTGGTTTTTCGTTATTTTGTTGCGTAATATGGACAAAAAAAGAAAACTCAAATATTTCAGATACTTTGTCGTTTTTTTCGTTATTTTGTTGCGAAATATGGACAAAAACAGAAAACTCAAATATTTCCGATACTCTTTGTTTTTCTTTTTTCGTTATTTTGTTGCGAAATATGGACAAAAAAGAAAACTCAAATTTTTCATATATTTTTTTGTTTTTTTTCGTTATTTTGTTGGGAAATATGGACAAAAACAGAAAACTTAAATATCTCAGAGAATTTGTTGTTTTTTCCGTTATTTTGTTGCGAAATATGGAAAAAACCAGAAAACTCAAATATTTCAGACATTTTTTTTTCGTTATTTTGTTGCGAAATATGGACAAACACAGAAAGCTCAAAAATTTCAGATACTTCTATGTTTTTTTTCATTATTTTGTTACGAAATATGGACAAAATGAAAAAACTCAAATATTTCAGATTCTTTTTGTTTTTTTTCGATATTTAGTTGCGAAATATGGACAAAATCAGAAAACTCAAATATTTTAGATAGTTTTTGTTTTTTTTCATTATTTTGTTGCGAAATATCGATAAAAACAGAAAATACAAATATTTCGGATACTTTTTTGTGGTTTTTTCGTTATTTTGTTGCGAAATATGGAAAAAAATGAAAACTCAAATATTTCAGACACTTTGTAGTTTTTTTTTCGTTATTTTGTTGCGATATATGGACAAAAACAGAAAACTCAGATATTTCAGATACTTTCTTGTTACTTTTTCGTTATTTTGTTGCGAAATATGGACAAAAACAGAAAACTAAAATATTTCAGATACTTTTTGTTTGTTTTTTTCCTTATTTTGTTGAGAAATTTGGACAAAAGCAGAAAACTCATATATTTCAGATAATTTTTGTTTTTTTTTTCGTTATATTATAGCGAAATATGCACAAAAAAGTAAACTAAAATATTTATGTAGTTTTTTGTTTTTTATTTCGTTATTTTCTTGCGAAATATGGACAAAAACAGAAAACTCAAATATTTCAGATATTTTTTGTTTTTTTTATTCGTTATTTTGTTGCGAAATATGGATCAAAACAGAAACCTATATTTCAGATAATTTTTGTTTGTTTTTTTCCTAACTTTGTTGAGAAATATGGACAAAAACAGAATACTCAAATATTTCAGATATTTTTTGGTTTTTTTTCGTTATTTTGTAGTGAAATATGGACAAAAACAGAAAACTCAAATATTTCAGATACTTCTTTTTTATTTTTGCGTTATTTTGTTGCGAAATATGGACAAAACCAGAAAAATCAAATATTTCAGATACTTTTTTGTTTTTTTTCGTTATTTTGTTGCGAAATATGTAAAAAAACAGAAAACTCAATTATTTCAGATACTTTTTTTTTTTTTTCGTTATTTTGTTGCGAAATATGTACAAAAAAGAAAACTGAAATATTTCTCTAGTTTTTTTTTTTTTTCGTTATTTTCTTGCGAAATATGGACAAAAACAGAAAACTCAAATATTTCAGATATTTTTTGTTTTTTTTTCGTTATTTTGTAGTGAAATATGGACAAAAACAGAAAACTCAAATATTTCAGATACTTCTTTTTTATTTTTGCGTTATTTTGTTGCGAAATATGGACAAAACCAGAAAAATCAAATATTTCAGATACTTTTTGGTTTTTTTCGTTATTTTGTTGCGAAATATGTAAAAAAACAGAAAACTCAATTATTTCAGATACTTTTTTGGTTTTTTTTTCGTTATTTTGTTGCGAAATATGTACAAAAACAGAAAAATCAAATATTTAAAATAATTTTTGGTTATTTTTCGTTATTTTGTTACGAAATATGGACAAACACAGAAAAATCAAATATTTCAGATATTTTTTTGTTTTTTTTTCGTTATTTTTTTGCGAAATATGGACAAAAATAGAAAACTCAAATATTGCAGATTCTTTCTTGTTGTTTTTTCGTTATTTTGTTGCCAAATATGGACAAAAACAGAAAGCTAAAATGATTCAGATACTCTTTCGTTGTTTTTTCGGTATTTTGTTGCGAAATATGGACAAAAACAGAAAACTCAAATATTTCAGATACTTTTTTGTTTTTTTTTTCGTTATTTTGTTGCGAAATATGTACAAAAACAGAAAAATCAAATATTTAAAATAATTTTTGGTTATTTTTCGTTATTTTGTTACGAAATATGGACAAACACAGAAAAATCAAATATTTCAGATATTTTTTTGTTTTTTTTTCGTTATTTTTTTGCGAAGTATGGACAAAAATAGAAAACTCAAATATTGCAGATTCTTTCTTGTTATTTTTTCGTTATTTTGTTGCGAAATATGGACAAAAACAGAAAGCTAAAATGATTCAGATACTGTTTCGTTGTTTTTTTCGGTATTTTGTTGCGAAATATGGACAAAAACAGAAAACTCAAATATTTCAGATACTTTTTGTTTTATTATTTTGTTGCGAAATATGGACAAAAACAAAAAACTCAAATATTTCAGATAGTTTTTTTTATTTTTTCGTTGTTTTGTTGCGAAATATGGACAAAAACAGAAAACTCAAATATTTCAGATACTTTCTTGCTATTTTTTCGTTATTTTGTTGCGAAATATGGACAAAAACAGAAAACTAAAATATTTCACATAATTTTTGTTGGTTTTTTTCCTAATTTTGTTGAGAAATATGGACAAAAACAGATTACTGAAATATTTCAGATATTTTTTGGTTTTTTTTTCGTTATTTTTTCGTAGTGAAATATGGACAAAAATAGAAAACTCAAATATTGCAGATTCTTTCTTGTAATTTTTTCGTTATTTTGTTGCGAAATATGGACAAAAACAGAAAGCTAAAATTATTCAGATACTCTTTCGTTGTTTTTTCGTTATTTTGTTGCGAAATATGGACAAAACCAGAAAACTCAAATATTTCAGATACTTTTTGTTTTATTATTTTGTTGCGAAATATGGACAAAAACAAAAAAAACTGAAATATTTCAGATAGTTTTTTTTATTTTTTCGTTGTTCTGTTGCGAAATATGGACAAAAACAGAAAACTCAAATATTTCAGATACTTTCTTGTTATTTTTTCGTTATTTTGTTGCGAAATATGGACAAAAACAGAAAGCTAAAATATTTCAGATATTCTTTCGTTGTTTTTTCGTTATTTTGTTGCGAAATATGGACAAAACCAGAAAACTCAAATATTTCAGATACTTTTTGTTTTGTTATTTTGTTGCGAAATATGGACAAAAACAAAAAACTCAAATATTTCAGATAATTTTTGTTTTGTTATTTTGTTGCGAAATATGGACAAAAACAAAAAACTCAAATATTTCAAATAGTTTTTTTTATTTTTTCGTTGTTTTGTTGCGAAATATGGACAAAAACAGAAAACTCAAATATTTCAGATACTTTCTTGCTATTTTTTCGTTATTTTGTTGCGAAATATGGACAAACAGAAAGCTAAAATATTTCAGATACTCTTTCGTTGTTTTCTCGTTATTTTGTTGCGAAATATGGACAAAAACAACTCAAATATTTCAGATATTTTTTTGCTTTTTTTTCGTTATTTTGTTGCGAAATATATACAAAAACAGAAAACTCAAATATTTCAGATACTTTTTTGTTTTTTTTTCGTTATTTTGTTCCGAAATATGTACAAAAACAGAAAACTAAAATATTTCAGATAATTTTTTGTTTTTGTTTCGTTATTTTGTTGCGAAATATGTACAAAAACAAAAAAATCAAATATTTAAGATACTTTTTGGTTTTTTTTCGTTATTTTGTTGCGAAATATGGACAATCACAGAAAAATCAAATATTTCAGATACTTTTTAGTTTTTTTTTCTTTATTTTGTTGCTAAATATGGACAAAAACAGAAAACTCAAATATTTCAGATACTTTCTTGTTATTTTTTCGTTAGTTTATTGCGAAATATGGACAACAACAGAAAATTGAATTATTTCAGATTCTTATTGTTTTTTTGATATTTAGTTGCGAAATATGGACAAAAATAGAAAACTCAAATATTTCAGATAGTTTGTCGTGTTTTTTTTTCGTTATTTTGTTGCGAAATATGGACAAAAACAGAGAACTCAAATATTTAAGATTCCTTTTGTTTTTTTTTCGATATTTAGTTGCGAAATATGGACAAAAACAGAAAACTAAAATATTTCATATACTTTGCCGTGTTTTTTTTTCGTTATTTTGTTGCGAAATATGTACAAAAACAGAAAAATCAAATATTTCAGATACTTTTTTGTTTTTTTTTTCGTTATTTTGTTGAGAAATATGGACAAGATAAACTCAAATATTTCAGATATTTTTTGTTTTTTTTTGTTATTTTGTTGCGAAATATGTACAAAAACAGAAAACTCAAATATTTCTGATTCTTTTTGTTTTTTTTCGATATTTAGTTGCGAAATATGGACAAAAACAGAAAACTCAAATATTTAAGGTATTTTTTGGTTTTTTTTTTCGTTATTTTGTTTCGAAATATGGACAAAAATAGAAAACTCAAATATTTCAGATACTTTCTCGTAATTTTTTCGTTATTTTGTTGCGAAATATTGACAAAACCAGAAAACTCAAATATTTTAGATACTTTTTATTTTGTTATTTTGTTGTGAAATATGGACGAAAACAAAAAACTCAAATATTTCAGATAGTTTTTTTATTTTTTCGTTGTTTTGTTACGAAATATGGACAAAAACAGAAAACTCAAATATTTCAGATACTTTCTTGTTATTTTTTCGTTATTTTGTTGCGAAATATGGACAAAAACAGAAAGCTAAAATATTTCAGATGCTCTTTCGTTGTTTTTACGTTATTTTGTTCCGAAATATGGACAAAAAAAACTCAAATATTTGAGATACTTTTTTGTTTTTTTTTTTCGTTATTTTGGTGCGAAGTATGGACAAAAAAGAAAAATCAAATTTTTCAGATATTTTTTTGTTTTTTTTTTCGTTATTTTGTTGGGAAATATGGACAAATATAGAAAACTAAAATATTTCAGAGAATTTGTTGTTTTTTCCGTTATTTTGTTGCGAAATATGGACAAAACCAGAAAACTCAAATATTTCAGATATTTTTTTTTCTTTATTTTGGTACGACATATGGACAAACACAGAAAGCTCAAATATTTCGGATACTTTCTTGTTGGTTTTTCGTTATTTTGTTGCGTAATATGGACAAAAAATGAAAACTCAAATATTTCAGATACTTTGTCGTTTTTTTCGTTATTTTGTTGCGAAATATGGAGAAAAACAGAAAACTCAAATATTTCCGATACTCTTTGTTTTTCTTTTTTCGTTATTTTGTTGCGAAATATGGACAAAAAAGAAAACTCAAATTTTTCATATATTTTTTTGTTTTTTTTCGTTATTTTGTTGGGAAATATGGACAAAAACAGAAAACTTAAATATCTCAGAGAATTTGTTGTTTTTTCCGTTATTTTGTTGCGAAATATGGAAAAAACCAGAAAACTCAAATATTTCAGACATTTTTTTTTCGTTATTTTGTTGCGAAATATGGACAAACACAGAAAGCTCAAAAATTTCAGATACTTCTATGTTTTTTTTCATTATTTTGTTACGAAATATGGACAAAATGAAAAAACTCAAATATTTCAGATTCTTTTTGTTTTTTTTCGATATTTTGTTGCGAAATATGGACAAAATCAGAAAACTCAAATATTTTAGATAGTTTTTGTTTTTTTTTCATTATTTTGTTGCGAAATATCGATAAAAACAGAAAATACAAATATTTCGGATACTTTTTTGTGGTTTTTTCGTTATTTTGTTGCGAAATATGGAAAAAAATGAAAACTCAAATATTTCAGACACTTTGTAGTTTTTTTTTCGTTATTTTGTTGCGATATATGGACAAAAACAGAAAACTCCGATATTTCAGATACTTTCTTGTTACTTTTTCGTTATTTTGTTGCGAAATATGGACAAAAACAGAAAACTAAAATATTTCAGATACGTTTTGTTTGTTTTTTTCCTTATTTTGTTGAGAAATTTGGACAAAAGCAGAAAACTCATATATTTCAGATAATTTTTGTTTTTTTTTTTCGTTATATTATAGCGAAATATGCACAAAAAAGTAAACTAAAATATTTCTGTAGTTTTTTGTTTTTTATTTCGTTATTTTCTTGCGAAATATGGACAAAAACAGAAAACTCAAATATTTCAGATATTTTTTGTTTTTTTTATTCGTTATTTTGTTGCGAAATATGGACCAAAACAGAAACCTATATTTCAGATAATTTTTGTTTGTTTTTTTCCTAACTTTGTTGAGAAATATGGACAAAAACAGAATACTCAAATATTTCATATATTTTTTGGTTTTTTTTCGTTATTTAGTAGTGAAATATGGACAAACACAGAAAACTCAAATATTTCAGATACTTCTTTTTTATTTTGTCGTTATTTTGTTGCGAAATATGGACAAAACCAGAAAAATCAAATATTTCAGATAATTTTTTGTTTTTTATTTCGTTATTTTCTTGCGAAATATGGACAAAAACAGAAAACTCAAATATTTCAGATATTTTTTGTTTTTTTTTCGTTATTTTGTTGTGAAATATGGACAAAAACAGAAAGCTAAAATATTTCAGATACTCTTTCGTTGTTTTTTCGTTATTTTGGTACGAAATATGGACAAAAACAGATTAGTCAAATATTTCAGATATTTTTTGGTTTTTTTTTCGTTATTTTGTTGCGAAATATGTACAAAAATAGAAAACTCAAATATTTCAGATACTTTTTTGTATTTTTTTCGTTATTTTGTTGTGAAATATGGACAAAACAGAAAGCTAAAATATTTCAGATACTCTTTCGTTGTTTTTTCGTTATTTTGTCTCGAAATATGTACAAAAACAGAAAACTCAAATATTTAAGATACTTTTTTGTTTTTTTTTTCGTTATTTTGTTGCGAAATATGTACAAAAACAGAAAAATCAAATATTTAAGATAATTTTTGGTTATTTTTCGTTATTTTGTTGCGAAATATGGACAAACACAGAAAAATCAAATATTTCAGATACTCTTTCGTTGTTTTTTAGTTATTTTGTTGCGAAATATGGACAAAACCAGAAAACTCAAATATTTCAGATACTTTTTGTTTTGTTATTTTGTTGCGAAATATGGACAAAAACAAAAAACTCAAATATTTCAGATAGTTTTTTTTATTTTTTCGTGGTTTTGTTGCGAAATATGGACAAACAGAAAGCTAAAATATTTCAGATACTCTTTCGTTGTTTTTTCGTTATTTTGTTGCGAAATATGGACGAAAAAACTCAAATATTTAAGATACTTTTTTGTTTTTTTTTTCGTTATTTTGTTGCGAAATATGTACAAAAACAGAAAAATCAAATATTTAAGATAATTTTTGGTTATTTTTCGTTATTTTGTTGCGACATATGGACAAAAACAGAAAGCTAAAATATTTCAGATACTCTTTCGTTGTTTTTTCGTTATTTTGTTGCGAAATATGGACAAAACCAGAAAACTCAAATATTTCAGATACTTTTTGTTTTGTTATTTTGTTGCGAAATATGGACAAGAACAAAAAACTCAAATATTTCAGATAGTTTTTTTTATTTTTTCGTGGTTTTGTTGCGAAATATGGACAAACAGAAAGCTAAAATATTTCAGATACTCTTTCGTTGTTTTTTCGTTATTTTGTTGCGAAATATGGACGAAAAAAACTCAAATATTTAAGATACTTTTTTGTTTTTTTTTTCGTTATTTTGTTGCGAAATATGTACAAAAACAGAAAAATCAAATATTTAAGATAATTTTTGGTTATTTTTCGTTATTTTGTTGCGAAATATGGACAAACACAGAAAAATCAAATATTTCAGATATTTTTTTGTTTTTTTTTTGTTATTTTGTTGCGAAATATGGACAAAAACAGAAAGCTAAAATATTTCAGATACTCTTTCGTTGTTTTTTCGTTATTTTGTTGCGAAATATGGACAAAACCAGAAAACTCAAATATTTCAGATACTTTTGTTTTGTTATTTTGTTGCGAAATATGGACAAAAACAAAAAACTCAAATATTTCAGATAGTTTTTTTCATTTTTTCGTTGTTTTGTTCCGAAATATGGACAAAAATAGAATACTCAAATATTTCAGATACTTTCTTGTTATTTTTTCGTTATTTTGTTGCGAAATATGGACAAAAACAGAAAGCTAAAATATTTCAGATACTCTTTCGTTGTTTTTTCGTTATTTTGTTGCGAAATATGGACAAAACCAGAAAACTCAAATATTTCAGATACTTTTTGTTTTGTTATTTTGTTGCGAAATATGGACAAAAATAAAAAACTCAAATATTTCAGATAGTTTTTTTTATTTTTTCGTGGTTTTGTTGAGAAATATGGACAAAAACAGAATACTCAAATATTTCAGATATTTTATGGTTTTTTTTCGTTATTTTGTAGTGAAATATGAACAAACACAGAAAACTCAAATATTTCAGATACTTCTTTTTTATTTTGTCGTTATTTTGTTGCGAAATATGGACAAAACCAGAAAAATCAAATATTTCAGTTATTTTTTTGTTTTTTTTTTTCGTTATTTTGTTGCGAAATATGTAAAAAACAGAAAACTCAAATATTTCAGATAATTTTTGTTTTTTTTTTTCGTTATTTTGTTACGAAATATGTACAAAAACCAAAAAATCAATTATTTAAGATACTTTTTGGTTTTTTTTTCGTTATTTTGTTGCGAAATATGGACAAACACAGAAAAATCAAAGATTTCAGATACTTTTTGTTTTTCTTTTTTCGTTATTTTGTTGCGAAATATGGACAAAAACAGAAAACTAAAATATTTAAGAGAATTTGTTGTTTTTTCCGTTATTTTGTTGCGAAATATTGACAAAACCAAAAACTCAAATATTTCAGATATTTTTTTCGTTATTTTGTTGCGACATATGGACAAACACAGAAATCTCAAATATTTCTGATACTTTTATGTTTTTTTTTCGTTATTTTGTTGCGAAATATGGACAAAAAAGAAAACTGAAATATTTCAGAGAATTTGTTGTCTTTTTACGTTATTTTGTTGGGAAATATGGACAAAAACAGAAAACTCAATTATTTCAGAGAATTTGTTGTTTTTGTCCCTTATTTTGTTGCGAAATATGGACAAAACCAGAAAACTCAAATATTTCAGATACTTTTTTTTTGTTATTTTGTTGCGAAATATGGACAAAAACAGAAAGTTTAAATATTTGAGATACTGTTATGTTTTTTTTTCGTTATTTTGTTGCGAAGTATGGACAAAAGCAGAAAACTCAATTATTTCAGATACTTTCTTGTTATTTTTTCGTTATTTTATTGCGAAATATGGACAAAAACAGAAAATTGGAATATTTCAGATTCTTTTTGTTTTTTTCGATATTTAGTTGCCAAATATGGACAAAACCAGAAAACTCAAATATTTCAGATACTTTTTTTTTGTTATTTTGTTGCGAAATATGGACAAAAACAGAAAGTTTAAATATTTGAGATACTTTTATGTTTTTTTTTCGTTATTTTGTTGCGAAGTATGGACAAAAGCAGAAAACTCAATTATTTCAGATACTTTCTTGTTATTTTTTCGTTATTTTATTGCGAAATATGGACAAAAACAGAAAATTGGAATATTTCAGATTCTTTTTGTTTTTTTCGATATTTAGTTGCCAAATATGGGCAAACACAGAAAGCTCAAATATTTCAGATACTTCTATGTTTTTTTTTCATTATTTTGTTACGAAATATGTACAAAATGAAAAAACTCAAATATTTCAGATTCTTTTTGTATTTTTTTTTCGATATTTAGTGGCGAAATATGGACAAAAAATGAAAACTCAAATATTTCAGACACTTTGTAGTTTTTTTCGTTATTTTGTTGCGAAATATGGATAAAAACTGAAAACTCAAATATTTCAAATAGTTTTTTGTTTTTTTTTCGTTGTTTTGTTCCGAAATATGGACAAAAACAGAAAACTAAGATATTTCAAATACTTTTTTGTTTGTTTTTTTCCTTATTTTGTTGAGAAATTTGGACAAAAGCAGAATACTCAAATATTTCAGATATTTTTTGGTTTTTTTTGCGTTATTTTGTAGTGAAAATATGGACAATAACAGAAAAGTCAAATATTTCAGTTACTCTTTCGTTGTTTTTTTCGTTATTTTGTTGCGAATAATGGCCAAAAACAGGATACTCAAATATTTCAGATAATTTTTTTGGTTTTTATCCTAATTTTGTTAAGAAATATGGCCAAAAACAGAATACTCAAATATTTCAGATATTTTTTGGTTTTTTTTGCGTTATTTTGTAGTGAAATATGGACAAAAACAGAAAAGTCAAATATTTCAGTTACTCTTTCGTTGTTTTTTCGTTATTTTGTTGCGAATAATGGCCAAAAACAGGATACTCAAATATTTCAGATATTTTTTGGTTTTTTTTTCGTTATTTTGTTGCGAAATATGTACACAAACAGAAAACTCAAATATTTCAGATTTGTTTTTTTTTCGTTATTTTGTCTGGAAATATGGACAAAAAAACTCAAATATTTCAGATATTTTTTGTTTTTTTTTCGTTATTTTGTTGCGAAATATGTACAAAAACAGAAAACTCAAATATTTCAGATACTTTTTTGTTTTTTTTTTCTTTATTTTGTTGAGAAATATGTACAAAAACAGAAAAAATCAAATATTTAAGGTACTTTTTGCTTTTTTTTTCGTTATTTCGTTGCGAAATATGGACAAAAATAGAAAACTCAAATATTTCAGATACTTTCTTGTTATTTTTTCGTTATTTTGTTGCGAAATATGGACAAAAACAGAAAGCTAAAATATTTCAGATGCTCTTATGGGACAAAAAAGAAAAATCAAATTTTTCAGATATTTTTTTGTTTTTTTTCGTTATTTTGTTGGGAAAATATGGACAAATATAGAAAACTAAAATATTTCAGAGAATTTGTTGTTTTTTTCCGTTATTTTGTTGCGAAATATGTACAAAAAACAGAAAACTCAAATATTTCAGGATACTTTTTTTGTTTTTTTTTTCTTTATTTTGTTGAGAAATATGTACAAAAACAGAAAAATCAAATATTTAAGGTACTTTTTGCTTTTTTTCGTTATTTCGTTGCGAAATATGGACAAAAACAGAAAACTCAAATATTTCAGATACTTTTTTTGTTTTTTTTTTTCTTTATTTTGTTGAGAAATATGTACAAAAACAGAAAAATCAAATATTTAAGGTACTTTTTGCTTTTTTTCGTTATTTCGTTGCGAAATATGGACAAACACAGAAAGCTCAAATATTTCGGATACTTTCTTGTTGTTTTTTCGTTATTTTGTTGCGAAATATGGACAAAAAATGAAAACTCAAATATTTCAGATACTTTGTCGTTTTTTTTCGTTATTTTGTTGCGAAATATGGACAAAAAATGAAAAACTAAAATATTTCTGATACGTTTTTGTTTGTTTTTTTCCTCATTTTTGTTGAGAAATATGGACAAAAACAGAAAAACTCAAATATTTCAGAGAATTTGTTATCTTTTTCCGTTATTTTGTTGGAAAATATGTAAAAAAAACAGAAAACTCAAATATTTCAGAGAATTTTTTTCCGTTATTTTGTTGCGAAATATGGACAAAAACAGAAAACTCTTATATTTCCGATACTTTTTTGTTTTTGTTTTTTCGTTATTTTATTGCGAAATATGGACAAAAAAGAAAACTCAACTTTTTCAGATATTTTTCTGTTTTTTTTTCGTTATTTTGTTGGGAAATATCGACAAAAACAGAAAACCCCAAATATTTCTGATACTTTTATGTTTTTTTTTCGTTATTTTGTTGCGAAATATGGACAAAAAATAAAAACTAAAATATTTCAGATACGTTTTTGTTTGTTTGTTTCCTCATTTTGTTGAGAAATATGGACAAAAACAGAAAACTCAAATATTTCAGAGAATTTGTTGTCTTTTTCCGTTATTTTGTCGGGTAATATGGACAAAAACAGAAAACTCAAATATTTCAGATACTCTTTCGTTAATTTTTCGTTATTTTGTTGCGAAATATAGAAAAAAACAGAATACTCAAATATTTCAGATATTCTTTGGTTTTTTTTCGTTATTTTGTTGCGAAATATGTACAAAAACAGAAAACTCAAATATTTCAGATACTTTTTGGTTTTTTTTTCGTTATTTTGTTGTGAAATATGGACAAAAACAGAAAGCTTACATATTTCAGATACTCTTTCGTTGTTTTTTCGTTATTTTGTTGCGAAATATGGACAAAAACAGAATACTCAAATATTTCAGATATTTTTTGGTTTTTTTCGTTATTTTGTTGCGAAATATGTACAAAAAACAGAAAACCTCAAATATTTCAGATACTTTTTTGTTTTTTTTTTGTTATTTTGTTGTGAAATATGGACAAAAACAGAAAGCTAAAATATTTCAGATACTCTTTCGTTGTTTTTTCGTTATTTTGTCTCGAAATATGTACAAAAAACAGAAAAACTCAAATATTTCAGATACTTTTGTGTTTTTTTTTTCGTTATTTTGTTGCGAAATATGGACAAAAACAGAATACTCAAATATTTAAGATAATTTTTGGTTATTTTTCGTTATTTTGTTGCGAAATATGGACAAACACAGAAAAATCAAATATTTCAGATATTTTTTTTGTTTTTTTTTCGTTATTTTGTTGCGAAATATGGACAAAAATAGAAAACTCAAATATTTCAGATTCATTCTTGTTATTTTTTTCGTTATTTTGTTGCGAAATATGGACAAAAACAGAAAGCTAAAATATTTCAGATACTCTTTCGTTGTTTTTTTCGTTATTTTGTTGCGAAATATGGACCAAACCAGAAAACTAAAATATTTCAAATACTTTTTGTTTTGTTATTTTGTTGCGATATATGGACAAAAACAAAAAAACTCAAATATTTCAGATAGTTTTTTTTATTTTTTTCGTTGTTTTGTTGCGAAATATGGACAAAAAGAGAAAACTCAAATATTTCAGGTTACTTTTCTTGTTATATTTTCGTTATTTTGTTGCGAAATATGGACAAAACAAAAAGCTAAAATATTTCAGATACTCTTTCGTTGTTTTTTCGTTATTTTGTTGCGAAATATGTACAAAAACAGAAAACTCAAATATTTCAGATACTTTTTTGTTTTTTTTTTGTTATTTTGTTGTGAAATATGGACAAAAACAGAAAGCTAAAATATTTCAGATACTCTTTCGTTGTTTTTTCGTAATTTTGTCTCGAAATATGTACAAAAAAATATTTCAGATACTTTTTTTTTTTTTTTTCGTTATTTTGTTGCGAAATATGGACAAAAACAGAATACTCAAATATTTAAGATAATTTTTGGTTATTTTTCGTTATTTTGTTGCGAAATATGGACAAACACAGAAAAATCAAATATTTCAGATATTTTTTTGTTTTTTTTTCGTTATTTTGTTGCGAAATATGGACAAAAATAGAAAACTCAAATATTTCAGATTCATTCTTGTTATTTTGTTGCGAAATATGGACAAAAACAGAAAGCTAAAATATTTCAGATACTCTTTCGTTGTTTTTTCGTTATTTTGTTGCGAAATATGGACCAAACCAGAAAACTAAAATATTTCAAATACTTTTTGTTTTGTTATTTTGTTGCGATATATGGACAAAAACAAAAAACTCAAATATTTCAGATAGTTTTTTTTATTTTTTCGTTGTTTTGTGGCAAAATATGGACAAAACCAGAAAACTCAAATATTTCAGATAATTTTTGTTTTGTTATTTTGTTGCGAAATATGGACAAAAACAAAAAACTCAAATATTTCAGATAGTTTTTTTTATTTTGTCGTTGTTTTGTTGCTAAATATGGACAAAAACAGAAAACTCAAATATTTCAGATACTTTTTTGTTTGTTTTTTTCCTTATTTTGTTGAGAAATATGGACAACAACAGAAAACTCAAATATTTCAGATACTCTTTCGTTGTTTTTTCGTTAATTTGTTGCGAAATATGGACGAAAACAAAAAACTCAAATATTTCAGATAGTTTTTTTTATTTTTTCGTTGTTTTGTTGCGAAATATGGACAAAAACAGAAAGCTAAAATATTTTAGATGCTCTTTCGTTGTTTTTTCCTTATTTTGTTGAGAAATTTGGACAAAAGCAGAAAACTCAAATATTTCAGATACTTTTTTGTTTTTTTTTTTTCGTTATATTATAGCGAAATATGGACAAAAAAGAAAACTACAATATTTCTGTAGTTTTTTGTTTTTTTTTTCGTTATATTGTTGCGAAATATGGACAAAAACAGAAAAATCAAATATTTCAGATACTTTTTTGTTTTTTTTTCGTTATTTTGTTGTGAAATATGGACAACAACAGAAAACTAAAATATTTCAGATACTCTTTCGTTGTTTTTTCGTTATTTTGTTGCAAATAATGGACAAAAACAGAATACTCAAATATTTCAGATATTTTTTGGTTTTTTTTTTCGTTATTTTGTTGCGAAATATGTACAAAAACAGAAAACTCAAATATTTCAGATACTTTTTGGGTTTTTATTCGTTATTTTGTTGTGATATATGGACAAAAACAGAAAGCTAAAATATTTCAGATACTCTTTCGTTGTTTTTTCGTTATTTTGACTCGAAATATGGACAAAAAAAACTCAAATATTTCAGATATTTTTTGTTTTTTTTCGTTATTTTGTTGCGAAATATCTAAAAAAAAAGAAAGCTCAAATATTTCAGATACTTTTTTTTTTTTGTTATTTTGTTGAGAAATATGTACAAAAACAGAAAAATTAAATATTTCAGATACTTTTTTGTTTTTTTTCGTTATTTTGTTGTGAAATATGGACAAAAACAGAAAACTCAAATATTTCAGATACTGTTTCGTTGTTTTTTCGTTATTTTGTTGCGAATAATGGCCAAAAACAGAATACTCAAATATTTCAGATATTTTTTGGTTTTTTTTTCGATAATTTGTTGCGAAATATGTACAAAAACAGAAAACTCAAATATTTCAGATACTTTTTTGTTTTTTTCGCTATTTTGTCTCGAAATATGGACAAAAAAAACTCAAATATTTCAGATATTCTTTGTTTTTTTTCGTTATTTTGTTGCGAAATATGTACAAAAACAGAAAACTCAAATATTTCAGATACTTTTTGTAATTTTTTCGTTATTTTGTTGCGAAATATGGACAAAAACAGAAAGCTAAAATATTTCCGATACTCTTTCGTTGTTTTTTCGTTATTTTGTTGCGAAATATGGACAAAACCAGAAAACTCAAATAATTTAGATACTTTTTGTTTTGTTATTTTGTTGCGAAATATGGACGAAAACAAAAAACTCAAATATTTCAGATAGTTTTTTTTATTTTTTCGTTGTTTTGTTGCGAAATATGGACAAAAACAGAAAACTCAAATATTTCAGATACTTTCTTGTTATTTTTTCGTTATTTTGTTGCGAAATATGGACAAAAACAGAAAGCTAAAATATTTTAGATGATCTTTCGTTGTTTTTTCGTTATTTTGTTGCGAAATATGGACAAAAAAAACTCAAATATTTGAGATACTTTTTTGTTTTTTTTTCGTTATTTTGTTGCGAAATATGGACAAAAAAGAAAAATCAAATTTTTCAGATAATTTTTTTTTTTTTCGCTATTTTGTTGGGAAATATGGACAAATATAGAAAACTAAAATATTTCAGAGAATTTGTTGTTTTTTCCGTTATTTTGTTGCGAAATATGGACAAAACCAGAAAACTCAAATATTTCAGATATTTTTTTTTCTTTATTTTGGTGCGACATATGGACAAACACAGAAAGCTCAAATATTTCGGATAGTTTCTTGTTGTTTTTTCGTTATTTTGTTGCGAAATATGGACAAAAACAGAAAGCTAAAATATTTTTGATGCTCTTTTGGTTGTGTTTTTGTTATTTTGTTGCGAAATATGGACAAAAAAAACTCAAATATTTGAGATACTTTTTTGTTTTTTTTCATTATTTTGGTGCGAAATATGGACAAAAACAGAAAACTCAAATATTTCAGATACTTTCTTGTTATTTTTTCGTTATTTTGTTGCGACATATGGACAAAAACAGAAAGCTAAAATATTTTAGATGCTCTTTCATTGTTTTTTCGTTATTTTGAAGCGAAATATGGACAAAAAAAAACTCAAATAATTGAGATACTTTTTTGTTTTTTTTCGTTATTTTGGTGCAAAATATGGACAAAAACAGAAAACTCAAATATTTCAGATACTTTCTTGTTATTTTTTCGTTATTTTGTTGCGAAATATGGACAAAAAGAGAAAGCTAAAATATTTCAGATGCTCTTACGTTGTTTTTTCGTTATTTTGTTGCGAAATATGGACAAAAAAAACTCAAATATTTGAGATACTTTTTTGTTTTTTTTTCGTTATTTTGTTGCGAAATATGTACAAAAACAGAAAACTCAAATATTTCAGATACTTTCTTGTAATTTTTTTGTTATTTTGTTGCGAAATATGGACAAAAACAGAAAGCTAAAATATTTCCGATACTCTTTCGTTGTTTTTTCGTTATTTTGTTGCGAAATATTAACAAAACCAGAAAACTCAAATATTTTAGATACTTTTTGTTTTGTTATTTTGTTGCGAAATATGGACGAAAACAAAAAACTCAAATATTTCAGATAGTTTTTTTTATTTTGTCGTTGTTTTGTTGCTAAATATGGACAAAAACAGAAAACTCAAATATTTCAGATACTTTTTTGTTTGTTTTTTTCCTTATTTTGTTGAGAAATATGGACAACAACAGAAAACTCAAATATTTCAGATACTCTTTCGTTGTTTTTTCGTTATTTTGTCTCGAAATATGGACAAAAAAAAACTCAAATATTTCAGATATTTTTTGTTTTTTTTCGTTATTTTGTTGCGAAATATGTACAAAAACAGAAAACTCAAATATTTCAGATACTTTTTTTTTTTTTTTGTTATTTTGTTGAGAAATATGTACAAAAACAGAAAAATGAAATATTTCCGATACTCTTTCGTTGTTTTTTCGTTATTTTGTTGCGAAATATGGACAAAACCAGAAAACTCAAATATTTTAGATACTTTTTGTTTTGTTATTTTGTTGCGAAATATGGACGAAAACAAAAAACTCAAATATTTCAGATAGTTTTTTTTAGTTTTTCGTTGTTTTGTTGCGAAATATGGACAAAAACAGAAAACTCAAATATTTCAGATACTTTTTTGTTTTTTTTTTCGTTATATTATAGCGAAATATGGACAAAAAAGAAAACTACAATATTTCTGTAGTTTTTTGTTTTTTTTGTTCGTTATTTTGTTGCAAATAATGGACAAAAACAGAATACTCAAAGATTTCAGATATTTTTTGGTTTTTTTTCGTTATTTTGTTGCGAAATATGTACAAAAACAGAAAACTCAAATATTTCAGATACTTTTTTGGTTTTTATTCGTTATTTTGTTGTGATATATGGACAAAAACAGAAAGCTAAAATATTTCAGATACTTTTTCGTTGTTTTTTCGTTATTTTGTCTCGAAATATGGACAAAAAAAACTCAAATATTTCAGATATTTTTTGTTTTTTTTCGTTATTTTGTTGCGAAATATGTACAAAAACAGAAAACTCAAATATTTCAGATACTTTTTTTTTTTTTTGTTATTTTGTTCAGAAATATGTACAAAAACAGAAAAATGAAATATTTCAGATACTTTTTTGTTTTTTTTTCGTTATTTTGTTGCGAAATATGGACAAAAACAGAAAACTCAAATATTTCAGATACTTTCTTGTTATTTTTTCGTTATTTTGTTGCGAAATATGGACAAAAACAGAAAGCTAAAATATTTTAGATGCTCTTTCATTGTTTTTTCGTTATTTTGAAGCGAAATATGGACAAAAAAACTCAAATATTTGAGATACTTTTTTGTTTTTTTTCGTTATTTTGGTGCAAAATATGGACAAAAACAGAAAACTCAAATATTTCAGATACTTTCTTGTTATTTTTTCGTTATTTTGTTGCGAAATATGGACAAAAAGAGAAAGCTAAAATATTTCAGATACTCTTTCGTTGTTTTTTCGTTATTTTGTTGCGAAATATGGACAAAAAAAACTCAAATATTTGAGATACTTTTTTGTTTTTTTTTCGTTATTTTGTTGCGAAATATGGACAAAAAAGAAAAATCAAATTTTTCAGATATTTTTTTGTTTTTTTTCGCTATTTTGTTGGGAAATATGGACAAATATAGAAAACTAAAATATTTCAGAGAATTTGTTGTTTTTTCCGTTATTTTGTTGCGAAATATGGACAAAACCAGAAAACTCAAATATTTCAGATATTTTTTTTTCTTTATTTTGGTGCGACATATGGACAAACACAGAAAGCTCAAATATTTCGGATACTTTCTTGTTGTTTTTTCGTTATTTTGTTGCGAAATATGGACAAAAACAGAAAGCTAAAATATTTTAGATGCTCTTTCTTTGTGTTTTTGTTATTTTGTTGCCAAATATGGACAAAAAAAACTCAAATATTTGAGATACTTTTTTGTTTTTTTTTTCATTATTTTGGTGCGAAATATGGACAAAAACAGAAAACTCAAATATTTCAGATACTTTCTTGTTATTTTTTCGTTATTTTGTTGCGAAATATGGACAAAAACAGAAAGCTAAAATATTTTAGATGCTCTTTCATTGTTTTTTCGTTATTTTGAAGCGAAATATGGACAAAAAAAAACTCAAATATTTGAGATACTTTTTTGTTTTTTTTTCGTTATTTTGTTGCGAAATATGGACGAAAACAAAAAACTCAAATATCTCAGATAGTTTTTTTATTTTTTCGTTGTTTTGTTGCGAAATATGGACAAAAACAGAAAACTCAAATGTTTCAGATACTTTCTTGTTATTTTTTCGTTATTTTGTTGCGAAATATGGACAAAAAGAGAAAGTTAAAATATTTCAGATGCTCTTTCGTTGTTTTTTCGTTATTTTGTTGCGAAATATGGACAAAAAAAACTCAAATATTTGAGATACTTTTTTGTTTTTTTTCGTTATTTTGTTGCGAAATATGGACAAAAAACAAAAATCAAATTTTTCAGATATTTTTTGGTTTTTTTTTCGTTATTTTGTTGGGAAATATGGACAAAAACAGAAAACTAAAATATTTCAGAGAATTTGTTGTTTTGTCCGTTATTTTGTTGCGAAATATGGACAAAACCAGAAAACTCAAATATTTCAGATATTTTTTTTCCGTTATTTTGTTGCGACATATGGACAAACACAGAAAGCTCAAATATTTCTGATACTTTTATGTTTATTTTCCGTTATTTTGTTGCGAAATATGAACAAAAAACAGAAAACTCAAATATTTCAGAGAATTTGTTGTCTTTTTCCGTTATTTTGTTGGGAAATATGGACAAAAACAGAAAACTCAAATACTTGAGAGAATTTGTTGTTTTTTTCCGTTATTTTGTTGCGAAATATGGACAAAAACAGAAAACTCAAATATTTCCGATAGTTTTTGTTTTTCTTTTTTCATTATTTTGTTGCGAAATATGGGCAAAAAAGAAAAACTAAAATATTTCAGATACGTTTTAATTTGTTTTTTTCCTCAGTTTGTTGAGAAATATGGACAAAACCAGAAAACTCAAATATTTCAGATTATTTGTTGTCTTTTTCCGTTATTTTCTTGGGAAATATGGACAAAAACAGAAAACTCAAATATTTCAGAGAATTTGTTGTTTTTTTCCGTTATTTTGTTGCGAAATATGGACAAAACCAGAAAACTCAAATATTTCAGATACTTTTTGTTTTGTTATTTTGTTGCGAAATATGGACAAAAACAAAAAACTCAAATATTACAGATAGTTTTTTTTATTTTTTCGTTGTTTTGTTGCGAAATATGGACAAAAACAGAAAACTCAAATATTTCAGATACTTTCTTGTTATTTTTTTGTTATTTTGTTGCGAAATATGGACAAAAACAGAAAGCTAAAATATTTCACATGCTCTTTCATTGTTTTTTCGTTATTTTGTTGCGAATTATGGACAAAAAAAAACTCAAATATTTGAGATACTTTTTTGTTTGTTTTTTTCGTTATTTTGGTGCGAAATATGGACAAAAACAGAAAAGTCAAATATTTCAGATACTTTCTTGTTTTTTTTTCGTTATTTTGTTGCGAAATATGGACAAAAACGAAAAATCAAGTTTTTCAGATATTTTTTTGTTTTTTTTTTCGTTATTTTGTAGTGAAATATGGACAAATATAGAAAACTAAAATTTTTCAGGGAATTTGTTGTTTTTGTTGAGAAACGCAGAAAGCTCAAATATTTCGGATACTTTCTTGTTGTTTTTTCGTTATTTTGTTGCGAAATATGGACAAAATATGAAAACTCAAATATTTCAGATACTTTGTCGTTTTTTTTGTTATTTTGTTGCGAAATATGGACAAAAACAGAAAACTCAAATATTTCCGATACTTTTGTTTTTCTTTTTTCGTTATTTTGTTGCGAAATATGGACAAAATTGAAAGCTCAAATTTTTCAGATATTTTTTTGTTTTTTTTTCGTTATTTTGTTGTGAATTATGGACAAAAACACAAAACTAAAATATTTCAGAGATTTTGTTGTTTTTCCGTTATTTTGTTGCGAAATATGGACAAAACCAGAAAACTCAAATATTTTAGATACTTTTCGTTTTGTTATTTTGTTGCGAAATATGGACGAAAAACAAAAATCAAATTTTTCAGATATTTTTTTTGTTTTTTTTTCGTTGTTTTGTTGCGAAATATGGACGAAAACAAAAAACTCAAATATCTCAGATAGTTTTTTTTATTTTTTCGTTGTTTTGTTGCGAAATATGGACAAAAACAGAAAAATCAAATATTTCAGATACTTTCTTGTTATTTTTTCGTTATTTTGTTGCGAAATATGGACAAAAAGAGAAAGCTAAAATATTTCAGATGCTCTTTCGTTGTTTTTTCGTTATTTTGTTGCGAAATATGGACAACAAAAACTCAAATATTTGAGATACTTTTTTGTTTTTTTTCGTTATTTTGTTGCGAAATATGGACAAAAAACAAAAATCAAATTTTTCCGATATTTTTTTTTTTTTTTTTTTCGTTATTTTGTTGGGAAATATGGACAAAAACAGAAAACTAAAATATTTCAGAGAATTTGTTCTTTTGTCCGTTATTTTGTTGCGAAATATGGACAAAACCAGAAAACTCAAATATTTCAGATATTTTTTTTTCGTTATTTTGTTGCGACATATGGACAAACACAAAAAGCTCAAATATTTCTGATACTTTTATGTTTTTTTTCCGTTATTTTGTTGCGAAATATGAACAAAAAACAGAAAACTCAAATATTTCAGATTATTTGTTGTCTTTTTCCGTTATTTTCTTGGGAAATATGGACAAAAACAGAAAACTCAAATATTTCAGAGAATTTGTTGTTTTTTTCCGTTATTTTGTTGCGAAATATGGACAAAACCAGAAAACTCAAATATTTCAGATACTTTTTGTTTTGTTATTTTGTTGCGAAATATGGACAAAAACAAAAAACTCAAATATTTCAGATAGTTTTTTTTATTTTTTCGTTGTTTTGTTGCGAAATATGGACAAAAACAGAAAACTCAAATATTTCAGATACTTTCTTGTTATTTTTTCGTTATTTTGTTGCGAAATATGGACAAAAACAGAAAGCTAAAATATTTCACATGCTCTTTCGTTGTTTTTTCGTTATTTTGTTGCGAATTATGGACAAAAAAAAACTCAAATATTTGAGATAATGTTTTGTTTGTTTTTTTCGTTATTTTGGTGCGAAATATGGACAAAAACAGAAAAGTCAAATATTTCAGATACTTTCTTGTTTTTTTTTCGTTATTTTGTTGCGAAATATGGACAAAAACGAAAAATCAAGTTTTTCAGATATTTTTTTGTTTTATCTTTCGTTATTTTGTAGTGAAATATGGACAAATATAGAAAACTAAAATTTTTCAGGGAATTTGTTGTTTTTTCCGTTATTTTGTTGCGAAATATGGATAAAACCAGAAAACTCAAATATTTTAGATACTTTTCGTTTTGTTATTTTGTTGCGAAATATGGACGAAAAACAAAAATCAAATTTTTCAGATATTTTTTTGTTTTTTTTTTTCGTTATTTTGTTGCGAAAGATGGACGAAAACAAAAAACTCAAATATCTCAGATAGTTTTTTTTATTTTTTCGTTGTTTTGTTGCGAAATATGGACAAAAACAGAAAACTCAAATATTTCAGATACTTTCTTGTTATTTTTCGTTATTTTGTTGCGAAATATGGACAAAAAGAGAAAACTAAAATATTTCAGATGCTCTTTCGTTGTTTTTTCGTTATTTTGTTGCGAAATATGGACAAAAAAAACTCAAATATTTGAAATACTTTTTTGTTTTTTTTCGTTATTTTGTTGCGAAATATGGACAAAAAACAAGAATCAAATTTTTCAGATATTTTTTTGTTTTTTTTTTCGTTATTTTGTTGGGAAATATGGACAAAAACAGAAAACTAAAATATTTCAGAGAATTTATTGTTTTGTCCGTTATTTTGTTGCGAAATATGGACAAAACCAGAAAACTCAAATATTTCAGATATTTTTTTTTCGTTATTTTGTTGCGACATATGGACAAACACAGAAAGCTCAAATATTTCTGATACTTTTATGTTTTTTTTCCGTTATTTTGTTGCGAAATATGAACAAAAAACAGAAAACTCAAATATTTCAGAGAATTTGTTGTCTTTTTCCGTTATTTTGTTGGGAAATATGGACAAAAACAGAAAACTCAAATACTTGAGAGAATTTGTTGTTTTTTTCCGTTATTTTGTTGCGAAATATGGACAAAAACAGAAAACTCAAATATTTCCGATACTTTTTGTTTTTCTTTTTTCGTTATTTTGTTGCGAAATATGGGCAAAAAAGAAAAACTAAAATATTTCAGATACGTTTTAATTTGTTTTTTTCCTCAGTTTGTTGAGAAATATGGACAAAACCAGGAAACTCAAATATTTCAGATTATTTGTTGTCTTTTTCCGTTATTTTCTTGGGAAATATGGACAAAAACAGAAAACTAAAATATTTCAGAGAATTTGTTGTTTTGTCCGTTATTTTGTTGCGAAATATGGACAAAACCAGAAAACTCAAATATTTCAGATATTTTTTTTTCGTTATTTTGTTGCGACATATGGACAAACACAGAAAGCTCAAATATTTCTGATACTTTTATGTTTTTTTTTCCGTTATTTTGTTGCGAAATATGGACAAAACCAGAAAACTCAAATATTTCAGATACTTTTTGTTTTGTTATTTTGTTGCGAAATATGGACAACAACAAAAAACTCAAATATTTCAGATAGTTTTTTTTTATTTTTTCGTTGTTTTGTTGCGAAATATGGACAAAAACAGAAAACTCAAATATTTCAGATACTTTCTTGTTATTTTTTCGTTATTTTGTTGCGAAATATGGACAAAAACAGAAAGCTAAAATATTTCACATGCTCTTTCGTTGTTTTTTCGTTATTTTGTTGCGAATTATGGACAAAAAAAAACTCAAATATTTGAGATACTTTTTTGTTTGTTTTTTTCGTTATTTTGGTGCGAAATATGGACAAAAACAGAAAAGTCAAATATTTCAGATACTTTCTTGTTTTTTTTTCGTTATTTTGTTGCGAAATATGGACAAAAACGAAAAATCAAGTTTTTCAGATATTTTTTTGTTTTTTTTTCGTTATTTTGTAGTGAAATATGGACAAATATAGAAAACTAAAATTTTTCAGGGAATTTGTTGTTTTTTCCGTTATTTTGTTGCGAAATATGGACAAAACCAGAAAACTCAAATATTTCAGATATTTTTTTTTCCTTTTTTTGGTGCGACATATGGACAAACACAGGAGGCTCAAATATTTCGGATACTTTCTTGTTGTTTTTTCGTTATTTTGTTGCGAAATATGGACAAAATATGAAAACTCAAATATTTCAGATACTTTGTCGTTTTTTTTTGTTATTTTGTTGCGAAATATGGACAAAAACAGAAAACTCAAATATTTCCGATACTTTTTGTTTTTCTTTTTTCGTTATTTTGTTGCGAAATATGGACAAAATTGAAAGCTCAAATTTTTCAGATATTTTTTTGTTTTTTTTTTCGTTATTTTGTTGTGAATTATGGACAAAAACACAAAACTAAAATATTTCAAAGATTTTGTTGTTTTTCCGTTATTTTGTTGCGAAATATGGACAAAACCAGAAAACTCAAATATTTTAGATACTTTTCGTTTTGTTATTTTGTTGCGAAATATGGACGAAAACAAAAAACTCAAATATTTCAGATAGTTTTTTTTATTTTTTCGTTGTTTTGTTGCGAAATATGGACAAACACAGTAAACTCAAATATTTCAGATACTTTCTTGTTATTTTTGCGTTATTTTGTTGCGAAATATGGACAAAAACAGAAAGCTAAAATATTTTAGATGCTCTTTCGTTGTGTTTTTGTTATTTTGTTGCGAAATATGGACAAAAAAAACTCAAATATTTGAGATACTTTTTTGTTTTTTTTTCATTATTTTGGTGCGAAATATGGACAAAAACAGAAAACTCAAATATTTCAGATACTTTCTTGTTATTTTTTCTTATTTTGTTGCGAAATATGGACAAAAACAGAAAGCTAAAATATTTCAGATGCTCTTTCGTTGTTTTTTCGTTATTTTTTTGGGAAATATGGACAAATATAAAAGACTAAAATATTTATCAGAGAATTTGTTCTTTTTTCCGTTATTTTGTTGCGAAATATGGACAAAAACAGAAAAATCAAATATTTCCGATACTTTTTGTTTTTCTTTTTTCGTTATTTTGTTGCGAAATATGCACAAAAAAGAAAACTCAAATTTTTCAGATATTTTTTTTTTTTTTTCGTTATTTTGTTGCGAAATATGGACAAAAACAGAAAACTAAAATATTTCAGAGAATTTTTTGTTTTTTCCGTTATTTTGTTGCGAAATATGGACAAAACCAGAAAACTCAAATATTTCAGATATTTTTTTTTCTTTATTTTGGTGCGACATATGGACAAACACAGAAAGCTCAAATATTTCGGATACTTTCTTGTTGTTTTTTCGTTATTTTGTTGCGAAATATGGACAAAAACAGAAAACTCAAATATTTCCGATACTTTTTGTTTTTCTTTTTTCGTTATTTTGTTGCGAAATATGGACAAAAAGAAAAACTAAAATATTTCAGATACATTTTAATTTGTTTTTTTCCTCATTTTGTTGAGAAATATGGACAAAACCAGAAAACTCAAATATTTCAGATTATTTGTTGTCTTTTTCCGTAATTTTGTTGGGAAATATGGACAAAAACAGAAAACTCAAATATTTCAGAGAATTTGTTGTTTTTTTCCGTTATTTTGTTGCGAAATATGGACAAAACCAGAAAACTCAAATATTGTTTTTCTTTTTTCGTTATTTTGTTGCGAAATATGGACAAAAAAGAAAAACTAAAATATTTCAGATACGTTTTAATTTGTTTTTTTCCTCATTTTGTTGAGAAATATGGACAAAACCAGAAAACTCAAATATTTCAGATTATTTGTTGTCTTTTTCCGTAATTTTGTTGGGAAATATGGACAAAAACAGAAAACTCAAATATTTCAGAGAATTTGTTGTTTTTTTCCGTTATTTTGTTGCGAAATATGGACAAAACCAGAAAACTCAAATATTTCAGATACTTTTTGTTTTGTTATTTTCTTGCGAAATATGGACAAAAACAAAAAAATCAAATATTTCAGATAGTTTTTTTTATTTTTTCGTTGTGTTGTTGCGAAATATGGACAAAAACAGAAAACTCAATATTTTAGATACTTTCTTGTTATTTTTTCGTTATTTTGTTGCGAAATATGGACAAAAACAGAAAGCTAAAATATTTCACATGCTCTTTCGTTGTTTTTTCGTTATTTTGTTGCGAATTATGGACAAAAAAAAAACTCAAATATTTGAGATACTTTTTTGTTTGTTTTTTTTCGTTATTTTGGTGCGAAATATGGACAAAAACAGAAAAGTCAAATATTTCAGATACTTTCTTGTTTTTTTTTCGTTATTTTTGTTGCGAAATAAGGACAAAAACGAAAATCAAGTTTTTCAGATATTTTTTTTGTTTTTTTTTTCATTATTTTGTAGTGAAATATGGACAAATATAGAAAACTAAAATTTTTCAGGGAATTTGTTGTTTTTTCCGTTATTTTGTTGCGAAATATGGACAAAACCAGAAAACTCAAAATATTTCAGATATTTTTTTTTTCTTTTTTTGGTGAGACATATGGACAAACACAGAAAGCTCAAATATTTCGGATACTTTCTTGTTGTTTTTTCGTTATTTTGTTGCGAAATATGGACAAAAACAGAAAGCTAAAATATTTTAGATGCTCTTTCGGTGTGTTTTTGTTATTTTGTTGCGAAATATGGACAAAAAAAACTAAAATATTTGAGATGCTTTTTTGTTTTTTTTTCATTATTTTGGTGCGAAATATGGACAAAACCAGAAAACTCAAATATTTCAGATATTTTTTTTTCTTTATTTTGGTGCGACATATGGACAAACACAGAAAGCTCAAATATTTCGGATACTTTCTTGTTGTTTTTTCGTTATTTTGTTGCGAAATATGGACAAAAACAGAAAGCTAAAATATTTTAGATGCTCTTTTGTTGTGTTTTTGTTATTTTGTTGCGAAATATGGACAAAAAAAACTCAAATATTTGACTACTTTTTTGTTTTTTTTTCATTATTTTGGTGCGAAATATGGACAAAAACAGAAAACTCAAATATTTCAGATACTTTCTTGTTATTTTTTCGTTATTTTGTTGCGAAATATGGACAAAAACAGAAAGCTACAATATTTCAGATGCTCTTTCGTTGTTTTTTCGTTATTTTATGGCGAAATATGGACAAACACAGAAAGCTCAAATATTTCTGATACTTTTATGTTTTTTTTTCGTTATTTTGTTGCGAAATATGGACAAAAACAGCAAACTCAAATATTTCAGAGAATGTGTTGTCTTTTTCCGTTATTTTGTTGGGAAATATGGCCAAAAACAGAAAACTCAAATACTTGAGAGAATTTGTTGTTTTTTCCGTTATTTTGTTGCGAAATATGGACAAAAACAGAAAACTCAAATATTTCCGATACTTTTTGTTTTTCTTTTTTCATTATTTTGTTGCGAAATATGGACAAAATTGAAAACTCAAATATTTCAGATTATTTGTTGTCTTTTTCCGTAATTTTGTTGGGAAATATGGACAAAAACAGAAAACTCAAATATTTCAGAGAATTTGTTGTTTTTTTCCGTTATTTTGTTGCGAAATATGGACAAAACCGAAAACCTCAAATATTTCAGATACTTTTTGTTTTGTTATTTTCTTGCGAAATATGGACAAAAACAAAAAACTCAAATATTTCAGATAGTTTTTTTTATTTTTTCGTTGTTTTGTTGCGAAATATGGACAAAAACAGAAAACTCAAATATTTTAGATACCTTCTTGTTATTTTTTCGTTATTTTGTTGCGAAATATGGACAAAAACAGAAAGCTAAAATATTTCACATGCTGTTTCGTTGTTTTTTCGTTATTTTGTTGCGAATTATGGACAAAAAAAAACTCAAATATTTGAGATACTTTTTTGTTTGTTTTTTTCGTTATTTTGGTGCGAAATATGGACAAAAACAGAAAAGTCAAATATTTCAGATACTTTCTTGTTTTTTTTTCGTTATTTTGTTGCGAAATATGGCCAAAACCGAAAAATCAAATTTTTCAGATATTTTTTTGTTTTTTTTTCGTTATTTTGTAGTGAAATATGGACAAATATATAAAACTAAAATTTTTCAGGGAATTTGTTGTTTTTTCCGTTATTTTGTTGCGAAATATGGACAAAACCAGAAAATTCAAATATTTCAGATATTTTTTTTTCTTTATTTTGGTGCGACATATGGACAAACACAGAAAGCTCAAATATTTCGGACACTTTCTTGTTGTTTTTTCGTTATTTTGTTGCGAAATATGGACAAAAACAGAAAGCTAAAATATTTTAGATGCTCTTTCGTTGTGTTTTTGTTATTTCGTTGCGAAATATGGACAAAAAAAACTCAAATATTTGAGATACTTTTTTGTTTTTTTTTCATTATTTTGGTGCGAAATATGGACAAAAACAGAAAACTCAAATATTTCAGATACTTTCTTGTTATTTTGTTGCGAAATATGGACAAAAACAGAAAGCTAAAATATTTCAGATGCTCTTTCGTTGTTTTTTCGTTATTTTATTGCGAAATATGGACAAACACAGAAAGCTCAAATATTTCTGATACTTTTTTGTTTTTTTTTCGTTATTTTGTTGCGAAATATGGACAAAAACAGAAAACTCAAATATTTCAGAGAATTTGTTGTCTTTTTCCGTTATTTTGTTGGGAAATATGGACAAAAACAGAAAACTCAAATACTTGAGAGAATTTGTTGTTTTTTCCGTTATTTTGTTGCGAAATATGGACAAAAACAGAACACTCAAATATTTCCGATACTTTTTGTTTTTCTTTTTTCATTATTTTGTTGCGAAATATGGACAAAATTGAAAACTCAAATATTTCAGATTATTTGTTGTCTTTTTCCGTAATTTTGTTGGGAAATATGGACAAAAACAGAAAACTCAAATATTTCAGAGAATTTGTTGTTTTTTTCCGTTATTTTGTTGCGAAATATGGATGCTCTTTCGTTGTGTTTTTGTTATTTTGTTGCGAAATATGGACAAAAAAAACTCAAATATTTGAGATACTTTTATGTTTTTTTTTCCGTTATTTTGGTGCGAAATATGGACAAAAACAGAAAACTCAAATATTTCAGTTACTTTCTTGTTATTTTTTCGTTATTTTGTTGCGAAATATGGACAAAAACAGAAAGCTAAAATATTTCAGATGCTCTTTCGTTGTTTTTTAGTTATTTTGTTGCGAAATATGGACAAAAAAAACTCAAATATTTGAGATACTTTTTTGTTTTTTTTCGTTTTTTTGTTGCGAAATATGGACAAAAAAGAAAGATCAAATTTTTAACATATTTTTTTGTTTTTTTACGTTATTTTGTTGGGAAATATGGACAAATATAAAAAACTAAAAGATTTCAGAGAATTTGTTGTTTTTTCCGTTATTTTGTTGCGTAATATTGACAAAACCAGAAAACTCAAATATTTCAGATATTTTTTTTTCTTTATTTTGGTGCAACATATGGACAAACACAGAAAGCTCAAATATTTCGGAAACTTTCTTGTTGTTTTTTCGTTATTTTGTTGCGAAATATGGACAAAAAATGAAAACTCAAATATTTCAGATACTTTGTCGTTTATTTTCGTTATTTTGTTGCGAAATAGAAAACTCAAATATTTCCGATACTTTTTGTAAAACAGAAAACTCAAGTATTTCCGATACTTTTTGTTTTTCTTTTTTCGTTATTTTGTTGCGAAATATGCACAAAAAATGAAAACTCAAATTTTTCAGATATTTTTTTGTTATTTTTTCGTTATTTTGTTGCGAAATATGGACAAAAACAGAAAACTAAAATATTTCAGAGAATTTGTTGTTTTTTTCCGTTATTTTGTTGCGAAATATGGACAAAACCAGAAAACTCAAATATTTCAGATACTTTTTGTTTTGATATTTTGTTGCGAAATATGGACAAAAACAAAAAACTCAAATATTTCAGATAGTTTTTTTTATTTTTTCGTTATTTTGTTGCAAAATATGGACAAAAACAGAAAACTCAAATATTTCCGATACTTTTTGTTTTTCTTTTTTCGGTATTTTGTTGCGAAATATGCACAAAAAAGAAAACTCAAATTTTTCAGATATTTTTTTGTTTTTTTTTCGTTATTTTGTTGCGAAATATGGACAAAAACAGAAAACTAAAATATTTCAGAGAATTTGTTGTCTTTTTCCGTTATTTTGTTGGGAAATATGGACAAAAACAGAAATCTCAAATATTTCAGAGAATTTGTTGTTTTTTTCCGTTATTTTGTTGCGAAATATGGACAAAACCAGAAAACTCAAATATTTCCGATACTTTTAGTTTTTCTTTTTTCGTTATTTTGTTGCGAAATATGCACAAAAAAGAAAACTCAAATTTTTCAGATATTTTTTTTGTTTTTTTTCGTTATTTTGTTGCGAAATATGGACAAAAACAGAAAACTAAAATATTTCAGAGAATTTGTTGTCTTTTTCCGTTGTTTTGTTGCGAAATATGGACAAAAAATGAAAACTCAAATATTTCAGATACTTTGTCGTTTTTTTTCGTTATTTTTTTGCGAAATATGGACAAAAACAGAAAACTCAAATATTTCCGATTTTTGTTTTTCTTTTTTCGTTATTTTGTTGCGAAATATGCACAAAAAAGAAAACTCAAATTTTTCAGATATTTTTTTGTTTTTTTCCTTATTTTGTTGCGAAATATTGACAAAAACAGAAATCTGAAATATTTCAGAGAATTTGTTGATTTTTCCGTTATTTTGTTGCGAAATATGGACAAAACCAGAAAACTCAAATATTTCAGAGAATTTGATGTATTTTTCCGTTATTTTGTTGCGAAATATGGACAAAACCAGAAAACTCAAATATTTCAGATACTTTTTGTTTTGTTATTTTGTTGCGAAATATGGACAAAAACAAAAAACTCAAATATTTCAGATAGTTTTTTTTATTTTTTCGTTGTTTTGTTGCGAAATATGGACAAAAATAGAAAACTCAAATATTTCAGATACTTTGTCGTTTTTTTTCGTTATTTTGTTGCAAAATATTGACAAAAACAGAAAACTCAAATATTTCCGATACTTTTTGTTTTTCTTTTTTCGTTATTTTGTTGCGAAATATGCACAAAAAAGAAAACTCAAATTTTTCAGATATTTTTTTGTTTTTTTTTCGTTATTTTGTTGCGAAATATGGACAAAAACAGAAAACTAAAATATTTCAGAGAATTTGTTGTCTTTTTCCGTTGTTTTGTTGCGAAATATGGACAAAAAATGAAAACTCAAATATTTCAGATACTTTGTCGTTTTTTTTCGTTATTTTGTTGCGAAATATGGACAAAAACAGAAAACTCAAATATTTCCGATACTTTTTGTTTTTCTTTTTTCGTTATTTTGTTGCGAAATATGCACAAAAAAGAAAACTCAAATTTTTCAGATATTTTTTGTTTTTTTTTCGTTATTTTGTTGCGAAATATGGACAAAAACAGAAAACTAAAATATTTCAGAGAATTTGTTGTCTTTTTCCGTTGTTTTGTTGCGAAATATGGACAAAAAATGAAAACTCAAATATTTCAGATACTTTGTCGTTTTTTTTCGTTATTTTGTTGCGAAATATGGACAAAAACAGAAAACTCAAATATTTCCGATACTTTTTGTTTTTCTTTTTTCGTTATTTTGTTGCGAAATATGCACAAAAAAGAAAACTCAAATTTTTCAGATATTTTATTGTTTTTTTTCGTTATTTTGTTGCGAAATATTGACAAAAACAGAAAACTAAAATATTTCAGAGAATTTGTTGTTTTTTCCGTTATTTTGTTGCGAAATATGGACAAAACCAGAAAACTCAAATATTTCAGAGAATTTGTTGTTTTTTTCCGTTATTTTGTTGCGAAATATGGACACAAATATTTCGGATACTTTCTTGTTGTTTTTTCGTTATTTTGTTGCGAAATATGGACAAAAAATGAAAACTCAAATATTTCAGAGAATTTGTTCTTTTTTCCGTTATTTTGTTGCGAAATATGGACAAAAACAGAAAACTCAAATATTTCCGATACTTTTTGTTTTTCTTTTTTCGTTATTTTGTTGCGAAATATGCACAAAAAAGAAAACTCAAATTTTTCAGATATTTTTTTGTTTTTTTTTAGTGCGACATATGGACGTTATTTTGTTGCGAAATATGGACAAAACTAGAAAACTCAAATATTTCAGATATTTTTTTTCTTTTTTTGGTGCGACATATGGACAAACACAGAAAGCTCAAATATTTCGGATACTTTCTTGTTGTTTTTTCGTTATTTTGTTGCGAAATATGGACAAAAAATGAAAACTCAAATATTTCAGAGAATTTGTTGTTTTTTCCGTTATTTTGTTGCGAAATATGGACAAAACCAGAAAACTCAAATATTTCAGATATTTTTTTTTCTTTTTTGGTGCGACATATGGACGTTATTTTGTTGCGAAATATGGACAAAACCAGAAAACTCAAATATTTCAGATATTTTTTTTTCTTTTTTTGGTGCGACATATGGACAAACACAGAAAGCTCAAATACTTCGGATACTTTCTTGTTGTTTTTTCGTTATTTTGTTGCGAAATATGGACAAAAAATGAAAACTCAAATATTTCAGACAATTTGTTCTTTTTCCCGTTATTTTGTTGCGAAATATGGACAAAAACAGAAAACTCAAATATTTCCGATACTTTTTGTTTTTCTTTTTTCGTTATTTTGTTGCGATATATGCACAAAAAAGAAAACTCAAATTTTTCAGATATTTTTTTGTTTTTTTTCGTTATTTGGTTGCGAAATATGGACAAAAACAGAAAACTAAAATATTTCAGAGAATTTGTTGTATTGATATTCAAGTGTGTAATGTGATAGACGTGTTCTGTGTTAATACTTAATTTTCTTTTAAAGTTTTAAATTTTTAACTGGAAAATACTTTATTTATGTTGGTGTAGTGAAAATTAAAATATCTGGTGAAGTTTATATTTCTATTTTATCTTAACTTGTTCGTAATTTAACTAATCTTTAAATAAAATCTATATATTTCAGATAGTTTTTTTTATTTTTTCGTTGTTTTGTTGCGAAATATGGACAAAAATAGAAAACTCAAATATTTCAGATACTTTCTTGCTATTTTTTCGTTATTTTGTTGCGAAATATGGACAAAAACAGAAAGCTAAAATATTTCAGATGCTCTTTCGTTGTTTTTTCGTTATTTTGTTGCGAAATATGGACAAAAAAAAACTCAAATATTTGAGATACTTGTTCGTTTGTTTTTTCGTTATTTTGGTGCGAAATATGGACAAAAACAGAAAACTAAAATATTTCAGAGAATTTGTTGTATTGATATTCAAGTGTGTAATGTGATAGACGTGTTCTGTGTTAATTCTTAATTTTCTTTTAAAGTTTTAAATTTTTAACTGGAAAATACTTTATTTATGTTGGTGTAGTGAAAATTAAAATATCTGGTGAAGTTTATATTTCTATTTTATCTTAACTTGTTCGTAATTTAACTAATCTTTAAATAAAATCTATATTAAATTTCCTCTAATAATTAATTTAAATTCTGCATGTTTAAATAGTTTGGCCTTGAAAATAATTTTTGCAATTTTAATTGTCTTCTTGCATGGTTGGCCTTGAAAATAATTTCTTAACTCTAGAGTGAAATATTAACAGTCACAAATTAAAATATATTTTTTACTCATTACCGCTCATCATTTTTCCATTGTTTGGTAGTGATTATTTTTATTTATATTTTCGTGTTTTTTTTTTGGGGTCCGGTTATTTTTTCGAATTTATAATTAATTTATTTCATACTATTAATATTTTTCCACATTACATACAATTTGACCTAATTTTTTTTTTTTTTTTTTTTTTTATTCTTTTATAATATTTTTTAATTTTAAAGTTAAATTTATATTTAAATTATTCTTATTATTTTAATTTAACACGGGTACAATTAAATCAATTTTTATTTATAATTTTACTATTCTTCGTTCTTTCCTCTTTCCGAATTTTTAGTTGTTCGCGATGGATTTTATATGCTGCATTTGTGGCTCTTCAATTAAGTCGACTATTGACAAACTTACTTCTCGCTCAAGAGTTGATTTAACAAATAATTTGTCGTTTCTTTGCGGAGATTGCAAAAAAAGTAATATTTTCACTTTGCTTTCTCGTAATAATGAATTAATAGAAAGCTTTTCAAGGGAATTTCTCTCTATCAGGACTAACTTTGATGAGAGTAATAATCGTCTTTTTTCTCTTGAAAATAAAATTAATTTATTATCCAATCTAATCTTGGATTTATCTTCTGCTGTCGAGTCAGTGGAAAAGGGCATTGACTCTAACACTCGCACTATTCCCACTAACGGATTTGATTTCGTGAAGAAATTATCAAGAACTGAGAAGTTAATTAGTGGTCTTGATTCCAATTTACATGAGTCTCTTGGCGACAATATTCAGCGTATTGAGTCAGAACTTCATAACACTTCCGTCGATCTAAAATAAATTAATGAATTTTTGGCCACACACTCTAGTAGGCTAGATAATTTTTCCATAAATTATCTTAAATAATCGATTTGTTTTTGTCCATATTTCGCAAATTGTTGCGAAATATGGACAAAACCAGAAAACTCAAATATTTCAGATACTTTTTGTTTTGTTATTTTGTTGCGAAATATGGACAAAAACAAAAAACTCAAATATTTCAGATAGTTTTTTTTATTTTTTCGTTGTTTTGTTGCGAAATATGGACAAAAATAGAAAACTCAAATATTTCAGATACTTTCTTGCTATTTTTTCGTTATTTTGTTGCGAAATATGGACAAAAACAGAAAGCTAAAATATTTCAGATGCTCTTTCGTTGTTTTTTCGTTATTTTGTTGCGAAATATGGACAAAAAAAAACTCAAATAGTTGAGATACTTTTTCGTTTGTTTTTTCGTTATTTTGGTGCGAAATATGGACAAAAACAGAAAACTCAAATATTTCAGATACTTTCTTGTTTTTTTTTCGTTATTTTGTTGCGAAATATGGACAAAACCAGAAAACTCAAATATTTCAAATATTTTTTTTTCTTTTTTTGGTGCGACATATGGACACTATTTTGTTGCGAAATATGGACAAAACCAGAAAACTCAAATATTTCAGATATTTTTTTTTCTTTTTTTGGTGCGACATATGGACACACACAGAAAGCTCAAATATTTCGGATACTTTCTTGTTGTTTTTTCGTTATTTTGTTGCGAAATATGGACAAAAAATGAAAACTTAAATATTTCAGGTACTTTGTCGTTTTTTTCGTTATTTTGTTGCGAAATATGGACAAAACCAGAAAACTCAAATATTTTAGATACTTTTTGTTTTGTTATTTTGTTGCGAAATATGGACGAAAACAAAAAACTCAAATATTTCAGATAGTTTTTTTTATTTTTTTGTTGTTTTGTTGCGAAATATGGACAAAAACAGAAAACTCAAATATTTCAGATACTTTTTTGATATTTTTTCGTTATTTTGTTGCGAAATATTGACAAAAACAGAAAGCTAAAATATTTTAGATGCTCTTTCGTTGTGTTTTTGTTATTTTGTTGCGAAATATGGACAAAAAAACTCAAATATTTGAGATACTTTTTTTTTTCCGTTATTTTGGTGCGAAATATCGACAAAAACAGAAAACTCAAATATTTCAGATACTTTCTTGTTATTTTTTCGTTATTTTGTTGCGAAATATGGACAAAAAAAGAAAGCTAAAATATTTCAGTTGCTCTTTCGTTGTTTTTTAGTTATTTTGTTGGGAAATATGGACAAATATAAAAAACTAAAATATTTCAGAGTATTTGTTTTTTTTTCCGTTATTTTGTTGCGAAATATTGACAAAACCAGAAAACTCAAATATTTCAGATATTTTTTTTTCTTTATTTTGGTGCGACATATGGACAAATACAGAAAGCTCAGATATTTCGGATACTTTCTTGTTGTTTTTTCGTTATTTTGTTGCGAAATATAGACAAAAAATGAAAACTCAAATATATCAGATACTTTGTCGTTTTTTTTTCGTTATTTTGCTGCGAAATATGGACAAAAACAGAAAACTCAAATATTTCCGATACTTTTTGTTTTTCTTTTTTCGTTATTTTGTTGCGAAATATGCACAAAAAAGAAAACTCAAATTTTTCAGATATTTTTATGTTTTTTTTGTCGTTATTTTGTTGCGAAATATGGACAAAAACAGAAAACTAAAATATTTCAGAGAATTTGTTGTTTTTTCCGTTATTTTGTTGCGAAATATGGACAAAACCAGAAAACTCAAATATTTCAGATATTTTTTTTCCTTTTTTTGTTGCGACATATGGACAAACACAGAAATCTCAAATATTTCTGATACTTTTATAATTTTTTTTCGTTATTTTGTTGCGAAATATGGCCAAAAATGAAAACTAAAATATTTCAGATACGTTTTTGTTTGTTTTTTTTCCTCATTTTGTTGAGAAATATGGACAAAAACAGAAAACTCAAATATTTCAGAGAATTTGTTGTCTTTTTCCCTTATTTTGTTGGGAAATATGGACAAAAACAGAAAACTCAAATATTTCAGAGAATTTGTTGTTTTTTTCCATTATTTTGTTGCGAAATATGGACAAAAACAGAAAACTCAAATATTTCCGATACTTTTTGTTTTTCTTTTTTCGTTATTGTGTTGCGAAATATGAACAAAAAAGAAAAACTAACATATTTCAAATATGTTTTTGTTTGTTTTTTTCCTCATTTTGTTGAGAAATATGGACAAAAACAGAAAACTCAAATATTTCAGAGAATTTGTTGTCTTTTTCCGTTATTTTGTTGGGAAATATCGACAAAAACAGAAAACTCAAATATTTCAGAGAATTTGTTGTTTTTTTCCGTTATTTTGTTGCGAAATATGGACAAAACCAGAAAACTGAAATATTTCAGATACTTTTTGCTTTCTTATTTTGTTGCGAAATATGGACAAAAACAAAAACCTCAAATATTTCAAATAGTTTTTTTTATTTTTTCGTTGTTTTGTTGCGAAATATGGACAAAAACAGAAAACTCAAATATTTCAGATACTTTCTTGTTATTTTTTCGTTATTTTGTTACGAAATATGGACAAAAACAGAAAGCTAAAATATTTTAGATGATCTTTCGTTGTTTTTTCCGTTATTTTGTTGCGAAATATGGACAAACCCAGAAAACTCAAATATTTCAGATATTTGTTTTTCTTTTTTTGGTGCGACATATGGACAAACACAGAAACTTCAAATATTTCGGATACTTTGTTGTTGTTTTTTCGTTATTTTGTTGCGAAATATGGACAAAAAATGAAAACTCAAATATTTCAGATATTTTTTTGTTTTTTTTTCGTTATTTTGTTGTGAAATATGGACAAAACCAAAAATTCAAATATTTCAGATATTTTTTTTTGTTATTTTGTTGCGACATATGGGCAAACACACAAAGCTCAAATATTGCTGATACTTTTATGTTTTTTTTTCGTTATTTTGTAGTGAAATATGGACAAATATAGAAAACTAAAATTTTTCAGAGAATTTGTCGTTTTTTTCGTTATTTGGTTGCGAAATATGGACAAAAACAGAAAACTCAAATATTTCCGATACTTTTTGTTTTTCTTTTTTCGTTATTTTTTTTTGTTATTTTGATACTTTTTGTTTTTCTTTTTTTATATATTTTTTTTTGTTATTTTGTTGCGACATATGGACACACAAAGCTCAAATATTGCTGATACTTTTATGTTTTTTTTTCGTTATTTTGTAGTGAAATATGGACAAATATAGAAAACTAAAATTTTTCAGAGAATTTGTGGTTTTTTTCGTTATTTGGTTGCGAAATATGGACAAAAACAGAAAACTCAAATATTTCCGATACTTTTTGTTTTTCTTTTTTCGTTATTTTGTTGCGATATATGGACAAAATTGAAAACTCAAATATTTCAGATACTTTTTTGTTTTTTTTTTCGTTATTTTGTTGCGAAATATGGACCAAAACAAAAAACTAAAATATTTCAAATAATTTTTGTTTGTTTTTTTCCTTCAGATTCTTTCTTGTTTTTTTTTCGTTATCTTGTTGCGAAATATGGACAAAAACGAAAAATCAAATTTTTCAGATATTTTTTTGTTTTTTTTCGTTATTTTGTAGTGTATATGGACACAACCAAAAACTCAAATATTTCAGATACTTTTTTGTTTTTTTTTTCGTTATTTTGTTGCGAAATATGGACCAAAACAGAAAAATAAAATATTTCAAATAATTTTTGTTTGTTTTTTTCCTAATTTTGTTGAAAAATATGGACAAAAGCAGAAAACTCAAATATTTCAGATAATTTTTTGTTTTTTTTGTTATTTTGTTGTGAAATATGGACAAAAATAGAAAACTCAAATATTTCAAATACTTTGTTGTTTTTTTTCGTTATGTTGTTGCGAAATATGGACAAAAACAGAAAGCTAAAATATTTTAGATGATCTTTCGTTGTTTTTTCCGTTATTTTGTTGCGAAATATGGACAAACCCAGAAAACTCAAATATTTCAGATATTTGTTTTTCTTTTTTTGGTGCGACATATGGACAAACACAGAAACTTCAAATATTTCGGATACTTTGTTGTTGTTTTTTCGTTATTTTGTTGCGAAATATGGACAAAAAATGAAAACTCAAATATTTCAGATATTTTTTTGTTTTTTTTCGTTATTTTGTTGTGAAATATGGACAAAACCAAAAATTCAAATATTTCAGATATTTTTTTTTGTTATTTTGTTGCGACATATGGACAAACACACAAAGCTCAAATATTGCTGATACTTTTATGTTTTTTTTTCGTTATTTTGTAGTGAAATATGGACAAATATAGAAAACTAAAATTTTTCAGAGAATTTGTCGTTTTTTTCGTTATTTGGTTGCGAAATATGGACAAAAACAGAAAACTCAAATATTTCCGATACTTTTTGTTTTTCTTTTTTCGTTATTTTGTTGCGAAATATGGACAAAATTGAAAACTCAAATTTTTCAGATATTTTTTTGTTTTTTTTTCGTTATTTTGTTGTGAAATATGGACAAAAACAGAAAACTAAAATATTTCAGAGACTTTGTTGTTTTCTCCGATATTTTGTTGTGAAATATGGACAAAACCAAAATCTCAAAGATTTCAGATATTTTTTTTTGTTATTTTGTTGCGACATATGGACACACAAAGCTCAAATATTGCTGATACTTTTATGTTTTTTTTCGTTATTTTGTAGTGAAATATGGACAAATATAGAAAACTAAAATTTTTCAGAGAATTTGTCGTTTTTTTCGTTATTTGGTTGCGAAATATGGACAAAAACAGAAAACTCAAATATTTCCGATACTTTTTGTTTTTCTTTTTTCGTTATTTTGTTGCGATATATGGACAAAATTGAAAACTCAAATATTTCAGATACTTTTTTGTTTTTTTTTTCGTTATTTTGTTGCGAAATATGGACCAAAACAAAAAACTAAAATATTTCAAATAATTTTTGTTTGTTTTTTTCCTTCAGATTCTTTCTTGTTTTTTTTTCGTTATCTTGTTGCGAAATATGGACAAAAACGAAAAATCAAATTTTTCAGATATTTTTTTGTTTTTTTTCGTTATTTTGTAGTGAAATATGGACACAACCAAAAACTCAAATATTTCAGATACTTTTTTGTTTTTTTTTTCGTTATTTTGTTGCGAAATATGGACCAAAACAGAAAAATAAAATATTTCAAATAATTTTTGTTTGTTTTTTTCCTAATTTTGTTGAAAAATATGGACAAAAGCAGAAAACTCAAATATTTCAGATAATTTTTTGTTTTTTTTTGTTATTTTGTTGTGAAATATGGACAAAAATAGAAAACTCACATATTTCAAATACTTTGTTGTTTTTTTTCGTTATGTTGTTGCGAAATATGGACAAAAACAGAAAGCTAAAATATTTTAGATACTCTTTCGTAGTTTTTTCTTTATTTTGTTGCGAAATATGGACAAAAACAAAAAGTTTTAGTTGCGAAATATGGACAAAAGCAGAAAACTCAAATATTTCAGATACTTTCTTGTTATTTTTTCGTTATTTTATTGGGAAATATGGACAAAAACAGAAAATTCAAATATTTCAGATTCTTTTTGGTTTTTTCGATATTTAGTTGCGAAATACTGACAAAACAGAATACTCAAATTTTTCAGATAATTTGTCGTGTTTTTTTTTCGTTATTTTGTTGCGAAATATGGACAAAAAAAGAAAACTCAAATATTTCAAATACTTTTTTTTTGTCGTTATTATGTTGCGAAATACGGACAAAAACAGAAAACTAAAAGACTTCAGATACTTTTTTGTGTTTTTTCGTTATTTTGTTGGGAAATATGGACAAAATCAGAAAACTCAAATATTTCAAATAGTTTTTTGTTTTTTTTTTCGTTATTTTGTTGCGAAATATGGACAAAAAAAAATACAAATATTTCGGATACTTTGTTGTTGTTTTTTCGTTATTTTATTGCAAAATATGGACAAAAAATGAAAACTGAAATATTTCAGACACTTTGTAGTTTTTTTCGTTATTTTGTTGCGAAATATGGACAAAAACAGAAAACTCAAATATTTCTGATAGTTTTTTGTTTTTTTTTTCGTTATTTTGTTGCGAAATATGGACAAAAACAGAAAACTCAGATATTTCAGATACTTTCTTGTTATTTTTTCGTTATTTTGTTGCGAAATATGGACAAAAACAGAAAACTAAAATATTTCTGATACTTTTTGTTTGTTTTTTTCCTTATTTTGTTGATAAATTTGGACAAAAGCAAAAAACTCAAATATTTCAGATATTTTTTGGTTTTTTTCGTTATTTTGTTGTGAAATATGGACAAAAACAGAAAACTTAAATATTTCAGATACTTTTTTTTTATTTTTTCGTTATTTTGTTGCGAAATATGGACAAACACAGAAAAATCAAATATTTCAGATACTTCTTTGTTTTTGTTTTCGTTATTTTGTTGCGAAATATGGACAAAAACAGAAAACTTAAATATTTCAGACACTTTCTTGTTATTTTTTCGTTATTTTGTTGCGAAATATGGACAAAAACAGAAAGCTACAATTTCAGAGAATTTGTTATCTTTTTCCGTTATTTTGTTGGGAAATATGGACAAAAACAGAAAACTAAAATATTTCAGAGAATTTGTTGTTTTTTCCGTTATTGTGTTGCGAAATATGGAGAAAACCAGAAAACTCAAATATCTGAGATATTTTTTTTTCTATATTTTGTTGCGACATATGGACAAACACAGAAAGCTCAAATATTTCGGATACTTTCTTGTTGTTTTTTCGTTATTTTGTTGCGAAATATGGACAAAAATGAAAACTCAAATATTTCAGATACTTTGTTGTTTTTTTTTCGTTATTTGGTTGCGAAATATGGACAAAAACAGAAAGCTAAAATATTTTAGATACTCTTTCGCAGTTTTTTCGTTATTTTGTTGCGAAATATGGACAAAAAAAACTGAAATATTTGAGATACTTTTTTGTTCTTTTTTTCGTTATTTTGTTGCGAAATATGGACAAAAACAGAAAACTCAAATATTTCAGATACTTTTTGTTTTCTTATTTTGTTGCGACATATGGACAAAAACAAAAAACTCAAATATTTCATATAGTTTTTTGTTTTTTTTTCGTTGTTTTGTTGCGAACTATGGACAAAAACAGAAAACTCAAATATTTCTGATACTTTTTGTTTGTTTTTTTCCTTATTTTGTTGAGAAATTTGGACAAAAGCAAAAAACTCAATTATTTCAGATATTTTTTGGATTTTTTCGTTATTTTGTTGTGAAATATGGACAAAAACAGAAAACTTAAATATTTCAGATACTTTTTTTTTATTTTTTCGTTATTTTGTTGCGAAATATGTACAAAAACAGAAAAATCAAATATTTAAGATACTTTTTTGTTTTTTTTAGTTATTTTGTTGCGAAATATGGACAAACACAGAAAAATCAAATATTTCAGATACTTATTTGTTTTTGTTTTCGTTATTTTGTTGCGAAATATGGGCAAAAACAGAAAACTTAAATATTTCAGACACTTTCTTGTTATTTTTTCGTTATTTTGTTGCGAAATATGGACAAAAACAGAAAGCTACAATTTCAGAGAATTTGTTGTCTTTTTCCGTTATTTTGTAGGGAAATATGGACAAAAACAGAAAACTAAAATATTTCAGAGAATTTGTTGTTTTTTCCGTTATTGTGTTGCGAAATATGGACAAAACCAGAAAACTCAAATATCTGAGATATTTTTTTTTCTTTATTTTGTTGCGACATATGGACAAACACATGAAGCTCAAATATTTCGGATACTTTCTTGTTGTTTTTTCGTTTTTTTGTTGCGAAATATGGACAAAAATGAAAACTCAAATATTTCAAATACTTTGTTGTTTTTTTTCGTTATTTTGTTGCGACATATGGACAAACACATGAAGCTCAAATATTTCGGATACTTTCTTGTTGTTTTTTCGTTTTTTTGTTGCGAAATATGGACAAAAATGAAAACTCAAATATTTCAGATACTTTGCTGTTTTTTTTTCGTTATTTTGTTGCAAAATATGGACAAAAAAGAAAACTCAAATTTTTCAGATATTTATTTGTTTTTTTTTCGTTATTTTGTTGGGCAATATGGACAAAAACAGAAAACTAAAATATTTCAGAGAATTTGTTGTTTTTTCCGTTATTTTTTTGCGAAATATGTACAAAACCAAAAACTCAAATATTTCAGATATTTTTTTTCGTTATTTTGTTGCGACATATGGACAAACGCAGAAAGCTCAAATATTTCTGATACTTTTATATTTTTTCTCGTTATTTTGTTGCGAAATATGGACAAAAAATGAAAACTAAAATATTTCAGCTACGTTTTTGTTTGTTTTTTCCTTATTTTGTTAAAAAATTTGGACAAAAACAGAAAGTTCAAATATTTCAGAGAATTTGTTGTCTTTTTCCGTTATTTTGTTGGGAAATATGGACAAAAACAGAAAACTCAAATATTTCAGAGAATGTGTTGTTTCTTTCCGTTATTTTGTTGCAAAATAGGGACAAAAAATGAAAACTGAAATATTTCAGACACTTTGTAGTTTTTTTCGTTATATTGTTGCGAAATATGGACAAATAAGAAAACTCAAATATTTCAAATACTTTTTTTTGTCGTTATTTTGTTGCGAATATGGACAAAAACAGAAAACTAAAAGACTTCAGATACTTTTTTGTGTTTTTTCGTTATTTAGTTGCGAAACATGGACAAAAAAAGAAAACTCAAATATTTCTGATAGTTTTTTGTTTTTTTTTTCATTATTTTGTTGCGAAATATGGACAAAAACAGAAAATTCAGATAGTTCAGATACTTTCTTGTTATTTTTTCGTTATTTTGTTGCGAAATATGGACAAAAACAGAAAACTAAAATATTTCTGATACTTTTTGTTTGTTTTTTTCCTTATTTTGTTGAGAAATTTGTACAAAAGCAAAAAACTCAATTATTTCAGATATTTTTTGGATTTTTTCGTTATTTTGTTGTGAAATATGGACAAAAACAGAAAACTTAAATATTTCAGATACTTTTTTTTTATTTTTTCGTTATTTTGTTGCGAAATATGTACAAAAACAGAAAAATCAAATATTAAGATTTGTTTTTTTTTCGTTATTTTGTTGCGAAATATGGACAAACACAGAAAAATCAAATATTTCAGACACTTTCTTGTTATTTTTTCGTTATTTTGTTGCGAAATATGGACAAAAACAGAAAGCTACAATTTCAGAGAATTTGTTATCTTTTTTCGTTATTTTGTTGGGAAATATGGACAAAAACAGAAAACTAAAATATTTCAGAGAATTTGTTGTTTTTTCCGTTATTGTGTTGCGAAATATGGACAAAACCAGAAAACTCAAATATCTGAGATATTTTTTTTTCTTTATTTTGTTGCGACATATGGACAAACACAGAAAGCTCAAATATTTCGGATACTTTCTTGTTGTTTTTCCGTTATTTTGTTGCGAAATATGGACAAAAATGAAAACTCAAATATTTCAGATACTTTGTTGTTTTTTTTTCGTTATTTGGTTGCGAAATATGGACAAAAACAGAAAGCTAAAATATTTTAGATACTCTTTCGTAGTTTTTTCGTTATTTTGTTGTGAAATATGGACAAAAAAAACTGAAATATTTGAGATACTTTTTGTTCTTTTTTTCGTTATTTTGTTGCGAAATATGGACAAAAACAGAAAACTCAAATATTTCAGATACTTTTTGTTTTCTTATTTTGTTGCGACCTATGGACAAAAACAAAAAACTCAAATATTTAATATAGTTTTTTGTTTTTTTTCGTTGTTTTGTTGCGAATTATGGACAAAAACAGAAAACTCAAATATTTCAGATACTTTTTTGTTATTTTTTCGTTATTTTGTTGCGAAATATGGACAAAAACAGAAAGCTACAATTTCAGAGAATTTGTTGTCTTTTTCCGTTATTTTGTTGGGAAATATGGACAAAAACAGAAAACTAAAATATTTCAGAGAATTTGTTGTTTTTTCCGTTATTGTGTTGCGAAATATGGACAAAACCAGAAAACTCAAATATCTGAGATATTTTTTTTTCTTTATTTTGTTGCGACATATGGACAAACACATGAAGCTCAAATATTTCGGATACTTTCTTGTTGTTTTTTCATTATTTTGTTGCGAAATATGGACAAAAATGAAAACTCAAATATCAAATATTTCAGATACTTTTTGTTTTGTTATTTTGTTGCGACATATGGACAAAAACAAAAAACTCAAATATTTCAGATAGTTTTTTTTTCGTTGTTTTGTTGCGAAATATGGACAAAACCAGAAAACTCAAATATTTCAGATACTTTCTTGTTATTTTTTCGTTATTTTGTTGGGAAATATGGACAAAAACAGAAAACTAAAATATTTCAGAGAATTTGTTGTTTTTTCCGTTATTTTGTTGCGAAATATGGACAAAACCAGAAAACTCAAATATCTCAGATATTTTTTTTTCTTTATTTTGTTGCGACATATGGACACACACAGAAAGCTTAAATATTTCGGATACTTTCTTGTTGTTTTTTCGTTATTTTGTTGCGAAATATGGACAAAAATAAAAACTCAAATATTTCAGATACTTTGTTGTTTTTTCGTTATATTGTTGCGAAATATGGACAAAAACAGAAAACTCAAATAGTGCCGATACTTTTTGTTCTTCTTTTTTCGTTATTTTGTTGCGAAATATGGACAAAAAAAAACTCAAATATTTGAGATACCTTTTTGTTTGTTTTTGTTCGTTATTTTGTTGCGAAATATGGACAAAAATAGAAAACTCAAATATTTCAGATACTTTCTTGTTATTTTTTCGTTATTTTGTTGCGAAATATGGACAAAAAAGTAAACTCAAATTTTTCAGATATTTTTTTTGTTTTTTTTTCGTTATTTTGTTGGGAAATATGGCCAAAAACAGAAACTAAAATATTTCAGAGAATTTGCTGTTTTTTCCGTTATTTTGTTGCGAAATATGGACAAAACCAATAACTCAAATATTTCAGATATTTTTTTTCGTTATTTTGTTACGACATATGGACAAACGCAGAAAGCTCAAATATTTCTGATACTTTTATGTTTTTTCTCGTTATTTTGTTGCGAAATATGGACAAAAACAGAAAACTCAAATATTTTAGAGAATTTGTTGTCTTTTTCCGTTATTTTGTTGGCAAATATGGACAAAAACAGAAAACTCAAATATTTCAGAGAATGTGTTGTTTTTTCCCGTTATTTTGTTGCAAAATATGGACAAAACCAGAAAACTCAAATATTTCAGATAATTTTTTTTCTTTATTTTGTTGCGACATATGGACAAACACATGAAGCTCAAATATTTCGGATACTTTCTTATTGTTTTTTCGTTTTTTTGTTGCGAAATATGGACAAAAATGAAAACTCAAATATTTCAGATACTTTGTTGTTTTTTTTTCGTTATTTTGTTGCGAAATATGGACAAAAACAGAAAGTTTAAATATTTCAATTACCTTTATGTTTTTTTTCGTTATTTTGTTGCGAAATATGGACAAAAACAGAAAACTAAAATATTTCTGATACTTTTTTGTGTGTTTTTTTTCCTTATTTTGTTGAGAAATTTGGACAAAAGCAGAAAACTCAAATATTTCAGATACTTTTTTGTTTTTTTTTCATTATATTATAGCGAAATATGGACAAAAACAAAAACTGAAATATTTCTGTTTTATTTTTTTTTTGTTTCGTTATTTTGTTGCGAAATATGGACAAAAACAGAAAACTCAAATATTTCAGTTACTTTCTTGTTATTTGTTGGTTATTTTGTTGCGAAATATGGACAAAAACAGAAAACAAAAATATTTCAGATACTTTTTTGTTGGTTTTTTTCCTTATTTTTTTGAGAAATATGGACAAAACCGCAAAACCAGAAAGCGAAAATATTTCAGATACTTTTATGTTTTTTTTCGTTATTTTGTTGCGAAATATGGACAAAAATGAAAACTAAAATATTTCAGCTACTTTTTTTTTTTTTTTTTTCGTTATTTTGTTGCGAAATATGGACAAAAACAGAAAGCTACAATTTCAGATAATTTGTTGTCTTTTTCCGTTATTTTGTTGGGAAATATAGACAAAAACAGAAAACTAAAATATTTCAGAGAATTTGTTGTTTTTTCCGTTATTGTGTTGCGAAATATGGACAATACCAGAAAACTCAAATATCTGAGATATTTTTTTTTCTTTATTTTGTTGCGACATATGGACAAACACATGAAGCTCAAATATTTCGGATACTTTCTTATTGTTTTTTCGTTTTTTTGTTGCGAAATATGGACAAAAATGAAAACTCAAATATTTCAGATACTTTGTTGTTTTTTTTTCGTTATTTTGTTGGGAAATATGGACAAAAAAAAACTAAAATATTTGAGATACTTTTTTGTTGTTTTTTTTCGTTATTTTGTTGCGAAATATGGACAAAAACAGAAAACTCAAATATCAAATGTTTCAGATACTTTTTGTTTTGTTATTTTGTTGCGACATATGGACAAAAACAAAAAACTCAAATATTTCAGATAGTTTTTTTTTTCGTTGTTTTGTTGCGAAATATGGACAAAACCAGAAAACTCAAATATTTCAGATACTTTCTTGTTATTTTTTCGTTATTTTGTTGGGAAATATGGACAAAAACAGAAAACTAAAATATTTCAGAGAATTTGTTGTTTTTTCCGTTATTTTGTTGCGAAATATGGACAAAACCAGAAAACTCAAATATCTCAGATATTTTTTTTTCTTTATTTTGACATATGGACACACACAGAAAGCTCAAATATTTCGGATACTTTCTTGTTGTTTTTTCGTTATTTTGTTGCGAAATATGGACAAAAATAAAAACTCAAATATTTCAGATACTTTGTTGTTTTTTTCGTTATATTGTTGCGAAATATGGACAAAAACAGAAAACTCAAATAGTGCCGATACTTTTTGTTCCTCTTTTTTCGTTATTTTGTTGCGAAATATGGACAAAAAAAACTCAAATATTTGAGATACTTTTTTGTTTGTTTTTTTTCGTTATTTTGTTGCGAAATATGGACAAAAATAGAAAACTCAAATATTTCAGATACTTTCTTGTTATTTTTTCTTAATTTTGTTGCGAAATATGGACAAAAAAGAAAACTCAAATTGTTCAGATATTTTTTTGTTTTTTTTCGTTATTTTGTTGGGAAATATGGCCAAAAACAGAAACTAAAATATTTCAGAGATTTTTTGTTTTTTCCGTTATTTTGTTGCGAAATATGGACAAAACCAAAAACTCAAATATTTCAGATATTTTTTTTCCTTATTTTGTTACGACATCTGGACAAACGCAGAAAGCTCAAATATTTCTGATACTTTTATGTTTTTTCTCGTTATTTTGTTGCGAAATATGGACAAAAACAGAAAACTCAAATATTTTAGAGAATTTGTTGTCTTTTTCCGTTATTTTGTTGGCAAATATGGACAAAAACAGAAAACTCAAATATTTCAGAGAATGTGTTGTTTTTTCCCGTTATTTTGTTGCAAAATATGGACAAAACCAGAAAACTCAAATATTTCAGATAATTTTTTTTTTTATTTTGTTGCGAAATATGGAAAAACAGAAAGTTTAAATATTTCAATTACCTTTATGTTTTTTTTCGTTATATTGTTGCGAAATATGGACAAAAACAGAAAACTAAAATATTTCTGATACTTTTTTGTTTGTTTTTTTCCTTATTTTGTTGAGAAATTTGGACAAAGGCAGAAAACTCAAATATTTCAGATACTTATTTGTTTTTTTTTCGTTATATTATAGCGAAATATGGACAAAAACAAAAACTGAAATATTTCTGTTTTTTTTTTTTTTTTGTTTCGTTATTTTGTTGCGAAATATGGACAAAAACAGAAAACTCAAATATTTCAGTTACTTTCTTGTTATTTGTTGGTTATTTTGTTGCGAAATATGGACAAAAACAGAAAACAAAAATATTTCAGATACTTTTTTGTTGGTTTTTTTCCTTATTTTTTTGAGAAATATGGACAAAACCGCAAAACCAGAAAGCGAAAATATTTCAGATATTTTATGTTTTTTTTCGTTATTTTGTTGCGAAATATGGACAAAACCAGAAAACTCAAATATCTGAGATATTCTTTTTTCTTTATTTTGTTGCGACATATGGACAAACACAGAAAGCTCAAATATTTCGGATACATTCTTGTTGTTTTTCCGTTATTTTGTTGCGAAATATGGACAAAAATGAAAACTCAAATATTTCAGATACTTTGTTGTTTTTTTTTCGTTATTTGGTTGCGAAATATGGACAAAAACAGAAAGCTAAAATATTTTAGATACTCTTTCGTAGTTTTTTCGTTATTTTGTTGTGAAATATGGACAAAAAAAACTGAAATATTTGAGATACTTTTTGTTCTTTTTTTCGTTATTTTGTTGCGAAATATGGACAAAAACAGAAAACTCAAATATTTCAGATACTTTTTGTTTTCTTATTTTGTTGCGACATATGGACAAAAACAAAAAACTCAAATATTTAATATAGTTTTTTGTTTTTTTTTTCGTTGTTTTGTTGCGAATTATGGACAAAAACAGAAAACTCAAATATTTCAGATACTTTTTTGTTATTTTTTCGTTATTTTGTTGCGAAATATGGACAAAAACAGAAAGCTACAATTTCAGAGAATTTGTTGTCTTTTTCCGTTATTTTGTTGGGAAATATGGACAAAAACAGAAAACTAAAATATTTCAGAGAATTTGTTGTTTTTTCCGTTATTGTGTTGCGAAATATGGACAAAACCAGAAAACTCAAATATCTGAGATATTTTTTTTTCTTTATTTTGTTGCGACATATGGACAAACACATGAAGCTCAAATATTTCGGATACTTTCTTGTTGTTTTTTCATTATTTTGTTGCGAAATATGGACAAAAATGAAAACTCAAATATCAAATATTTCAGATACTTTTTGTTTTGTTATTTTGCTGCGACATATGGACAAAAACAAAAAACTCAAATATTTCAGATAGTTTTTTTTTCGTTGTTTTGTTGCGAAATATGGACAAAACCAGAAAACTCAAATATTTCAGATACTTTCTTGTTATTTTTTCGTTATTTTGTTGGGAAATATGGACAAAAACAGAAAACTAAAATATTTCAGAGAATTTGTTGTTTTTTCCGTTAATTTGTTGCGAAATATGGACAAAACCAGAAAACTCAAATATCTCAGATATTTTTTTTTCTTTATTTTGTTGCGACATATGGACACACACAGAACGCTCAAATATTTCGGATACTTTCTTGTTGTTTTTTCGTTATTTTGTTGCGAAATATGGACAAAAATAAAAACTCAAATATTTCAGATACTTTGTTGTTTTTTTCGTTATATTGTTGCGAAATATGGACAAAAACAGAAAACTCAAATAGTGCCGATACTTTTTGTTCTTCTTTTTTCGTTATTTTGTTGCGAAATATGGACAAAAAAAAACTCAAATATTTGAGATACCTTTTTGTTTGTTTTTGTTCGTTATTTTGTTGCGAAATATGGACAAAAATAGAAAACTCAAATATTTCAGATACTTTCTTGTTATTTTTTCGTTATTTTGTTGCGAAATATGGACAAAAAAGTAAACTCAAATTTTTCAGATATTTTTTTTGTTTTTTTTTCGTTATTTTGTTGGGAAATATGGCCAAAAACAGAAACTAAAATATTTCAGAGATTTTTTGTTTTTTCCGTTATTTTGTTGCGAAATATGGACAAAACCAAAAACTCAAATATTTCAGATATTTTTTTTCCTTATTTTGTTACGACATCTGGACAAACGCAGAAAGCTCAAATATTTCTGATACTTTTATGTTTTTTCTCGTTATTTTGTTGCGAAATATGGACAAAAACAGAAAACTCAAATATTTTAGAGAATTTGTTGTCTTTTTCCGTTATTTTGTTGGCAAATATGGACAAAAACAGAAAACTCAAATATTTCAGAGAATGTGTTGTTTTTTCCCGTTATTTTGTTGCAAAATATGGACAAAACCAGAAAACTCAAATATTTCAGATAATTTTTTTTTTTATTTTGTTGCGAAATATGGACAAAAACAGAAAGTTTAAATATTTCAATTACCTTTATGTTTTTTTTCGTTATTTTGTTGCGAAATATGGACAAAAACAGAAAACTAAAATATTTCTGATACTTTTTTGTTTGTTTTTTTCCTTATTTTGTTGAGAAATTTGGACAAAAGCAGAAAACTCAAATATTTCAGATACTTTTTTGTTTTTTTTTCGTTATATTATAGCGAAATATGGACAAAAACAAAAACTGAAATATTTCTGTTTTATTTTTTTTTTTTGTTTCGTTATTTTGTTGCGAAATATGGACAAAAACAGAAAACTCAAATATTTCAGTTACTTTCTTGTTATTTGTTGGCTATTTTGTTGCGAAATATGGACAAAAACAGAAAACAAAAATATTTCAGATACTTTTTTGTTGGTTTTTTTCCTTATTTTTTTGAGAAATATGGACAAAACCGCAAAACCAGAAAGCGAAAATATTTCAGATATTTTATGTTTTTTTTCGTTATTTTGTTGCGAAATATGGACAAAAATGAAAACTAAAATATTTCAGCTACTTTTTTGTTTTTTTTTTTCGTTATTTTGTTGCGAAATATGTACAAAAACAGAAAACTCAAATATTTCAGATAATTTTTTTTTTTTTTCGTTATTTAGTTGTGAAATAGGGACAAAAACAAAAACCTAAAATATTTCAGATACTTTTTGGTTTTTGTTTCGTTATTTTGTTGGAAAATATGGACAAAACCAGAAAACTCAAATATTTGAGATACTTTTTTCTCGTTATTTTGTATCGAAATATGGACAAAACAGAAAGCTCAAATATTTCAGATACGTCTAAGTTTTTTTTCGTTATTTTGTTGCGAAATATGAACAAAAAATGAAAACTCAAATATTTCAGACACTTTGTAGTTTTTTTCGTTATTTTGTTGCGAAATATGTACAAAAACAGAAAACTCAAATATTTCAGATAATTTTTTCTTTTTTGTTCGTTATTTTGATATGAAATATGGACAAAAACAAAAACCTAAAATATTTCAGATACTTTTTGGTTTTTGGTTCGTTATTTTGTTGGAAAATATGGATAAAACCAGAAAACTCAAATATTTCAGATACTTTTTTTCTCGTTATTTTGTATCGAAATATGGACAAAAACAGAAAGCTCAAATATTTCAGATACTTTTTTGTTTTTTTTTCGTTATTTTGTTGCGAAATATGGACAAAAACAGAAAACTCAAATATTTCAGATACTTTTTGTTTTGTTATTTTGTTGCGACATATGGACAAAAACAAAAAACTCAAATATTTCAGATAGTTTTCTCTTTTTTTTTCGTTGTTTTGTTGCGAAATATGGACAAAAAATGAAAACTCAAATATTTCAGATACTTTTTTTTTGTTATTTTGTTGCGACATATGGACAAAAACAAAAAACTCAAATATTTCAGATAGTTTTCTGTTTTTTTTTCGTTGTTTTGTTGCGAAATATGGACAAAAACAGAAAACTCGAATATTTCAGACACTTTCTTGTTATTTTTTCGTTATTTTGTTGCGAAACATGGACAAAAAAGAAAACTCAAATTTTTCATATATTTTTTTGTTTTTTGTCGTTATTTTGTTGGGAAATATGGACAGAAACAGAAAACTAAAATATTTTAGAGAATTTGTTGTTTTTTCCGTTATTTTGTTGCGAAATATGGACAAAACCAGAAAACTCAAATATCTCAGATATTTTTTTTTCTTTATTTTGTTGCGACATATGGACAAACACAGAAAGCTCAAATATTTCGGATACTTTCTTGTTATTTTTTCGTTATTTTGTTGCGAAATATGGACAAAAACAAAAAGCTAAAATATTTCAGATGCTCTTTCGTTGTTTTTTCGTTATTTTGTTGCGAAATATGGACAAAAAAAAACTCAAATATTTCAGATACTTTTCTGTTTTTTTTTTCGTTATTTTGGTGCGAAATATGGACAAAAACAAAAAGCTAAAATATTTCAGATGCTCTTTCGTTGTTTTTTCGTTATTTTGTTGCGAAATATGGACAAAAAAAACTCAAATATTTCAGATACTTTTTTGTTTTTTTTTTCGTTATTTTGTTGCGAAATATGGACAAAAACAGAAAACTCAAATATTTCAGATACTTTTTGTTTTGTTATTTTGTTGCGACATATGGACAAAAACAAAAAACTGAAATATTTCAGATAGTTTTCTCTTTTTTTTCGTTGTTTTGTTGCGAAATATGGACAAAAAATGAAAACTCAAATATTTCAGATACTTTTTTTTTGTTATTTTGTTGCGACATATGGACAAAAACAAAAAACTCAAATATTTCAGATAGTTTTCTGTTTTTTTTTCGTTGTTTTGTTGCGAAATATGGACAAAAACAGAAAACTCAAATATTTCAGATACTTTTTGTTTTGTTATTTTGTTGCGAAATATCGACAAACACAAAAACCTAAAATATTTCAGATACATTTAGGTTTTTGTTTCGTTATTTTGTTGGAAAATATGGACAAAACCAGAAAACTCAAATATTTCAGATACTTTTTTTCTCGTTATTTTGTATCGAAATATGGACCAAAACAGAAAGCTCAAATATTTCAGATACTTCTATGTTTTTTTTCGTTATTTTGTTGCGAAATATGGACAAAAAATGAAAACTCAAATATTTCAGATACTTTTTTGTTTTTTTTTCGTTATTTTGTTGTGAAAACAAAAACCAAAAATATTTCAGATACTTTTTGGTTTTTGGTTCGTTACTTTGTTGGAAAATATGGACAAAACCAGAAAACTCAATTATTTCAGATACTTTTTTTCTCGTTATTTTGTTGCGAAATATGGACAAAAACAGAAAACAAAAATATTTCAGATACTTCTTTTTTATTTTTTCGTTATTTTGTTGCGAAATATGGACAAAAACAGAAAAATCAAATATTTCAGATACTTTTTTGTTTTTTTTTCGTTATTTTGTTGCGAAATATGGACAAAAACAGAAAACTCAAATATTTCAGATACTTTTTGGTTTGTTATTTTGTTGCGACATATGGACAAAAACAAAAAACTCAAATATTTCAGATAGTTTTCTCTTTTTTTTTCTTTGTTTTGTTGCGAAATATGGACAAAAACAGAAAACTCAAATATTTCAGACACTTTCTTGTTATTTTTTCGTTATTTTGTTGCGAAATATGGACAAAAACAGAAAGCTAAAATATTTCAGATGCTCTTTCGTTGTTTTTTCGTTATTTTGTTGCGAAATATGGACAAAAAAAAACTCAAATATTTGAGAAACTTTTTTGTTTTTTTTTCGTTATTTTGTTGCGAAAGATGGACAAAAAAGAAAAATCTAATTTTTGATATATTTTTTTGTTTTTTTTCGTTATTTTTTTGGGAAATATGGACAAATATAAAAGACTAAAATATTTCAGACAATTTGTTCTTTTTTCCGTTATTTTGTTGCGAAATATGGACAAAAACAGAAAACTCAAATATTTCCGATACTTTTTGTTTTTCTTTTTTCGTTATTTTGTTGCGAAATATGCACAAAAAAGAAAACTCAAATTTTTCAGATATTTTTTTGTTTTTTTTTCGTTATTTTGTTGCGAAATATGGACAAAAAAGAAAAAGTAAAATATTTCAGATACGTTTTTGTTTGTTTTTTTCCCCATTTTGTTGAGAAATATAGAGAAAAACAGATAACTCAAATATTTCAGAGAATTTGTTGTCCTTTTCCGTTATTTTGTTGCGAAATATGGACAAAAACAGAAAACTCAAATATTTCAGATACTTTCTTGTTATTTTTTCGTTATTTTGTTGCGAAATATGGACAAAAACAAAAAGCTAAAATATTTCAGATGCTCTTTCGTTGTTTTTTCGTTATTTTGTTGCGAAATATGGACAAAAAAAAACTCAAATATTTCAGATACTTTTCTGTTTTTTTTTTCGTTATTTTGGTGCGAAATATGGACAAAAACAAAAAGCTAAAATATTTCAGATGTTCTTTCGTTGTTTTTTCGTTATTTTGTTGCGAAATATGGACAAAAAAAAACTCAAATATTTCAGATACTTTTTTGTTTTTTTTTTCGTTATTTTGGTGCGAAATATGGACAAAAACAGAAAACTCAAATATTTCAGATACTTTCTTGTTATTTTTTCGTTATTTTGTTGCGAAATATGGACAAAAACAAAAGGCTAAAATATTTCAGATGCTCTTTCGTTGTTTTTTCGTTATTTTGTTGCGAAATATGGACAAAAAAAAACTCAAATATTTCAGATACTTTTTTGTTTTTTTTTCGTTATTTTGGTGCGAAATATGGACAAAAACAGAAAACTCAAATATTTCAGATACTTTCTTGTTTTATTTTCGTTATTTTGTTGCAAAATAGGGACAAAAACGAAAAATCAAGTTTTTCAGATATTTTTTTGTTTTTTTCGTTATTTTGTAGTGAAATATGGACAAATATAAAAAACTAAAATTTTTCAGAGAATTTGTTGTTTTTTCCGTTATTTTGTTGCGAAATATGGACAAAAAATGAAAACTCAAATATTTCAGATACTTTGTCGTTTTTTTCGTTATTTTGTTGCGAAATATGGACAAAAACAGAAAACTCAAATATTTCCGATACTTTTTGTTTTTCTTTTTTCGTTATTTTGTTGCGAAATATGGACAAAATTGAAAACTCAAATTTTTCAGATATTTTTTTGTTTTTTTTCATTATTTTGTTGTGAATTATGGACAAAAACAGAAAACTAAAATATTTCAGAGACTTTGTTGTTTTTTCCGTTATTTTGTTGTGAAATATGGACAAAACCAGAAAACTCAAATATATTAGATACTTTTTGTTTTGTTATTTTGTTGCGAAATATGGACGAAAACAAAAAACTCAAATATTTCAGATAGTTTTTTTTATTTTTTCGTTGTTTTGTTGCGAAATATGGACAAAAACAGAAAACTCAAATATTTCAGATACTTTCTTGTTATTTTTTCGTTATTTTGTTGCGAAATATGGACAAAAACAAAAAGCTAAAATATTTTAGATGCTCTTTCGTTGTGTTTTTGTTATTTTGTTGCGAAATATGGACAAAAAACTCAAATATTTTAGATACTTTTTTGTTTTTTTTTTCGTTATTTTGGTGCGAAATATGGACAAAAACAGAAAACTCAAATATTTCAGATACTTTCTTGTAATTTTTTAGTTATTTTGTTGCGAAATATCGACAAAAACAGAAAGCTAAAATATTTCAGATGCTCTTTCGTTGTTTTTTCGTTATTTTGTTGCGAAATATGGACAAAAAAAAACTCAAATATTTGAGATACTTTTTTGTTTGTTTTTTTTCGTTATTTTGGTGCGAAATATGGACAAAAACAGAAAACTCAAATATTTCAGATACTTTCTTGTTTGTTTTCCGTTATTTTATTGCGAAATATCGACAAAACCAGAAAACTCAAATATTTCAGATATTTTTTTTTCTTTTTTTGGTGCGACATATGGACAAACACAGAAAGCTCAAATATTTCGGATACTTTCTTGTTGTTTTTTCGTTATTTTGTTGCGAAATATCGACAAAAAATGAAAACTCAAATATTTTAGATACTTTGTCTTTTTTTCGTTATTTTGTTGCGAAATATGGACAAAACCAGAAAACTCAAATATTCCAGATATTTTTTTTTCTTTTTTTGGTGCGACATATGGACAAACACAGAAAGCTCAAATATTTCGGATACTTTCTTGTTTTTTTTCGTTATTTTGTTGCGAAATATGGACAAAACCAGAAAACTCAAATATTTCAGATATTTTTTTTTCTTTTTTTGGTGCGACATATGGACAAACACAGAAAGCTCAAATATTTCGGATACTTTCTTGTTGTTTTTTCGTTATTTTGTTGCGAAATATGGACAAAAAATGAAAACTCAAATATTTTAGATACTTTGTTTTTTTTTTTCGTTATTTTGGTGCGAAATATGGACAAAAACAGGAAACTCAAATATTTCAGATACTTTCTTGTTTTTTTTTCGTTATTTTGTTGCAAAATAGGGACAAAAACGAAAAATCAACTTTTTCAGATATTTTTTTGTTTTTTTCGTTATTCTGTAGTGAAATATGGACAAATATAGAAAACTAAAATTTTTCAGAGAATTTGTTGTTTTTTCCGTTATTTTGTTGCGAAATATGGACAAAAAATGAAAACTCAAATATTTCAGTTACTTTGTCGTTTTTTTCGTTATTTGTTGCGAAATATGGACAAAAACAGAAAACTCAAATATTTCAGATAGTTTTCTCTTTTTTTTTTCTTTGTTTTGTTGCGAAATATGGACAAAAACAGAAAACTCAAATATTTCAGACACTTTCTTGTTATTTTTTCGTTATTTTGTTGCGAAATATGGACAAAAACAGAAAAATCAAATATTTCAGATACTTTTTTGTTTTTTTTTCGTTATTTTGTTGCGAAATATGGACAAAAACAGAAAACTCAAATATTTCAGATACTTTTTGTTTTGTTATTTTGTTGCGACATGTGGACAAAAACAAAAAACTCAAATATTTCAGATAGTTTTCTCTTTTTTTTTTCTTTGTTTTGTTGCGAAATATGGACAAAAACAGAAAACTCAAATATTTCAGACACTTTCTTGTTATTTTTTCGTTATTTTGTTGCGAAATATGGACAAAAACAGAAAGCTAAAATATTTCAGATGCTCTTTCGTTGTTTTTTCGTTATTTTGTTGCGAAATATGGACAAAAAAAAACTCAAATATTTGAGAAACTTTTTTGTTTTTTTTTCGTTATTTTGTTGCGAAAGATGGACAAAAAAGAAAAATCTAATTTTTGATATATTTTTTTGTTTTTTTTCGTTATTTTTTTGGGAAATATGGACAAATATAAAAGACTAAAATATTTCAGACAATTTGTTCTTTTTCCGTTATTTTGTTGCGAAATATGGACAAAAACAGAAAACTCAAATATTTCCGATACTTTTTGTTTTTCTTTTTTCGTTTTTTTGTTGCGAAATATGCACAAAAAAGAAAACTCAAATTTTTCAGATATTTTTTTGTTTTTTTTCGTTATTTTGTTGCGAAATATGGACAAAAAAGAAAAAGTAAAATATTTCAGATACGTTTTTGTTTGTTTTTTTTCCCATTTTGTTGAGAAATATAGAGAAAAACAGATAACTCAAATATTTCAGAGAATTTGTTGTCCTTTTCCGTTATTTTGTTGCGAAATATGGACAAAAACAGAAAACTCAAATATTTCAGATACTTTCTTGTTATTTTTTCGTTATTTTGTTGCGAAATATGGACAAAAACAAAAAGCTAAAATATTTCAGATGCTCTTTCGTTGTTTTTTCGTTATTTTGTTGCGAAATATGGACAAAAAAAAACTCAAATATTTCAGATACTTTTCTGTTTTTTTTTTCGTTATTTTGGTGCGAAATATGGACAAAAACAAAAAGCTAAAATATTTCAGATGTTCTTTCGTTGTTTTTTCGTTATTTTGTTGCGAAATATGGACAAAAAAAAACTCAAATATTTCAGATACTTTTTTGTTTTTTTTTCGCTATTTTGGTGCGAAATATGGACAAAAACAGAAAACTCAAATATTTCAGATACTTTCTTGTTATTTTTTCGTTATTTTGTTGCGAAATATGGACAAAAACAAAAGGCTAAAATATTTCAGATGCTCTTTCGTTGTTTTTTCGTTATTTTGTTGCGAAATATGGACAAAAAAAAACTCAAATATTTCAGATACTTTTTTGTTTTTTTTTCGTTATTTTGGTGCGAAATATGGACAAAAACAGAAAACTCAAATATTTCAGATACTTTCTTGTTTTATTTTCGTTATTTTGTTGCAAAATAGGGACAAAAACGAAAAATCAAGTTTTTCAGATATTTTTTTGTTTTTTTCGTTATTTTGTAGTGAAATATGGACAAATATAAAAAACTAAAATTTTTCAGAGAATTTGTTGTTTTTTCCGTTATTTTGTTGCGAAATATGGACAAAAAATGAAAACTCAAATATTTCAGATACTTTGTCGTTTTTTTCGTTATTTTGTTGCGAAATATGGACAAAAACAGAAAACTCAAATATTTCCGATACTTTTTGTTTTTCTTTTTTCGTTATTTTGTTGCGAAATATGGACAAAATTGAAAACTCAAATTTTTCAGATATTTTTTTGTTTTTTTTCATTATTTTGTTGTGAATTATGGACAAAAACAGAAAACTAAAATATTTCAGAGACTTTGTTGTTTTTTCCGTTATTTTGTTGTGAAATATGGACAAAACCAGAAAACTCAAATATATTAGATACTTTTTGTTTTGTTATTTTGTTGCGAAATATGGACGAAAACAAAAAACTCAAATATTTCAGATAGTTTTTTTTATTTTTTCGTTGTTTTGTTGCGAAATATGGACAAAAACAGAAAACTCAAATATTTCAGATACTTTCTTGTTATTTTTTCGTTATTTTGTTGCGAAATATGGACAAAAACAAAAAGCTAAAATATTTTAGATGCTCTTTCGTTGTGTTTTTTGTTATTTTGTTGCGAAATATGGACAAAAAACTCAAATATTTTAGATACTTTTTTGTTTTTTTTTTCGTTATTTTGGTGCGAAATATGGACAAAAACAGAAAACTCAAATATTTCAGATACTTTCTTGTAATTTTTTAGTTATTTTGTTGCGAAATATGGACAAAAACAGAAAGCTAAAATATTTCAGATGCTCTTTCGTTGTTTTTTCGTTATTTTGTTGCGAAATATGGACAAAAAAAAACTCAAATATTTGAGATACTTTTTTGTTTGTTTTTTTTCGTTATTTTGGTGCGAAATATGGACAAAAACAGAAAACTCAAATATTTCAGATACTTTCTTGTTTTTTTTCCGTTATTTTATTGCGAAATATCGACAAAACCAGAAAACTCAAATATTTCAGATATTTTTTTTTCTTTTTTTGGTGCTACATATGGACAAACACAGAAAGCTCAAATATTTCGGATACTTTCTTGTTGTTTTTTCGTTATTTTGTTGCGAAATATCGACAAAAAATGAAAACTCAAATATTTTAGATACTTTGTCTTTTTTTCGTTATTTTGTTGCGAAATATGGACAAAACCAGAAAACTCAAATATTTCAGATATTTTTTTTTCTTTTTTTGGTGCGACATATGGACAAACACAGAAAGCTCAAATATTTCGGATACTTTCTTGTTTTTTTTCGTTATTTTGTTGCGAAATATGGACAAAACCAGAAAACTCAAATATTTCAGATATTTTTTTTTCTTTTTTTGGTGCGACATATGGACAAACACAGAAAGCTCAAATATTTCGGATACTTTCTTGTTGTTTTTTCGTTATTTTGTTGCGAAATATGGACAAAAAATGAAAACTCAAATATTTTAGATACTTTGTTTTTTTTTTCGTTATTTTGGTGCGAAATATGGACAAAAACAGGAAACTCAAATATTTCAGATACTTTCTTGTTTTTTTTTCGTTATTTTGTTGCAAAATAGGGACAAAAACGAAAAATCAACTTTTTCAGATATTTTTTTGTTTTTTTCGTTATTCTGTAGTGAAATATGGACAAATATAGAAAACTAAAATTTTTCAGAGAATTTGTTGTTTTTTCCGTTATTTTGTTGCGAAATATGGACAAAAAATGAAAACTCAAATATTTCAGTTACTTTGTCGTTTTTTTCGTTATTTGTTGCGAAATATGGACAAAAACAGAAAACTCAAATATTTCCGATACTTTTTGTTTTTCTTTTTTCGTTATTTTGTTGCAAAATATGGAGAAAATTGAAAACTAAAATTTTTCAGATATTTTTTTGTTTTTTTTCTTTATTTTGTTGTGAATTATGGACAAAAACAGAAAACTAAAATATTTCAGAGACTTTGTTGTTTTTTCCGTTATTTGGTTGCGAAATATGGACAAAAGCAGAAAACTCAAATATATTAGATACTTTTTGTTTTGTTATTTTGTTGCGAAATATGGACGAAAACAAAAAACTCAAATATTTCAGATACTTTTTTTTTATTTTTTCGTTGTTTTGTTGCGAAATATGGACAAAAACAGAAAACTCAAATATTTCAGATACTTTCTTGTTATTTTTTCGTTATTTTGTTGCGAAATATGGACAAAAACAAAAAGCTAAAATATTTTAGATGCTCTTTCGTTGTGTTTTTGTTATTTTGTTGCGAAATATGGACAAAAAAACTCAAATATTTGAGATACTTTTTTGTTTTTTTTCGTTATTTTGGTGCGAAATATGGACAAAAACCGAAAACTCAAATATTTCAGATATTTTCTTATTATTTTTTCGTTATTTCGTTGCGAAATATGGACAAAAACAGAAAGCTAAATTATTTCAGATGCTCTTTCGTTGTTTTTTCGTTATTTTGTTGCGAAATATGGACAAAAAAAAACTCAAATATTTGAGATACCTTTTTGTTTTTTTCCCGTTATTTTGGTGCGAAATATGGACAAAAACAGAAAACTCAAATATTTCAGATACTTTTTTGTTTTTTTTTCGTTATTTTGTTGCGAAATATGGACAAAACCAGAAAACTCAAATATTTCAGATATTTTTTTTTCTTTTTTTGGTGCGACATATGGACAAACATAGAAAGCTCAAATATATCGGATACTTTCTTGTTGTTTTTTCGTTATTTTGTTGCGAAATATGGACAAAAAATGAAAACTCAAATATTTCAGATACTTTGTCGTTTTTTTCGTTATTTTGTTGCGAAATATGGACAAAACCAGAAAACTCAAATATTTTAGATAATTTTTGTTTTGTTATTTTGTTGCGAAATATGGACGAAAACAAAAAACTCAAATATTTCAGATAGTGTTTTTTATTTTTTTGTTGTTTTGTTGCGAAATATGGACAAAAACAGAAAACTCAAATATTTCAGATACTTTCTTGTTATTTTTTCGTTATTTTGTAGCGAAATATGGACAAAAACAGAACGCTAAAATATTTTAGATGCTCTTTCGTTGTGTTTTTGTTATTTTGTTGCGAAATATGGACAAAAAAAACTCAAATATTTGAGATACTTTTATGTTTTTTTTCCCGTTATTTTGGTGCGAAATATGGACAAAAACAGAAAAGTCAAATATTTCAGTTACTTTCTTGTTATTTTTTTGTTATTTTGTTGCGAAATATGGACAAAAACAGAAAGCTAAAATATTTCAGATGCTCTTTCGTTGTTTTTTAGTTATTTTGTTGCGAAATATGGACAAAAAAAACTCAAATATTTGAGATACTTTTTTGTTTTTGTTTCGTTATTTTGTTGCGAAATATGGACAAAAAAGAAAAATCAAATTTTTAACATATTTTTTTGTTTTTTTTCGTTATTTTGTTGGGAAATATGGACAAATATAAAAAACTAAAAGATTTCAGAGAATTTGTTGTTTTTTCCGTTATTTTGTTGCGTAATATTGACAAAACCAGAAAACTCAAATATTTCAGATATTTTTTTTTCTTTATTTTGGTGCAACATATGGACAAACACAGAAAGCTCAAATATTTCGGATACTTTCTTGTTGTTTTTTCGTTATTTTGTTGCGAAATATGGACAAAAAATGAAAACTCAAATATTTCAGATACTTTGTCGTTTATTTTCGTTATTTTGTTGCGAAATAGAAAACTCAAATATTTCCGATACTTTTTGTAAAACAGAAAACTCAAATATTTCCGATACTTTTTGTTTTTCTTTTTTCGTTATTTTGTTCCGAAATATGCACAAAAAATGAAAACTCAAATTTTTCAGATATTTTTTTGTTTTTTTTTTCGTTATTTTGTTGCGAAATATGGACAAAAACAGAAAACTAAAATATTTCAGAGAATTTGTTGTTTTTTTCCGTTATTTTGTTGCGAAATATGGACAAAACCAGAAAACTCAAATATTTCAGATACTTTTTGTTTTGATATTTTGTTGCGAAATATGGACAAAAACAAAAAACTCAAATATTTCAGATAGTTTTTTTTATTTTTTCGTTATTTTGTTGCAAAATATGGACAAAAACAGAAAACTCAAATATTTCCGATACTTTTTGTTTTTCTTTTTTCGGTATTTTGTTGCGAAATATGCACAAAAAAGAAAACTCAAATTTTTCAGATATTTTTTTGTTTTTTTTTCGTTATTTTGTTGCGAAATATGGACAAAAACAGAAAACTAAAATATTTCAGAGAATTTGTTGTCTTTTTCCGTTATTTTGTTGGGAAATATGGACAAAAACAGAAATCTCAAATATTTCAGAGAATTTGTTGTTTTTTTCCGTTATTTTGTTGCGAAATATGGACAAAACCAGAAAACTCAAATATTTCCGATACTTTTTGTTTTTCTTTTTTCGTTATTTTGTTGCGAAATATGCACAAAAAAGAAAACTCAAATTTTTCAGATATTTTTTTTGTTTTTTTTTCGTTATTTTGTTGCGAAATATGGACAAAAACAGAAAACTAAAATATTTCAGAGAATTTGTTGTCTTTTTCCGTTGTTTTGTTGCGAAATATGGACAAAAAATTAAAACTCAAATATTTCAGATACTTTGTCGTTTTTTTTCGTTATTTTTTTGCGAAATATGGACAAAAACAGAAAACTCAAATATTTCCGATTTTTGTTTTTCTTTTTTCGTTATTTTGTTGCGAAATATGCACAAAAAAGAAAACTCAAATTTTTCAGATATTTTTTTGTTTTTTTCCTTATTTTGTTGCGAAATATTGACAAAAACAGAAATCTGAAATATTTCAGAGAATTTGTTGATTTTTCCGTTATTTTGTTGCGAAATATGGACAAAACCAGAAAACTCAAATATTTCAGAGAATTTGTTGTATTTTTCCGTTATTTTGTTGCGAAATATGGACAAAACCAGAAAACTCAAATATTTCAGATACTTTTTGTTTTGTTATTTTGTTGCGAAATATGGACAAAAACAAAAAACTCAAATATTTCAGATAGTTTTTTTTATTTTTTCGTTGTTTTGTTGCGAAATATGGACAAAACTAGAAAACTCAAATATTTCAGATACTTTGTCGTTTTTTTTCGTTATTTTGTTGCAAAATATTGACAAAAACAGAAAACTCAAATATTTCCGATACTTTTTGTTTTTCTTTTTTCGTTATTTTGTTGCGAAATATGCACAAAAAGAAAACTCAAATTTTTCAGATATTTTTTTGTCTAAAATATTTCAGAGAATTTGTTGTCTTTTTCCGTTGTTTTGTTGCGAAATATGGACAAAAAATGAAAACTCAAATATTTCAGATACTTTGTCGTTTTTTTTCGTTATTTTGTTGCGAAATATGGACAAAACCAGAAAACTCAAATATTTCCGATACTTTTTGTTTTTCTTTTTTCGTTATTTTGTTGCGAAATATGCACAAAAAAGAAAACTCAAATTTTTCAGATATTTTTGTTTTTTTTTCGTTATTTTGTTGCGAAATATGGACAAAAACAGAAAACTAAAATATTTCAGAGAATTTGTTGTCTTTTTCCGTTGTTTTGTTGCGAAATATGGACAAAAAATGAAAACTCAAATATTTCAGATACTTTGTCGTTTTTTTTCGTTATTTTTTTGCGAAATATGGACAAAAACAGAAAACTCAAATATTTCCGATTTTTGTTTTTCTTTTTTCGTTATTTTGTTGCGAAATATGCACAAAAAAGAAACTCAAATTTTTCAGATATTTTTTGTTTTTTTCCTTATTTTGTTGCGAAATATTGACAAAAACAGAAATCTGAAATATTTCAGAGAATTTGTTGATTTTTCCGTTATTTTGTTGCGAAATATGGACAAAACCAGAAAACTCAAATATTTCAGAGAATTTGTTGTATTTTTCCGTTATTTTGTTGCGAAATATGGACAAAACCAGAAAACTCAAATATTTCAGATACTTTTTGTTTTGTTATTTTGTTGCGAAATATGGACAAAAACAAAAAACTCAAATATTTCAGATAGTTTTTTTTATTTTTTCGTTGTTTTGTTGCGAAATATGGACAAAAATAGAAAACTCAAATATTTCAGATACTTTGTCGTTTTTTTTCGTTATTTTGTTGCAAAATATTGACAAAAACAGAAAACTCAAATATTTCCGATACTTTTTGTTTTTCTTTTTTCGTTATTTTGTTGCGAAATATGCACAAAAAAGAAAACTCAAATTTTTCAGATATTTTTTTGTCTAAAATATTTCAGAGAATTTGTTGTCTTTTTCCGTTGTTTTGTTGCGAAATATGGACAAAAAATGAAAACTCAAATATTTCAGATACTTTGTCGTTTTTTTTCGTTATTTTGTTGCGAAATATGGACAAAAACAGAAAACTCAAATATTTCCGATACTTTTTCTTTTTCTTTTTTCGTTATTTTGTTGCGAAATATGCACAAAAAAGAAAACTCAAATTTTTCAGATATTTTTTTGTTTTTTTTTTCGTTATTTTGTTGCGAAATATGGACAAAAACAGAAAACTAAAATATTTCAGAGAATTTGTTGTCTTTTTCCGTTGTTTTGTTGCGAAATATGGACAAAAAATGAAAACTCAAATATTTCAGATACTTTGTCGTTTTTTTTCGTTATTTTGTTGCGAAATATGGACAAAAACAGAAAACTCAAATATTTCCGATACTTTTTGTTTTTCTTTTTTCGTTATTTTGTTGCGAAATATGCACAAAAAAGAAAACTCAAATTTTTCAGATATTTTTTTTTTTTTTTTTTGTTATTTTGTTGCGAAATATTGACAAAAACAGAAAACTAAAATATTTCAGAGAATTTGTTGTTTTTTCCGTTATTTTGTTGCGAAATATGGACAAAACCAGAAAACTCAAATATTTCAGAGAATTTGTTGTTTTTTTCCGTTATTTTGTTGCGAAATATGGACAAAACCAGAAAACTCAAATATTTCAGATACTTTTTGTTTTGTTATGTTGTTGCGAAATATGGACAAAAACAAAAACTCAAATATTTCAGATATTTTTTTTTATTTTTTCGTTGTTCTGTTGCGAAATATGGACAAAAATAGAAAACTCAAATATTTCAGATACTTTCTTGCTATTTTTTCGTTATTTTGGTGCAACATATGGACAAACACAGAAAGCTCAAATATTTCGGATACTTTCTTGTTGTTTTTTCGTTATTTTGTTGCGAAATATGGACAAAAAATGAAAACTCAAATATTTCAGATACTTTGTCGTTTATTTTCGTTATTTTGTTGCGAAATAGAAAACTCAAATATTTCCGATACTTTTTGTTTTTCTTTTTCGTTATTTTGTTGCGAAATATGCACAAAAAAGAAAACTCAAATTTTTCAGATATTTTTTTTGTTTTTTTTTCGTTATTTTGTTGCGAAATATGGACAAAAACAGAAAACTAAAATATTTCAGAGAATTTGTTGTCTTTTTCCGTTGTTTTGTTGCGAAATATGGACAAAAAATTAAAACTCAAATATTTCAGATACTTTGTCGTTTTTTTTCGTTATTTTTTTGCGAAATATGGACAAAAACAGAAAACTCAAATATTTCCGATTTTTGTTTTTCTTTTTTCGTTATTTTGTTGCGAAATATGCACAAAAAAGAAAACTCAAATTTTTCAGATATTTTTTTGTTTTTTTCCTTATTTTGTTGCGAAATATTGACAAAAACAGAAATCTGAAATATTTCAGAGAATTTGTTGATTTTTCCGTTATTTTGTTGCGAAATATGGACAAAACCAGAAAACTCAAATATTTCAGAGAATTTGTTGTATTTTTCCGTTATTTTGTTGCGAAATATGGACAAAACCAGAAAACTCAAATATTTCAGATACTTTTTGTTTTGTTATTTTGTTGCGAAATATGGACAAAAACAAAAAACTCAAATATTTCAGATAGTTTTTTTTATTTTTTCGTTGTTTTGTTGCGAAATATGGACAAAACTAGAAAACTCAAATATTTCAGATACTTTGTCGTTTTTTTTCGTTATTTTGTTGCAAAATATTGACAAAAACAGAAAACTCAAATATTTCCGATACTTTTTGTTTTTCTTTTTTCGTTATTTTGTTGCGAAATATGCACAAAAAAGAAAACTCAAATTTTTCAGATATTTTTTTGTTTTTTTTTCGTTATTTTGTTGCGAAATATGGACAAAAACAGAAAACTAAAATATTTCAGAGAATTTGTTGTCTTTTTCCGTTGTTTTGTTGCGAAATATGGACAAAAAATGAAAACTCAAATATTTCAGATACTTTGTCGTTTTTTTTCGTTATTTTGTTGCGAAATATGGACAAAAACAGAAAACTCAAATATTTCCGATACTTTTTGTTTTTCTTTTTTCGTTATTTTGTTGCGAATATGCACAAAAAAGAAAACTAAAATTTTTCAGATATTTTTTTTTTTTTTTTTTGTTATTTTGTTGCGAAATATTGACAAAAACAGAAAACTAAAATATTTCAGAGAATTTGTTGTTTTTTCCGTTATTTTGTTGCGAAATATGGACAAAACCAGAAAACTCAAATATTTCAGAGAATTTGTTGTTTTTTTCCGTTATTTTGTTGCGAAATATGGACAAAACCAGAAAACTCAAATATTTCAGATACTTTTTGTTTTGTTATGTTGTTGCGAAATATGGACAAAAACAAAAAACTCAAATATTTCAGATATTTTTTTTTATTTTTTCGTTGTTTTGTTGCGAAATATGGACAAAAATAGAAAACTCAAATATTTCAGATACTTTCTTGCTATTTTTTCGTTATTTTGGTGCAACATATGGACAAACACAGAAAGCTCAAATATTTCGGATACTTTCTTGTTGTTTTTTCGTTATTTTGTTGCGAAATATGGACAAAAAATGAAAACTCAAATATTTCAGATACTTTGTCGTTTATTTTCGTTATTTTGTTGCGAAATAGAAAACTCAAATATTTCCGATACTTTTTGTAAAACAGAAAACTCAAATATTTCCGATACTTTTTGTTTTTCTTTTTTCGTTATTTTGTTGCGAAATATGCACAAAAAATGAAAACTCAAATTTTTCAGATATTTTTTTGTTTTTTTTCGTTATTTTGTTGCGAAATATGGACAAAAACAGAAAACTAAAATATTTCAGAGAATTTGTTGTTTTTTTCCGTTATTTTGTTGCGAAATATGGACAAAACCAGAAAACTCAAATATTTCAGATACTTTTTGTTTTGATATTTTGTTGCGAAATATGGACAAAAACAAAAAACTCAAATATTTCAGATAGTTTTTTTTATTTTTTCGTTATTTTGTTGCAAAATATGGACAAAAACAGAAAACTCAAATATTTCCGATACTTTTTGTTTTTCTTTTTTCGTTATTTTGTTGCGAAATATGCACAAAAAATGAAAACTCAAATTTTTCAGATATTTTTTTGTTTTTTTTCGTTATTTTGTTGCGAAATATGGACAAAAACAGAAAACTAAAATATTTCAGAGAATTTGTTGTTTTTTTCCGTTATTTTGTTGCGAAATATGGACAAAACCAGAAAACTCAAATATTTCAGATACTTTTTGTTTTGATATTTTGTTGCGAAATATGGACAAAAACAAAAAACTCAAATATTTCAGATAGTTTTTTTTATTTTTTCGTTATTTTGTTGCAAAATATGGACAAAAACAGAAAACTCAAATATTTCCGATACTTTTTGTTTTTCTTTTTTAGGTATTTTGTTGCGAAATATGCACAAAAAAGAAAACTCAAATTTTTCAGATATTTTTTTGTTTTTTTTTCGTTATTTTGTTGCGAAATATGGACAAAAACAGAAAACTAAAATATTTCAGAGAATTTGTTGTCTTTTTCCGTTATTTTGTTGGGAAATATGGACAAAAACAGAAATCTCAAATATTTCAGAGAATTTGTTGTTTTTTTCCGTTATTTTGTTGCGAAATATGGACAAAACCAGAAAACTCAAATATTTCCGATACTTTTTGTTTTTCTTTTTTCGTTATTTTGTTGCGAAATATGCACAAAAAAGAAAACTCAAATTTTTCAGATATTTTTTTTGTTTTTTTTTTCGTTATTTTGTTGCGAAATATGGACAAAAACAGAAAACTAAAATATTTCAGAGAATTTGTTGTCTTTTTCCGTTGTTTTGTTGCGAAATATGGACAAAAAATGAAAACTCAAATATTTCAGATACTTTGTCGTTTTTTTTCGTTATTTTTTTGCGAAATATGGACAAAAACAGAAAACTCAAATATTTCCGATTTTTGTTTTTCTTTTTTCGTTATTTTGTTGCGAAATATGCACAAAAAAGAAAACTCAAATTTTTCAGATATTTTTTTGTTTTTTTCCTTATTTTGTTGCGAAATATTGACAAAAACAGAAATCTGAAATATTTCAGAGAATTTGTTGATTTTTCCGTTATTTTGTTGCGAAATATGGACAAAACCAGAAAACTCAAATATTTCAGAGAATTTGTTGTATTTTTCCGTTATTTTGTTGCGAAATATGGACAAAACCAGAAAACTCAAATATTTCAGATACTTTTTGTTTTGTTATTTTGTTGCGAAATATGGACAAAAACAAAAAACTCAAATATTTCAGATAGTTTTTTTTATTTTTTCGTTGTTTTGTTGCGAAATATGGACAAAAATAGAAAACTCAAATATTTCAGATACTTTGTCGTTTTTTTTCGTTATTTTGTTGCAAAATATTGACAAAAACAGAAAACTCAAATATTTCCGATACTTTTTGTTTTTCTTTTTTCGTTATTTTGTTGCGAAATATGCACAAAAAAGAAAACTCAAATTTTTCAGATATTTTTTTGTCTAAAATATTTCAGAGAATTTGTTGTCTTTTTCCGTTGTTTTGTTGCGAAATATGGACAAAAAATGAAAACTCAAATATTTCAGATACTTTGTCGTTTTTTTTCGTTATTTTGTTGCGAAATATGGACAAAACCAGAAAACTCAAATATTTCCGATACGTTTTGTTTTTCTTTTTTCGTTATTTTGTTGCGAAATATGCACAAAAAAGAAAACTCAAATTTTTCAGATATTTTTGTTTTTTTTTTCGTTATTTTGTTGCGAAATATGGACAAAAACAGAAAACTAAAATATTTCAGAGAATTTGTTGTCTTTTTCCGTTGTTTTGTTGCGAAATATGGACAAAAAATGAAAACTCAAATATTTCAGATACTTTGTCGTTTTTTTTCGTTATTTTTTTGCGAAATATGGACAAAAACAGAAAACTCAAATATTTCCGATTTTTGTTTTTCTTTTTTCGTTATTTTGTTGCGAAATATGCACAAAAAAGAAAACTCAAATTTTTCATATATTTTTTTGTTTTTTTCCTTATTTTGTTGCGAAATATTGACAAAAACAGAAATCTGAAATATTTCAGAGAATTTGTTGATTTTTCCGTTATTTTGTTGCGAAATATGGACAAAACCAGAAAACTCAAATATTTCAGAGAATTTGTTGTATTTTTCCGTTATTTTGTTGCGAAATATGGACAAAACCAGAAAACTCAAATATTTCAGATACTTTTTGTTTTGTTATTTTGTTGCGAAATATGGACAAAAACAAAAAACTCAAATATTTCAGATAGTTTTTTTTATTTTTTCGTTGTTTTGTTGCGAAATATGGACAAAAATAGAAAACTCAAATATTTCAGATACTTTGTCGTTTTTTTTCGTTATTTTGTTGCAAAATATTGACAAAAACAGAAAACTCAAATATTTCCGATACTTTTTGTTTTTCTTTTTTCGTTATTTTGTTGCGAAATATGCACAAAAAAGAAAACTCAAATTTTTCAGATATTTTTTTGTCTAAAATATTTCAGAGAATTTGTTGTCTTTTTCCGTTGTTTTGTTGCGAAATATGGACAAAAAATGAAAACTCAAATATTTCAGATACTTTGTCGTTTTTTTTCGTTATTTTGTTGCGAAATATGGACAAAAACAGAAAACTCAAATATTTCCGATACTTTTTGTTTTTCTTTTTTCGTTATTTTGTTGCGAAATATGCACAAAAAAGAAAACTCAAATTTTTCAGATATTTTTTTGTTTTTTTTTCGTTATTTTGTTGCGAAATATGGACAAAAACAGAAAACTAAAATATTTCAGAGAATTTGTTGTCTTTTTCCGTTGTTTTGTTGCGAAATATGGACAAAAAATGAAAACTCAAATATTTCAGATACTTTGTCGTTTTTTTTCGTTATTTTGTTGCGAAATATGGACAAAAACAGAAAACTCAAATATTTCCGATACTTTTTGTTTTTCTTTTTTCGTTATTTTGTTGCGAAATATGCACAAAAAAGAAAACTCAAATTTTTCAGATATTTTTTTGTTTTTTTTCGTTATTTTGTTGCGAAATATTGACAAAAACAGAAAACTAAAATATTTCAGAGAATTTGTTGTTTTTTCCGTTATTTTGTTGCGAAATATGGACAAAACCAGAAAACTCAAATATTTCAGAGCATTTGTTGTTTTTTTCCGTTATTTTGTTGTGAAATATGGACAAAACCAGAAAACTCAAATATTTCAGATACTTTTTGTTTTGTTATGTTGTTGCGAAATATGGACAAAAACAAAAAACTCAAATATTTCAGATATTTTTTTTTATTTTTTCGTTGTTTTGTTGCGAAATATGGACAAAAATAGAAAACTCAAATATTTCAGATACTTTGTCGTTTTTTTTCGTTATTTTGTTGCAAAATATTGACAAAAACAGAAAACTCAAATATTTCCGATACTTTTTGTTTTTCTTTTTTCGTTATTTTGTTGCGAAATATGCACAAAAAAGAAAACTCAAATTTTTCAGATATTTTTTTGTCTAAAATATTTCAGAGAATTTGTTGTCTTTTTCCGTTGTTTTGTTGCGAAATATGGACAAAAAATGAAAACTCAAATATTTCAGATACTTTGTCGTTTTTTTTCGTTATTTTGTTGCGAAATATGGACAAAACCAGAAAACTCAAATATTTCCGATACGTTTTGTTTTTCTTTTTTCGTTATTTTGTTGCGAAATATGCACAAAAAAGAAAACTCAAATTTTTCAGATATTTTTGTTTTTTTTTTCGTTATTTTGTTGCGAAATATGGACAAAAACAGAAAACTAAAATATTTCAGAGAATTTGTTGTCTTTTTCCGTTGTTTTGTTGCGAAATATGGACAAAAAATGAAAACTCAAATATTTCAGATACTTTGTCGTTTTTTTTCGTTATTTTTTTGCGAAATATGGACAAAAACAGAAAACTCAAATATTTCCGATTTTTGTTTTTCTTTTTTCGTTATTTTGTTGCGAAATATGCACAAAAAAGAAAACTCAAATTTTTCATATATTTTTTTGTTTTTTTCCTTATTTTGTTGCGAAATATTGACAAAAACAGAAATCTGAAATATTTCAGAGAATTTGTTGATTTTTCCGTTATTTTGTTGCGAAATATGGACAAAACCAGAAAACTCAAATATTTCAGAGAATTTGTTGTATTTTTCCGTTATTTTGTTGCGAAATATGGACAAAACCAGAAAACTCAAATATTTCAGATACTTTTTGTTTTGTTATTTTGTTGCGAAATATGGACAAAAACAAAAAACTCAAATATTTCAGATAGTTTTTTTTATTTTTTCGTTGTTTTGTTGCGAAATATGGACAAAAATAGAAAACTCAAATATTTCAGATACTTTGTCGTTTTTTTTCGTTATTTTGTTGCAAAATATTGACAAAAACAGAAAACTCAAATATTTCCGATACTTTTTGTTTTTCTTTTTTCGTTATTTTGTTGCGAAATATGCACAAAAAAGAAAACTCAAATTTTTCAGATATTTTTTTGTCTAAAATATTTCAGAGAATTTGTTGTCTTTTTCCGTTGTTTTGTTGCGAAATATGGACAAAAAATGAAAACTCAAATATTTCAGATACTTTGTCGTTTTTTTTCGTTATTTTGTTGCGAAATATGGACAAAAACAGAAAACTCAAATATTTCCGATACTTTTTGTTTTTCTTTTTTCGTTATTTTGTTGCGAAATATGCACAAAAAAGAAAACTCAAATTTTTCAGATATTTTTTTGTTTTTTTTTCGTTATTTTGTTGCGAAATATGGACAAAAACAGAAAACTAAAATATTTCAGAGAATTTGTTGTCTTTTTCCGTTGTTTTGTTGCGAAATATGGACAAAAAATGAAAACTCAAATATTTCAGATACTTTGTCGTTTTTTTTCGTTATTTTGTTGCGAAATATGGACAAAAACAGAAAACTCAAATATTTCCGATACTTTTTGTTTTTCTTTTTTCGTTATTTTGTTGCGAAATATGCACAAAAAAGAAAACTCAAATTTTTCAGATATTTTTTTGTTTTTTTTCGTTATTTTGTTGCGAAATATTGACAAAAACAGAAAACTAAAATATTTCAGAGAATTTGTTGTTTTTTCCGTTATTTTGTTGCGAAATATGGACAAAACCAGAAAACTCAAATATTTCAGAGCATTTGTTGTTTTTTTCCGTTATTTTGTTGTGAAATATGGACAAAACCAGAAAACTCAAATATTTCAGATACTTTTTGTTTTGTTATGTTGTTGCGAAATATGGACAAAAACAAAAAACTCAAATATTTCAGATATTTTTTTTTATTTTTTCGTTGTTTTGTTGCGAAATATGGACAAAAATAGAAAACTCAAATATTTCAGATACTTTCTTGCTATTTTTTCGTTATTTTGTTGCGAAATATGGACAAAAACAGAAAGCTAAAATATTTCAGATGCTCTTTCGTTGTTTTTTCGTTATCTTGTTGCGAAATATGGACAAAACCAGAATACTCAAATATTTCAGATATTTTTTTTTCTTTTTTTGGTGCGACATATGGACGTTATTTTGTTGCGAAATATGGACAAAACCAGAAAACTCAAAAATTTCAGATATTTTTTTTTCTTTTTTTGGTGCGACATATGGACAAACACGGAAAGCTCAAATATTTGGGATACTTTCTTGTTGTTTTTTCGTTATTTTGTTGCGAAATCTGGACAAAAAATGAAAACTCAAATATTTCAGATACTTTGTCGTTTTTTTCGTTATTTTGTTGCGAAATATGGACAAAACCAGAAAACTCAAATATTTCAGATACTTTTTGTTTTGTTATTTTGTTGCGAAATATGGACAAAAACAAAAAACTCAAATATTTCAGATAGTTTTTTTTATTTTTTCGTTGTTTTGTTGCGAAATATGGACAAAAATAGAAAACTCAAATATTTCAGATACTTTGTCGTTTTTTTTCGTTATTTTGTTGCAAAATATTGACAAAAACAGAAAACTCAAATATTTCCGATACTTTTTGTTTTTCTTTTTTCGTTATTTTGTTGCGAAATATGCACAAAAAAGAAAACTCAAATTTTTCAGATATTTTTTTGTCTAAAATATTTCAGAGAATTTGTTGTCTTTTTCCGTTGTTTTGTTGCGAAATATGGACAAAAAATGAAAACTCAAATATTTCAGATACTTTGTCGTTTTTTTTCGTTATTTTGTTGCGAAATATGGACAAAAACAGAAAACTCAAATATTTCCGATACTTTTTGTTTTTCTTTTTTCGTTATTTTGTTGCGAAATATGCACAAAAAAGAAAACTCAAATTTTTCAGATATTTTTTTGTTTTTTTTTCGTTATTTTGTTGCGAAATATGGACAAAAACAGAAAACTAAAATATTTCAGAGAATTTGTTGTCTTTTTCCGTTGTTTTGTTGCGAAATATGGACAAAAAATGAAAACTCAAATATTTCAGATACTTTGTCGTTTTTTTTCGTTATTTTGTTGCGAAATATGGACAAAAACAGAAAACTCAAATATTTCCGATACTTTTTGTTTTTCTTTTTTCGTTATTTTGTTGCGAAATATGCACAAAAAAGAAAACTCAAATTTTTCAGATATTTTTTTGTTTTTTTTCGTTATTTTGTTGCGAAATATTGACAAAAACAGAAAACTAAAATATTTCAGAGAATTTGTTGTTTTTTTCCGTTATTTTGTTGTGAAATATGGACAAAACCAGAAAACTCAAATATTTCAGATACTTTTTGTTTTGTTATGTTGTTGCGAAATATGGACAAAAACAAAAAACTCAAATATTTCAGATATTTTTTTTTATTTTTTCGTTGTTTTGTTGCGAAATATGGACAAAAATAGAAAACTCAAATATTTCAGATACTTTCTTGCTATTTTTTCGTTATTTTGTTGCGAAATATGGACAAAAACAGAAAGCTAAAATATTTCAGATGCTCTTTCGTTGTTTTTTCGTTATCTTGTTGCGAAATATGGACAAAAAAAAACTCAAATATTTGAGATACTTTTTTGTTTGTTTTTTTTTCGTTATTTTGGTGCAAAATATGGAGAAAAACAAAAAACTCAAATATTTCAGATACTTTCTTGTTTTTTTTCCGTTATTTTGTTGCGAAATATGGACAAAACCAGAATACTCAAATATTTCAGATATTTTTTTTTCTTTTTTTGGTGCGACATATGGACGTTATTTTGTTGCGAAATATGGACAAAACCAGAAAACTCAAAAATTTCAGATATTTTTTTTTCTTTTTTTGGTGCGACATATGGACAAACACGGAAAGCTCAAATATTTGGGATACTTTCTTGTTGTTTTTTCGTTATTTTGTTGCGAAATCTGGACAAAAAATGAAAACTCAAATATTTCAGATACTTTGTCGATTTTTTCGTTATTTTGTTGCGAAATATGGACAAAACCAGAAAACTCAAATATTTTAGATACTTTTTGTTTTGTTATTTTGTTGCGAAATATGGACGAAAACAAAAACTTAAATATTTCAGATACTTTGTCTTTTTTTTCGTTATTTTGTTGCGAAATATGGACAAAACCAGAAAACTCAAATATTTCAGATACTTTCTTTTTATTTTTTCGTTATTTTGTTGCGAAATATGGACAAAAACAGAAAGCTAAAATATTTCAGATGCTCTTTCGTTGTTTTTTAGTTATTTTGTTGCGAAATATGGACAAAAAACTCAAATATTTGAGATACTTTTTTGTTTTTTTTCCGTTATTTTGGTGCGAAATATGGACAAAAACAGAAAATCAAATATTTCAGATACTTTCTTGTTTTTTTCCATTATTTTGATGCGAAATATGGACAAAACCAGAAAACTCAAATATTTCAGATATTTTTTTTTCTTTTTTTGGTGCGACATATGGACGTTATTTTGTTGCGAAATATAGACAAAACCAGAAAACTCAAATATTTCAGAAATTTTTTTTTCTTTTTTTGGTGCGACATATGGACAAACACAGAAAGCTCAAATATTTCGGATACTTTCTTGTTGTTTTTTCGTTATTTTGTTGCGAAATATGGACAAAAAATGAAAACTCAAATATTTCAGAGAATTTGTTCTTTTTTCCGTTATTTTGTTGCGAAATATGGACAAAAACAGAAAACTCAAATATTTCGGATACTTTCTTGTTGTTTTTTCGTTATTTTGTTGAGAAATATGGACAAAAAATGAAAACTCAAATATTTCAGATACTTTGTCGTTTTTTTCATTATTTTGTTGCGAAATATGGACAAAACCAGAAAACTCAAATATTTCAGATATTTTTTTTCTTTTTTGGTGCGACATATGGACGTTATTTTGTTGCGAAATATGGACAAAACCAGAAAACTCAAATATTTCAGATATTTTTTTTTCTTTTTTTGGTGCGACATATGGACAAACACAGAAAGCTCAAATATTTCGGATACTTTCTTGTTGTTTTTTCGTTATTTTGTTGCGAAATATGGACAAAAAATGAAAACTCAAATATTTCAGAGAATTTGTTCTTTTTTCCGTTATTTTGTTGCGAAATATGGACAAAAACAGAAAACTCAAATATTTCCGATACTTTTTGTTTTTCTTTTTTCGTTATTTTGTTGCGAAATATGCACAAAAAAGAAAATTCAAATTTTTCAGATATTTTTTTGTTTTTTTTGGTGCGACATATGGACGTTATTTTGTTGCGAAATATGGACAAAACCAGAAAACTCAAATATTTCAGATATTTTTCTTTCTTTTTTTGGTGCGACATATGGACAAACACAGAAAGCTCAAATATTTCGGATACTTTCTTGTTGTTTTTTCGTTATTTTGTTGCGAAATATGGACAAAAAATGAAAACTCAAATATTTCAGAGAATTTGTTGTTTTTTCCGTTATTTTGTTGCGAAATATGGACAAAACCAGAAAACTCAAATATTTCAGATATTTTTTTTCTTTTTTGGTGCGACATATGGACGTTATTTTGTTGCGAAATATGGACAAAACCAGAAAACTCAAATATTTCAGATATTTTTTTTTCTTTTTTTGGTGCGACATATGGACAAACACAGAAAGCTCAAATATTTCGGATACTTTCTTGTTGTTTTTTCGTTATTTTGTTGCGAAATATGGACAAAAAATGAAAACTCAAATATTTCAGACAATTTGTTCTTTTTTCCGTTATTTTGTTGCGAAATATGGACAAAAACAGAAAACTCAAATATTTCCGATACTTTTTGTTATTCTTTTTTCGTTATTTTGTTGCGAAATATGCACAAAAAAGAAAACTCAAATTTTTCAGATATTTTTTTGTTTTTTTTCGTTATTTGGTTGCGAAATATGGACAAAAACAGAAAACTAAAATATTTCAGAGAATTTGTTGTATTGATATTCAAGTGTGTAATGTGATAGACGTGTTCTGTGTTAATACTTAATTTTCTTTTAAAGTTTTAACTTTTTAACTGGAAAATACTTTATTTATGTTGGTGTAGTGAAAATTAAAATATCTGGTGAAGTTTATATTTCTATTTTATCTTAACTTGTTCGTAATTTAACTAATCTTTAAATAAAATCTATATATTTCAGATAGTTTGTTTTATTTTTTCGTTGTTTTGTTGCGAAATATGGACAAAAATAGAAAACTCAAATATTTCAGATACTTTCTTGCTATTTTTTCGTTATTTTGTTGCGAAATATGGACAAAAACAGAAAGCTAAAATATTTCAGATGCTCTTTCGTTGTTTTTTCGTTATTTTGTTGCGAAATATGGACAAAAAAAAACTCAAATATTTTAGATACTTGTTCGTTTGTTTTTTCATTATTTTGGTGCGAAATATGGACAAAAACAGAAAACTAAAATATTTCAGAGAATTTGTTGTATTGATATTCAAGTGTGTAATGTGATAGACGTGTTCTGTGTTAATTCTTAATTTTCTTTTAAAGTTTTAAATTTTTAACTGGAAAATACTTTATTTATGTTGGTGTAGTGAAAATTAAAATATCTGGTGAAGTTTATATTTCTATTTTATCTTAACTTGTTCGTAATTTAACTAATCTTTAAATAAAATCTATATTAAATTTCCTCTAATAATTAATTTAAATTCTGCATGTTTAAATAGTTTGGCCTTGAAAATAATTTTTGCAATTTTAATTTTCTTCTTGCATGGTTGGCCTTGAAAATAATTTCTTAACTCTAGAGTGAAATATTAACAGTCACAAATTAAAATATATTTTTTACTCATTACCGCTCATCATTTTTCCATTGTTTGGTAGTGATTATATTTATTTATATTTTCGTGTTTTTTTTTTTGGGGTCCGGTCATTTTTTCGAATTTATAATTAATTTATTTCATACTATTAATATTTTTCCACATTACATACAATTTGACCTAATTTTTTTTTTTTTTTTTTTTTTTTTATTCTTTTATAATATTTTTTAATTTTAAAGTTAAATTTATATTTAAATTATTCTTATTATTTTAATTTAACACGGGTACAATTAAATCAATTTTTATTTATAATTTTACTATTCTTCGTTCTTTCCTCTTTCCGAATTTTTAGTTGTTCGCGATGGATTTTATATGCTGCATTTGTGGCTCTTCAATTAAGTCGACTATTGACAAACTTACTTCTCGCTCAAGAGTTGATTTAACAAATAATTTGTCGTTTCTTTGCGGAGATTGCAAAAAAAGTAATATTTTCACTTTGCTTTCTCGTAATAATGAATTAATAGAAAGCTTTTCAAGGGAATTTCTCTCTATCAGGACTAACTTTGATGAGAGTAATAATCGTCTTTTTTCTCTTGAAAATAAAATTATTTTATTATCCAATCTAATCTTGGATTTATCTTCTGCTGTCGAGGCAGTGGAAAAGGGCATTGACTCTAACACTCGCACTATTCCCACTAACGGATTTGATTTCGTGAAGAAATTATCAAGAACTGAGAAGTTAATTAGTGGTCTTGATTCCAATTTACATGAGTCTCTTGGCTACAATATTCAGCGTATTGAGTCAGAACTTCATAACACTTCCGTCGATCTAAAATAAATTAATGAATTTTTGGCCACACACTCTAGTAGGATAGATAATTTTTCCATAAATTATCTTAAATAATCGATTTGTTTTTGTCCATATTTCGCAAATTGTTGCGAAATATGGACAAAACCAGAAAACTCAAATATTTCAGATACTTTTTGTTTTGTTATTTTGTTGCGAAATATGGACAAAAACAAAAAACTCAAATATTTCAGATAGTTTTTTTTATTTTTTCGTTGTTTTGTTGCGAAATATGGACAAAAATAGAAAACTCAAATATTTCAGATACTTTCTTGCTATTTTTTCGTTATTTTGTTGCGAAATATGGACAAAAACAGAAAGCTAAAATATTTCAGATGCTCTTTCGTTGTTTTTTCGTTATTTTGTTGCGAAATATGGACAAAAAAAAACTCAAATATTTGAGATACTTGTTCGTTTGTTTTTTCGTTATTTTGGTGCGAAATATGGACAAAAACAGAAAACTCAAATATTTCAGATACTTTCTTGTTTTTTTTCCGTTATTTTGTTGCGAAATATGGACAAAACCAGAAAACTCAAATATTTCAGATATTTTTTTTTCTTTTTTTGGTGCGACATATGGACACTATTTTGTTGCGAAATATGGACAAAACCAGAAAACTCAAATATTTCAGATATTTTTTTTTCTTTTTTTGGTGCGACATATGGACACACACAGAAAGCTCAAATATTTCAGATACTTTCTTGTTGTTTTTTCGTTATTTTGTTGCGAAATATGGACAAAAAATGAAAACTTAAATATTTCAGATACTTTGTCGTTTTTTTCGTTATTTTGTTGCGAAATATGGACAAAACCAGAAAACTCAAATATTTTAGATACTTTTTGTTTTGTTATTTTGTTGCGAAATATGGACGAAAACAAAAAACTCAAATATTTCAGATAGTTTTTTTTATTTTTTTGTTGTTTTGTTGCGAAATATGGACAAAAACAGAAAACTCAAATATTTCAGATACTTTTTTGATATTTTTTCGTTATTTTGTTGCGAAATATGGACAAAAACAGAAAGCTAAAATATTTTAGATGCTCTTTCGTTGTGTTTTTGTTATTTTGTTGCGAAATATGGACAAAAAAACTCAAATATTTGAGATACTTTTTTTTTTTCCGTTATTTTGGTGCGAAATATCGACAAAAACAGAAAACTCAAATATTTCAGATATTTTTTTGTTTTTTTTGTCGTTATTTTGTTGCGAAATATGGACAAAAAAAGAAAGCTAAAATATTTCAGTTGCTCTTTCGTTGTTTTTTAGTTATTTTGTTGGGAAATATGGACAAATATAAAAAACTAAAATATTTCAGAGTATTTGTTTTTTTTTCCGTTATTTTGTTGCGAAATATTGACAAAACCAGAAAACTCAAATATTTCAGATATTTTTTTTTCTTTATTTTGGTGCGACATATTGACAAATACAGAAAGCTCAGATATTTCGGATACTTTCTTGTTGTTTTTTCGTTATTTTGTTGCGAAATATAGACAAAAAATGAAAACTCAAATATATCAGATACTTTGTCGTTTTTTTTCGTTATTTTGTTGCGAAATATGGACAAAAACAGAAAACTCAAATATTTCCGATACTTTTTGTTTTTCTTTTTTCGTTATTTTGTTGCGAAATATGCACAAAAAGAAAACTCAAATTTTTCAGATATTTTTTTGTTTTTTTTGTCGTTATTTTGTTGCGAAATATGGACAAAAACAGAAAACTAAAATATTTCAGAGAATTTGTTGTTTTTTCCGTTATTTTGTTGCGAAATATGGACAAAACCAGAAAACTCAAATATTTCAGATATTTTTTTTTCCTTTTTTTGTTGCGACATATGGACAAACACAGAAATCTCAAATATTTCTGATACTTTTATGTTTTTTTTTCGTTATTTTGTTGCGAAATATGGCCAAAAATGAAAACTAAAATATTTCAGATACGTTTTTGTTTGTTTTTTTTCCTCATTTTGTTGAGAAATATGGACAAAAACAGAAAACTCAAATATTTCAGAGAATTTGTTGTCTTTTTCCGTTATTTTGTTGGGAAATATGGACAAAAACAGAAAACTCAAATATTTCAGAGAATTTGTTGTTTTTTTCCATTATTTTGTTGCGAAATATGGACAAAAACAGAAAACTCAAATATTTCCGATACTTTTTGTTTTTCTTTTTTCGTTATTGTGTTGCGAAATATGAACAAAAAAGAAAAACTAACATATTTCAAATACGTTTTTGTTTGTTTTTTTCCTCATTTTGTTGAGAAATATGGACAAAAACAGAAAACTCAAATATTTCAGAGAATTTGTTGTCTTTTTCCGTTATTTTGTTGGAAAATATCGACAAAAACAGAAAACTCAAATATTTCAGAGAATTTGTTGTTTTTTTCCGTTATTTTGTTGCGAAATATGGACAAAACCAGAAAACTGAAATATTTCAGATACTTTTTGTTTTCTTATTTTGTTGCGAAATATGGACAAAAACAAAAAACTCAAATATTTCAAATAGTTTTTTTTATTTTTTCGTTGTTTTGTTCCGAAATATGGACAAAAACAGAAAACTCAAATATTTCAGATACTTTTTTGTTATTTTTTCGTTATTTTGTTGCGAAATATGGACAAAAACAGAAAGCTAAAATATTTTAGATGATCTTTCGTTGTTTTTTCCGTTATTTTGTTGCGAAATATGGACAAACCCAGAAAACTCAAATATTTCAGATATTTGTTTTTCTTTTTTTGGTGCGACATATGGACAAACACAGAAACCTCAAATATTTCGGATACTTTCTTGTTGTTTTTTCGTTATTTTGTTGCGAAATATGGACAAAAAATGAAAACTCAAATATTTCAGATATTTTTTTGTTTTTTTTCGTTATTTTGTTGTGAAATATGGACAAAAACAGAAAACTAAAATATTTCAGAGACTTTGTTGTTTTTTCCGTTATTTTGTTGCGAAATATGGACAAAACCAAAAATTCAAATATTTCAGATATTTTTTTTGTTATTTTGTTGCGACATATGGACAAACACACAAAGCTCAAATATTGCTGATACTTTTATGTTTTTTTTTCGTTATTTTGTAGTGAAATATGGACAAATATAAGAAAACTAAAATTTTTCAGAAAATTTGTCGTTTTTTTCGTTATTTGGTTGCGAAATATGGACAAAAACAGAAAACTCAAATATTTCCGATACTTTTTGTTTTTCTTTTTTCGTTATTTTGTTGCGAAATATGGACAAAATTGAAAACTCAAATCTTTCAGATATTTTTTTGTTTTTTTTTCGTTATTTTGTTGTGAAATATGGACAAAAACAGAAAACTAAAATATTTCAGAGACTTTGTTGTTTTCTCCGATATTTTGTTGTGAAATATGGACAAAACCAAAATCTCAAAGATTTCAGATATTTTTTTTTGTTATTTTGTTGCGACATATGGACACACAAAGCTCAAATATTTCTGATACTTTTATGTTTTTTTTTCGTTATTTTGTTAGGAAATATGGACAAAAAATGAAAACTAAAATATTTCAGATACGTTTTGGTTTGTTTTTTTCCTCATTTTGTTGAGAAATATGGACAAAAACAGAAAACTCAAATATTTCAGAGAATTTGTTGTCTTTTTCCGTTATTTTGCTGGGAAATATGGACAGAAACATAAAACTCAAATATTTCAGAGAACTTGTAGTTTTTTCCGTTATTTTGTTGCGTAATATGGACAAAACCAGAAAACTCAAATATTTCAGATACTTTTTTGTTTTTTTTTCGTTATTTTGTTGCGAAATATGGACCAAAACAGAAAACTAAAATATTTCAAATAATTTTTGTTTGTTTTTTTCCTTCAGATACTTTCTTGTTTTTTTTTTCGTTATCTTGTTGCGAAATATGGACAAAAACGAAAAATCAAATTTTTCAGATATTTTTTTGTTTTTTTTCGTTATTTTGTAGTGAAATATGGACACAACCAAAAACTCAAATATTTCAGATACTTTTTTGTTTTTTTTTTCGTTATTTTGTTGCGAATATGGACCAAAACAGAAAAATAAAATATTTCAAATAATTTTTGTTTGTTTTTTTCCTAATTTTGTTGAAAAATATGGACAAAAGCAGAAAACTCAAATATTTCAGATAATTTTTTGTTTTTTTTGTTATTTTGTTGTGAAATATGGACAAAAATAGAAAACTCAAATATTTCAAATACTTTGTTGTTTTTTTTCGTTATGTTGTTGCGAAATATGGACAAAAACAGATAGCTAAAATATTTTAGATACTCTTTCGTAGTTTTTTCTTTATTTTGTTGCGAAATATGGACAAAAACAAAAAGTTTTAGTTGCGAAATATGGACAAAGGCAGAATACTCAAATATTTCAGATACTTTCTTGTTATTTTTTCGTTATTTTATTGAGAAATATGGACAAAAACAGAAAATTCAAATATTTCAGATTCTTTTTGGTTTTTTCGATATTTAGTTGCGAAATACTGACAAAACAGAATACTCAAATTTTTCAGATAATTTGTCGTGTTTTTTTTTCGTTATTTTGTTGCGAAATATGGACAAAAAAAGAAAACTCACATATTTCAAATACTTTTTTTTTGGCGTTATTATGTTGCAAAATACGGACAAAAACAGAAAACTAAAAGACTTCAGATACTTTTTTGTGTTTTTTCGTTATTTTGTTGGGAAATATGGACAAAATCAGAAAACTCAAATATTTCAAATAGTTTTTTGTTTTTTTTCGTTATTTTGTTGCGAAATATGGACAAAAAAAAATACAAATATTTCGGATACTTTGTTGTTGTTTTTTCGTTATTTTATTGCAAAATATAGACAAAAAATGAAAACTGAAATATTTCAGACACTTTGTAGTTTTTTTCGTTATTTTGTTGCGAAATATGGACAAAAACAGAAAACTCAAATATTTCTGATAGTTTTTTGTTTTTTTTTCGTTATTTTGTTGCGAAATATGGACAAAAACAGAAAACTCAGATATTTCAGATACTTTCTTGTTATTTGTTCGTTATTTTGTTGCGAAATATGGACAAAAACAGAAAACTAAAATATTTCTGATACTTTTTGTTTGTTTTTTCCTTATTTTGTTGATAAATTTGGACAAAAGCAAAAAACTCAAATATTTCAGATATTTTTTGGTTTTTTTCGTTATTTTGTTGTGAAATATAGACAAAAACAGAAAACTTAAATATTTCAGATACTTTTTTTTTATTTTTTCGTTATTTTGTTGCGAAATATGGACAAACACAGAAAAATCAAATATTTCAGATACTTCTTTGTTTTTGTTTTCGTTATTTTGTTGCGAAATATGGACAAAAACAGAAAACTTAAATATTTCAGACACTTTCTTGTTATTTTTTCGTTATTTTGTTGCGAAATATGGACAAAAACAGAAAGCTACAATTTCAGAGAATTTGTTATCTTTTTCCGTTATTTTGTTGGGAAATATGGACAAAAACAGAAAACTAAAATATTTCAGAGAATTTGTTGTTTTTTCCGTTATTGTGTTGCGAAATATGGAGAAAACCAGAAAACTCAAATATCTGAGATATTTTTTTTTCTATATTTTGTTGCGACATATGGACAAACACAGAAAGCTCAAATATTTCGGATACTTTCTTGTTGTTTTTTCGTTATTTTGTTGCGAAATATGGACAAAAATGAAAACTCAAATATTTCAGATACTTTGTTGTTTTTTTTTCGTTATTTGGTTGCGAAATATGGACAAAAACAGAAAGCTAAAATATTTTAGATACTCTTTCGTAGTTTTTTCGTTATTTTGTTGCGAAATATGGACAAAAAAAACTGAAATATTTGAGATACTTTTTTGTTCTTTTTTTCGTTATTTTGTTGCGAAATATGGACAAAAACAGAAAACTCAAATATTTCAGATACTTTTTGTTTTCTTATTTTGTTGCGACATATGGACAAAAACAAAAAACTCAAATATTTCATATAGTTTTTTGTTTTTTTTTCGTTGTTTTGTTGCGAACTATGGACAAAAACAGAAAACTCAAATATTTCAGATACTTTCTTGTTATTTTTTCGTTATTTTGTTGCGAAATATGGACAAAAACAGAAAGCTACAATTTCAGAGAATTTGTTGTCTTTTTCCTTTATTTTGTAGGGAAATATGGACAAAAACAGAAAACTAAAATATTTCAGAGAATTTGTTGTTTTTTCCGTTATTGTGTTGCGAAATATGGACAAAACCAGAAAACTCAAATATCTGAGATATTTTTTTTTCTTTATTTTGTTGCGACATATGGACAAACACATGAAGCTCAAATATTTCGGATACTTTCTTGTTGTTTTTTCGTTTTTTTGTTGCGAAATATGGACAAAAATGAAAACTCAAATATTTCAGATACTTTGTTGTTTTTTTTCGTTATTTTGTTGCGACATATGGACAAACACATGAAGCTCAAATATTTCGGATACTTTCTTGTTGTTTTTTCGTTTTTTTGTTGCGAACTATGGACAAAAATGAAAACTCAAATATTTCAGATACTTTGCTGTTTTTTTTTCGTTATTTTGTTGCAAAATATGGACAAAAAAGAAAACTCAAATTTTTCAGATATTTATTTGTTTTTTTTTCGTTATTTTGTTGGGCAATATGGACAAAAACAGAAAACTAAAATATTTCAGAGAATTTGTTGTTTTTTCCGTTATTTTTTTGCGAAATATGTACAAAACCAAAAACTCAAATATTTCAGATATTTTTTTTCGTTATTTTGTTGCGACATATGGACAAACGCAGAAAGCTCAAATATTTCTGATACTTTTATATTTTTTCTCGTTATTTTGTTGCGAAATATGGACAAAAAATGAAAACTAAAATATTTCAGCTACGTTTTTGTTTGTTTTTTTCCTTATTTTGTTAAAAAATTTGGACAAAAACAGAAAGTTCAAATATTTCAGAGAATTTGTTGTCTTTTTCCGTTATTTTGTTGGGAAATATGGACAAAAACAGAAAACTCAAATATTTCAGAGAATGTGTTGTTTCTTTCCGTTATTTTGTTGCAAAATAGGGACAAAAAATGAAAACTGAAATATTTCAGACACTTTGTAGTTTTTTTCGTTATATTGTTGCGAAATATGGACAAAAAAGAAAACTCAAATATTTCAAATACTTTTTTTTGTCGTTATTTTGTTGCGAATATGGACAAAAACAGAAAACTAAAAGACTTCAGATACTTTTTTGTATTTTTTCGTTATTTAGTTGCGAAACATGGACAAAAAAAGAAAACTCAAATATTTCTGATAGTTTTTTGTTTTTTTTTTCGTTATTTTGTTGCGAAATATGGACAAAAACAGAAAATTCAGATAGTTCAGATACTTTCTTGTTATTTTTTCGTTATTTTGTTGCGAAATATGGACAAAAACAGAAAACTAAAATATTTCTGATACTTTTTGTTTGTTTTTTTCCTTATTTTGTTGAGAAATTTGGACAAAAGCAAAAAACTCAATTATTTCAGATATTTTTTGGTTTTTTTCGTTATTTTGTTGTGAAATATGGACAAAAACAGAAAACTTAAATATTTCATATACTTTTTTTTTATTTTTTCGTTACTTTGTTGCGAAATATGTACAAAAACAGAAAAATCAAATATTTAAGATACTTTTTTGTTTTTTTTTCGTTATTTTGTTGCGAAATATGGACAAACACAGAAAAATCAAATATTTCAGATACTTATTTGTTTTTGTTTTCGTTATTTTGTTGCGAAATATGGGCAAAAACAGAAAACTTAAATATTTCAGACACTTTCTTGTTATTTTTTCGTTATTTTGTTGCGAAATATGGACAAAAACAGAAAGCTACAATTTCAGAGAATTTGTTATCTTTTTCCGTTATTTTGTTGGGAAATATGGACAAAAACAGAAAACTAAAATATTTCAGAGAATTTGTTGTTTTTTCCGTTATTGTGTTGCGAAATATGGACAAAACCAGAAAACTCATATATCTGAGATATTTTTTTTTCTTTATTTTGTTGCGACATATGGACAAACACAGAAAGCTCAAATATTTCGGATACTTTCTTGTTGTTTTTTCGTTATTTTGTTGCGAAATATGGACAAAAATGAAAACTCAAATATTTCAGATACTTTGTTGTTTTTTTTTCGTTATTTGGTTGCGAAATATGGACAAAAACAGAAAGCTAAAATATTTTAGATACTCTTTCGTAGTTTTTTCGTTATTTTGTTGTGAAATATGGACAAAAAAAAACTGAAATATTTGAGATACTTTTTGTTCTTTTTTTCGTTATTTTGTTGCGAAATATGGACAAAAACAAAAAACTCAAATATTTCAGATACTTTTTGTTTTCTTATTTTGTTGCGACATATGGACAAAAACAAAAAACTCAAATATTTAATATAGTTTTTTGTTTTTTTTTCGTTGTTTTGTTGCGAATTATGGACAAAAACAGAAAACTCAAATATTTCAGATACTTTTTTGTTATTTTTTCGTTATTTTGTTGCGAAATATGGACAAAAACAGAAAGCTACAATTTCAGAGAATTTGTTGTCTTTTCCCGTTATTTTTTTGTGAAATATGGACAAAAACAGAAAACTAAAATATTTCAGAGAATTTATTGTTTTTTCCGTTATTGTGTTGCGAAATATGGACAAAACCAGAAAACTCAAATATCTGAGATATTTTTTTTCTTTATTTTGTTGCGACATATGGACAAACACATGAAGCTCAAATATTTCGGATACTTTCTTGTTGTTTTTTCATTATTTTGTTGCGAAATATGGACAAAAATGAAAACTCAAATATCAAATATTTCAGATACTTTTTGTTTTGTTATTTTGTTGCGACATATGGACAAAAACAAAAAACTCAAATATTTCAGATAGTTTTTTTTTCGTTGTTTTGTTGCGAAATATGGACAAAACCAGAAAACTCAAATATTTCAGATACTTTCTTGTTATTTTTTCGTTATTTTGTTGGGAAATGTGGACAAAAACAGAAAACTAAAATATTTCAGAGAATTTATTGTTTTTTCCGTTATTGTGTTGCGAAATATGGACAAAACCACAAAACTCAAATATCTCAGATATTTTTTTTTCTTTATTTTGTTGCGACATATGGACACACACAGAAAGCTCAAATATTTCGGATACTTTCTTGTTGTTTTTTCGTTATTTTGTTGCGAAATATGGACAAAAATAAAAACTCAAATATTTCAGATACTTTGTTGTTTTTTTCGTTATATTGTTGCGAAATATGGACAAAAACAGAAAACTCAAATAGTGCCGATACTTTTTGTTCTTCTTTTTTCGTTATTTTGTTGCGAAATATGGACAAAAAAAACTCAAATATTTGAGATACTTTTTTGTTTGTTTTTTTTCGTTATTTTGTTGCGAAATATGGACAAAAATAGAAAACTCAAATATTTCAGATACTTTCTTGTTATTTTTTCGTTATTTTGTTGCGAAATATGGACAAAAAAGTAAACTCAAATTTTTCAGATATTTTTTTTGTTTTTTTTTCGTTATTTTGTTGGGAAATATGGCCAAAAACAGAAACTAAAATATTTCAGAGAATTTGCTGTTTTTTCCGTTATTTTGTTGCGAAATATGGACAAAACCAATAACTCAAATATTTCAGATATTTTTTTTCGTTATTTTTTTTTTCGTTATTATTTCGTTATTACGACATATGGACAAACGCAGAAAGCTCAAATATTTCTGATACTTTTATGTTTTTTCTTGTTATTTTGTTGCGAAATATGGACAAAAACAGAAAACTCAAATATTTTAGAGAATTTGTTGTCTTTTTCCGTTATTTTGTTGGCAAATATGGACAAAAACAGAAAACTCAAATATTTCAGAGAATGTGTTGTTTTTTCCCGTTATTTTGTTGCAAAATATGGACAAAACCAGAAAACTCAAATATTTCAGATAATTTTTTTTTTATTTTGTTGCGAAATATGGACAAAAACAGAAAGTTTAAATATTTCAATTACCTTTATGTTTTTTTTTCGTTATTTTGTTGCGAAATATGGACAAAACCAGAAAACTCAAATATTTCAGATAATTTTTTTTTTATTTTGTTGCGAAATATGGACAAAAACAGAAAGTTTAAATATTTCAATTACCTTTATGTTTTTTTTCGTTATTTTGTTGCGAAATATGGACAAAAACAGAAAACTAAAATATTTCTGATACTTTTTTGTTTGTTTTTTTCCTTATTTTGTTGAGAAATTTGGACAAAAGCAGAAAACTCAAATATTTCAGATACTTTTTTGTTTTTTTTTCATTATATTATAGCGAAATATGGACAAAAACAAAAACTGAAATATTTCTGTTTTATTTTTTTTTTGTTTCGTTATTTTGTTGCGAAATATGGACAAAAACAGAAAACTCAAATATTTCAGTTACTTTCTTGTTATTTGTTGGTTATTTTGTTGCGAAATATGGACAAAAACAGAAAACAAAAATATTTCAGATACTTTTTTGTTGGTTTTTTTCCTTATTTTTTTGAGAAATATGGACAAAACCGCAAAACCAGAAAGCGAAAATATTTCAGATACTTTTATGTTTTTTTTCGTTATTTTGTTGCGAAAAAATGGACAAAAATGAAAACTAAAATATTTCAGCTACTTTTTTGTTTTTTTTTTTCGTTATTTTGTTGCGAAATATGGACAAAAACAGAAAGCTACAATTTCAGAGAATTTGTTGTCTTTTTCCGTTATTTTGTTGGGAAATATAGACAAAAACAGAAAACTAAAATATTTCAGAGAATTTGTTGTTTTTTCCGTTATTGTGTTGCGAAATATGGACAAAACCAGAAAACTCAAATATCTGAGATATTTTTTTTTCTTTATTTTGTTGCGACATATGGACAAACACATGAAGCTCAAATATTTCGGATACTTTCTTATTGTTTTTTCGTTTTTTTTGTTGCGAAATATGGACAAAAATGAAAACTCAAATATTTCAGATACTTTGTTGTTTTTTTTTCGTTATTTTGTTGGGAAATATGGACAAAAAAAAACTAAAATATGTGAGATACTTTTTTGTTGTTTTTTTTCGTTATTTTGTTGCGAAATATGGACAAAAACAGAAAACTCAAATATCAAATGTTTCAGATACTTTTTGTTTTGTTATTTTGTTGCGACATATGGACAAAAACAAAAAACTCAAATATTTCAGATAGTTTTTTTTTTCGTTGTTTTGTTGCGAAATATGGACAAAACCAGAAAACTCAAATATTTCAGATACTTTCTTGTTATTTTTTCGTTATTTTGTTGGGAAATATGGACAAAAACAGAAAACTAAAATATTTCAGAGAATTTGTTGTTTTTTCCGTTATTTTGTTGCGAAATATGGACAAAACCAGAAAACTCAAATATCTCAGATATTTTTTTTTCTTTATTTTGTTGCGACATATGGACACACACAGAAAGCTCAAATATTTCGGATACTTTCTTGTTGTTTTTTCGTTATTTTGTTGCGAAATATGGACAAAAATAAAAACTCAAATATTTCAGATACTTTGTTGTTTTTTTCGTTATATTGTTGCGAAATATGGACAAAAACAGAAAACTCAAATAGTGCCGATACTTTTTGTTCTTCTTTTTTCGTTATTTTGTTGCGAAATATGGACAAAAAAAACTCAAATATTTGAGATACTTTTTTGTTTGTTTTTTTTTTCGTTATTTTGTTGCGAAATATTTTTCAGATATTTTTTTGTTTTTTTTCGTTATTTTGTTGGGAAATATGGACAAAAACAGAAAGTTTAAATATTTCAATTACCTTTATGTTTTTTTTCGTTATTTTGTTGCGAAATATAGACAAAAACAGAAAACTAAAATATTTCTGATACTTTTTTGTTTGTTTTTTTCCTTATTTTGTTGAGAAATTTGGACAAAAGCAGAAAACTCAAATATTTCAGATACTTTTTTGTTTTTTTTTTCGTTATATTATAGCGAAATATGGACAAAAACAAAAACTGAAATATTTCTGTTTTATTTTTTTTTTTTGTTTCGTTATTTTGTTGCGAAATATGGACAAAAACAGAAAACTCAAATATTTCAGTTACTTTCTTGTTATTTGTTGGTTATTTTGTTGCTAAATATGGACAAAAACAGAAAACAAAAATATTTCAGATACTTTTTTGTTGGTTTTTTTCCTTATTTTTTTGAGAAATATGGACAAAACCGCAAAACCAGAAAGCGAAAATATTTCAGATATTTTATGTTTTTTTTCGTTATTTTGTTGCGAAATATGGACAAAAATGAAAACTAAAATATTTCAGCTACTTTTTTGTTTTTTTTTTTCGTTATTTTGTTGCGAAATATGTACAAAAACAGAAAACTCAAATATTTCAGATAATTTTTTCTTTTTTTTTCGTTATTTAGTTGTGAAATAGGGACAAAAACAAAAACCTAAAATATTTCAGATACTTTTTGGTTTTTGTTTCGTTATTTTGTTGGAAAATATGGACAAAACCAGAAAACTCAAATATTTGAGATACTTTTTTCTCGTTATTTTGTATCGAAATATGGACAAAACAGAAAGCTCAAATATTTCAGATACTTCTATGTTTTTCTTTCGTTATTTTGTTCCGAAATATGGACAAAAAATGAAAACTCAAATATTTCAGATACTTTTTTGTTTTTTTTTCGTTATTTTGTTGCGAAATATGGACAAAAACAGAAAACTCAAATATTTCAGATAATTTTTTCTTTTTTTTTCGTTATTTTGATATGAAATATGGACAAAAACAAAAACCTAAAATATTTCAGATACTTTTTGGTTTTTGGTTCGTTATTTTGTTGGAAAATATGGATAAAACCAGAAAACTCAAATATTTCAGATACTTTTTTTCTCGTTATTTTGTATCGAAATATGGACAAAAACAGAAAGCTCAAATATTTCAGATACTTCTATGTTTTTCTTTCGTTATTTTGTTCCGAAATATGGACAAAAAATGAAAACTCAAATATTTCAGATACTTTTTTGTTTTTTTTTCGTTATTTTGTTGCGAAATATGGACAAAAACAGAAAACTCAAATATTTCAGATACTTTTTTTTTGTTATTTTGTTGCGACATATGGACAAAAACAAAAAACTCAAATATTTCAGATAGTTTTCTGTTTTTTTTTCGTTGTTTTGTTGCGAAATATGGACAAAAACAGAAAACTCGAATATTTCAGACACTTTCTTGTTATTTTTTCGTTATTTTGTTGCGAAACATGGACAAAAAAGAAAACTCAAATTTTTCATATATTTTTTTGTTTTTTGTCGTTATTTTGTTGGGAAATATGGACAGAAACAGAAAACTAAAATATTTTAGAGAATTTGTTGTTTTTTCCGTTATTTTGTTGCGAAATATGGACAAAACCAGAAAACTCAAATATCTCAGATATTTTTTTTTCTTTATTTTGTTGCGACATATGGACAAACACAGAAAGCTCAAATATTTCGGATACTTTCTTGTTGTTTTTTCGTTATTTTGTTGCGAAATATGGACAAAAACAAAAACCTAAAATATTTCAGATACATTTAGGTTTTTGTTTCGTTATTTTGTTGGAAAATATGGACAAAACCAGAAAACTCAAATATTTCAGATACTTTTTTTCTCGTTATTTTGTATCGAAATATGGACCAAAACAGAAAGCTCAAATATTTCAGATACTTCTATGTTTTTTTTCGTTATTTTGTTGCGAAATATGGACAAAAAATGAAAACTCAAATATTTCAGATACTTTTTTGTTTTTTTTTCGTTATTTTGTTGTGAAAACAAAAACCAAAAATATTTCAGATACTTTTTGGTTTTTGGTTCGTTACTTTGTTGGAAAATATGGACAAAACCAGAAAACTCAATTATTTCAGATACTTTTTTTCTCGTTATTTTGATGCGAAATATGGACAAAAACAGAAAACAAAAATATTTCAGATACTTCTTTTTTATTTTTTCGTTATTTTGTTGCGAAATATGGACAAAAACAGAAAAATCAAATATTTCAGATACTTTTTTGTTTTTTTTTCGTTATTTTGTTGCGAAATATGGACAAAAACAGAAAACTCAAATATTTCAGATACTTTTTGTTTTGTTATTTTGTTGCGACATATGGACAAAAACAAAAAACTCAAATATTTCAGATAGTTTTCTCTTTTTTTTTTCGTTGTTTTGTTGCGAAATATGGACAAAAACAGAAAACTCAAATATTTCAGACACTTTCTTGTTATTTTTTCGTTATTTTGTTGCGAAATATGGACAAAAAAGAAAACTCAAATTTTTCATATATTTTTTTGTTTTTTTTTCGTTATTTTGTTGGGAAATATGGACAAAAACAGAAAACTAAAATATTTCAGAGAATTTGTTGTCTTTTTCCGTTATTTTGTTGGGAAATATGGACAAAAACAGAAAACTAAAATATTTCAGAGAATTTGTTGTTTTTTCCGTTATTGTGTTGCGAAATATGGACAAAACCAGAAAACTCAAATATCTGAGATATTTTTTTTCTTTATTTTGTTGCGACATATGGACAAACACATGAAGCTCAAATATTTCGGATACTTTCTTGTTATTTTTCGTTATTTTGTTGCGAAATATGGACAAAAATGAAAACTCAAATATTTCAGATACTTTGTTGTTTTTTGTTCGTTATTTTGTTGCGAAATATGGACAAAAAAAACTAAAATATTTGAGATACTTTTTTGTTGTTTTTTTTCGTTATTTTGTTGCGAAATATGGACAAAAACAGAAAACTCAAATATCAAATATTTCAGATACTTTTTGTTTTGTTATTTTGTTGCGACATATGGACAAAAACAAAAAACTTAAATATTTCAGATAGTTTTTTTTTTCGTTGTTTTGTTGCGAAATATGGACAAAAACAAAAATTTTTAGTTGCGAAATATGGACAAAAGCAGAAAACTCAAATATTTCAGGTACTTTCTTGTTATTTTTTCGTTATTTTATTGGGAAATATGGACAAAAACAGAAAACTAAAATATTTCAGAGAATTTGTTGTTTTTTCCGTTATTTTGTTGCGAAATATGGACAAAACCAGAAAACTCAAATATCTCAGATATTTTTTTTCTTTATTTTGTTGCGACATATGGACACACACAGAAAGCTCAAATATTTCGGATACTTTCTTGTTGTTTTTTCGTTATTTTGTTGCGAAACATGGACAAAAATAAAAACTGAAATATTTCAGATACTTTGTTGTTTTTTTTCGTTATATTGTTGCGAAATATGGACAAAAACAGAAAACTCAAATAGTGCCGATACTTTTTGTTCTTCTTTTTTCGTTATTTTGTTGCGAAATATGGACAAAAAAACTCAAATATTTCAGATAGTTTTTTGTTTTTTTTTCGTTATTTTGTTGCGAAATATGGACAAAAACAGAAAACTCAAATATTTCAGATACTTTCTTGTTATTTTTTCGTTATTTTGTTGCGAAATATGGACAAAAAAGAAAACTCAAATTTTTCAGATATTTTTTTCTTTTTTTTGTTATTTTGTTGGGAAATATGGCCAAAAACAGAAACTAAAATATTTCAGAGAATTTGTTGTTTTTTCCGTTATTTTGTTGCGAAATATGGACAAAATCAAAAACTCAAATATTTCAGATATTTTTTTTCGTTATTTTGTTACGACATATGGACAAACGCAGAAAGCTCAAATATTTCTGATACTTTTATGTTTTTTCTCGTTATTTTGTTGCGAAATATGGACAAAAAATTAAAACTAAAATATTTCAGCTACATTTTTGTTTGTTTTTTTCCTTATCTTGTTGAGAAATTTGGACAAAAACAGAAAACTCAAATATTTTAGAGAATTTGTTGTCTGTTTCCGTTATTTTGTTGGCAAATATGGACAAAAACAAAAAACTCAAATATTTCAGAGAATGTGTTGTTTTTTTCCGTTATTTTGTTGCAAAATATGGACAAAACCAGAAAACTCAAATATTTCAGATAATTTTTTTTTTTTTTTGTTGCGAAATATGGACAAAAACAGAAAGTTTAAATATTTCAATTACCTTTATATTTTTTTTCGTTGTTTTGTTGCGAAATATGGACAAAACCAGAAAACTCAAATATTTCAGATACTTTCTTGTTAATTTTTCGTTATTTTGTTGGGAAATATGGACAAAACAGAAAACTAAAATATTTCAGAGAATTTGTTGTTTTTTCCGTTATTTTGTTTCGAAATATGGACAAAACCAGAAAACTCAATTATTTCAGATACTTTTTTTCTCGTTATTTTGTTGCGAAATATGGACAAAAACAGAAAACAAAAATATTTCAGATACTTCTTTTTTATTTTTTCGTTATTTTGTTGCGAAATATGGACAAAAACGGAAAAATCAAATATTTCAGATACTTTTTTGTTTTTTTTCGTTATTTTGTTGCGAAATATGGACAAAAACAGAAAACTCAAATATTTCAGATACTTTTTGTTTTGTTATTTTGTTGCGACATATGGACGAAAACAAAATCTCAAATATTTCAGACACTTTCTTGTTATTTTTTCGTTATTTTGTTGCGAAATATGGACTAAAAAGAAAATTCAAATTTTTCATATATTTTTTTGTTTTTTTTTCGTTATTTTGTTGGGAAATATGGACAAAAACAGAAAACTAAAATATTTCAGAGAATTTGTTGTCTTTTTCCGTTATTTTGTTGGGAAATATGGACAAAAACAGAAAACTAAAATATTTCAGAGAATTTGTTGTCTTTTTCCGTTATTTTGTTGGGAAATATGGACAACAACAGAAAACTAAAATATTTCAGAGAATTTGTTGTTTTTTCCGTTATTGTGTTGCGAAATATGGACAAAACCAGAAAACTCAAATATCTGAGATATTTTTTTTTCTTTATTTTGTTGCGACATATGGACAAACACAGGAAGCTCAAATATATCGGATACTTTCTTTTTGTTTTTTCGTTATTTTGTTGCGAAATATGGACAAAAATGAAAACTCAAATATTTCAGATACTTTGTTGTTTTTTTTTCGTTATTTTGTTGCGAAATATGGACAAAAAAAAACTAAAATATTTGAGATACTTTTTTGTTGTTTTTTTTTGTTATTTTGTTGCGAAATATGGACAAAAACAGAAAACTCAAATATCAAATATTTCAGATACTTTTTGTTTTGTTATTTTGTTGCGACATATGGACAAAAACAAAAAACTCAAATATTTCAGATAGTTTTTTTTTTCGTTGTTTTGTTGCGAAATATGGACAAAACCAGAAAACTCAAATATTTCAGATACTTTCTTGTTATTTTTTCGTTATTTTGTTGGGAAATATGGACAAAAACAGAAAACTAAAATATTTCAGAGAATTTGTTGTTTTTTCCGTTATTTTGTTGCGAAATATGGACAAAACCAGAAAACTCAAATATCTCAGATATTTTTTTTTCTTTATTTTGTTGCGACATATGGACACACACAGAAAGCTCAAATATTTCGGATACTTTCTTATTGTTTTTTCGTTATTTTGTTGCGAAACATGGACAAAAATAAAAACTGAAATATTTCAGATACTTTGTTGTTTTTTTTCGTTATATTGTTGCGAAATATGGACAAAAACAGAAAACTCAAATAGTGCCGATTCTTTTTGTTCTTCTTTTTTCGTTATTTTGTTGCGAAATATGGACAAAAAAACTCAAATATTTGAGATACTTTTTTGTTTGTTTTTTTTCGTTATTTTGTTGAGTAATATGGACAAAAGTAGAAAACTCAAATATTTCAGATACTTTTTGTTTTCTATTTTGTTGCGACATATGGACAACAACAAAAAACTCAAATATTTCAGATAGTTTTTTGTTTTTTTATTTCGAAATATGGACAAAAACAGAAAACTCAAATATTTCAGATACTTTCTTGTTATTTTTTCGTTATTTTGTTGCGAAATATGGACAAAAAAGAAAACTCAAATTTTTCAGATATTTTTTTGTTTTTTTTCGTTATTTTGTTGGGAAATATGGCCAAAAACAGAAACTAAAATATTTCAGAGAATTTGTTGTTTTTTCCGTTATTTTGTTGCGAAATATGGACAAAACCAAAAACTCAAATATTTCAGATATTTTTTTTCGTTATTTTGTTACAACATATGGACAAACGCAGAAAGGTCAAATATTTCTGATACTTTTATGTTTTTTCTCGTTATTTTGTTGCGAAATATGGACAAAAAATGAAAATTAAATATTTCAGCTACGTTTTTGTTTGTTTTTTTCCTTATCTTGTTGAGAAATTTGGACAAAAACAGAAAACTCAAATATTTTAGAGAATTTGTTGTCTTTTTCCGTTATTTTGTTGGCAAATATGGACAAAAACAAAAAACTCAAATAATTCTGAGAATGTGTTGTTTTTTTCCGTTATTTTGTTGCAAAATATGGACAAAACCAGAAAACTCAAATATTTCAGATAATTTTTTTTTTTTTGTTGTGAAATATGGACAAAAACAGAAAGTTTAAATATTTCAATTACCTTTATGTTTTTCTCCGTTGTTTTGTTGCGAAATATGGACAAAACCAGAAAACTCAAATATTTCAGATACTTTCTTCTTAATTTTTCGTTATTTTGTTGGGAAATATGGACAAAACAGAAAACTAAAATATTTCAGAGAATTTGTTGTTTTTTCCGTTATTTTGTTGCGAAATTAGGACAAAACCAGAAAACTCAAATATCTCAGATATTTTTTTTTCTTTATTTTGTTGCGAAATATGGACAAAAACAGAAAGTTTAAATATTTCAATTACCTTTATGTTTTTTTTTGTTGTTTTGTTGCGAAATATGGACAAAACCAGAAAACTCAAATATTTCAGATACTTTCTTGTTATTTTTTCGTTATTTTGTTGGGAAATATGGACAAAAACAGAAAACTAAAATATTTCAGTATTTCAGAGAATGTGCTGTTTTTTTCCGTTATTTTGTTGCAAAATATGGACAAAACCAGAAAACTCAAATATTTCAGATAATTTTTTTTTTATTTTGTTGCGAAATATGGACGAAAATAGAAAGTTTAAATATTTCAATTACCTTTATGTTTTTTTTCGTTGTTTTGTTGCGAAATATGGACAAAACCAGAAAACTCAAATATTTCAGATACTTTCTTGTTATTTTTTCGTTATTTTGTTGCGAAACATGGACAAAAATAAAAACTGAAATATTTCAGATACTTTGTTGTTTTTTTTCGTTATATTGTTGAGAAATATGGACAAAAACAGAAAACTCAAATAGTGCCGATACTTTTTGTTCTTCTTTTTTCGTTATTTTGTTGCGAAATATGGACAAAAAAACTCAAATATTTCAGATAGTTTTTTGTTATTTTTTTCGTTGTTTTGTTGCGAAATATGGACAAAAACAGAAAACTCAAATATTTCAGATACTTTCTTGTTATTTTTTCGTTATTTTGTTGCGAAATATGGACAAAAAAGAAAACTCAAATTTTTCAGATATTTTTTTCTTTTTTTTGTTGGGAAATATGGCCAAAAACAGAAACTAAAATATTTCAGAGAATTTGTTGTTTTTTCCGTTATTTTGTTGCGAAATATGGACAAAATCAAAAACTCAAATATTTCAGATATTTTTTTTCGTTATTTTGTTACGACATATGGACAAACGCAGAAAGCTCAAATATTTCTGATACTTTTATGTTTTTTCTCGTTATTTTGTTGCGAAATATGGACAAAAAATTAAAACTAAAATATTTCAGCTACATTTTTGTTTGTTTTTTTCCTTATCTTGTTGAGAAATTTGGACAAAAACAGAAAACTCAAATATTTTAGAGAATTTGTTGTCTGTTTCCGTTATTTTGTTGGCAAATATGGACAAAAACAAAAAACTCAAATATTTCAGAGAATGTGTTGTTTTTTTCCGTTATTTTGTTGCAAAATATGGACAAAACCAGAAAACTCAAATATTTCAGATAATTTTTTTTTTTTTTTGTTGCGAAATATGGACAAAAACAGAAAGTTTAAATATTTCAATTACCTTTATATTTTTTTTCGTTGTTTTGTTGCGAAATATGGACAAAACCAGAAAACTCAAATATTTCAGATACTTTCTTGTTAATTTTTCGTTATTTTGTTGGGAAATATGGACAAAACAGAAAACTAAAATATTTCAGAGAATTTGTTGTTTTTTCCGTTATTTTGTTTCGAAATATGGACAAAACCAGAAAACTCAATTATTTCAGATACTTTTTTTCTCGTTATTTTGTTGCGAAATATGGACAAAAACAGAAAACAAAAATATTTCAGATACTTCTTTTTTATTTTTTCGTTATTTTGTTGCGAAATATGGACAAAAACGGAAAAATCAAATATTTCAGATACTTTTTTGTTTTTTTTCGTTATTTTGTTGCGAAATATGGACAAAAACAGAAAACTCAAATATTTCAGATACTTTTTGTTTTGTTATTTTGTTGCGACATATGGACGAAAACAAAATCTCAAATATTTCAGACACTTTCTTGTTATTTTTTCGTTATTTTGTTGCGAAATATGGACAAAAAAGAAAACTCAAATTTTTCATATATTTTTTTGTTTTTTTTTCGTTATTTTGTTGGGAAATATGGACAAAAACAGAAAACTAAAATATTTCAGAGAATTTGTTGTCTTTTTCCGTTATTTTGTTGGGAAATATGGACAAAAACAGAAAACTAAAATATTTCAGAGAATTTGTTGTCTTTTTCCGTTATTTTGTTGGGAAATATGGACAACAACAGAAAACTAAAATATTTCAGAGAATTTGTTGTTTTTTCCGTTATTGTGTTGCGAAATATGGACAAAACCAGAAAACTCAAATATCTGAGATATTTTTTTTTCTTTATTTTGTTGCGACATATGGACAAACACAGGAAGCTCAAATATATCGGATACTTTCTTTTTGTTTTTTCGTTATTTTGTTGCGAAATATGGACAAAAATGAAAACTCAAATATTTCAGATACTTTGTTGTTTTTTTTTCGTTATTTTGTTGCGAAATATGGACAAAAAAAAACTAAAATATTTGAGATACTTTTTTGTTGTTTTTTTTCGTTATTTTGTTGCGAAATATGGACAAAAACAGAAAACTCAAATATCAAATATTTCAGATACTTTTTGTTTTGTTATTTTGTTGCGACATATGGACAAAAACAAAAAACTCAAATATTTCAGATAGTTTTTTTTTTCGTTGTTTTGTTGCGAAATATGGACAAAACCAGAAAACTCAAATATTTCAGATACTTTCTTGTTATTTTTTCGTTATTTTGTTGGGAAATATGGACAAAAACAGAAAACTAAAATATTTCAGAGAATTTGTTGTTTTTTCCGTTATTTTGTTGCGAAATATGGACAAAACCAGAAAACTCAAATATCTCAGATATTTTTTTTTCTTTATTTTGTTGCGACATATGGACACACACAGAAAGCTCAAATATTTCGGATACTTTCTTATTGTTTTTTCGTTATTTTGTTGCGAAACATGGACAAAAATAAAAACTGAAATATTTCAGATACTTTGTTGTTTTTTTTCGTTATATTGTTGCGAAATATGGACAGAAACAGAAAACTCAAATAGTGCCGATTCTTTTTGTTCTTCTTTTTTCGTTATTTTGTTGCGAAATATGGACAAAAAAACTCAAATATTTGAGATACTTTTTTGTTTGTTTTTTTTCGTTATTTTGTTGAGTAATATGGACAAAAGTAGAAAACTCAAATATTTCAGATACTTTTTGTTTTCTATTCTGTTGCGACATATGGACAACAACAAAAAACTCAAATATTTCAGATAGTTTTTTGTTTTTTTATTTCGAAATATGGACAAAAACAGAAAACTCAAATATTTCAGATACTTTCTTGTTATTTTTTCGTTATTTTGTTGCGAAATATGGACAAAAAAAAAAAACTCAAATTTTTCAGATATTTTTTTGTTTTTTTTCGTTATTTTGTTGGGAAATATGGCCAAAAACAGAAACTAAAATATTTCAGCGAATTTGTTGTTTTTTCCGTTATTTTGTTGCGAAATATGGACAAAACCAAAAACTCAAATATTTCAGATATTTTTTTTCGTTATTTTGTTACAACATATGGACAAACGCAGAAAGCTCAAATATTTCTGATACTTTTATGTTTTTTCTCGTTATTTTGTTGCGAAATATGGACAAAAAATGAAAATTAAATATTTCAGCTACGTTTTTGTTTGTTTTTTTCCTTATCTTGTTGAGAAATTTGGACAAAAACAGAAAAATCAAATATTTTAGAGAATTTGTTGTCTTTTTCCGTTATTTTGTTGGCAAATATGGACAAAAACAAAAAACTCAAATATTTCTGAGAATGTGTTGTTTTTTTCCGTTATTTTGTTGCAAAATATGGACAAAACCAGAAAACTCAAATATTTCAGATAATTTTTTTTTTTTTGTTGTGAAATATGGACAAAAACAGAAAGTTTAAATATTTCAATTACCTTTATGTTTTTCTCCGTTGTTTTGTTGCGAAATATGGACAAAACCAGAAAACTCAAATATTTCAGATACTTTCTTCTTAATTTTTCGTTATTTTGTTGGGAAATATGGACAAAACAGAAAACTAAAATATTTCAGAGAATTTGTTGTTTTTTCCGTTATTTTGTTGCGAAATTAGGACAAAACTAGAAAACTCAAATATCTCAGATATTTTTTTTTCTTTATTTTGTTGCGAAATATGGACAAAAACAGAAAGTTTAAATATTTCAATTACCTTTATGTTTTTTTTCGTTGTTTTGTTGCGAAATATGGACAAAACCAGAAAACTCAAATATTTCAGATACTTTCTTGTTATTTTTTCGTTATTTTGTTGGGAAATATGGACAAAAACAGAAAACTAAAATATTTCAGTATTTCAGAGAATGTGCTGTTTTTTTCCGTTATTTTGTTGCAAAATATGGACAAAACCAGAAAACTCAAATATTTCAGATAATTTTTTTTTTATTTTGTTGCGAAATATGGACAAAAATAGAAAGTTTAAATATTTCAATTACCTTTATGTTTTTTTTCGTTGTTTTGTTGCGAAATATGGACAAAACCAGAAAACTCAAATATTTCAGATACTTTCTTGTTATTTTTTCGTTATTTTTGTTGCGAAATATGGACAAAAAAAGAAAACTCAAATTTTTCAGATATTTTTTTGTTTTTTTTTTCGTTATTTTGTTAGGAAATATGGCCAAAAACAGAAACTAATATATTTCAAAGAATTTGTTGTTTTTTCCGTTATTTTGTTGGGAAATATGGACAAAACCAAAAACTCAAATATTTCAGATATTTTTTTTCGTTATTTTGTTAGGAAATATGGACAAAACGCAGAAAGCTCAAATATTTCTGATACTTTTATGTTTTTTCTCGTTATTTTGTTGCGAAATATGGACAAAAAATGAAAACTAAAATATTTCAGCTTGTTTTTTTCCTTATCTTGTTGAGAAATTTGGACAAAAACAGAAAACTCAAATATTTTAGAGAATTTGTTGTCTTTTTCCATTATTTTGTTGGCAAATATGGACAAAAACAGAAAACTCAAATATTTCAGAGAATGTGTTGTTTTTTTCCGTTATTTTGTTGCAAAATATGGACAAAACCAGAATACTCAAAAATTTCAGATAATTTTTTTTTTTATTTTGTTGCGAAATATGGACAAAAACAGAAAGTTTAAATATTTCAATTACCTTAATGTTTTTTTTCGTTATTTTGTTGCGAAATATGGACAAAACCAAAAACTCAAATATTTCAGATACTTTCTTGTTATTTTTTCGTTATTTTGTTGCGAAATATGGACAAAAACAGAAAACTCAAATATTTCAGAGAATGTGTTGTTTTTTTCCGTTATTTTGTTGCGAAATATGGACAAAAACAGAAAGTTTAAATATTTCAATTACCTTTATGTTTTTTTTCGTTATTTTGTTGCGAAATATAGACAAAAACAGAAAACTAAAATATTTCTGATACTTTTTTGTTTGTTTTTTTCCTTATTTTGTTGAGAAATTTGGACAAAATCAGAAAACTCAAATATTTCAGATACTTTTTTGTTTTTTTTCGTTATATTATAGCGAAATATGGACAAAAACAAAAACTGAAAGATTTCTGTTTAATTTTATTTTTTTGTTTCGTTATTTTGTTGGGAAATATGGACAAAAACAGAAAACTAAAATATTTCAGAGAATTTGTTGTTTTTTCCGTTATTTTGTTGCGAAATATGGACAAAACCAGAAAACTCAAATATCTCAGATATTTTTTTTCTTTATTTTGTTGCGAAATATGGACAAAAACAGAAAGTTTAAATATTTCAATTACCTTTATGTTTTTTTTTCGTTGTTTTGTTGCGAAATATGGACAAAACCAGAAAACTCAAATATTTCAGATACTTTCTTGTTATTTTTTCATTATTTTGTTGGGAAATATGGACAAAAACAGAAAACTAAAATATTTCAGAGAATGTATTGTTTTTTTTCCGTTATTTTGTTGCAAAATATGGACAAAACCAGAAAACTCAAATATTTCAGATAATTTTTTTTTTTATTTTGTTGCGAAATATGGACAAAAAACAGAAAGTTTAAATATTTCAATTACCTTTATGTTTTTTTTCGTTATTTTGTTGCGAAATATGGACAAAACCAAAAACTCAAATATTTCAGATACTTTCTTGTTATTTTTTCGTTATTTTGTTGCGAAATATGGACAAAAAAGAAAACTCAAATTTTTCAGATATTTTTTTGTTTTTTTTCGTTATTTTGTTAGGAAATATGGCCAAACACAGAAACTAAAATATTTCAGAGAATTTGTTGTTTTTTCCGTTATTTTGTTGCGAAATATGGACAAAACCAAAAACTCAAATATTTCAGATATATTTTTTCGTTATTTTGTTACGACATATGGACAAACGCAGAAAGCTCAAATATTTCTGATACTTTTATGTTTTTTCTCGTTATTTTGTTGCGAAATATGGACAAAAAATGAAAACTAAAATATTTCAGCTACGTTTTTGTTTGTTTTTTTCCTTATCTTGTTGAGAAATTTGGACAAAAACAGAAAACTCAAATATTTTAGAGAATTTGTTGTCTTTTTCCGTTATTTTGTTGGTAAATATGGACAAAAACAGAAAACTCAAATATTTCAGAGAATGTGTTGTTTTTTCCCGTTATTTTGTTGCAAAATATGGAGAAAACCAGAAAACTGAAATATTTCAGATAATTTTTTTTTTTATTTTGTTTGCGAAATATGGACAAAAACAGAAAACTAAAATATTTCTGATACTTTTTTGTTTGTGTTTTTCCTTATTTTGTTGAGAAATTTGGACAAAAGCCGAAAACTCAAATATTTCAGATACTTCTTTGTTTTTTTTCGTTATATTATAGCGAAATATGGACAAAAACAAAAACTGAAATATTTTTGTTTATTTTTTTTTTTGTTTCGTTATTTTGTTGCGAAGTATGGACAAAAACAGAAAACTCAAATATTTCAGTTACTTTCTTGTTATTTGTTGTTTATTTTGTTGCGAAATAAGGACAAAAACAGAAAACAAAAATATTTCAGATACTTTTTTGTTGGTTTTTTTCCTTATTTTTTTGAGAAATATGGACAAAACCGCAAAACCAGAAAGCGAAAATATTTCAGATACTTTTATGTTTTTTTTTTCGTTATTTTGTTGCGAAATATGGACAAAAATGAAAACTAAAATATTTCAGCTACTTTTTTGTTTATTTTTCCGTTATTATGTTGCGAAATATGTACAAAAACAGAAAACTCAAATATTTCAGATAATTTTTTCTTTTTTTTTCGTTATTTAGTTGTGAAATATGGACAAAAACAAAAACCTAAAATATTTCAGATACTTTTTGGTTTTTGTTTCGTTATTTTGTTGGCAAATATGGACAAAACCAGAAAACTCAAATATTTGAGATACTTTTTTCTCGTTATTTTGTATCGAAATATGGACATAACAGAAAGCTCAAATATTTCAGATACGACTAAGTTTTTTTTCGTTATTTTGTTGCGAAATATGGACAAAAAATGAAAACTCAAATATTTCAGATACTTTTTTGTTTTTTTTCGTTATTTTGTTGCGAAATATGTACAAAAACAGAAAACACAAATATTTCAGATAATTTTTTCTTTTTTTTTCGTTATTTTGATATGAAATATGGCCAAAAACAAAAACCTAAAATATTTCAGATACTTTTTGGTTTTTGTTTCGTTATTTTGTTGGAAAATATGTACAAAACCAGAAAACTCAAATATTTGAGATACTTTTTCCGCGTTATTTTGTATCGAAATATGGACAAAACAGAAAGCTCAAATATTTCAGATACGTCTAAGTTTTTTTTCGTTATTTTGTTGCGAAATATGGACAAAAAATGAAAACTCAAATATTTCAGATACTTTTTTGTTTTTTTTTCGTTATTTTGTTGCGAAATATGGACAAAAACAGAAAACTCAAATATTTCAGATACTTTTTTTTTGTTATTTTGTTGCGACATATGGACAAAAACAAAAAACTCGAATATTTCAGACACTTTCTTGTTATTTTTTCGTTATTTTGTTGCGAAACATGGACAAAAAAGAAAACTCAAATTTGTTATATATTTTTTTGTTTTTTTTCGTTATTTTGTTGGGAAATATGAACAAAACCAGAAAACTCAAATATCTCAGATATTTTTTTTTTTATTTTGTTGCGACATATGGACAAACACAGAAAGCTCAAATATTTCGGATACTTTCTAGTTGTTTTTTCGTTATTTTGTTGCGAAATATGGACAAAAAATGAATACTCAAATATTTCATATACTTTGTTGTTTTTTTTCGATATTTTATTGCGAAATATGGACAAAAACAGAAAACTCAAATATTTTCGATACTTTTTTTTTTTCTTTTTTCGTTATTTTGTTGCGAAATATGGACAAAAACAAAAACCTAAAATATTTCAGATACATTTTGGTTTTTGTTTCGTTATTTTGTTGGAAAATATGGACAAAACCAGAAAACTCAAATATTTCAAATACTCTTTTCTTTTTTTTTCGTTATTTAGTTGTGAAATATGGACAAAAACAAAAACCTAAAATATTTCAGATACATTTTGGTTTTTGTTTCGTTATTTTGTTGGAAAATATGGACAAAACCAGAAAACTCAAATATTTCAGATACTTTTTTTCTCGTTATTTTGTATTGAAATATGGACCAAAACAGAAAGCTCAAATATTTCAGATACTTCTATGTTTTTTTTCGTTATTTTGTTGCGAAATATGGACAAAAAATGAAAACTCAAATATTTCAGATACTTTTTTGTTTTTTTTTCGTTATTTTGTTGTGAAATATGTACAAAAACAGAAAACTCAAATATTTCAGATAATTCTTTGTGTTTTTTCGTTATTTTGATATGAAATATGGACAAAAACAAAAACCTAAAATACTTCAGATACTTTTTGGTTTTTGGTTCGTTATTTTGTTGGAAAATATGGACAAAACCAGAAAACTCAATTATTTCAGATACTTTTTTTCTCGTTATTTTGTTGCGAAATATGGACAAAAAAAGAAAACTGAAATATTTCAGAGAATTTGTTGTCTTTTTACGTTATTTTGTTGGGAAATATGGACAAAAACAGAAAACTCAAATATTTCAGAGAATTTGTTGTTTTTGTCCCTTATTTTGTTGCGAAATATGGACAAAACCAGAAAACTCAAATATTTCAGATACTTTTTTTTGTTATTTTGTTGCGAAATATGGACAAAAACAGAAAGTTTAAATATTTCAGATACTTTTATGTTTTTTTTTCGTTATTTTGTTGCGAAATATGGACAAAAGCAGAAAACTCAAATATTTCAGATACTTTCTTGTTATTTTTTCGTTATTTTATTGCGAAATATGGACAAAAACAGAAAATTGAAATATTTCAGATTCTTTTTGTTTTTTTCGATATTTAGATGCGAAATATGGACAAAAACAGAAAACTCAAATATTTCAGATACTTTTTGTTTTGTTATTTTGTTGCGACATATGGACAAAAACAAAAAACTCGAATATTTCAGATAGTTTTCTCTTTTTTTTTCGTTGTTTTGTTGCGAAATATGGACAAAAACAGAAAACTCAAATATTTCAGACACTTTCTTGTTATTTTTTCGTTATTTTGTTGCGAAATATGGACAAAAAAGAAAACTCAAATTTTTCATATATTTTTTTGTTTTTTTTTTCGTTATTTTGTTGGGAAATATGGACAAAAACAGAAAACTAAAATATTTCAAAGAATTTGTTGTTTTTTCCGTTATTTTGTTGCGAAATATGGACAAAACCAGAAAACTCAAATATCTCAGATATTTTTTTTTCTTTATTTTGTTGCGACATATGGACAAACACAGAAAGCTCAAATATTTCGGATACTTTCTTGTTGTTTTTTCGTTATTTTGTTGCAAAATATGGACAAAAAATTAAAACTTAAATATTTCAGATACTTTGTTGTGTTTTTTCGTTATTTTGTTGCGAAATATAGACAAAAACAGAAAACTCAAATATTTCCGATACTTTTTGTTTTTCTTTTTTCGTTATTTTGTTGCGAAATATGGTCAAAAAACAACTCAAATATTTGAGATACTTTTTTGTTTTTTTTTTGTTATTTTGTTGCGAAATATGGACAAAAACAGAAAACTCAAATATTTCAGATACTTTTTGTTTTGTTATTTTGTTGCGACATATGGACAAAAACAAAAAACTCAAATATTTCAGATAGTTTTTTGTTTTTTTTTCGTTGTTTTGTTGCGAAATATGGACAAAAACAAAAAACTCAAATATTTCAGATACTACTTTCGTTGTTTTTTCGTTATTTTGTTGCGAAATATGGACAAAAAAAACTCAAATATTAGAGATACTTTTTTTGTTTTTTTTTCGTTATTTTGTTGCGAAATATGGACCAAAACAGAAAACTAAATATTTCAGATAATTTTTGTTTGCTTTTTCCTAATTTTGTTGAGAAATATGTACAAAAGCAGAAAACTCAAATATTTCAGATAATTTTTTGTTTTTTTTTCGTTATTTTGTTGTGAAATATCGACAAAAACAGAAAGCAAAAATGTTTCAGATACTCTTTCGTTGTTTTTGCGTTATTTTGTTGCGAAATATAGACAAAAACAGAATACTCAAATATTTCAGATATTTTTTTGTTTTTTTTTCGTTATTTTGTTCTGAAATATGGACAAAAACAGAAAACTCAAATATTTCCGATACTTTTTGTTTTTCTTTTTTCGTTGTTTTGTTGCGAAATATGGACAAAAACAAAAAACTCAAATAATTCAGATACTTCTTTCGTTGTTTTTTCGTTATTTTGTTGCGAAATATGGACAAAAAAAACTCAAATATTTGAGATACTTTTTTTGTTTTTTTTCGTTATTTTGTTGCGAAATATGGACCAAAACAGAAAACTAAATATTTCAGATAATTTTTGTTTGCTTTTTCCTAATTTTGTTGAGAAATATGTACAAAAGCAGAAAACTCAAATATTTCAGATAATTTTTTGTTTTTTTTTCGTTATTTTGTTGTGAAATATCGACAAAAAAAGAAAGCCTAAATGTTTCAGATACTCTTTCGTTGTTTTTGCGTTATTTTGTTGCGAAATATAGACAAAAACAGAATACTCAAATATTTCAGATATTTTTTTGTTTTTTTTTCGTTATTTTGTTCTGAAATATGGACAAAAACAGAAAACTCAAATATTTCAGATACTTCTTTTATATTTTTTCGTTATTTTGTTGCGAAATATGGACAAAAACAGAAAAATCAAATATTTCAGATACTTTTTTGTTTGTTTTTTCGTTATTTTGTTGCGAAATATGTACAAAAACAGAAAACTCAAATATTTCAGATACTTTTTTGTTTTTTTTTCGTTATTTTTTTCGTTATTTTGTTGTGAAATATCGACAAAACAGAAAGCAAAAATGTTTCAGATACTCTTGTTGCGAAATATGGACAAAAACAGAAAACTGAAATATTTCAGATACTTTTTGTTTCGTTAGTTTGTTCCGAAATATGGAGAAAAACAAAAAACTCACATATTTCAGATAGTTTTTTGGTTTTTTTTTCGTTGTTTTCTTGCAAGATATGGACAAAAACAGAACACTCAAATATTTCAGATACTTTCTTGTTATTTTTTCGTTATTTTGTTGCGAAATATGGATAAACAGAAAGCTAAAATATTTCAGATACTTTCTTGTTATTTTTTCGTTATTTTGTTGCGAAATATGGACAAACAGAAAGCTAAAATATTTCAGATACACTTTCGTTGTTTTTTCGTTATTTTGTTGCGAAATATGGACAAAAAATGAATACTCAAATATTTCATATACTTTGCTGTTTTTTTTCGATATTTTATTGCCAAATATGGACAAAAACAGAAAACTCAAATATTTCCGATACTTTTTGTTTTTCTTTTTTCGTTATTTTGTTGCGAAATATGGACAAAAACAAAATCCTAAAATATTTCAGATACATTTTGGTTTTTGTTTCGTTATTTTGTTGGAAAATATGGACAAAACCAGAAAACTCAAATATTTCAAATACTTTTTTCTTTTTTTTTCGTTATTTAGTTGTGAAATATGGACAAAAACAAAAACCTAAAATATTTTAGATACATTTTGGTTTTTGTTTCGTTATTTCGTTGGAAAATATGGACAAAACCAGAAAACTCAAATATTTCAGATACTTTTTTTCTCGTTATTTTGTATCGAAATATGGACCAAAACAGAAAGTTCAAATATTTCAGATACTTCTATGTTTTTTTTCGTTATTTTGTTGCGAAATATGTACAAAAACAGAAAACTCAAATATTTCAGATAATTCTTTGTTTTTTTTCGTTATTTTGATATGAAATATGGACAAAAACAAAAACCTAAAATATTTCAGATACTTTTTGGTTTTTGGTTCGTTATTTTGTTGGAAAATATGGACAAAACCAGAAAACTCAATTATTTCAGATACTTTTTTCTCGTTATTTTGTTGCGAAATATGAACAAAAACAGAAAACAAAAATATTTCAGATACTTCTTTTTTATTTTTTCGTTATTTTGTTGTGAAATATGGACAGAAAAGAAAACTGAAATATTTCAGAGAATTTGTTGTCTTTTTACGTTATTTTGTTGGGAAATATGGACAAAAACAGAAAACTCAAATATTTCAGAGAATTTGTTGTTTTTGTCCCTTATTTTGTTGCGAAATATGGACAAAACCAGAAAACTCAAATATTTCAGATTCTTTTTTTTTGTTATTTTGTTGCGAAATATGGATAAAAGCAGAAAGTTTAAATATTTCAGATACTTTTATGTTTTTTTTTCGTTATTTTGTTGCGAAATATGGATAAAAGCAGAAAACTCAAATATTTCAGATACTTTCTTGTTATTTTTTCGTTATTTTATTGCGAAATATGGACAAAAACAGAAAATTGAAATATTTCAGATTCTTTTTGTTTTTTTCGATATTTAGTTGCGAAATATGGACAAAAACAGAAAACTCAAATATTTCAGATACTCTTTTGTTTTTTTTTCGTTATTTTGTTGGGAAATATGGACAAAAACAGAAAACTCAAATATTGCAGACACTTTCTTGTTATTTTTTTCGTTATTTTGTTGCGAAATATGGACAAAAAAGAAAACTCAAATTTTTCATATATTTTTTTGTTTTTTTTTCGTTATTTTGTTGGGAAATATGGACAAAAACAGAAAACTAAAATATTTCAGAGAATTTGTTGTTTTTTCCGTTATTTTGTTTCGAAATATGGACAAAACCAGAAAACTCAAATATCTCAGATATTTTTTTTTCTTTATTTTGTTGCGACACATATTTCGGATACTTTCTTGTTGTTTTTGCGTTATTTTGTTGCAAAATATGGACAAAAAATTAAAACTTAAATATTTCAGATACTTTGTTGTGTTTTTTCGTTATTTTGTTGCGAAATATGGACAAAAACAGAAAACTCAAATATTTCCGATACTTTTTGTTTTTCTTTTTTCGTTATTTTGTTGCGAAATATGGACAAAAAACAACTCAAATATTTGAGATAGTTTTTTGTTTTTTTTTTGTTATTTTGTTGCGAAATATGGACAAAAACAGAAAACTCAAATATTTCAGATACTTTTTGTTTTGTTATTTTGTTGCGACATATGGACAAAAACAAAAAACTCAAATATTTCAGATAGTTTTTTGTTTTTTTTTCGTTGTTTTGTTGCGAAATATGGACAAAAACAAAAAACTCAAATATTTCAGATACTTCTTTTGTATTTTTTCGTTATTTTGTTGCGAAATATGTACAAAAACAGAAAACTCAAATATTTCAGATACTTTTTTGTTTTTTTTTCGTTATTGTGTTGCGAAATTTGGACAAAAACAGAAAAGTCAAATATTTCAGATACTTTTTGTTTCGTTAGTTTGTTCCGGAATATGGACAAAAACAAAAAACTCAAATATTTCAGATAGTTTTTTGTTTTTTTTTTCGTTGTTTTGTTACGAAATATGGACAAAAACAGAAAACTCAAATATTTCAGATACTTTCTTGTTATTTTTTCGTTATTTTGTTGCGAAATATGGACAAAAACAGAAAGCTACATTATTTCAGATACTCTTTCGTTGTTTTTTCATTATTTTGTTGCGAAATATGGACAAAAACAGAAAGGTAAAATATCTCAGATACTCTTTCGTTGTTTTTTCGTTATGTTGTTGCGAAATATGGACAAAAAAAACTCAAATATTTGAGATACTTTTTTGTTTTTTTTTTCGTTATTTTGTTGCGAAATATGGACAAAACCAAAAACTCAAATATTTCAGATACGTTTTTGTTTGTTTTTTTCCTTATTTTGTTGAGAAATATGGACAAAACCAGAAAACCCAAATATTTCAGATACTTTTTTTGTTTTTTTTTCGTTATTTTGTTGCGAAATATGGACGAAAACAGAAAAAAAAATATTTCAGATAATTTTTGTTTGCTTTTTCCTAATTTTGTTGAGAAATATATACAAAAGCAGAAAACTCAAATATTTCAGATAATTTTTTGGTTTTTTTTTCGTTGTTTTGTTACGAAATATGGACAAAAACAGAAAACTCAAATATTTCAGATACTTTCTTGTTATTTTTTCGTTATTTTGTTGCGAAATATGGACAAAAACAGAAAGCTACATTATTTCAGATACTCTTTCGTTGTTTTTTCATTATTTTGTTGCGAAATATGGACAAAAACAGAAAGGTAAAATATCTCAGATACTCTTTCGTTGTTTTTTCGTTATGTTGTTGCGAAATATGGACAAAAAAAACTCAAATATTTGAGATACTTTTTTGTTTTTTTTTTCGTTATTTTGTTGCGAAATATGGACAAAAAATTAAAACTAAAATATTTCAGATACGTTTTTGTTTGTTTTTTTCCTTATTTTGTTGAGAAATATGGACAAAACCAGAAAACTCAAATATTTCAGATACTTTTTTTGTTTTTTTTTCGTTATTTTGTTGCGAAATATGGACGAAAACAGAAAAAAAAATATTTCAGATAATTTTTGTTTGCTTTTTCCTAATTTTGTTGAGAAATATATACAAAAGCAGAAAACTCAAATATTTCAGATAATTTTTTGGTTTTTTTTCGTTATTTTGTTGTGAAATATCGACAAAAACAGAAAGCTAAAATGTTTCAGATACTCTTTCGTTGTTTTTGCGTTATTTTGTTGCGAAATATAGACAAAAACAGAATACTCAAATATTTCAGATATTTTTTTGTTTTTTTTTCGTTATTTTGTTGTGAAATATGGACAAAAACAGAAAACTGAAATATTTCAAATAGTTTTTTGTTTTTTTCCGTTTTTTTGTTGCGAAATATGGACAAAAACAGAAAACTCAAATATTTCAGATACTTTCTTGTTATTTTTTCGTTATTTTGTTGCGAAATATGGATAAACAGAAAGCTAAAATATTTCAGATACTTTCTTGTTATTTTTTCGTTATTTTGTTGCGAAATATGGACAAACAGAAAGCTAAAATATTTCAGATACACTTTCGTTGTTTTTTCTTTATTTTGTTGCGAAATGTGGACAAAAACAGAAAGTTAAAACATTTCAGATACTCTTTTGTTGTTTTTTCTTTATTTTGTTGCGAAATATGGACAGAAACAGAAAACTCAAATATTTCAGATACTTTTTGTTTTGTTATTTTGTTGCGAAATATGGACAAAAACAAAAAATCCAAATATTTCAGATAGCTTTTTGTTTTTTTTTCGTTGTTTTGTTGCGAAATATCGACAAAAACAGAAAGCTAAAATATTTCAGATACTCTTTCGTTGTTTTTTCGTTATTTTGTTGCGAAATATGGACAAAAACAGAATACTCAAATATTTCAGATATTTTTTTGTTTTTTTTTCGTTATTTTGTTGTGCAATATGGACAAAAACAAAAAACTCAAATATTTCAGATACTTCTTTTGTATTTTTTCGTTATTTTGTTGCGAAATATGTACAAAAACAGAAAACTCAAATATTTCAGATACTTTTTTGTTTTTTTTTCGTTATTGTGTTGCGAAATTTGGACAAAAACAGAAAAGTCAAATATTTCAGATACTTTTTGTTTCGTTAGTTTGTTCCGGAATATGGACAAAAACAAAAAGCTCAAATATTTCAGATAGTTTTTTGTTTTTTTTTTCGTTGTTTTGTTACGAAATATGGACAAAAACAGAAAACTCAAATATTTCAGATACTTTCTTGTTATTTTTTCGTTATTTTGTTGCGAAATATGGACAAAAACAGAAAGCTACATTATTTCAGATACTCTTTCGTTGTTTTTTCATTATTTTGTTGCGAAATATGGACAAAAACAGAAAACTCAAATATTTCAGATACTTTGTTGTTCTTTTTCGTTATTTTGTTGCGAAATATGGACAAAAACAGAAAGGTAAAATATTTCAGATACTCTTTCGTTGTTTTTTCGTTATGTTGTTGCGAAATATGGACAAAAAAAAACTCAAATATTTGAGATACTTTTTTGTTTTTTTTTCCGTTATTTTGTTGCGAAATATGGACAAAAACAGAAAACTCAAATATTTCAGATACGTTTTGTTTTGTTATTTTGTTGCGACATATGGACAAAAACAAAAAACTGAAATATTTCAAATAGTTTTTTGTTTTTTTCCGTTTTTTTGTTGCGAAATATGGACAAAAACAGAAAACTCAAATATTTCAGATACTTTCTTGTTATTTTTTCGTTATTTTGTTGCGAAATATGGACAAAAACAGAAAGCTAAAATATTTTAGGTACTCTTTCGTAGTTTTTTCGTTATTTTGTTGCGAAATATGGACAAAACAGAAAACTCAAATATTTCAGATACTTTTTGTTTTGTTATTTTGTTGCGAAATATGGACAAAAACAAAAAAATTAAATATTTCAGATAATTTTTTTTTTTTCGTTGTTTTGTTGCGAAATATGGACAAAAACGGAAAACTCAAATATTTCAGATACTTTCTTGTTATTTTTTTCGTTATTTTGTTGCGAAATATGGACAAAAACAGAAAGCTAAAATATTTTAGGTACTCTTTCGTAGTTTTTTCGGTATTTTGTTGCGAAATATGGATAAAAAAAACTCAAATATTTGAGATACTTTTTTGTTTTTTTTTTCGTTATTTTGTTGCGAAATATTTATAAAAACAGAAAACTCAACTATTTCAGATACTTTTTGTTTTGTTATTTTGTTGCGACATATGGACAAAAACAAAAAACTCAAATATTTCAGATAGTTTTTTTTTCGTTGTTTTGTTGCAAAATATGGACAAAAACAGAAAACTCAAATATTTCAGATACTTTGTTGTTCTTTTTCGTTATTTTGTTGCGAAATATGGACAAAAACAGAAAGGTAAAATATTTCAGATACTCTTTCGTTGTTTTTTCGTTATGTTGTTGCGAAATATGGACAAAAAAAACTCAAATATTTGAGATACTTTTTTGTTTTTTTTTCGTTATTTTGTTGCGAAATATTTACAAAAACAAAAAACTCAACTATTTCAGATACATTTTGTTTTGTTATTTTGTTGCGAAATATGGACAAAAACAGAAAGCTAAAATATTTTAGGTACTCTTTCGTAGTTTTTTCGGTATTTTGTTGCGAAATATGGACAAAAAAACTCAAATATTTGAGATACTTTTTTGTTTTTTTTTTCGTTATTTTGTTGCGAAATATTTACAAAAACAGAAAACTCAACTATTTCAGATACGTTTTGTTTTGTTATTTTGATGCGAAATATGGACAAAAACAGAAAGCTAAAATATTTTAGGTACTCTTTCGTAGTTTTTTCGTTATTTTGTTGCGAAATATGGACAAAAACAGAAAACTCAAATATTTCAGATACTTTTTGTTTTGTTATTTTGTTGCGAAATATGGACAAAAACAAAAAAATTAAATATTTCAGATAATTTTTTTTTTTTTCGTTGTTTTGTTGCGAAATATGGACAAAAACAGAAAACTCAAATATTTCAGATACTTTGTTGTTATTTTTTCGTTATTTTGTTGCGAAATATGGACAAAAACAGAAAGCGAAAATATCTCAGATACTCTTTCGTTGTTTTCTCGTTATGTTGTTGCGAAATATGGACAAAAAAACTCAAATATTTGAGATACTTTTTTGTTTTTTTTTTCCGTTATTTTGTTGCGAAATATGGACAAAAACAGAAAACTCAAATATTTCAGATACGTTTTGTTTTGTTATTTTGTTGGGACATATGGACAAAAACAAAAAACTGAAATATTTCAAATAGTTTTTTTTTTTTTTTCGTTGTTTTGTTGCGAAATATGGACAAATATTTCAGATAATTTTTTCTTTTTTTTTCGTTATTTAGTTGTGAAATATGGACAAAAACAAAAACCTAAAATATTTCAGATACTTTTTGGTTTTTGTTTCGTTATTTTGTTGGAAAATATGGACAAAACCAGAAAACTCAAATATTTGAGATACTTTTTTCTCGTTATTTTGTATCGAAATATGGACAAAACAGAAAGGTCAAATATTTCAGATACGTCTAAGTTTTTTTTCGTTATTTTGTTGCGAAATATGGACAAAAAATGAAAACTCAAATATTTCAGATACTTTTTTGTTTTTTTTTCGTTATTTTGTTGCGAAATATGTACAAAAACAGAAAACTCAAATATTTCAGATAATTCTTTGTTTTTTTTCGTTATTTTGATATGAAATATGGACAAAAACAAAAACCTAAAATATTTCAGATACTTTTTGGTTTTTGGTTCGTTATTTTGTTGGAAAATATGGACAAAACCAGAAAACTCAATTATTTCAGATACTTTTTTTCTCGTTATTTTGTTGCGAAATATGGACAAAAACAGAAAATAAAAATATTTCAGATACTTCTTTTTTATTTTTTCGTTATTTTGTTGCGAAATATGGACAAAAACAGAAAACTCAAATATTTCTGATAATTCTTTGTTTTTTTTCGTTATTTTGATATGAAATATGGACAAAAACAAAAACCTAAAATATTTCAGATACTTTTTGGTTTTTGGTTCGTTATTTTGTTGGAAAATATGGACAAAACCAGAAAACTCAAATATTTGAGATACTTTTTTCTCGTTATTTTGTATCGAAATATGGACAAAACAGAAAGCTCAAATATTTCAGATACGTCTAAGTTTTTTTTCGTTATTTTGTTGCGAAATATGGACAAAAAATGAAAACTCAAATATTTCAGATACTTTTTTGTTTTTTTTTCGTTATTTTGTTGCGAAATATGTACAAAAACAGAAAACTCAAATATTTCAGATAATTTTTTCTTTTTTTTTCGTTATTTTGATATGAAATATGGACAAAAACAAAAACCTAAAATATTTCAGATACTTTTTGGTTTTTGGTTCGTTATTTTGTTGGAAAATATGGACAAAACCAGAAAACTCAAATATTTCAGATACTTTTTTTCTCGTTATTTTGTATCGAAATATGGACAAAAACAGAAAGCTCAAATATTTGAGATACTTCTATGTTTTTTTTTCGTTATTTTGTTCCGAAATATGGACAAAAAATGAAAACTCAAATATTTCAGATACTTTTTTGTTTTTTTTTCGTTATTTTGTTGCGAAATATGGACAAAAATAAAAAACTCAAATATTTCAGATAGTTTTCTGTTTTTTTTCGTTGTTTTGTTGCGAAATATGGACAAAAACAGAAAACTCAGACACTTTCTTGTTAACAGAATATTTCAGACACTTTCTTGTTATTTTTTCGTTATTTTGTGGCGAAACATGGACAAAAAAGAAAACTCAAATTTTTCATATATTTTTTTGTTTTTTTTCGTTATTTTGTTGGGAAATATGGACAAAACCAGAAAACTCAAATATCTCAGATATTTTTTTTTTTTTATTTTGTTGCGACATATGGACAAACACAGAAAGCTCAAATATTTCGGATACTTTCTTGTTATTTTTTCGTTATTTTGTTGCGAAATATGGACAAAAAATGAAAACTCAAATATTTCATATACTTTGTTGTTTTTTTTCGATATTTTATTGCGAAATATGGACAAAAACAGAAAACTCAAATATTTCCGATACTTTTTCTTTTTCTTTTTTCGTTATTTTGTTGCGAAATATGGAGAAAATCAAAAACCTAAAATATTTCAGATACATTTTGGTTTTTGTTTCGTTATTTTGTTGGAAAATATGGACAAAACCAGAAAACACAAATATTTCAGATACTTTTTTCTTTTTTTTTCGTTATTTAGTTGTGAAATATGGACAAAAACAAAAACCTAAAATATTTCAGATACATTTTGGTTTTTGTTTCGTTATTTTGTTGGAAAATATGGACAAAAGCAGAAAACTCAAATATTTCAGATACTTTTTTCTCGTTATTTTGTATCGAAATATGGACCAAAACAGAAAGCTCAAATATTTCAGATACTTCTATGTTTTTTTTCGTTATTTTGTTGCGAAATATGGACAAAAAATGAAAACTCAAATATTTCAGATACTTTTTTGTTTTTTTTTCGTTATTTTGTTGTGAAATATGTACAAAAACAGAAAACTCAAATATTTCAGATAATTCTTTGTTTTTTTTCGTTATTTTGATATGAAATATGGACAAAAACAAAAACCTAAAATATTTCAGATACTTTTTGGTTTTTGGTTCGTTATTTTGTTGGAAAATATGGACAAAACCAGAAAACTCAATTATTTCAGATACTTTTTTTCTCGTTATTTTGTTGCGAAATATGGACAAAAACAGAAAACAAAAATATTTCAGATACTTCTTTTTTATTTTTTCGTTATTTTGTTGCGAAATATGGACAAAAACAGAAAAATCAAATATTTCAGATACTTTTTTTTTTTTCGTTATTTTGTTGTGAAATATGTACAAAAACAGAAAACTCAAATATTTCAGATAATTCTTTGTTTTTTTTCGTTATTTTGATATGAAATATGGACAAAAACAAAAACCTAAAATATTTCTAATACTTTTTGGTTTTTGGTTCGTTATTTTGTTGGAAAATATGGACAAAACCAGAAAACTCAATTATTTCAGATACTTTTTTTCTCGTTATTTTGTTGCGAAATATGGACAAAAACAGAAAACAAAAATATTTCATATACTTCTTTTTTATTTTTTCGTTATTTTGTTGCGAAATATGGACAAAAACAGAAAGCTCAAATATTTCAGATACTTCTATGTTTTTTTTCGTTATTTTGTTGCGAAATATGGACAAAAAATGAAAACTCAAATATTTCAGATACTTTTTTGTTTTTTTTTCGTTATTTTGTTGTGAAATATGTACAAAAACAGAAAACTCAAATATTTCAGATAATTCTTTGTTTTTTTTCGTTATTTTGATATGAAATATGGACAAAAACAAAAACCTAAAATATTTCTAATACTTTTTGGTTTTTGGTTCGTTATTTTGTTGGAAAATATGGACAAAACCAGAAAACTCAATTATTTCAGATACTTTTTTTCTCGTTATTTTGTTGCGAAATATGGACAAAAACAGAAAAGAAAAATATTTCAGATACTTCTTTTTTATTTTTTCGTTATTTTGTTGCGAAATATGGACAAAAACAGAAAACTCAAATATTTCAGACACTTTCTTGTTATTTTTTCTTTATTTTGTTGCGAAATATGGACAAAAAAGAAAACTCAAATTTTTCATATATTTTTTTGTTTTTTTTTCGTTATTTTGTTGGGAAATATGGACAAAAACAGAAAACTAAAATATTTCAGAGAATTTGTTGTTTTTTCCGTTATTTTGTTGCGAAATATCGACAAAACCAGAAAACTCAAATATCTCAGATATTTTTTTTTCTTTATTTTGTTGCGACATATGGAAAAACAGAGAAAGCTCAAATATTTCGGATACTTTCTTGTTGTTTTTTCGTTATTTTGTTGCAAAATATGGACAAAAAATTAAAACTCAAATATTTCAGATACTTTGTTGTGTTTTTTCGTTATTTTGTTGCGAAATATGGACAAAAAACAACTCAAATATTTGAGATACTTTTTTGTTTTTTTTTTGTTATTTTGTTGCGAAATATGGACAAAAACAGAAAACTCAAATATTTCAGATACTTTTTGTTTTGTTATTTTGTTGCGACATATGAACAAAAAACTCAAATATTTCAGATAGTTTTTTGTTTTTTTTTCGTTGTTTTGTTGCGAAATATGGACAAAAACAAAAAACTCAAATATTTCAGATACTTCTTTCGTTGTTTTTTCGTTATTTTGTTGCGAAATATGGACAAAAAAAACTCAAATATTTGAGATGCTTTTTTGTTTTTTTTTTGGTAATTTTGTTGCGAAATATGGACAAAACCAAAAACTCAAATATTTCAGATATTTTTTTTCGTTATTTTGTTGCGAAATATGGACAAAAAATTAAAACTAAAATATTTCAGATACGTTTTTGTTTGTTTTTTTCCTTATTTTGTTGAGAAATATGGACAAAACCAGAAAACTCAAATATTTCAGATACTTTTTTGTTTTTTTTTCGTTATTTTGTTGCGAAATATGGACCAAAACAGAAAACAAAAATATTTCAGATAATTTTTGTTTGCTTTTTCCTAATTTTGTTGAGAAATATGTACAAAAGCAGAAAACTCAAATATTTCAGATAATTTTTTGTTTTTTTTCGTTATTTTGTTGTGAAATATCGACAAAAACAGAAAGCTAACATGTTTCAGATACTCTTTCGTAGTTTTTTTGTTATTTTGTTGCGAAATATAGACAAAAACAGAATACTCAAATATTTCAGATATTTTTTTGTTTTTTTTTCGTTATTTTGTTGTGAAATATGGACAAAAACAGAAAACTCAAATATTTCAGATACTTCTTTTATATTTTTTCGTTATTTTGTTGCGAAATATGGACAAAAACAGAAAAATCAAATATTTCAGATACTTTTTTGTTTTGTTTTCGTTATTGTGTTGCGAAATATGAACAAAAACATAAAACTGAAATATTTCAGATACTTTTTGTTTCGTTAGTTTGTTCCGAAATATGGAGAAAAACAAAAAACTCACATATTTCAGATACTTTTTTGGTTTTTTTTTCGTTGTTTTCTTGCAAAATATGGACAAAAACAGAACACTCAAATATTTCAGATACTTTTTTGTTTTTTTTTTCGTTATTGTGTTGCGAAATATGAACAAAAACAGAATATTCAAATATTTCAGATATTTTTTTTGTTTTTTTTCGTTATTTTGTTGTGCAATATGGACAAAAACAAAAAACTCAAATATTTCAGATACTTCTTTTGTATTTTTTCGTTATTTTGTTGCGAAATATGGACAAAAACAGAAAAATCAAATATTTCAGATAATTTTTTTGTTTTTTTTTTCGTTATTGTGTTGCTAAATATGGACAAAAACAGAAAAGTCAAATATTTCAGATACTTTTTGTTTCGTTAGTTTGTTCCGGAATATGGACAAAAACAAAAAACTCAAATATTTCAGATAGTTTTTTGTTTTTTTTTTCGTTGTTTTGTTACAAAATATGGACAAAAACAGAAAACTCAAATATTTCAGATACTTTCTTGTTATTTCTTCGTTATTTTGTTGCGAAATATGGACAAAAACAGAAAGCTACATTATTTCAGATACTCTTTCGTTGTTTTTTCATTATTTTGTTGCGAAATATGGACAAAAACAGAAAACTCAAATATTTCAGATACTTTTTGTTTTGTTATTTTGTTGCGAAACATGGACAAAAACAAAAAAATTCAATATTTCAGATAATTTTTTTTTTTTCGTTGTTTTGTTGCGAAATATGGACAAAAACAGAACTCAAATATTTCAGATACTTTCTTGTTATTTTTTCGTTATTTTGTTGCGAAATATGGACAAAAACAGAAAGCTCAAATATTTTAGGTACTCTTTCGTAGTTTTTTCGTTATTTTGTTGCGAAATATGGACAAAAACAGAAAACTCAACTATTTCAGATACTTTTTGTTTTGTTATTTTGTTGCGACATATGGACAAAAACAAAAAACTCAAATATTTCAGATAGTTTTTTTTCGTTGTTTTGTTGCAAAATATGGACAAAAACAGAAAACTCAAATATTTCAGATACTTTGTTGTTCTTTTTCGTTATTTTGTTGCGAAATATGGACAAAAACAGAAAGGTAAAATATTTCAGATACTCTTTCGTTGTTTTTTCGTTATGTTGTTGCGAAATATGGACAAAAAAAAACTCAAATATTTGAGATACTTTTTTGTTTTTTTCCGTTATTTTGTTGCGAAATATGGACAAAAACAGAAAACTCAAATATTTCAAATACATTTTGTTTTGTTATTTTGTTGCGACATATAGACAAAAACAAAAAACTGAAATATTTCAAATAGTTTTTCGTTTTTTTTGCGTTTTTTTGTTGCGAAATATGGACAAAAACAGAAAACTCAAATATTTCAGATACTTTCTTGTTATTTTTTCGTTATTTTGTTGCGAAATATGGACAAAAACAGAAAGCTAAAATATTTTAGGTACTCTTTCGTAGTGTTTTCGTTATTTTGTTGCGAAATATGGACAAAAACAGAAAACTCAAATATTTCAGATACTTTTTGTTTTGTTATTTTGTTGCGAAATATTGACAAAAACAAAAAAATTAAATATTTCAGATAATTTTTTTTTTTTTTCGTTGTTTTGTTGCGAAATATGGACAAAAACGGAAAACTCAAATATTTCAGATACTTTCTTGTTATTTTTTCGTTATTTTGTTGCGAAATATGGACAAAAAAAACTCAAATATTTGAGATACTTTTGTGTTGTTTTTTTTCGTTATTTTGTTGCGAAATATTTACAAAAACAAAAAACTCAAATATTTCAGATAGTTTTTTTTTTCGTTGTTTTGTTGCAAAATATGGACAAAAACAGAAAATTCAAATATTTCAGATACTTTGTTGTTATTTTTTCGTTATTTTGTTGCGAAATATGGACAAAAACAAAAAGCTAAAATATTTTAGGTACTCTTTCGTAGTTTTTTCGTTATTTTGTTGCGAAATATGGACAAAAAAAAACTCAAATATTTGAGATACTTTTTTGTTTTTTTTTTCCGTTATTTTGTTGCGAAATATGGACAAAAACAGAAAACTCAAATATTTCAGATACGTTTTGTTTTGTTATTTTGTTGCGACATATGGACAAAAACAAAAAACTGAAATATTTCAAATAGTTTTTTTTTTTTTTCGTTTTTTTGTTGCGAAATATGGACAAAAACAGAAAACTCAAATATTTCAGATACTTTCTTGTTATTTTTTCGTTATTTTGTTGCGAAATATGGACAAAAACAGAAAGCTAAAATATTTTAGGTACTCTTTCGTAGTTTTTTCGTTATTTTGTTGCGAAATATGGACAAAAACAGAAACCTCAAATATTTCAGATACTTTTTGTTTTGTTATTTTGTTGCGAAATATGGACAAAAACAAAAAAATTAAATATTTCAGATAATTTTTTTTTTTTTCGTTGTTTTGTTGCGAAATATGGACAAGAACGGAAAACTCAAATATTTCAGATACTTTCTTGTTATTTTTTCGTTATTTTGTTGCGAAATATGGACAAAAACAGAAAGCTAAAATATTTTAGGTACTCTTTCGTAGTTTTTTCGTTATTTTGTTGCGAAATATGGACAAAAAAAAACTCAAATATTTGAGATACTTTTTTGTTTTTTTTTCGTTATTTTGTTGCGAAATATGGACAAAAACAGAAAACTCAACTATTTCAGATACTTTTTGTTTTGTTATTTTGTTGCGACATATGGACAAAAACAAAAAACTCAAATATTTCAGATAGTATTTTTTTTCGTTGTTTTGTTGCAACATATGGACAAAAACAGAAAACTCAAATATTTCAGATACTTTGTTGTTAATTTTTCGTTATTTTGTTGCGAAATATGGACAAAAACAGAAAGCTAAAATATTTCAGATACTCTTTCGTTGTTTTTTCGTTATGTTGTTGCGAAATATGGACAAAAAACCTGAAATATTTGAGATACTTTTTTGTTTTTTTTACCGTTATTTTGTTGCGAAATATGGACAAAAATAGAAAACTCAAATATTTCAGATACGTTTTGTTTTGTTATTTTGTTGCGACATATGGACAAAAACAAAAAACTGAAATATTTCAAATAATTTTTTGTTTTTTTTTTTCGTTGTTTTGTTGCGAAATATGGACAAAAACAGAAAACTCAAATATTTCAGATACTTTTTGTTTTTCTTTTTTCGTTATTTTGTTGCGAAATATGGACAAAAAAGAAAACTCAAATTTTTCAGATATTTTTTTTTTTTTTTTTCGTTGTTTTGTTGAGAAATATGGACAAAAACAGAAAACTAAAATATTTTAGAGAATTTGTTGTTTTTTCCGTTATTTTGTTGCGAAATATGGACAAAACCAGAAAACTCAAATATCTCAGATATTTTTTTTTCTTTATTTTGTTGCGACATATGGACAAACAGAGAAAGCTCAAATATTTCGGATACTTTCTTGTTGTTTTTTCGTTATTTTGTTGCGAAATATGGACAAAAACAGAAAACTCAAATATTTCAGATACTTTTTGTTTTGTTATTTTGTTGCGACATATGGACAAAAACAAAAAACTCAAATATTTCAGATAGTTTTTTGTTTTTTTTTCGTTGTTTTGTTGCGAAATATGGACAAAAACAAAAAACTCAAATACTTCAGATACTTCTTTCGTTGTTTTTTCGTTATTTTGTTGCGAAATATGGACAAAACAAAATCAATTATATTTGAGATGCATTTATGTTTTTTTTTTCGTTATTTTGTTGCGAAATATGGACAAAACCAAAAACTCAAATATTTCAGATATTTTTTTTCGTTATTTTGTTGCGAAATATGGACAAAAAATTAAAACTAAAATATTTCAGATACGTTTTTGTTTGTTTTTTTCCTTATTTTGTTGAGAAATATGGACAAAACCAGAAAACTCAAATATTTCAGATACTTTTTTGTTTTTTTTTCGTTATTTTGTTGCGAAATATGGACCAAAACAGAAAACTAAAATATTTCAGATAATTTTTGTTTGCTTTTTCCTAATTTTGTTGAGAACTATTAACAAAAGCAGAAAACTCAAATATTTCAGATAATTTTTTGTTTTTTTTTCGTTATTTTGTTGTGAAATATCGACAAAAACAGAAAGCTAAAATGTTTCAGATACTCTTTCGTTGTTTTTTCGTTATTTTGTTGCGAAATATAGACACAAACAGAATACTCAAATATTTCAGATATTTTTTTGTTTTTTTTTCGTTATTTTGTTGTGAAATATGGACAAAAACAGAAAACTCAAATATTTCAGATACTTCTTTTATATTTTTTCGTTATTTTGTGGCGAAATATGGACAAAAACAGAAAACTCAAATATTTCAGATACTTTTTGTTTTGTTATTTTGTTGCGACATATGGACAAAAACAAAAAACTCAAATATTTCAGATAGTTTTTTGTTTTTTTTTCGTTGTTTTGTTGCGAAATATGGACAAAAACAAAAAACTCAAATACTTCAGATACTTCTTTCGTTGTTTTTTCGTTATTTTGTTGCGAAATATGGACAAAACAAAATCAATTATATTTGAGATGCTTTTATGTTTTTTTTTCGTTATTTTGTAGCGAAATATGGACAAAACCAAAAACTCAAATATTTCAGATATTTTTTTTCGTTATTTTGTTGCGAAATATGGACAAAAAATTAAAACTAAAATATTTCAGATACGTTTTTGTTTGTTTTTTTCCTTATTTTGTTGAGAAATATGGACAAAACCAGAAAACTCAAATATTTCAGATACTTTTTTGTTTTTTTTTCGTTATTTTGTTGCGAAATATGGACGAAAACAGAAAACTAAAATATTTCAGATAATTTTTGTTTGCTTTTTCCTAATTTTGTTGAGAACTATTAACAAAAGCAGAAAACTCAAATATTTCAGATAATTTTTTGTTTTTTTTTCGTTATTTTGTTGTGAAATATCGACAAAAACAGAAAGCTAAAATGTTTCAGATACTCTTTCGTTGTTTTTTCGTTATTTTGTTGCGAAATATAGACACAAACAGAATACTCAAATATTTCAGATATTTTTTTGTTTTTTTTTCGTTATTTTGTTGTGAAATATGGACAAAAACAGAAAACTCAAATATTTCAGATACTTCTTTTATATTTTTTCGTTATTTTGTGGCGAAATATGGACAAAAACAGAAAAATCAAATATTTCAGATACTTTTTTGTTTTTTTTTCGTTATTTTGTTGCGAAATATGTACAAAAACAGAAAACTCAAATATTTCAGATACTTCTTTGTTTTTTTTTCGTTATTGTGTAGCGAAATATGAACAAAAACAGAAAACTGAAATATTTCAGATACTTTTTGTTTCGTTAGTTTGTTCCGAAATATGGAGAAAAACAAAAAACTCACATATATCAGATAGTTTTTTGGTTTTTTTTTCGTTGTTTTCTTGCAAAATATGGACAAAAACAGAACACTCAAATATTTCAGATACTTCTTTTATATTTTTTCGTTATTTTGTTGCGAAATATGGACAAAAACAGAAAAATCAAATATTTCAGATACTTTTTTGTTTTTTTTTCGTTATTTTGTTGCGAAATATGTACAAAAACAGAAAACTCAAATATTTCAGATACTTTTTTGTTTTTTTTTTCGTTATTGTGTTGCGAAATATGAACAAAAACAGAAAACTGAAATATTTCAGATACTTTTTGTTTCGTTAGTTTGTTCCGAAATATGGAGAAAAACAAAAAACACATATTTCAGATAGTTTTTTGGTTTTTTTTTCGTTCTTTTCTTGCAAAATATGGACAAAAACAGAACACTCAAATATTTCAGATACTTTCTTGTTATTTTTTCGTTATTTTGTTGCGATATATGGATAAACAGAAAGCTAAAATATTTCAGATACTTTCTTGTTATTTTTTCGTTATTTTGTTGCGAAATATGGACAAACACAAAGCTAAAATATTTCAGATACACTTTCGTTGTTTTTTCGTTAGTTTGTTGCGAAATATGTACAAAAACAGAAGGTTAAAACATTTCAGATACTCTTTTGTTGTTTTTTCGTTATTTTGTTGCGAAATATGGACAGAAACAGAAAACTCAAATATTTCAGATACTTTTTGTTTTGTTATTTTGTTGCGAAATATGGACAAAAACAAAAAACCCAAATATTTCAGATAGTTTTTTTTTTTTTTTTTCGTTGTTTTGATACAAAATATGGACAAAAACAGAAAACTCAAATATTTCAGATACTTCTTTTGTATTTTTTCGTTATTTTGTTGCGAAATATGGACAAAAACAGAAAAATCAAATATATCAGATAATTTTTGTTTTTTTTCGTTATTTTGTTGCGAAATATGTACAAAAACAGAAAACTCAAAAATTTCAGATACTTTTTTGTTTTTTTTTCGTTATTGTGTTGCGAAATATGGACAAAAACAGAAAAGTCAAATATTTCAGATACTTTTTGTTTCGTTAGTTTGTGCCGGAATATGGACAAAAACAAAAAACTCAAATATTTCAGATAGTTTTTTTTTTTTTTTCGTTGTTTTGTTACAAAATATGGACAAAAACAGAAAACTCAAATATTTCAGATACTTTCTTGTTATTTTTTCGTTATTTTGTTGCGAAATATGGACAAAAACAGAAAGCTACATTATTTCAGATACTCTTTCGTTGTTTTTTCATTATTTTGTTGCGAAATATGGACAAAAACAGAAAACTCAACTATTTCAGATACTTTTTGTTTTGTTATTTTGTTGCGAAATATGGACAAAAATAAAAAAATTAAATATTTCAGATAATTTTTTTTTTTTTCGTTGTTTTGTTGCGAAATATGGACAAGAACGGAAAACTCAAATATTTCAGATACTTTGTTGTTCTTTTTCGTTATTTTGTTGCGAAATATGGACAAAAACAGAAAGGTAAAATATTTCAGATACTCTTTCGTTGTTTTTTCGTTATGTTGTTGCGAAATATGGACAAAAAAAAGTTCAAATATTTGAGATACTTTTTTGTTTTTTTTTCCGTTATTTTGTTGCGAAATATGGACAAAAACAGAAAACTCAAATATTTCAGATACGTTTTGTTTTGTTATTTTGTTGCGACATATGGACAAAAACAAAAAACTGAAATATTTCAAATAGTTTTTTGTTTTTTTTGTGTTTTTTGTTGCGAAATATGGACAAAAACAGAAAACTCAAATATTTCAGATACTTTCTTGTTATTTTTTCGTTATTTTGTTGCGAAATATGGACAAAAACAGAAAGCTAAAATATTTTAGGTACTCTTTCGTAGTTTTTTCGTTATTTTGTTGCGAAATATGGACAAAAACAGAAAACTCAAATATTTCAGATACATTTTGTTTTGTTATTTTGTTGCGAAATATGGACAAAAACAAAAAAATTAAATATTTCAGATAATTTTTTTTTTTTCGTTGTTTTGTTGCGAAATATGGACAAAAACGGAAGACTCAAATATTTCAGATACTTTCTTGTTATTTTTTCGTTATTTTGTTGCGAAATATGGACAAAAACAGAAAGCTAAAATATTTTAGGTACTCTTTCGTAGTTTTTAAGTTATTTTGTTGCGAAATATGGACAAAAAAAACTCAAATATTTGAGATACTTTTTTGTTGTTTTTTTTTCGTTATTTTGTTGCGAAATATGTACAAAAACAGAAAACTCAAATATTTCAGATACTTTTTTGTTTTTTTTTTCGTTATTGTGTTGCGAAATATGAACAAAAACAGAAAACTGAAATATTTCAGATACTTTTTGTTTCGTTAGTTTGTTCCGAAATATGGAGAAAAACAAAAAACACATATTTCAGATAGTTTTTTGGTTTTTTTTTCGTTCTTTTCTTGCAAAATATGGACAAAAACAGAACACTCAAATATTTCAGATACTTTCTTGTTATTTTTTCGTTATTTTGTTGCGATATATGGATAAACAGAAAGCTAAAATATTTCAGATACTTTCTTGTTATTTTTTCGTTATTTTGTTGCGAAATATGGACAAACACAAAGCTAAAATATTTCAGATACACTTTCGTTGTTTTTTCGTTAGTTTGTTGCGAAATATGTACAAAAACAGAAGGTTAAAACATTTCAGATACTCTTTTGTTGTTTTTTCGTTATTTTGTTGCGAAATATGGACAGAAACAGAAAACTCAAATATTTCAGATACTTTTTGTTTTGTTATTTTGTTGCGAAATATGGACAAAAACAAAAAACCCAAATATTTCAGATAGTTTTTTTTTTTTTTTTTTCGTTGTTTTGATACAAAATATGGACAAAAACAGAAAACTCAAATATTTCAGATACTTCTTTTGTATTTTTTCGTTATTTTGTTGCGAAATATGGACAAAAACAGAAAAATCAAATATATCAGATAATTTTTGTTTTTTTTCGTTATTTTGTTGCGAAATATGTACAAAAACAGAAAACTCAAAAATTTCAGATACTTTTTTGTTTTTTTTTCGTTATTGTGTTGCGAAATATGGACAAAAACAGAAAAGTCAAATATTTCAGATACTTTTTGTTTCGTTAGTTTGTGCCGGAATATGGACAAAAACAAAAAACTCAAATATTTCAGATAGTTTTTTTTTTTTTTTCGTTGTTTTGTTACAAAATATGGACAAAAACAGAAAACTCAAATATTTCAGATACTTTCTTGTTATTTTTTCGTTATTTTGTTGCGAAATATGGACAAAAACAGAAAGCTACATTATTTCAGATACTCTTTCGTTGTTTTTTCATTATTTTGTTGCGAAATATGGACAAAAACAGAAAACTCAACTATTTCAGATACTTTTTGTTTTGTTATTTTGTTGCGAAATATGGACAAAAATAAAAAAATTAAATATTTCAGATAATTTTTTTTTTTTCGTTGTTTTGTTGCGAAATATGGACAAGAACGGAAAACTCAAATATTTCAGATACTTTGTTGTTCTTTTTCGTTATTTTGTTGCGAAATATGGACAAAAACAGAAAGGTAAAATATTTCAGATACTCTTTCGTTGTTTTTTCGTTATGTTGTTGCGAAATATGGACAAAAAAAAGTTCAAATATTTGAGATACTTTTTTGTTTTTTTTTCCGTTATTTTGTTGCGAAATATGGACAAAAACAGAAAACTCAAATATTTCAGATACGTTTTGTTTTGTTATTTTGTTGCGACATATGGACAAAAACAAAAAACTGAAATATTTCAAATAGTTTTTTGTTTTTTTTTGTGTTTTTTTGTTGCGAAATATGGACAAAAACAGAAAACTCAAATATTTCAGATACTTTCTTGTTATTTTTTCGTTATTTTGTTGCGAAATATGGACAAAAACAGAAAGCTAAAATATTTTAGGTACTCTTTCGTAGTTTTTTCGTTATTTTGTTGCGAAATATGGACAAAAACAGAAAACTCAAATATTTCAGATACATTTTGTTTTGTTATTTTGTTGCGAAATATGGACAAAAACAAAAAAATTAAATATTTCAGATAATTTTTTTTTTTTCGTTGTTTTGTTGCGAAATATGGACAAAAACGGAAGACTCAAATATTTCAGATACTTTCTTGTTATTTTTTCGTTATTTTGTTGCGAAATATGGACAAAAACAGAAAGCTAAAATATTTTAGGTACTCTTTCGTAGTTTTTAAGTTATTTTGTTGCGAAATATGGACAAAAAAAACTCAAATATTTGAGATACTTTTTTGTTGTTTTTTTTTCGTTATTTTGTTGCGAAATATTTACAAAAACAAAAAACTCAAATATTTCAGATAGTTTTTTTTTCGTTGTTTTGTTGCAAAATATGGACAAAAACAGAAAACTCAAATATTTCAGATACATTTTGTTTTGTTATTTTGTTGCGAAATATGGACAAAAACAAAAAAATTAAATATTTCAGATAATTTTTTTTTTTTCGTTGTTTTGTTGCGAAATATGGACAAAAACGGAAAACTCAAATATTTCAGATACTTTGTTGTTATTTTTTCGTTATTTTGTTGCGAAATATGGACAAAAACAGAAAGCTAAAATATTTCAGATACTCTTTCGTTGTTTTTTTCGTTATGTTGTTGCGAAATATGGACAAAAAAAACTCAAATATTTGAGATACTTTTTTGTTTTTTTTTTCCGTTATTTTGTTGCGAAATATGGACAAAAACAGAAAACTCAAATATTTCAGATACGTTTTGTTTTGTTATTTTGTTGCAACATATGGACAAAAACAAAAAACTGAAATATTTCAAATATTTTTTTTTTTTTTTTTCGTTTTTTTGTTGCGAAATATGGACAAAAACTGAAAACTCAAATATTTCAGATACTTTCTTGTTATTTTTTCGTTATTTTGTTGCGAAATATGGACAAAAACAGAAAGCTAAAATATTTTAGGTACTCTTTCGTAGTTTTTTCGTTATTTTGTTGCGAAATATGGACAAAAACAGAAAACTCAAATATTTCAGATAGTTTTTGTTTTGTTATTTTGTTGCGAAATATGGACAAAAACAAAAAAATTAAATATTTCAGATAATTTTTTTTTTTTTCGTTGTTTTGTTGCGAAATATGGACAAGAACGGAAAACTCAAATATTTCAGATACTTTCTTGTTATTTTTTCGTTATTTTGTTGCGAAATATGGACAAAAACAGAAAGCTAAAATATTTTAGGTACTCTTTCGTAGTTTTTTCGTTATTTTGTTGCGAAATATGGACAAAAAAAAACTCAAATATTTGAGATACTTTTTTGTTTTTTTTTCGTTATTTTGTTGCGAAATATGGACAAAAACAGAAAACTCAACTATTTCAGATACTTTTTGTTTTGTTGCGACATATGGACAAAAACAAAAAACTCAAATATTTCAGATAGTTTTTTTTTTCGTTGTTTTGTTGCAACATATGGACAAAAACAGAAAACTCAAATATTTCAGATACTTTGTTGTTATTTTTTCGTTATTTTGTTGCGAAATATGGACAAAAACAGAAAGCTAAAATATTTCAGATACTCTTTCGTTGTTTTTTCGTTATGTTGTTGCGAAATATGGACAAAAAAAAACTCAAATATTTGAGATACTTTTTTGTTTTTTTTTCCGTTATTTTGTTGCGAAATATGGACAAAAACAGAAAACTCAAATATTTCAGGTACGTTTTGTTTTGTTATTTTGTTGCGACATATGGACAAAAACAAGAAACTGAAATATTTCAAATAGTTTTTTGTTTTTTTTTTCGTTTTTTTGTTGCGAAATATGGACAAAAACAGAAAACTCAAATATTTCAGATACTTTCTTGTTATTTTTTCGTTATTTTGTTGCGAAATATGGACAAAAACAGAAAGCTAAAATATTTTAGGTACTCTTTCGTAGTTTTTTCGTTATTTTGTTGCGAAATATGGACAAAAACAGAAAACTCAAATATTTCAGATACTTTTTGTTTTGTTATTTTGTTGCGAAATATGGACAAAAACAAAAAAATTAAATATTTCAGATAATTTTTTTTTTTTTCGTTGTTTTGTTGCGAAATATGGACAAAAACGGAAAACTCAAATATTTCAGATACTTTCTTGTTATTTTTTCGTTATTTTGTTGCGAAATATGGACAAAAACAGAAAGCTAAAATATTTTAGGTACTCTTTCGTAGTTTTTTCGTTATTTTGTTGCGAAATATGGACAAAAAAACTCAAATATTTGAGATACTTTTTTGTTTTTTTTTCGTTATTTTGTTGCGAAATATGGACAAAACCAGAAAACTCAACTATTTCAGATACTTTTTGTTTTGTTATTTTGTTGCGACATATGGACAAAAACAAAAAACTCAAATATTTCAGATAGTTTTTTTTTCGTTGTTTTGTTGCAAAATATGGACAAAAACAGAAAACTCAAATATTTCAGATACTTTGTTGTTATTTTTTCGTTATTTTGTTGCGAAATATGGACAAAAACAGAAAGCTAAAATATTTCAGATACTCTTTCGTTGTTTTTTCGTTATGTTGTTGCGAAATATGGACAAAAAAACTCAAATATTTGAGATAATTTTTTGTTTTTTTTCCGTTATTTGGTTGCGAAATATGGACAAAAACAGAAAACTCAAATATTTCAGATACGTTTTGTTTTGTTATTTTGGTGCGACATATGGACAAAAACAAAAAACTGAAATATTTCAAATAGTTTTTTGTTTTTTTTTCGTTGTTTTGTTGCGAAATATGGACAAAAACAGAAAACTCAAATATTTCAGATACTTTTTGTTTTTCTGTTTTCGTTATTTTGTTGCGAAATATGGACAAAAAAGAAAACTCAAATTTTTCAGATATTTTTTTGTTTTTTTTTTCGTTGTTTTGTTGGGAAATATGGACAAAAACAGAAAACTAAATTATTTCATAGAATTTGTTGTTTTTTCCGTTATTTTGTTGCGAAATATGGACAAAAACCAAAAACTCAAATATTTCAGATTATTTTTCGTTATTTTGTTGCGACATATGGACATAGAAAGCTCAAATATTTCTGATACTTTTATGTTTTTTTCGTTATTTTGTTGCGAAATATGGACAAAAAATGAAAACTCTAATATTTCAGACACTTTGTAGTTTTCTTTCGTTATTTTGTTGCGAAATATGGACAAAAACAGAAAACTCAAATATTTCAGATAGTTTTTTTTTTTCGTTATTTTGTTGCGAAATATGGACAAAAACAGAAAACTCAGATATTTCAGATACTTTCTTGTTATTTTTTCGTTATTTTGTTGCGAAATATGGACAAAAACAGAAAACTAAAATATTTCAGATACTTTTTTGTTTGTTTTTTTCCTTATTTTGTTGAGAAATTTGGACAAAAGTAGAAAACTCAATATTTCAGATACTTTTTTGTTGTTTTTTTTCGTTATATTATAGCGAAATATGGACAAAAAAAGAAAACTGAAATATTTTTGTAGTTTTTTGTTTTTTTTTGTTATTTTGTTGCGAAATATGGACAAAAACAGAAAACTCAAATATTTCAGATACTTTCTTGTTATTTGGTGGTTATTTTGTTGCGAAATATGAACAAAAATATTTCAGATACTTTTTTGTTTGTTTTTTTCCTTATTTTTTTGATAAATATGGACAAAACCACAAAACCAGAAAGCGAAAATATTTCAGATACTTTTGTAGCGGTCATGCACTGTACTTTCTCTTACTTTACTATCAAAATAATATTTCTATTTCTTTCCGTTAATAAACCTGTTGGAATCATACTCTCATTTCTTATTCTTTTGACTGTTTTCTAATCACGCCACTCACACACACATACACATACACAGTTGTTATCAATTGGTAACAACTGTATGATTTAAATTAATTAAAAATTAATTATATCATCCGAAGTCAAGTTTTCAATCAGTTCGGTCGTAGTCAAAGAAAAATCAATTTAATAAAAGTCGAAAGGTACAGTCGCGTCAATTTAATTAGTCGAGTTAAATATGATAATAAATTATAATATAAATCTACTTTAATTACAATTATAATAATAAATAATAGTAATAAATTAACTTAATTAATCTTAATATTAGTAATAAATAATAATTATAATATAAGATTAATCCTAAGAAGATAAATAAGAATAGTTTTAGCGCTAGTTAAGTGAAATCATAATAATAGTTAAGTTTAGTTAATTAATAGTGTAATAAAGTGTAGGTTAAGGTAAAAACTAAATAACATTGTTTTATTTCAACTACCTTACACCCACATACTGGTGACCCCGAAATTAAAAAAAAAAAAGACAATTATTAACTAAATTAACAATTAAAAGTGACAATCATATAGCGCCTAAAATAAAAAATATATTAGAATTCAAAAAAGTTTAATAACTTATTTAAAACAAATAATGAAAAGTTTTTAAAACAATTAAAATCACATAATAATGATAATTTTAAACAAAAATTTATTTTTAAAAAAGTTCATACAAAACATTAACATACGGTGAAATTTAATAGAGGTGATCTTTAAAATTAAAAATATAACATTCAATTACAAAAAATTGTAAAAGACAAATTAAAATTACATATAAAATTACATATAAAGTTGAAATTACATATATTAATCAGTATTTTATATACTATATAAAAATATATATTTATATATATAAACTAAAATCATCCATAATTATTTATATATATGAAAAATCATAATATATTTTCATATATATAAAATAAATCATCCAATTTATTAACAATAGCATCAACAAACTACAGGCAACGCTCGAACAACAGAACTTCAAACAAATATTTTACAACACAACCATCAAACAACGAATAGATCATCCCAGGTTTTTAATATCATCATCATTTCAATAAATAAATTTTACAAATTCATATTTCTCATACACTTTTAATTTTAAAATATTTTTTTTTTTTTCAATCAAAAATTCTTAAAACATAAATTACAATAGTTCATACAATATTTTTTTTTAAATATATTTTTTTCATAATAATTTTTTTTTTGTACAAAATTGTACAGCGAAATACACAAAACATTTAAATAAAAATTAATAATTTCAAATTTTTATTAATATTGTGAAAGATCAAAATTATTGTATGAATAATCAATATTCTAAAGTATCAATATTCTAAAATATAAATTTTTATTAATATTCAAAATTTTTTAATATATTTTTCTAAAATATTAAAATTATTAAATTAAATTGCAAAAAAAAAAAAAAAAAAATTATCAAAATTAAATAAACATACATTATTATTTAGACAATTTTTCTTAAATATATTATACATTTAAAAATATATTAAATATATTATACACAAACAAAAATATTATATTTGTACAAAAACAATTAAAAATCATTGTACAAAGGAAAAATAATTTTACAGTACGCCCTCGATTTCTGAAACATATAAAAATATTACAAAAACAGTAGACCGTCGAAATCTCGAACGGCTACCATTCATTTCAGAATTCACGGTATAATTTAAAAATATTTTTCCTACAACATATATCAAATTACAATTAAAAATTCATACACGATTTTTATTATATTTTCGATTTTTTTTTTTTTTTTCAATTAATTTTACAAAATTTCATTTTTTTTTTCCAATACACAAAATTTTTTTTATTTACTTTTCGCAACAAATATTTAAATTTATCTACGTTTTTATACTTTTGATTTACTTTGACCACTTTGCTGCATTTTTTTTTCTCATATTCTCTGCGTCATTTTCTTCTTTTCGCTTTTTTCTTTCGCCTTTTTCATCAGTTTTCTTCTCAGTGTACCGAAAACCTTTTTTCAAGCCTGAAAAAAAAAAAAATGCCAGACCCGAATCCTGAAACAGAAAAGCCAAGAACATCAAAAACAATGACAGATACAGAGTATCAGACTATACACACCGACGCCATTGACTTCGCGAAAGTTCGCTTACCATCGTTCTGGCCGAATAATCCATCGACGTGGTTCATTCAGGCCGAAGCACAGTTTGCGGTATTCAGAATAAGACGCGATGAAACCAAATACTATCTCACGATTGCTGCTCTACCCCCTGAAACTTGCGAATCAGTCATCGACATTATCGCTGAGCCACCAGTGATTGATAAATATCAAAAATTAAAATCAACGTTAATATCACGACATTCCGCTTCTGAAAGTAAACGTCTCGAAGAGTTATTGGAAAAAGTAGAACTTGGTAACCAAAAACCATCAGCACTTTTTCGTTCAATGAAACAGACCGCTGGTGGCACATTTGATTCCAATATTATCAAAAAACTCTGGTTACGACGACTACCACAAGCAATAAACATCGCTTTAGTTTCGGTAGGCGACAAACCAACAGATGAACTGATTGCACTGGCGGATAAAATTTTTGAAGCCACCGAAAATGTATCATCCTCATCAATCAATATACTTTCCAATAACTTTCAGAGACCAATACACAATCACCACAATAGTTTAGAACAAAGATTATCACGATTAGAAAATATGATTTCAAAAATAAACATTAACAGCAACAGCAATCGGAAAGACAGTAATTTTTCAAGAAACCGATCAAGATCGCGGTCTAACAAAAGAAACAGCCAATCAAACCAAGGCTTATGTTATTACCATAAAAAGTTTGGTGCCAAAGCGCAAAAATGCTCATGCACCAAAATTTTGCACACAAAAAATAACAACAGTTCTGCGAACCTCCCCAAATTAGAACATCCTGTGGCCGAAACGGCTCAGCCACAGGTGATCAATCAAAGCCGTTTATTTGTTAGTGACGTTAGCAGCAAGGTTAAATTCCTAATCGACACTGGCGCCAGCTTACCCGTCATACCACAAAAACATGTCACTGATAAACGTTCAAAATCAGACATACTCTTAACTGCTGCTAACGGCTCAGTAATCAACACCTATGGCTCTAAACTTCTGACATTAAATCGTGGCCTTCGAACTTTCTGTCACCCTTTTATAGTTGCTGATGTTCAACACCCTATAATAGGTGCAGACTTTCTATAAAAATTTGGCCTGCTGGTTGACGTTAAGCGAAAACGTTTGGTAGATCCACAAACCTCACTCCAAGTATCCACACTAACAGATACTAACATGTCAGCTACTAAAATGTCATTTTCAATTAAACAATATTCCTGCCCTAACAAATTTAACCAGCTACTAACAAAATATCCAACATTAACACAGCCAACCAACTATTTTCTTCCCGTCAAACATAGTGTTGTGCATCACATCGAAACAAAAGGTAATTTGCCTTTCGCCAGACCTCGGCGCCTCGATGCAATACGTCACAAAATTGCTCAAGCAGAATTTCAACATATGACAGACATAGGTATTTGCAAGCAATCCGACTCTTCAGTGTCATCACCACTACACATGGTCAAAAAAAAGAATAATTCTGATTGGCGACCTTGTGGCGATTACAGACGATTAAACGACGCTACGATCCCGGATAGGTATCCCATACCTCACATACAGAACTTTTCTATGAATCTACAGGGTTGTACCATATTTTCAAAAGTAGATTTAGTCAGGGCCTACCACCTTATACCAGTGGCTCCGGATGACATCCACAGAACAGCGATTACTACACCTTTCGGACTGTTTGAGTTTTTGCGGATGCCGTTCGGGTTACGAAACGCTGCTCAAACTTTTCAACATTTCATCAACGAAGTCTGTAGGGACTTAGATTTCGTTTTCGCGCACATCGATGATATTCTCATCGCGAGTAAAAGCGAAAACGAACACCTACAACACATTGAAATACTTTTCAAACGTCTTGCCGATTACGGAATCAACATCAATTTGTCGAAATGTGTTTTTGGAGTCGATTCAATCGATTTCCTCAGCCACACGATCAATTCTTCCGGCATTTTTCCATCACACGACAGAATCAAGATAATCAGAGACTTCACGAAGCCTGATTCAATAAAATCGATTCAACGATTTATCGGAATGATAAACTATTATCATCGATTTTTACCACATCTTGCTGAACTTTTAGCACCAATTCACTCACACCTCACGCTGTTGCTTCAAAAGCCAAAATCTCCAAAAATTTTTTACTGGCCATCAGAGCTAGACCAGCATTTCGATAAGGTCAAGGAAGCTCTGGCTAACGCTACGATTTTGGCATACCCTGTACTCGACGGGCAATACAGCATAGCGACTGATGCTTCCGACATTGCCGTAGGAGCAGTCCTACAACAATTCAAAGACGATCATTGGGAACCTATCTCATTCTTCTCAAAAAAACTCTCACCTGCAGAACGCAAATAATCTGCTTTCGACCGTGAACTTTTAGCTATTTACTTAGCCATTAAACACTTCAGATATTTCATCGAGGGAAGACAATTCAGAATTTTCACGGATCATAAACCTCTAATTTTTGCTATTAAGTCAAAAACTGAACGAAGCCCAAGACAAACGAGACACCTTGATTTCATCGCTCAATTCACGACAGACATCGTTCACGTGAAAAGCTCAGAAAATTTAGTCGCGGACAGCCTTTCTCGTATTTCGGACATTTCTTCCTTACACAACGATTTTAATATCATAAAAATAGCAAAATACGAGCAAGTAGACAACGATTTAAAGACGATATTGAATTCCCGGACGCAACGATTTACTGTGACACATCTACTGGTAAAAACAGACCATATCTGCCTGAGCAATTGCGCAGACCCGCTTTCGATATGTTGCACAATCTTTCCCATCCTGGAATGCGTACCACACGTAAATTAATAGCGGCACGTTATTTCTGGCCCGGCCTAAATAAAGATATCGCCCGCTGGACTAAAAATTGTGTACAATGTCAAAAATGCAAAGTACAGAGGCATACAATTAGTCACCAGGGTACATTTTCACTCCCGAACACCAGATTTGAACAAATCCATATGGACATTGTAGGCCCCTTACCAACAACCGAAGATTTCAGCTACCTGCTAACCATTGTGGATCGTTTCACAAGGTGGCCCGAAGCATATCCGATTAACGATATGACAGCCGTCACAGTAGCGAAAACCTTCGTCCAAAACTATATTTCCAGATTCGGAGTACCTGCCATCATTACCACCGATCAAGGCAGGCAATTCGAATCGAAACTCTTCACTGAACTCACTAAACTACTTGGCTGTCATAGGATTCGAACTTCGCCGTACCATCCACAATCCAACGGCCTTGTGGAACGATTCCACAGGCAGCTGAAATCGTCTTTAAAAGGACGCTGCAATACCGCAAACTGGACGATCGAGCTTCCCATCATCTTGCTCTCGATCCGTGCTTCAGTCAAAGACGACCTGAAAGTTTCACCAGCCGAATTAGTCTACGGGCAGTGTCTTAAACTGCCAGGCGAATTTTTCATCGACAACGACAAGACTCCACCTACCAACCAGGAGACGTTGACAACGCAACTAAAAACGATAATGAACAACCTGACACCTACACCGCCACGAACGCCGACAAGGAAAGTTCATTTTCCACAGGACCTGAAGACTTGTGACTTTGTTTTTTTACGAACGGACGCAATTAAATCAGGACTGACAAAACCGTACACCGGACCACACAAAATCATACGCAGACTTCGACATAACTACATCATCGACCTTAACAACAAACAAGTTTCTGTTTCAGTCGATCGACTTAAACCAGCCTACGTCGATCAGACTTGAAGGGGGTGATGTAGCGGTCATGCACTGTACTTTCTCTTACTTTACTATCAAAATAATATTTCTATTTATTTCCGTTAATAAACCTGTTGGAATCATACTCTCATTTCTTATTCTTTTGACTGTTTTCTAATCACGCCACTCACACACACATACACATATACAGTTGTTATCAATTGGTAACAACTGCATGATTTAAATTAATTAAAAATTAATTATATCATCCTAAGTTTTCAATCAGTTCGGTCGTAGTCAAAGAAAAATCAATTTAATAAAAGTCGAAAGGTACAGTCGCGTCAATTTAATTAGTCGAGTTAAATATGATAATAAAATATAATAAAAATCTACTTTAATAACAATTATAATAATAAATAATAGTAATAAATTAACTTAATTAATCTTAATATGAGTAATAAATAATAATTATAATATAAGATTAATCCTAAGAAGATAAATAAGAATAGTTTTAGCGCTAGTTAAGTGAAATCATAATAATAGTTAAGTTTAGTTAATTAATAGTGTAATAAAGTGTAGGTTAAGGTAAAAACTAAATAACATTGTTTTATTTCAACTACCTTACACCCACATACTGGTGACCCCGAAATTAAAAAAAAAAAGACAATTATTAACTAAATTAACAATTAAAAGTGACAATCATATAGCGCCTAAAATAAAAAATATATTAGAATTCAAAAAAGTTTAATAACTTATTTAAAACAAATAATGAAAAGTTTTTAAAACAATTAAAATCACATAATAATGATAATTTTAAACAAAAATTTATTTTTAAAAAAGTGCATACAAAACATTAACATACGGTGAAATTTAATAGAGGTGACCTTTAAAATTAAAAATATAACATTCAAATACAAAAAATTGTAAAAGACAAATTAAAATTACATATAAAATTACATATAAAGTTGAAATTACATATATTAATCAGTATTTTATATACTATATAAAAATATATATTTATATATATAAACTAAAATCATCCATAATTATTTATATATATGAAAAATCATAATATATTTTCATATATATAAAATAAATCATCCAATTTATTAACAATAGCATCAACAAACTACAGGCAACGCTCGAACAACAGAACTTCAAACAAATATTTTACAACACAACCATCAAACAACGAATAGATCATCCCAGGTTTTTAATATCATGATCATTTCAATAAATAAATTTTACAAATTCATATTTCTCATACACTTTTAATTTTAAAATATTTTTTTTTTTTTCAATCAAAAATTCTTAAAACATAAATTACAATAGTTCATACAATATTTTTTTTTAAATATATTTTTTTCATAATAATTTTTTTTTTGTACAAAATTGTACAGCGAAATACACAAAACATTTAAATAAAAATTAATAATTTCAAATTTTTATTAATATTGTGAAAGATCAAAATTATTGTATGAATAATCAATATTCTAAAGTATCAATATTCTAAAATATAAATTTTTATTAATATTCAAAATTTTTTAATATATTTTTCTAAAATATTAAAATTATTAAATTAAATTGCAAAAAAAAAAAAAAAAAAATTATCAAAATTAATAAACATACATCAAGACAATTTTTCTTAAATATATTATACATTTAAAAATATATTAAATATATTATACACAAACAAAAATATTATATTTGTACAAAAACAATTAAAAATCATTGTACAAAGGAAAAATAATTTTACAGTACGCCCTCGATTTCTGAAACATATAAAAATATTACAAAAACAGTAGACCGTCGAAATCTCGAACGGCTACCATTCATTTCAGAATTCACGGTACAATTTAAAAATATTTTTCCTACAACATATATCAAATTACAATTAAAAATTCATACACGATTTTTATTATATTTTCGATTTTTTTTTTTTTTTTCAATTAATTTTACAAAATTTCATTTTTTTTTTCCAATACACAAAATTTTTTTTATTTACTTTTCGCAACAAATATTTAAATTTATCTACGTTTTTATACTTTTGATTTACTTTGACCACTTTGCTGCATTTTTTTTTTCTCATATTCTCTGCGTCATTTTCTTCTTTTCGCTTTTTTCTTTCGCCTTTTTCATCAGTTTTCTTCTCAGTGTACCGAAAACCTTTTTTCAAGCCTGAAAAAAAAAAAAATGCCAGACCCGAATCCTGAAACAGAAAAGCCAAGAACATCAAAAACAATGACAGATACAGAGTATGAGACTATACACACCGACGCCATTGACTTCGCGAAAGTTCGCTTACCATCGTTCGGGCCGAATAATCCATCGACGTGGTTCATTCAGGCCGAAGCACAGTTTGCGGTATTCAGAATAAGACGCGATGAAACCAAATACTATCTCACGATTGCTGCTCTACCCCCTGAAACTTGCGAATCAGTCATCGACATTATCGCTGAGCCACCAGTGATTGATAAATATCAAAAATTAAAATCAACGTTAATATCACGACATTCCGCTTCTGAAAGTAAACGTCTCGAAGAGTTATTGGAAAAAGTAGAACTTGGTAACCAAAAACCATCAGCACTTTTTCGTTCAATGAAACAGACCGCTGGTGGCACATTTGATTCCAATATTATCAAAAAACTCTGGTTACGACGACTACCACAAGCAATAAACATCGCTTTAGTTTCGGTAGGCGACAAACCAACAGATGAACTGATTGCACTGGCGGATAAAATTTTTGAAGCCACCGAAAATGCATCATCCTCATCAATCAATATACTTTCCAATAACTTTCAGAGACCAATACACAATCACCACAATAGTTTAGAACAAAGATTATCACGATTAGAAAATATGATTTCAAAAATAAACATTAACAGCAACAGCAATCGGAAAGACAGTAATTTTTCAAGAAACCGATCAAGATCGCGGTCTAACAAAAGAAACAGCCAATCAAACCAAGGCTTATGTTATTACCATAAAAAGTTTGGTGCCAAAGCGCAAAAAATGCTCATGCACCAAAATTTTGCACACAAAGAATAACAACAGTTCTGCGAACCTCCCCAAATTAGAACATCCTGTGGCCGAAACGGCTCAGCCACAGGTGATCAATCAAAGCCGTTTATTTGTTAGTGACGTTAGCAGCAAGGTTAAATTCCTAATCGACACTGGCGCCAGCTTATCCGTCATACCACAAAAACATGTCACTGATAAACGTTCAAAATCAGACATACTCTTAACTGCTGCTAACGGCTCAGTAATCAACACCTATGGCTCTAAACTTCTGACATTAAATCGTGGCCTTCGAACTTTCTGTCACCCTTTTATAGTTGCTGATGTTCAACACCCTATAATAGGTGCAGACTTTCTACAAAAATTTGGCCTGCTGGTTGACGTTAAGCGAAAACGTTTGGTAGATCCACAAACCTCACTCCAAGTATCCACACTAACAGATACTAACATGTCAGCTACTAAAATGTCATTTTCAATTAAACAATATTCCTGCCCTAACAAATTTAACCAGCTACTAACAAAATATCCAACATTAACACAGCCAACCAACTATTTTCTTCCCGTCAAACATAGTGTTGTGCATCACATCGAAACAAAAGGTAATTTGCCTTTCGCCAGACCTCGGCGCCTCGATGCAATACGTCACAAAATTGCTCAAGCAGAATTTCAACATATGACAGACATAGGTATTTGCAAGCAATCCGACTCTTCAGTGTCATCACCACTACACATGGTCAAAAAGAAGAATAATTCTGATTGGCGACCTTGTGGCGATTACAGACGATTAAACGACGCTACGATCCCGGATAGGTATCCCATACCTCACATACAGAACTTTTCTATGAATCTACAGGGTTGTACCATATTTTCAAAAGTAGATTTAGTCAGGGCCTACCACCTTATACCGGTGGCTCCGGATGACATCCACAGAACAGCGATTACTACACCTTTCGGACTGTTTGAGTTTTTGCGAATGCCGTTCGGGTTACGAAACGCTGCTCAAACTTTTCAACATTTCATCAACGAAGTCTGTAGGGACTTAGATTTCGTTTTCGCGCACATCGATGATATTCTCATCGCGAGTAAAAGCGAAAACGAACACCTACAACACATTGAAATACTTTTCAAACGTCTTGCCGATTACGGAATCAACATCAATTTGTCGAAATGTGTTTTTGGAGTCGATTCAATCGATTTCCTCAGCCACACGATCAATTCTTCCGGCATTTTTCCATCACACGACAGAATCAAGATAATCAGAGACTTCACGAAGCCTGATTCAATAAAATCGATTCAACGATTTATCGGAATGATAAACTATTATCTTCGATTTTTACCACATCTTGCTGAACTTTTAGCACCAATTCACTCACACCTCACGCTGTTGCTTCAAAAGCCAAAATCTCCAAAAATTTTTTACTGGCCATCAGAGCTAGACCAGCATTTCGATAAGGTCAAGGAAGCTCTGGCTAACGCTACGATTTTGGCATACCCTGTACTCGACGGGCAATACAGCATAGCGACTGATGCTTCCGACATTGCCGTAGGAGCAGTCCTACAACAATTCAAAGACGATCATTGGGAACCTATCTCATTCTTCTCAAAAAAACTCTCACCTGCAGAACGCAAATACTCTGCTTTCGACCGTGAACTTTTAGCTATTTACTTAGCCATTAAACACTTCAGATATTTCATCGAGGGAAGACAATTCAGAATTTTCACGGATCATAAACCTCTAATTTTTGCTATTAAGTCAAAAACTGAACGAAGCCCAAGGCAAACGAGACACCTTGATTTCATCGCTCAATTCACGACAGACATCGTTCACGTGAAAAGCTCAGAAAATTTAGTCGCGGACAGCCTTTCTCGTATTTCGGACATTTCTTCCTTACACAACGATTTTAGTATCATAAAAATAGCAAAATACCAGCAAGTAGACAACGATTTAAAGACGATATTGAATTCCCGGACGCAACGATTTACTGTGACACATCTACTGGTAAAAACAGACCATATCTGCCTGAGCAATTGCGCAGACCCGCTTTCGATATGTTGCACAATCTTTCCCATCCTGGAATGCGTACCACACGTAAATTAATAGCGGCACGTTATTTCTGGCCCGGCCTAAATAAAGATATCGCCCGCTGGACTAAAAATTGTGTACAATGTCAAAAATGCAAAGTACAGAGGCATACAATTAGTCACCAGGGTACATTTTCACTCCCGAACACCAGATTTGAACAAATCCATATGGACATTGTAGGCCCCTTACCAACAACCGAAGATTTCAGCTACCTGCTAACCATTGTGGATCGTTTCACAAGGTGGCCCGAAGCATATCCGATTAACGATATGACAGCCGTCACAGTAGCGAAAACCTTCGTCCAAAACTACATTTCCAGATTCGGAGTACCTGCCATCATTACCACCGATCAAGGCAGGCAATTCGAATCGAAACTCTTCACTGAACTCACTAAACTACTTGGCTGTCATAGGATTCGAACTTCGCCGTACCATCCACAATCCAACGGCCTTGTGGAACGATTCCACAGGCAGCTGAAATCTTCTTTAAAAGCACGCTGCAATACAGCAAACTGGACGATCGAGCTTCCCATCATCTTGCTCTCGATCCGTGCTTCAGTCAAAGACGACCTGAAAGTTTCACCAGCCGAATTAGTCTACGGGCAGTGTCTTAAACTGCCAGGCGAATTTTTCATCGACAACGACAAGACTCCACCTACCAACCAGGAGACGTTGACAACGCAACTAAAAACGATAATGAACAACCTGACACCTACACCGCCACGAACGCCGACAAGGAAAGTTCATTTTCCACAGGACCTGAAGACTTGTGACTTTGTTTTTTTACGAACGGACGCAATTAAATCAGGACTGACAAAACCGTACACCGGACCACACAAAATCATACGCAGACTTCGACATAACTACATCATCGACCTTAACAACAAACAAGTTTCTGTTTCAGTCGATCGACTTAAACCAGCCTACGTCGATCAGACTTGAAGGGGGTGATGTAGCGGTCATGCACTGTACTTTCTCTTACTATCAAAATAATATTTCTATTTATTTCCGTTAATAAACCTGTTGGAATCATACTCTCATTTCTTATTCTTTTGACTGTTTTCTAATCACGCCACTCACACACACATACACATACACAGTTGTTATCAATTGGTAACAACTGCATGATTTAAATTAATTAAAAATTAATTATATCATCCTAAGTTTTCAATCAGTTCGGTCGTACTCAAAGAAAAATCAATTTAATAAAAGTCGAAAGGTACAGTCGCGTCAATTTAATTAGTCGAGTTAAATATGATAATAAAATATAATAAAAATCTACTTTAATAACAATTATAATAATAAATAATAGTAATAAATTAACTTAATTAATCTTAATATAAGTAATAAATAATATTTATAATATAAGATTAATCCTAAGAAGATAAATAAGAATAGTTTTAGCGCTAGTTAAGTGAAATCATAATAATAGTTAAGTTTAGTTAATTAATAGTTTAATAAAGTGTAGGTTAAGGTAAAAACTAAATAACATTGTTTTATTTCAACTACCTTACACCCACACTTTTATGTTTTTTTTCGTTCTTTTGTTGCGAAATATGGACAAAAAATAAAAACTAAAATATTTCAGCTACTTTTTGTATTTTGTTCGTTATTTTGTTGCGAAATATGTACAAAAACAGAAAACTCAAATATTTCAGATACTTTTTGTTTCGTTATTTTGTTGCTAAATATGGACAAAAAAAGAATACTCAAATATTTCAGATGTTTTTTTGTTTTTTTTTCGTTCTTTTGTTGTGAAATTTGGACAAAAACAGAAAACTCAAATATTTCAGATACTTCTTTTTTATTTTTTCGTTTTTTTGTTGCGAAATATGGACAAAAACAGAAAAATTAAATATTTCAGATACTTTTTAGTTTTTTTATCGTTATTATGGAGAAAAATGGAGAAAAACAGAAAAATATAGAGAAAACAGAAAACTCAAATATTTCAGATACTTCTTTTTTATTTTTTCGTTATTCTGTTGCGAAATATGGACAAAAACAGAAAACTCAAATATTTCAGATACTTTCTTGTTTTTTTTTCGTTATTTTGTTGCGAAATATGGACCAAAACCGAAAACTAAAATATTTCAGATAAGGTTTGTTTGTTTTTTCCTAATATTGTTGAGAAATATGGACAAAAACAGAAAACTAAAATATTTCAGATACTTTTTTGTTTTTTTTTCGTTATTTTGTTGCGAAATATGGACAAAAACAGAAAAATCAAATATTTCAGATACTTTTTGTATTGTTATGTTGTTCCGACATATGGACAAAAACAAAAAACTCAAATATTTCAGATAGTTTTTTGTTTTTTTTTCGTTGTTTTGTTGCGAAATATGGACAAAAACAGAAAACTGAAATATTTCAGATACTTTCTTGTTATTTTTTCGTTATTTTGTTGCGAATTATGGATAAACAGAAAGCTAAAATATTTCAGATACTCTTTCGTTGTTTTTTCGTTATTTTGTTGCGAATTATGGACAAAAAAAACTCAAATATTTGAGATACTTTTTTTTTTCGTTATTTTGTTGCGAAATATGGACAAAAACAGAAAACTCAAATATTTCAGATACTTTTTGTATTGTTATGTTGTTGCGACATATGGACAAAAAAAACTAAAATCTTTCAGATTGTTTTTTGTTTGTTTTTTCGTTGTTTTGTTGCGAAATATGGACAAAAAGAGAAAACTCAAATATTTCAGATAGTTTTTTGTTATTTTTTCGTTTTTTTTGTTGCGAAATATGGACAAAAACAGAAAGCTAAAATATTTCAGATACTCTTTCGTTGTTTTTTCGTTATTTTGTTGCGAAATATGGACAAAAAAAACTCAAGTATATGAGATACTCTTTTGTTTTTCTTTTCGTTTTTTTGTTGCGAAATATGGACAAAAAAGAAAAATCAAATTTTTCAGATATTTTTTTGTTTTTTTTTGTTATTTTGTTGGGAAATATGGACAAATATAGAAAACTAAAATATTTCAGAGAATTTGTTGTTTCTTCCGTTATTTTGTTGCGAAATATGGACAAAACCAGAAAACTCAAATATTTCAGATACTTTGTCGTTTTTTGTCGTTATTTTGTTACGAAATATGGACAAAAACAGAAAACTCAAATATTTCCGATACTTTTTGTTTTTCTTTTTTCGTTATTGTGTAGCGAAATATGGACAAAAAAAATAACTCAAATTTTACAGATATTATTTTGGTTTTTTTTCGTTATTTTATTGCGAAATATGGACAAAAACAGAAAACTAAAATATTTCAGAGAATTTGTTGTTTTTTCGTTATTTTTATGCGAAATATGGACAAAATCAAAAACTCAAATATTTCAGATATTTTTTTTCGTTAATTTTTTGCGGCATATGGACAAACACAGAAAGCTCAAATATTTCTGCTACTTTTATGTTTTTTTTTCGTTATTTTGTTATGAAATATGGACAAAAACAGAAAGCTAAAATATTTCAGATACTCTTTCGTTGTTTTTTCGTTATTTTGTTGCGAAATATGGACAAAAACAGAATACTCAAATATTTCAGATATTTTTTGGTTTTTTTTCGTTATTTTGTTGTGAAATATGGACAAAAACAGAAAACTCAAATATTTTAGATACTTCATTTTTATGTTTTCGTTATTTTAGATACTTCATTTTTATGATTTCGAAAGTTCATTTTCCACAGGACCTGAAGACTTGTGACTTTGTTTTTTTACGAACGGACGCAATTAAATCAGGACTGACAAAACCGTACACCGGACCACACAAAATCATACGCAGACTTCGACATAACTACATCATCGACCTTAACAACAAACAAGTTTCTTTTTCATTCGATCGACTTAAACCAGCCTACGTCGATCAGACTTGAAGGGGGTGATGTAGCGGTCATGCACTGTACTTTCTCTTACTTTACTATCAAAATAATATTTCTATTTATTTCCGTTAATAAACCTGTTGGAATCATACTCTCATTTCTTATTCTTTTGACTGTTTTCTAATCACGCCACTCACACACACATACACATACACAGTTGTTATCAATTGGTAACAACTGCATGATTTAAATTAATTAAAAATTAATTATATCATCCTAAGTTTTCAATCAGTTCGGTCGTAGTCAAAGAAAAATCAATTTAATAAAAGTAGAAAGGTACAGTCGCGTCAATTTAATTAGTCGAGTTAAATATGATAATAAAATATAATAAAAATCTACTTTAATAACAATTATAATAATAAATAATAGTAATAAATTAACTTAATTAATCTTAATATTAGTAATAAATAATATTTATAATATAAGATTAATCCTAAGAAGATAAATAAGAATAGTTTTAGCGCTAGTTAAGTGAAATCATAATAATAGTTAAGTTTAGTTAATTAATAGTTTAATAAAGTGTAGGTTAAGGTAAAAACTAAATAACATTGTTTTATTTCAACTACCTTACACCCACACTTTTATGTTTTTTTTCGTTCTTTTGTTGCGAAATATGGACAAAAAATAAAAACTAAAATATTTCAGCTACTTTTTGTATTTTTTTCGTTATTTTGTTGCGAAATATGTACAAAAACAGAAAACTCAAATATTTCAGATACTTTTTGTTTCGTTATTTTGTTGCTAAATATGGACAAAAAAAGAATACTCAAATATTTCAGATGTTTTTTTGTTTTTTTTTCGTTCTTTTGTTGTGAAATTTGGACAAAAACAGAAAACTCAAATATTTCAGATACTTCTTTTTTATTTTTTCGTTTTTTTGTTGCGAAATATGGACAAAAACAGAAAAATTAAATATTTCAGATACTTTTTAGTTTTTTTATCGTTATTATGGAGAAAAATGGAGAAAAACAGAAAAATATAGAGAAAACAGAAAACTCAAATATTTCAGATACTTCTTTTTTATTTTTTCGTTATTCTGTTGCGAAATATGGACAAAAACAGAAAACTCAAATATTTCAGATACTTTCTTGTTTTTTTTCGTTATTTTGTTGCGAAATATGGACCAAAACCGAAAACTAAAATATTTCAGATAAGGTTTGTTTGTTTTTTCCTAATATTGTTGAGAAATATGGACAAAAACAGAAAACTAAAATATTTCAGATACTTTTTTGTTTTTTTTCGTTATTTTGTTGCGAAATATGGACAAAAACAGAAAAATCAAATATTTCAAATACTTTTTGTTTCATTATTTTGTTCCGAAATATGGACAAAAACAAAAAACTCTAATATTTCAGATAGTTTTTTGTTTTTTTTTCGTTGTTTTGTTGCGAAATATGGACAAAAACAGAAAACTGAAATATTTCAGATACTTTCTTGTTATTTTTTCGTTATTTTGTTGCGAATTATGGATAAACAGAGAGCTAAAATATTTCAGATACTCTTCCGTTGTTTTTTCGTTATTTTGTTGCGAATTATGGACAAAAAAAACTCAAATATTTGAGATACTTTTTTTTTTCGTTATTTTGTTGCGAAATATGGACAAAAACAGAAAACTCAAATATTTCAGATACTTTTTGTATTGTTATGTTGTTGCGACATATGGACAAAAAAAACTAAAATCTTTCAGATTGTTTTTTGTTTGTTTTTTCGTTGTTTTGTTGCGAAATATGGACAAAAAGAGAAAACTCAAATATTTCAGATAGTTTTTTGTTATTTTTTCGTTTTTTTTGTTGCGAAATATGGACAAAAACAGAAAGCTAAAATATTTCAGATACTCTTTCGTTGTTTTTTCGTTATTTTGTTGCGAAATATGGACAAAAAAAACTCAAGTATATGAGATACTCTTTTGTTTTTCTTTTCGTTTTTTTGTTGCGAAATATGGACAAAACAGAAAAATCAAATTTTTCAGATATTTTTTTGTTTTTTTTGTTATTTTGTTGGGAACTATGGACAAATATAGAAAACTAAAATATTTCAGAGAATTTGTTGTTTCTTCCGTTATTTTGTTGCGAAATATGGACAAAACCAGAAAACTCAAATATTTCAGAAATTTTTTTTTCTTTGTTTAGTTGCGACATATGGACAAACACAGTAAGCTCAAATATTTCGGATACTGTCTTGTTATTCTTTCGTTATTTTGTTGCGAAATATGGACAAAAAATGAAAACTTAAATATTTCAGATACTTTGTCGTTTTTTGTCGTTATTTTGTTACGAAATATGGACAAAAACAGAAAACTCAAATATTTCCGATACTTTTTGTTTTTCTTTTTTCGTTATTGTGTAGCGAAATATGGACAAAAAAAATAACTCAAATTTTACAGATATTATTTTGGTTTTTTTTCGTTATTTTATTGCGAAATATGGACAAAAACAGAAAACTATAATATTTCAGAGAATTTGTTGTTTTTTCGTTATTTTTATGCGAAATATGGACAAAATCAAAACCTCAAATATTTCAGATATTTTTTTTCGTTATTTTGTTGCGGCATATGGACAAACACAGAAAGCTCAAATATTTCTGCTACTTTTATGTTTTTTTTTCGTTATTTTGTTATGAAATATGGACATAAACAGAAAGCTAAAATATTTCAGATACTCTTTCGTTGTTTTTTCGTTATTTTGTTGCGAAATATGGACAAAAACAGAATACTCAAATATTTCAGATATTTTTTGGTTTTTTTTCGTTATTTTGTTGTGAAATATGGACAAAAACAGAAAACTCAAATATTTTAGATACTTCATTTTTATGTTTTCGTTATTTTGTTGCGAAATATGGACGAAAACAGCAAAATCAAATTTTTCAGATACTTTTTTGTTTTTTTTTCGCTATTTTGTTGCGAAATATGGATAAAAACAAAAAACTCAAATATTTCAGATACTTTTTTGTTTTTTTTTCGTTATTTTGTTGCGAAATATGTACAAAAACAGAAAAATAAAATATTTAAGATACTTTTTGGTTTTTTTTCGTTATTTTGTTGCGAAATATGGACAAACACAGAAAAATCAAATATTTCAGATACTTTTTTTTTTCGTTATTTTGTTGGGAAATATGGGAAAAAACAGAAAACTCAAATATTTCAGATACTTTCTTGTTATTTTTTCGTTATTTTGTTGCGAAATATGGACAAAAACAGAACGCTACAATATTTCAGATGCTCCTTCGTTGTTTTTCCGTTATTTTGTTGCGAAATATGGACAAAAACAGAAAACTAAAGTATTTCAGATACTTTTTGTTTTGTTATTTTGTTGCGAAATATGGACAAAACCAAAAACTGAAATAATTCAAATAATTTTTTTTTTTTTTCGTTGTTTTGTTGCGAAATATGGACCAAAACAGAAAACTCAAATATTTCAGATACTTTCTTGTTATTTTTCCGTTATTTTGTTGCGAAATATGAACAAAAACAGAAAGCTACAATATTTCAGATACTTCTTCGTTGTTTTTTCGTTATTTTGTTGCGAAATATGGACAAAAACAGAAAACTCAAATATTTCATATACTTTTTGTTTCATTATTTTGTTCCGAAATATGGACAAAAACAAAAAACTCAAATATTTCAGATAGGTTTTTGTTTTTTTTCGTTGTTTTGTTGCAAAATATGGACAAAAACAGAAAACTGAAATATTTCAGATACTTTCTAGTTATTTTTTCGGTATTTTGTTGCGAATTATGGATAAACAGAAAGCTAAAATATTTCAGATACTCTTTCGTTGTTTTTTTGTTATTTTGTTGCGAAATATGGACAAAAAAAGCTCAAGTATTTCAGATATTTTTTTGTTTTTTTTTCGTTATTTTGTTGCGAAATATGGACAAAAACAGAAAACTGAAATATTTCAGATACTTTTTGTTTCGTTATTTTGTTCCGAAATATGGACAAAAACAAAAAAGTTAAATATATCAGATAGATTTTTGTTTTTTTTTCGTTGTTTTGTTGCGAAATATGTACAAAAACAGAAAACTCAAATATTTCAGATACTTTTTTGTTTTTTTTTTCGTTATTTTGTTGTGAAATATGTATGAAAACATAAAAATCAAATATTTAAGATACTTTTTGGTTTTTTTTTCGTTATTTTGTTACGAAATATGTACAAAAACAGAAAACTCAAATATTTCAGATACTTTTTTGTTTTTTTTTCGTTATTTTTTTGCGAAATATGTACAAAAACATAAAAATCAAATATTTAAGATACTTTTTGGTTTTTTTTTGGTTTTTTTTTCGTTATTTTGTTGCGAAATATGGACAAACACAGAAAAATCAAATATTTCAGGTACTTTTTTGTTTTTTTCGTTATTTTGTGGCGAAATATGGTCAAAAACAGAAAACTCAAATATTTCAGATACTTTCTTGTTATTTTTTCGTTATTTTGTTGCGAAATATGGACAAACACAGAAAAATCAAATATTTAAGATACTTTTTGTTTTTTTTTCGTTATTTTGTTGCGAAATATGGACAAACACAAAAAAATCAAATATTTCAGATACTTTTTTGTTTTTTTTTTCGTTATTTTGTTGTGAAATATGTATGAAAACATAAAAATCAAATATTTAAGATACTGTTTTTTTTTCGTTATTTTGTTACGAAATATGTACAAAAACAAAAAACTCAAATTATTCAGATAGTTTTTTGTTTTTTTTTTCGTTATTTTGTTGCGAAATATGGACAAACACAAAAAAATCAAATATTTCAGATACTTTTTTGCTTTTTTTTTTCGTTATTTTGTTGTGAAATATGTATGAAAACATAAAAATCAAATATTTAAGATACTTTTTGGTTTTTTTTTCGTTATTTTGTTACGAAATATGGACAAAAACAGAAAACTCAAATATTTCAGATACTTTTTGTTTTGTTATTTTGTTGCGAAATATGGACAAAAACAAAAAACTCAAATATTTCAGATAGTTTTTTGTTTTTTTTTCCTTGTTTTGTTGCGAAATATGGACAAAAACAGAAAACTCAAATATTTCAGATACTTCCTTGTTATTTTTTCGTTATTTTGTTGCGAAATATGGACAAAAACAGAAAGCTAAAATATTTCAGATACTCTTTCGTTGTTTTTTCGTTTTTTTGTTGCCAAATATGGACAAAAAAACTCAAATATTTCAGATACTTTTTTTTTTTCGTTATTTTGTTGCGAAATATGGACAAAAACAGAAAACTCAAATATTTCAGATACTTTTTGTATTGTTATGTTGTTGCGACATATGGACAAAAAAAACTAAAATCTTTTAGATAGTTTGTTGTTTGTTTTTTCGTTGTTTTGTTGCGAAATATGGACAAAAAGAGAAAACTCAAATATTTGAGATACTTTATTGTTATTTTTTCGTTTTTATGTTGCGAAATATGGACAAAAACAGAAAGCTAAAATATTTCAGATACTCTTTCGTTGTTTTTTCGTTATTTTGTTGCGAAATATGGACAAAAAAAACTCAAGTATATGAGATATTCTTTTCTTTTTCTTTGCGATTTTTTGTTGCGAAATATGGACAAAAAAGAAAAAGAAAATTTTTCAGATATTTTTTTGTTTTTTTTTTTTGTTATTTTGTTGGGAAATATGGACAAATATAGAAAATTAAAATATTTCAGAGAATTTGTTGCTTTTTCCGTTATTTTGTTGCGAAATATGGACAAAAGCAGAAAACTCAAATATTTCAGATATTTTTTTTTCTTTATTTAGTTGCGACATATGGACAAACAAAGTAAGCTCAAATATTTCGGATACTTTCTTGTTGTTTTTTCGTTATTTTGTTGCGAAATATGGACAAAAAATGAAAACTTAAATATTTCAGATACTTTGTTATTTTGTTACGAAATATGGACTAAAACAGAAAACTCAAATATTTCCGATACTTTTTGTTTTTCTTTTTTCGTTATTTTGTAGCGAAATATGGACAAAAAAAATAACTCAAATTTTTCAGATATTATTTTGGTTTTTTTTCGTTATTTTGTTGCGAAATATGGACAAAACCAAAAACTCAAATATTTCAGATATTTTTTTTCGTTATTTTGTTGCGGCATATGGACAAACACAGAAAGCTCAAATATTTCTGATACTTTTATGTTTTTTTTTCGTTATTTTGTTGCGAACTATGGACAAAAAATGAAAACTAAAATATTTCAGATAGGTTTTTGTTTGTTTTTTAACTCATTTTGTTGAGAAATATGGACAAAAATAGAAAACTCAAATATTTCAGAGAATTTGTTGTCTTTTTCCATTATTTTGTTGGGGAATATGGACAAAAACAGAAAACTAAAATATTAAAGAGAATTTGTTGTTTTTTTCCGTTATATTGTTGCGAAATATAGACAAAACCAGAAAACTCAAATATTTCAGATACTTTTTTGTTTTTTTTTCGTTATTTTGTTATGAAATATGGACAAAAACAGAAAGTTAAAATATTACAGATACTCTTTCGTTGTTTTTTCGTTATTTTGTTGCGAAATATGGACAAAAACAGAATACTCAAATATTTCAGATATTTTTTGGTTTTTGTTCGTTATTTTGTTGTGAAATATGGACAAAAACAGAAAACTCAAATATTTTAGATACTTCTTTTTTATTTTTTCGTTATTTTGTTGCGAAATATGGACGAAAATCAGATACTTTTTTGTTTTTTTTTCGCTATTTTGTTGCGAAATATGTACAAAAACAAAAAAACTCAAATATTTCAGGTACTTTTTGTTTCGTTATTTTGTTCCGAAATATGGACAAAAACAAAAAACTCAAATATTTCAGATAGTTTTTTTTTTTCGTTGGTTTGTTGCGAAATATGGACAAAAATAGAAAACTCAAATATTTCAGACTTTTTCTTGTTATTTTTTCGTAATTTTGTTGCGAAATATGGACAAACAGAATGCTAAAATACTTTAGATACTCTTTCATTGTTTTTTCGTTATTTTGTTACGAAATATGGACTAAAAACACTCAAATATTTCAGATATTTTTTTGTTTTTTTTTTTCGTTATTTTGTTGCGAAATATGTACAAAAACAGAAAACTCAAATATTTCAGATAATTTTTTGTTTTTTTTTCGTTATTTTGTTGCGAAATATGTACAAAAACAGAAAAATAAAATATTAAGATACTTTTTGGTTTTTTTCGTTATTTTGTTGCGAAATATGGACAAACACAGAAAAATCAAAAATTTCAGATACTTTTTTTTTCGTTATTTTGTTGCGAAATATGGACAAAAACAGAAAACTCAAATATTTCATATACTTTTTGTTTCATTATTTTGTTCCGAAATATGGACAAAAACTAAAAACTCAAATATTTCAGATAGGTTTTTGTTTTTTTTTCGTTGTTTTGTTGCGAAATATGAACAAAAACAGAAAACTGAAATATTTCAGATACTTTCTTGTTATTTTTTCGTTATTTTGTTGCGAATTATGGATAAACAGAAAGCTAAAATATTTCAGATACTCTTTCGTTGTTTTTTCGTTATTTTGTTGCGAAATATGGACAAAAAAAGCTCAAGTATTTCAGATATTTTTTTGTTTTTTTTCGTTATTTTGTTGCGAAATATGGACAAAAACAGAAAACTCAAATATTTCAGATACTTTTTGTTTCGTTATTTTGTTCCGAAATATGGACAAAAACAAAAAACTCAAATATATCAGATAGATTTTTCTTTTTTTTTCGTTGTTTTGTTGCGAAATATGTACAAAAACAGAAAACTCAAATATTTCAGATACTTTTTTGTTTTTTTTTTCGTTATTTTGTTGTGAAATATGTATGAAAACATAAAAATCAAATATTTAAGATACTTTTTGGTTTTTTTTTCGTTATTTTGAGACGAAATATGTACAAAAACAGAAAACTCAAATATTTCAGATACTTTTTTTGTTTTTTTTTCGTTATTTATTTGCGAAATATTTACGAAAACATAAAAATCAATTATTTAAGATACTTTTTGGTTTTTTTTTGGTTTTTCTTTCGTTATTTTGTTGCGAAATATGGACAAACACAGAAAAATCGAATAATTCAGGTACTTTTTTGTTTTTTTCGTTATTTTGTGGCGAAATATGGTCAAAAACAGAAAACTCAAATATTTCAGACACTTTCTTGTTATTTTTTCGTTATTTTGTTGCGAAATATGGACAAAAACAGAAAACTCAAATATTTCAGATACTTTTTGTTTTATTATTTTGTTGCGAAATATGGACAAAAACAAAAAATTCAAATATTTCAGATATTTTTTTGTTTTTTTTTTCGTTATTTTGTTGTGAAATATGTATGAAAACATAAAAATCAAATATTTAAGATACTTTTTGGTTTTTTTTTCGTTATTTTGATACGAAATATGTACAAAAACAGAAAATTCAAATATTTCAGATACTTTTTGTTTTATTATTTTGTTGCGAAATATGGACAAAAACAAAAAACTCAAATATTTCAGATATTTTTTTGTTTTTTTTTTCGTTATTTTGTTGTGAAATATGTATGAAAACATAAAAATCAATTATTTAAGATACTTTTTGGTTTTTTTTTGGTTTTTCTTTCGTTATTTTGTTGCGAAATATGGACAAACACAGAAAAATCAAATATTTCAGGTACTTTTTTGTTTTTTTTGTTATTTTGTGGCGAAATATGGTCAAAAACAGAAAACTCAAATATTTCGGATACTTTCTTCTTGTTTTTTCGTTATTTTGTTGCGAAATATGGACAAAAAATGAAAACTTAAATATTTCAGATACTTTGTTATTTTGTTACGAAAGATGGACTAAAACAGAAAACTCAAATATTTCCGATACTTTTTGTTTTTCTTTTTTCGTTATTTTGTAGCGAAATATGGACAAAAAAAATAACTCAAATTTTTCAGATATTATTTTGGTTTTTTTTTCGTTATTTTGTTGCGAAATATGGACAAAAACAGAAAACTAAAATATTTCAGAGAATTTGTTGTTTTTCCGTTATTTTGTTGCGAAATATGGACAAAACCAAAAACTCAAATATTTCAGATATTTTTTTTCGTTATTTTGTTGCGGCATATGGACAAACACAGAAAGCTCAAATATTTCTGATACTTTTATGTTTTTTTTTCGTTATTTTGTTGCGAAATATGGACAAAAAATGAAAACTAAAATATTTCAGATAGGTTTTTGTTTGTTTTTTAACTCATTTTGTTGAGAAATATGGACAAAAATAGAAAACTCAAATATTTCAGCGAATTTGTTGTCTTTTTCCGTTATATTGTTGCGAAATATAAACAAAACCTGAAAACTCAAATATTTCAGATACTTTTTTGTTTTTTTTTCGTTATTTTGTTATGAAATATGGACAAAAACAGAAAGCTAAAATATTTTAGATACTTCTTTTTTATTTTTTCGTTATTTTGTATATGGACGAAAATCAAATATTTCAGATACTTTATGGACGAAATAAACTTTATTTTCGTCCATATTCCCATACTTTATGGGAATATGGACGAAAATCAAATATTTCAGATACTTTTTTGTTTTTTTTTTCGCTATTTTGTTGCGAAATATGGAAAAAACAAAAAACTCAAATATTTCAGATAGTTTTTTTTTTTCGTTGGTTTGTTCCGAAATATGGACAAAAATAGAAAACTCAAATATTTCAGACATTTTCTTGTTATTTTTTCGTAATTTTGTTGCGAAATATGGACAAACAGAAAGCTAAAATACTTTAGATACTCTTTCGTTGTTTTTTCGTTATTTTGTTGCGAAATATGGACTAAAAAAACTCAAATATTTCAGATATTTTTTTGTTTTTTTTTTCGTTATTTTGTTGCGAAATATGTACAAAAACAGAAAACTCAAATTTTTCAGATAATTTTTTGTTTTTTTTTTCGTTATTTTGTTGCGAAATATGTACAAAAACAGAAAAATAAAATATTTAAGATACTTTTTGGTTTTTTTTGTTATTTTATTGCGAAATATGGACAAACACAGAAAAATCAAAAATTTGAGATACTTTTTTTTCTCGTTATTTTGTTGCGAAATATGTACAAAAACAGAAAAATAAAATATTTAAGATACTTTTTGGTTTTTTTCGTTATTTTGTTGCGAAATATGGACAAAAACAAAAAACTCAAATATTTTAGATAGTTTTTTTTTTTCGTTGGTTTGTTCCGAAATATGGACAAAAATAGAAAACTCAAATATTTCAGACACTTTCTTGTTATTTTTTCGTAATTTTGTTGCGAAATATGGACAAACAGAAAGCTAAAATACTTTAGATACTCTTTCGTTGTTTTTTCGTTATTTTGTTGCGAAATATGGACTAAAAAAACTCAAATATTTCAGATATTTTTCTGTTTTTTTTTTCGTTATTTTGTTGCGAAATATGTACAAAAACAGAAAACTCAAATTTTTCAGATAATTTTTTGTTTTTTTTTTTTCGTTATTTTGTTGCGAAATATGTACAAAAACAGAAAAATAAAATATTTAAGATACTTTTTGGTTTTTTTCGTTATTTTGTTGCGAAATATGGACAAACACAGAAAAATCAAAAATTTGAGATACTTTTTTTTTTCGTTATTTTGTTGCGAAATATGTACAAAAACAGAAAAATAAAATATTTAAGATACTTTTTGGTTTTTTTCGTTATTTTGTTGCGAAATATGGACAAAAACAGAAAACTCAAATATTTCAGATACTTTCTTGTTATTTTTTCGTTATTTTGTTGCGAAATGTGGACAAAAACAGAACGCTACAATATTTCAGATGCTCCTTCGTTGTTTTTCCGTTATTTTGTTGCGAAATATGGACAAAAACAGAAAGCTACAATATTTCAGATACTCCTTCGTTGCTTTTCGTTATTTTGTTGCGAAATAAGGACAAAAACAGAAAACTAAAATATTTCAGATACTTTTTGTTTTGTTATTTTGTTGCGAAATATGGACAAAAACAAAAAACTGAAATATTTCAGATAATTTTTTGTTTTTTTTTTCGTTGTTTTGTTGCGAAATATGGACAAAAACAGAAAACTCAAATATTTTAGATACTTTCTTGTTTTTTTTCCTTTATTTTGTTGAGAAATATGAACAAAAACAGAAAGCTCAAATATTTTAGATACTCTTTCATTGTTTTTTCGTTATTTTGTTGCGAAATATGATCAAAAAAAAACTCAAATATTTGAAATACTTTTTTGTTTGTTTTTTTTCGTTATTTTGTTGCGAAATATGGACAAAAACAGAATGCTACAATATTTCAGATACTTTTTGTTTTGTTCTTTTGTTGCGACATATGGACAAAAACAAAAAAACTCAAATATTTCAAATAGTTTTTGTTTTGTTATTTTGTTGCGACATATGGACAAAAACAAAAAACTGAAATATTTCAGATATTTTTTTTTTTTTTTCGTTGTTTTGTTACGAAATATGGACAAAAACAGAAAACTCAAATATTTCAGAGAATTTGTTGTCTTTTTCCGTTATTTTGTTAGGAAATATAGACAAAAACAGAAAACTCAAATATTTCAGAGAATTTGTTGTTTTTTTCCGTTATTTTGTTTCGAAATATGGACAAAACTAGAAAAGTCAAATATTACAGATAATTTTTTTTTTGTTATTATGTTGGGAAATATGGACAAAAACAGAAAGTTTAAATATTTCAATTACTTTTATGTTTTTTTTTCGTTATTTTGTTGCGAAATATGGACAAAACCAGAAAACTCAAATATTTCAGATTCTTTTTGTTTTTTTCGATATTTAGTTGCGAAATATGGACAAAAGCAGAAAATTCAAATATTTCAGATACTTTCTTGCTATTTTTTCGTTATTTTATTGGGAAATATCGACAAAAACAGAAAATTCAAATATTTCAGATTCTTTTTGTTTTTGTCGATACTTAGTTACGAAATACGGACAAAAACAGAAAACTCAAATATTTCAGATACTTTGTCGTTTTTTTTTTCGTTATTTTGTTGCGAAATATGGAGAAAAAAAGAAAACTCAAATATTTCAAATACTTTTTTTTTTTTCGTTATTTTATTCCGAAATATGGACAAAACAGAAAACTAAAATACTTCAGATACTTTTTTGTGTTTTTTTCGTTATTTTGTTGGGAAATATGGACAAAAACAGAAAACTCAAATATTTCAGAGAATTTGTTGCTTTTTTGCGTTATTTTGTTACGAAATATGGACAAAACCAGAAAACTTAAATATTTGAGATATTTTTTTTTGTTATTTTGTTGCGAAATATGGACGAAACCAGAAAGCTCAAATATTTCAGATATTTTTTTGTTTTTTGTTTCGGTATTTTGTCGAGAAATATGGACAAAAACAGAAAACTCAAATATTTTAGAGTTTTTTTTTTTTTTCGTTATTTTGTTGGGAAATATGGACAAAAACAGAAAACTCAAATATTTCAGAGAATTTGTTGTTTTTCCGTTATTTTGTTGCGAAATAGGGACAAAACCAAAAACTAAAATATTTCAGATATTTATTTTTCGTTATTTTGTTGCGAAATATGGACAAAAATTGAAAACTAAAATATTTCAGATACGTTTTTGTTTGTTTTTTTCCTCATTTTGTTGAGAAATATGGACAAAAACAGAAAATTCAAATATTTCAGATTCTTTTTGTTTTTTTCGATATTTAGTTGCGAAATACGGACAAAAACAGAAAACTCAAATATTTCAGATACTTTGTCGTGCTTTTTTTCGTTATTTTGTTGCGAAATATGGAGAAAAAAAGAAAACTCAAATATTTCAAATACTTTTTTTTTTTCATTATTTTATTCCGAAATATGGACAAAACAGAAAACTAAAATACTTCAGATACTTTTTTATATTTTTTTCGTTATTTTGTTGGGAAATATGGACAAAAACAGAAAACTCAAATATTTCAGAGAATTTTTTGTTTTTTTTTCGTTATTTTGTTGTGAAGTATGGACAAAAACAGAAAGCTAAAATATTTCAGATACTCTTTCGTTGTTTTTTCGTTATCTTGTTGCGAAATATGGACCAAAACAGAAAACTAAAATATTTCAAATAATATTTCAGAGAATTTGTTGTTTTTTTCCGTTATATTGTTGAGAAATATGGACAAAAGCAGAAAACTCAAATATTTCAGATAATTTTTTGTTTTTTTTTTCGTTATTTTGTTGTGAAGTATGGACAAAAACAGAAAGCTAAAATATTTCAGATACTCTTTCGTTGTTTTTTCGTTATTTTGTTGCGAAATATGGACAAAAACAGAATACTCAAATATTTCAGATATTTTTTGGTTTTTTTTCGTTATTTTGTTGTGAAATATGGACAAAAACAGAAAACTCAAATATTTGAGATACTTCTTTTTGATTTTTTCGTTGCGAAATATGTCCAAAAACAGAATACTCAAATATTTCAGATACTTTTTTGTTTTTTTTCGTTATTTTGTTGCGAAATATAGACAAAAACAAAAAACTCAAATATTTCAGATACTTTTTGTTTCGTTATTTTGTTCCCAAATATGGACAAAAACAAAAAACTCAAATATTTCAGATAGTTTTTTGTCTTTTTTTCGTTGTTTTGTTGCGAAATATGGACAACAATAGAAAACTCAAATATTTCAGACACTTTCTTGTTATTTTGTTGCGAAATATGGACAAACAGAAAGCTAAAATATTTCAGATACTCTTTCGTTGTTTTTTCTTTATTTTGTTGCGAAATATGGCCTAAAAAAACTCAAATATTTCAGATTTTTTTTTTTTTTTTGTTATTTTGTTGCGAAATATGGCAACAAAATAACGAAAGAAAACCAAAAAGTATCTTAAATAAACACAGAAAAATCATATTTCAAATACTTTTTGGTTTTTTTTCGTTATTTTGTTGCGAAATATGGACAAAAACCGAAAACTCAAATATTTCAGATACTTTCTTGTTATTTGTTCGTTATTTTGTTGCGAAATATGGACAAAAACAGAAAGCTACAATATTGGAGATACTCTTTCGTTGTTTTTTCGTTATTTTGTTGCGAAATATGGACAAAAACAGAAAACTCAAATATTTCAGATACTTTTTGTTTTACTATTTTGTTGCGAAATATGGACAAAAACAAAAAACTCAAATATTTCAGATAATTTTTTGTTTTGTTCTCGTTATTTTGTTGCGAAATATGGACAAAAACAGAAAACTCAAATATTTCATATACTTTCTTGTTATTTTTTCGTTATTTTGTTGCGAAATATGAACAAAAACAGAAAGCTAAAATATTTTAGATACTCTTTCGTTGTTTTTTCGTTATTTTGTTGCGATATATTGACAAAAAAACTCAAATATTTGAGATACTTTTTTGTTTGTTTTTTTTTCGTTATTTTGTTGCGAAATTTGGACAAAAACAAAAAACTCAAATATTTCAGATACTTTTTGTTTTGTTATTTTGTTGCGACATATGGACAAAAACAAAAAAACTCAAATATTTCAGATAGTTTTTTGTTTATTTTTCGTTGTTTTGTTGCGAAATATGGACAAAAGCAGAAAGCTAAAATATTTCAGATACTCTTTCGTTGTTTTTTCGTTATTTTGTTGCGAAATATGGACAAAAAAAACTCAAATATTTGAGATACTTTGTCGTTTTTTTTTCGTTATTTTGTTGCGAAATATGGACAAAAACAGAATACTCTAATATTTCAGATACTTCTTGTTTTGTTATTTTGTTGCGACATATAGACAAAAACAAAAAACTCAAATATTTCAGATAGTTTTTTGTTTTTTTTTTCGTTGTTTTGTTGCGAAATATGGACAAAAACAGAAAACTCAAATATTTCAGAGAATTTGTTGTCTTTTTTCCGTTATTTTGTTGGGAAATATGGACAAAAACAGAAAACTCAAATATTTCAGAGAATTTGTTGTTTTTTCCCGTTATTTTGTTGCGAAATATGGACAAAACCAGAAAACTCAAATATTACAGATAATTTTTTTTTGGTCATTTTGTTGGGAAATATGGACAAAAACAGAAAGTTTAAATATTTCAATTACTTTTAAGTTTTTTTTTGTTATTTTGTTGCGAATTATGGACAAAAAGAGAAAACTTAAATATTTTAGATACTCTTTCGTTGTTTTTTCGTTATTTTGTTGCGAAATATGGATAAAAACAGAAAACTCAAATATTTCAGATACTTTGTCGTGTTTTTTATCGTTATTTTGTTGCGAAATATGTCCAAAAAAAAAACTCAAATATTTCAAATACTTTTTTTTTTTTCGTTATTTTGTTCCGAAATATGGACAAAACAGAAAACTAAAATACTTCCGATACTTTTTTGTTTTTTTTTCGGTTTTTGTTGCGAAATATGTACAAAAACAGAAAACTCAAATATTTCAGATACTTTGTCGTGTTTTTTATCGTTATTTTGTTGCGAAATATGGCCAAAAATAAAAACTCAAATATTTCAAATACTTTTTTTTTTTTCGTTATTTTGTTCCGAAATATGGACAAAACAGAAAACTAAAATACTTCCGATACTTTTTTGTTTTTTTTTCGCTTTTTGTTGCGAAATATGTACAAAAACAGAAAACTCAAATATTTCAGATACGTTTTTGTTTTTTTTTCGTTATTTTGTTGTGAAATATGGACAAAAACAAAAAACTCAAATATTTCAGATACTTTTTGTTTCGTTATTTTGTTCCGAAATATGGACAAAAACAAAAAACTCAAATATTTCAGATAGTTTTTTGTTTTTTTTTCATTGTTTTGTTGCGAAATATGGACAACAATAGAAAACTCAAATATTTCAGACACTTTCTTGTTATTTTTTCGTCATTTTGTTGCGAAATATGGACAAACAGAAAGCTAACATATTTCAGATACTCTTTCGTTGTTTTTTTCGTTATTTTGTTGCGAAATATGGACTAAAAAAACTCAAATATTTCAGATACTTTTTTGTTTTTTTTTCGTTATTTTGTTGCGAAATATGTACAAAAACAGAAAACTCAAATATTTCAGATACTTTTTTGTTTTTTTTCGTTATTTTGTTGCGAAATATGTACAAAAACAGAAAAATAAAATATTTAAGATACTTTTTGCTTTTTTTTCGTTATTTTTTTGAGAAATATGGACAAACACAGAAAAATCAAATATTTCAGATACTTTTTTGTTTTTTTTTTGCATTATTTAGTTGTGAAATATGGACAAAAACAGAAAACTCAAATATTTCAGATACTTTCTTGTTATTTTTTCGTTATTTTGTTGCGAAATATGGACAAAAACAGAAAGCTACAATATTTCAGATACTCAAATATTTCAGAGAATTTGTTGTTTTTCGTTATTTTGTTGCGAAATATGGACAAAAACAGAAAACTTAAATATTTCAGATTCTTTCTGTTTTTTTTCAACATTTAGTTGCGAAATATGGACAAAAGCAGTAAACTCAAATATTTCAGATACTTTCTTGCTATTTTTTCGTTATTTTATTGGGAAATTTGGACAAAAACAGAAAATTCAGATTCTTTTTGTTTTTTTTCGATATTTAATTGCGAAATGTGGACAAAAACAGAAAACACAAATATTTCAGATACTTTCTCGTGTTTTTTATCGTTATTTTGTTGCGAAATATGGACAAAAAAGAAAACTCAAATATTTCAAATACTTTTTTTTTTCGTTATTTTGTTCCGAAATATGGACAAAACAGAAAACTAAAATACGTCAGATACTTTTTTGTGTTTTTTTCGTTATTTTGTTGGGAAATATGGACAAAAACAGAAAACTCAAATATTTCAGAGAATTTGTTGTCTTTTTCCATTATTTTGTTGGGGAATATGGACAAAAACAGAAAACTAAAATATTTAAGAGAATTTGTTGTTTTTTTCCGTTATATTGTTGCGAAATATAGACAAAACCAGAAAACTCAAATATTTCAGATACTTCTTTTTTATTTTTTCGTTATTTTGTTGCGAAATATGTACAAAAACAGAATATTCAAATATTTCAGATACTTTTTTGTTTTTTTTCGTTATTTTGTTCCGAAATATGGACAAAAACAAAAAACTCAAATATTTCAGATAGTTTTTTGTCTTTTTTTTTCATTGTTTTGTTGCGAAATATGGACAACAATAGAAAACTCAAATATTTCAGATAATTTTTTGTTTTGTTCTCGTTGTTTTGTTGCGAAATATGGAGAAAAACAGAAAACTCAAATATTTCAGATACTTTCTTGTTATTTTTTCGTTATTTTGTTGTGAAATATGAACAAAAACAGAAAGCTAAAATATTTTAGATAATCTTTCGTTGTTTTTTAGTTATTTTGTTGCGAAATATGGACAAAAAAAAACTCAAATATTTGAGATACTTTTTTGTTTGTTTTTTTCGTTATTTTGTTGCGAAATATGGACAAAAACAGAAAACTCAAATATTTCAGATAGTTTTTTGTTTTTTTTTTCGTTGTTTTGTTGCAAAATATGGACAAAAACAGAAAACTCAAATATTTCAGAGAATTTGTTGTCTTTTTTCCGTTATTTTGTTGGGAAATATGGACAAAAACAGAAATCTCAAATATTTCAGAGAATTTGATGTTTTTTCCCGTTATTTTGTTGCGAAATATGGACAAAACCAGAAAACTCAAATATTACAGATAATTTTTTTTTGGTTATTTTGTTGGGAAATATGGACAAAAACAGAAAGTTTAAATATTTCAATTACTTTTATGTTTTTTTTTCGTTATTTTGTTGCGAAATATGGACAAAAAAAAACTAAAATATTTGAGATACTTTTTTGTTTTTTTTTTTCGTTATTTTGTTGCGAAATATGGACAAAAACAGAAAACTCAAATATTTCAGATACTTTTTGTTTTGTTATTTTGTTGCGACATATGGACAAAAACAAAAAACTCAAATATTTCAGATAGTTTATTGTTTTTTTTTCGTTGTTTTGTTGCAAAATATGGACAAAAACAGAAAACTCAAATATTTCAGAGAATTTGTTGTCTTTTTTCCGTTATTTTGTTGGGAAATATGGACAAAAACAGAAATCTCAAATATTTCAGAGAATTTGATGTTTTTTCCCGTTATTTTGTTGCGAAATATGGACAAAACCAGAAAACTCAAATATTACAGATAATTTTTTTTGGTTATTTTGTTGAGAAAAATGGACAAAAACAGAAAGTTTAAATATTTCAATTACTTTTATGTTTTTTTTTCGTTATTTTGTTGCGAAATATGGACAAAAATAGAAAACTTAAATATTTCAGATTCTTTCTGTTTTTTTCGATATTTAGTTGCGAAATATGAACAAAATCAGAAAACTCAAATATTTCAGATACTTTCTTGCTATTTTTTTGTTATTTTATTGGGAAATATGGACAAAAACAGAAAATTCAAATATTTCAGATTCTTTTTGTTTTTTTTCGATATTTAGTTGCGAAATGCGGACAAAAACAGAAAACTCAAATATTTCAGTTACTTTTTGTTTCGTTATTTTGTTCCGAAATATGGACAAAAACAAAAAACTCAAATATTTCAGATAGTTTTTTGTTTTTTTTCGATATTTAGTTGCGAAATGCGGACAAAAACAGAAAACTCAAATATTTCAGTTACTTTTTGTTTCGTTATTTTGTTCCGAAATATGGACAAAAACAAAAAACTCAAATATTTCAGATACTCTTTCGTTGTTTTTTCGTTATTTTGTTGCGAAATATGGACTAAAAAAACTCAAATATTTCAGATACTTTTTTGTTTTTTTTCGTTATTTTGTTGCGAAATATGCAAAAACAGAAAACTCAAATATTTCAGATACTTTTTTGTTTTTTTCGTTATTTTGTTGCGAAATATGTACAAAAACAAAAAAATAAAATATTTAAGATACTTTTTGGTTTTTTGTCGTTATTTTGTTGCGAAATATGGACAAAAACAGAAAGCTACAATATTTCAGATACTCTTTCGTTGTTTTTTTGTTATTTTGTTGCGAAATATGGACCAAAACAGAAAACTCAAATATTTCAGATACTTTTTGTTTTGTAATTTTGTTGCGAATTATGGACAAAAACAAAAAACTCATATATTTCAGATAATTTTTTGTTTTGTTTTCGTTGTTTTGTTGCGAAATATGGACAAAAACAGAAAACTCAAATATTTCAGATACTTTCTTGTTATTTTTTCGTTATTTTGTTGCGAAATATGAACAAAAACAGAAAGCTAAAATATTTTAGATACTCTTTCGTTGTTTTTTCGTTATTTTGTTGCGAAATATGGACAAAAAAACTCAAATATTTGAGATACTTTTTTGTTTGTTTTTTTTCGTTATTTTGTTGCGACATATGGACAAAAACAGAAAACTCAAATATTTCAGAGAATTTGTTGTTTTTCTCCGTTATTTTGTTGCGAAATATGGACAAAACCAGAAAACTCAAATATTACAGATACTTTTTGTTTTGTTATTTTGTTGCGACATATGGACAAAAACAAAAAAACTCAAATATTTCAGATAGTTTTTTGTTTATTTTTCGTTTTTTTGTTGCGAAATATGGACAAAAGCAGAAAGCTAAAATATTTCAGATACTCTTTCGTTGTTTTTTCGTTATTTTGTTGCAAAATATGGACAAAAACAGAAAACTCAAATATTTCAGATACTTTTTGTTTTGTTATTTTGTTGCGACATATGGACAAAAACAAAAAACTCAAATATTTCAGATAGTTTTTTGTTTTTTTTTTCGTTTTTTTGTTGCAAAATATGGACAAAAACAGAAAACTCAAATATTTCAGAGAATTTGTTGTCTTTTTTCCGTAATTTTGTTGGGAAATATGGACAAAAACAGAAAACTCAAATATTTCAGAGAATTTGATGTTTTTTCCCGTTATTTTGTTGCGAAATATGGACAAAAACAGAAAACTCAAATATTTGAGATACTTTCTTGTTATTTTTTCATTATTTTGTTGCGAAATATGAACAAAAACAGAAAGCTAAAATATTTTAGATACTCTTTCGATGTTTTTTCGTTATTTTGTTGCGAAATATGGACAAAAAAAACTCAAATATTTGAGATACTTTTTTGTTTGTTTTTTTCGTTATTTTGTTGCGAAATATGGAAAAAAACAGAAAACTCAAATATTTCAGAGAATTTGTTGTTTTTTTCCGTTATTTTGTTGCGAAATATGGACAAAACCAGAAAACTCAAATATTACAGATACTTTTTGTTTTGTTATTTTGTTGCGACATATGGACAAAAACAAAAAAACTCAAATATTTCAGATAGTTTTTTGTTTATTTTTCGTTTTTTTGTTGCGAAATATGGACAAAAGCAGAAAGCGAAAATATTTCAGATACTCTTTCGTTTTTTTTTCGTTATTTTTTTGCGAAATATGGACAAACACAGAAAAATCAATTATTTCATATACTTTTTTGTTTTTTTTTTCGTTATTTTGTTGCGAAATATGGACAAAAACAGAAAGCTACAATATTTCAGATACTCTTTCGTTGTTTTTTTGTTATTTTGTTGCGAAATATGGACAAAAACAGAAAACTCAAATATTTCAGATACTTTTTGTTTTGTAATTTTGTTGCGAATTATGGACAAAAACAAAAAACTCATATATTTCAGATAATTTTTTGTTTTGTTTTCGTTGTTTTGTTGCGAAATATGGACAAAAACAGAAAACTCAAATATTTCAGATACTTTCTTGTTATTTTTTCGTTATTTTGTTGCGAAATATGAACAAAAACAGAAAGCTAAAATATTTTAGATACTCTTTCATTGTTTTTTCGTTATTTTGTTGCGAAATATGGACAAAAAAAACTCAAATATTTGAGATACTTTTTTGTTTGTTTTTTTTCGTTATTTTGTTGCGAAATATGGACAAAAACAGAAAACTCAAATATTTCAGAGAATTTGTTGTTTTTTTCCGTTATTTTGTTGCGAAATATGGACAAAACCAGAAAACTCAAATATTACAGATACTTTTTGTTTTGTTATTTTGTTGCGACATATGGACAAAAACAAAAAAACTCAAATATTTCAGATAGTTTTTTGTTTATTTTTCGTTTTTTTGTTGCGAAATATGGACAAAAGCAGAAAGCTAAAATATTTCAGATACTCTTTCGTTGTTTTTTCGTTATTTTGTTGCAAAATATGGACAAAAACAGAAAACTCAAATATTTCAGATACTTTTTGTTTTGTTATTTTGTTGCGACATATGGACAAAAACAAAAAACTCAAATATTTCAGATAGTTTTTTGTTTTTTTTTTTCGTTTTTTTGTTGCAAAATATGGACAAAAACAGAAAACTCAAATATTTCAGAGAATTTGTTGTCTTTTTTCCGTTATTTTGTTGGGAAATATGGACAAAAACAGAAAACTCAAATATTTCAGAGAATTTGATGTTTTTTCCCGTTATTTTGTTGCGAAATATGGACAAAAACAGAAAACTCAAATATTTCAGATACTTTCTTGTTATTTTTTCGTTATTTTGTTGCGAAATATGAACAAAAACAGAAAGCTAAAATATTTTAGATACTCTTTCGTTGTTTTTTCGTTATTTTGTTGCGAAATATGGACAAAAAAAACTCAAATATTTGAGATACTTTTTTGTTTGTTTTTTTTTCGTTATTTTGTTGCGAAATATGGACAAAAACAGAAAACTCAAATATTTCAGAGAATTTGTTGTTTTTTTCCGTTATTTTGTTGCGAAATATGGACAAAACCAGAAAACTCAAATATTACAGATACTTTTTGTTTTGTTATTTTGTTGCGACATATGGACAAAAACAAAAAAACTCAAATATTTCAGATAGTTTTTTGTTTATTTTTCGTTTTTTTGTTGCGAAATATGGACAAAAGCAGAAAGCGAAAATATTTCAGATACTCTTTCGTTTTTTTTTCGTTATTTTGTTGCGAAATATGGACAAAAAAAAACTCAAATATTTGAGATACTTTTTTGTTTTTTTTTTCGTTATTTTGTTGCGAAATATGGACAAAAACAGAAAACTCAAATATTTCAGATACTTTTTGTTTTGTTATTTTGTTGCGACATATGGACAAAAACAAAAAACTCAAATTTTACAGATATTATTTTGGTTTTTTTTCGTTATTTTATTGCGAAATATGGACAAAAACAGAAAACTAAAATATTTCAGAGAATTTGTTGTTTTTTCGTTATTTTTATGCGAAATATGGACAAAATCAAAAACTCAAATATTTCAGATATTTTTTTTCGTTATTTTGTTGCGGCATATGGACAAACACAGAAAGCTCAAATATTTCTGCTACTTTTATGTTTTGTTTTCGTTATTTTGTTATGACATATGGACAAAAACAGAAAGCTAAAATATTTCAGATACTCTTTCGTTGTTTTTTCGTTATTTTGTTGCGAAATATGGACAAAAACAGAATACTCAAATATTTCAGATATTTTTTGGTTTTTTTTCGTTATTTTGTTGTGAAATATGGACAAAAACAGAAAACTCAAATATTTTAGATACTTCATTTTTATGTTTTCGTTATTTTGTTGCGAAATATGGACGAAAACAGCAAAATCAAATATTTCAGATACTTTTTTGTTTTTTTTCGCTATTTTGTTGCGAAATATGGACAAAAACAAAAAACTCAAATATTTCAGATACTTTTTGTTTCGTTATTTTGTTCCGAAATATGGACAAAAACAAAAAACTCAAATATTTCAGATAGTTTTTTTTTTTCGTTGTTTTGTTGCGAAATATGGACAAAAATAGAAAACTCAAATATTTCAGACACTTTCTTGTTATTTTTTCGTCATTTTGTTGCGAAATATGGACAAACAGAAAGCTAAAATATTTTAGATACTCTTTCGTTGTTTTTTCTTTCTTTTGTTGCGAAATATGGACTAAAAAAACTCAAATATTTCAGATATTTTTTTGTTTTTTTTTTCGATATTTTGTTGCGAAATATGTACAAAAACAGAAAACTCAAATATTTCAGATACTTTTTTGTTTTTTTTTCGTTATTTTGTTGCGAAATATGTACAAAAACAGAAAAATAAAATATTTAAGATACCTTTTGGTTTTTTTTCGTTATTTTGTTGCGAAATATGGACAAACACAGAAAAATCAAATATTTCAGATACTTTTTTTTTTTCGTTATTTTGTTGTGAAATATGGAAAAAAACAGAAAACTCAAATATTTCAGATACTTTCTTGTTATTTTTTCGTTATTTTGTTGCGAAATATGGACTAAAACAGAACGCTACAATATTTCAGATGCTCCTTCGTTGTTTTTCCGTTATTTTGTTGCGAAATATGGACAAAAACAGAAAACTAAAGTATTTCAGATACTTTTTGTTTTGTTATTTTGTTGCGAAATATGGACAAAAACAAAAAACTGAAATATTTCAGATAATTTGTTGTTTTTTTTCCGTTGTTTTGTTGCGAAATATGGACAAAAACAGAAAACTCAAATATTTCAGATACTTTCTTGTTATTTTTCCGTTATTTTGTTGCGAAATATGAACAAAAACAGAAAGCTACAATATTTCAGATACTTCTTCGTTGTTTTTTTCGTTATTTTGTTGCGAAATATGGACAAAAACAGAAAACTGAAATATTTCAGATACTTTCTTGTTATTTTTTCGATATTTTGTTGCGAATTATGGATAAACAGAAAGCTAAAATATTTCAGATACTCTTTCGTTGTTTTTTCGTTATTTTGTTGCGTAATATGGACAAAAAAAGCTCAAGTATTTTAGATATTTTTTTGTTTTTTTTCGTTATTTTGTTGCGAAATATGGACAAAAACAGAAAACTGAAATATTTCACATACTTTTTGTTTCGTTATTTTGTTCCGAAATATGGACAAAAACAAAAAACTCAAATATATCAGATAGATTTTTGTTTTTTTTTCGTTGTTTTGTTGCGAAATATGTACAAAAACAGAAAACTCAAATATTTCAGATACTTTTTTGTTTTTTTTTTCGTTATTTTGTTGTGAAATATGTATGAAAACATAAAAATCAAATATTTAAGATACTTTTTGGTTTTTTTTTCGTTATTTTGTTACGAAATATGTACAAAAACAGAAAACTCAAATATTTCAGATACTTTTTTGTTTTTTTTTCGTTATTTTTTTGCGAAATATGTACAAAAACATAAAAATCAAATATTTAAGATACTTTTTGGTTTTTTTTTGGTTTTTTTTTCGTTATTTTGTTGCGAAATTTGGACAAACACAGAAAAATCAAATATTTCAGGTACTTTTTTGTTTTTTTCGTTATTTTGTGGCGAAATATGGTCAAAAACAGAAAACTCAAATATTTCAGATACTTTCTTGTTATTTTTTCGTTATTTTGTTGCGAAATATGAACAAAAACAGAAAACTCAAATATTTCAGATACTTTTTGTTTTGTTATTTTGTTGCGAAATATGGACAAAAACAAAAAACTCAAATATTTCAGATAGTTTTTTGTTTTTTTTTTCGTTGTTTTGTTGCGAAATATGGACAAACACAGAAAAATCAAATATTTAAGATACTTTTTGGTTTTTTTTCGTTATTTTGTTGCCAAATATGGACAAACATAAAAAAATCAAATATTTCAGATACTTTTTTGTTTTTTTTTTCGTTATTTTGTTGTGAAATATGTATGAAAACATAAAAATCAAATATTTAAGATACTTTTTTGTTTTTTTTTTCGTTATTTTTTTGCAAAATATGGACAAAAACAAAAAACTCAAATATTTCAGATAGCTTTTTGTTTTTTTTTGTTATTTTGTTGCGAAATATGGACAAACACAAAAAAATCAAATATTTCAGATACTTTTTTGTTTTTTTTTTCGTTATTTTGTTGCGAAATATGTATGAAAACATAAAAATCAAATATTTAAGATACTTTTTGGTTTTTTTTTTCGTTATTTTGTTACGAAATATGGACAAAAACAGAAAACTCAAGTATTTCAGATACTTTTTGTTTTGTTATTTTGTTGCGAAATATGGACAAAAACAAAAAACTCAAATATTTCAAATAGTTTTTTGTTTTTTTTTTCGTTGTTTTGTTGCGAAATATGGACAAAAACAGAAAACTCAAATATTTCAGATACTTTATTGTTATTTTTTCGTTTTTATGTTGCGAAATATGGACAAAAACAGAAAGCTAAAATATTTCAGATACTCTTTCGTTGTTTTTTCGTTATTTTGTTGCGAAATATGGACAAAAAAAACTCAAGTATATGAGATATTCTTTTGTTTTTCTTTTCGATTTTTTGTTGCGAAATATGGACAAAAAAGAAAAATCAAATTTTTCAGATATTTTTTTGTTTTTTTTTTGTTATTTTGTTGGGAAATATGGACAAATATAGAAAACTAAAATATTTCAGAGAATTTATTGCTTTTTCCGTTATTTTGTTGCGAAATATGGACAAAACCAGAAAACTCAAATATTTCAGATATTTTTTTTTCTTTATTTAGTTGCGACATATGGACAAACAAAGTAAGCTCAAATATTTCGGATACTTTCTTGTTGTTTTTTCGTTATTTTGTTGCGAAATATGGACAAAAAATGAAAACTTAAATATTTCAGATACTTTGTTATTTTGTTACGAAATATGGACTAAAACAGAAAACTCAAATATTTCCGATACTTTTTGTTTTTCTTTTTTCGTTATTTTGTAGCGAAATATGGACAAAAAAAATAACTCAAATTTTTCAGATATTATTTTGCTTTTTTTCGTTAATTTGTTGCGAAATATGGACAAAAACAGAAAACTAAAATATTTCAGAGAATTTGTTCTTTTTCCGTTATTTTGTTGCGAAATATGGACAAAACCAAAAACTCAAATATTTCAGATAGTTTTTTTCGTTATTTTGTTGCGGCATATGGACAAACACAGAAAGCTCAAATATTTCTGATACTTTTATGTTTTTTTTTCGTTATTTTGTTGCAAAATATGGACAAAAAATGAAAACTAAATTATTTCAGATAGGTTTTTGTTTGTTTTTTAACTCATTTTGTTGAGAAATATGGACAAAAATAGAAAACTCAAATATTTCAGAGAATTTGTTGTCTTTTTCCATTATTTTGTTGGGGAATATGGACAAAAACAGAAAACTAAAATATTAAAGAGAATTTGTTGTTTTTTTCCGTTATATTGTTGCGAAATATAGACAAAACCAGAAAACTCAAATATTTCAGATACTTTTTTGTTTTTTTTTCGTTATTTTGTTATGAAATATGGACAAAAACAGAAAGCTAAAACATTACAGATACTCTTTCGTTGTTTTTTCGTTATTTTGTTGCGAAATATGGACAAAAACAGAATACTCAAATATTTCAGATATTTTTTGGTTTTTTTTCGTTATTTTGTTGTGAAATATGGACAAAAACAGAAAACTCAAATATTTTAGATACTTCTTTTTTATTTTTTCGTTATTTTGTTGCGAAATATGGAGGAAAATCAGATACTTTTTTGTTTTTTTTTTCGCTATTTTGTTGCGAAATATGTACAAAAACAAAAAACTCAAATATTTCAGATACTTTTTGTTTCGTTATTTTGTTCCGAAATATGGACAAAAACAAAAAACTCAAATATTTCAGATAGTTTTTTTTTCGTTGGTTTGTTGCGAAATATGGACAAAAATAGAAAACTCAAATATTTCAGACACTTTCTTGTTATTTTTTCGTAATTTTGTTGCGAAATATGGACAAACAGAAAGCTAAAATACTTTAGATACTCTTTCGTTGTTTTTTCGTTATTTTGTTACGAAATATGGACTAAAAACACTCAAATATTTCAGATATTTTTTTGTTTTTTTTTTCGTTATTTTGTTGCGAAATATGTACAAAAACAGAAAACTCAAATATTTCAGATAATTTTTTGTTTTTTTTTCGTTATTTTGTTGCGAAATATGTACAAAAACAGAAAAATAAAATATTAAGATACTTTTTGGTTTTTTTCGTTATTTTGTTGCGAAATATGGACAAAAACAGAAAACTCAAATATTTCATATACTTTTTGTTTCATTATTTTGTTCCGAAATATGGACAAAAACAAAAAACTCAAATATTTCAGATAGGTTTTTGTTTTTTTTTCGTTGTTTTGTTGCGAAATATGAACAAAAACAGTAAACTGAAATATTTCTGATACTTTCTTGTTATTTTTTCGTTATTTTGTTGCGAATTATGGATAAACAGAAAGCTAAAATATTTCAGATACTCTTTCGTTGTTTTTTCGGTATTTTGTTGCGAAATATGGACAAAAAAAGGTCAAGTATTTCAGATATTTTTTTGTTTTTTTTCGTTATTTTGTTGCGAAATATGGACAAAAACAGAAAACTCAAATATTTCAGATACTTTTTGTTTCGTTATTTTGTTCCGAAATATGGACAAAAACAAAAAACTCAAATATATCAGATAGATTTTTGTTTTTTTTTCGTTGTTTTGTTGCGAAATATGTACAAAAACAGAAAACTCAAATATTTCAGATACTTTTTTGTTTTTTTTTCGTTATTTTGTTGTGAAATATGTATGAAAACATAAAAATCAAATATTTAAGATACTTTTTGGTTTTTTTTTCGTTATTTTGTTACGAAATATGTACAAAAACAGAAAACTCAAATATTTCAGATACTTTTTTGTTTTTTTTTCGTTATTTATTTGCGAAATATGTACAAAAACATAAAAATCAATTATTTAAGATACTTTTTGGTTTTTTTTTGGTTTTTTTTTCGTTATTTTGTTGCGAAATATGGACAAACACAGAAAAATCAAATATTTCAGGTACTTTTTTGTTTTTTTCGTTATTTTGTGGCGAAATATGGTCAAAAACAGAAAACTCAAATATTTCAGATACTTTCTTGTTATTTTTTCGTTATTTTGTTGCGAAATATGGACAAAAACAGAAAATTCAAATAATTAAGATACTTTTTGTTTTGTTATTTTGTTACGAAATATGGACTAAAACAGAAAACTCAAATATTTCCGATACTTTTTGTTTTTCTTTTTCCGTTATTTTGTAGCGAAATATGGACAAAAAAAATAACTCAAATTTTTCAGATATTATTTTGGTTTTTTTTTTGTTATTTTGTTGCGAAATATGGACAAAAATAGAAAACTAAAATATTTCAGAGAATTTGTTGTTTTTCCGTTATTTTGTTGCGTAATATGGACAAAACCAAAAACTCAAATATTTCAGATATTTTTTTTCGTTATTTTGTTGCGGCATATGGACACACACAGAAAGCTCAAATATTTCTGAAACTTTTATGTTTTTTTTTCGTTATTTTGTTGCGAAATATGGACAAAAAATGAAAACTAAAATATTTCAGATAGGTTTTTGTTTGTTTTTTAACTCAATTTGTTGAGAAATATGGACAAAAATAGAAAACTCAAATATTTCAGAGAATTTGTTGTCTTTTTCCGTTATATTGTTGCGAAATATAAATAAAATCAGAAAACTCAAATATTTCAGATACTTTTTTGTTTTTTTTTCGTTATTTTGTTATGAAATATGGACAAAAACAGAAACCTAAAATAATTTAGATACTTCTTTTTTATTTTTTCGTTATTTTGTTGCGAAATATGGACGAAAATCAAATATTTCAGATACTTTTTTGTTTTTTTTTTTCGCTATTTTGTTGCGAAATATGGACAAAAACAAAAAACTCAAATATTTCAGATACTTTTTGTTTCGTTATTTTGTTCCGAAATATGGACAAAAACAAAAAACTCAAATATTTCAGATAGTTTTTTTTTTTCGTTGGTTTGTTCCGAAATATGGACAAAAATAGAAAACTCAAATATTTCAGACACTTTCTTGTTATTTTTTCGTAATTTTGTTGCAAAATATGGACAAACAGAAAGCTAAAATACTTTAGATACTCTTCTAAAGTATTTTGTTTTTTCGTTATTTTGTTGCGAAATATGGACTAAAAAAACTCAAATATTTCAGATATTTTTTTGTTTTTTTTTTCGTTATTTTGTTGCGAAATATGTAAAAAAACAGAAAACTCAAATATTTCAGATAATTTTTTGTTTTTTTTTCGTTATTTGTTTGCGAAATATGTACAAAAACAGAAAAATAAAATATTTAAGATACTTTTTGGTTTTTTTTCGTTATTTTGTTGCGAAATATGGACAAACACAGAAAAATCAAAAATTTGAGATACTTTTTTTTTCGTTATTTTGTTGCGAATATGGACAAAAACAGAAAACTCAAATATTTCAGATACTTTCTTGTTATTTTTTCGTTATTTTGTTGCGAAATATGGACAAAAACAGAACGCTACAATATTTCAGATGCTCCTTCGTTGTTTTTCCGTTATTTTGTTGCGAAATATGGACAAAAACAGAAAGCTACAATATTTCAGATACTCCTTCGTTGCTTTTCGTTATTTTGTTGCGAAATATGGACAAAAACAAAAAACTGAAATATTTCAGATACTTTTTGTTTTGTTATTTTGTTGCGAAATATGGACAAAAACAAAAAACTGAAATATTTCAGATAATTTTTTGTTTTTTTTTCGTTGTTTTGTTGCGAAATATGGACAAAAACAGAAAACTCAAATATTTTAGATACTTTCTTGTTTTTTTTTCCTTTATTTTGTTGCGAAATATGAACAAAAACAGAAAGCTCAAATATTTTAGATACTCTTTCATTGTTTTTTCGTTATTTTGTTGCAAATATGATCAAAAAAAACTCAAATATTTGAAATACTTTTTTGTTTGTTTTTTTTTCGTTATTTTGTTGCGAAATATGGACAAAAACAGAATGCTACAATATTTCAGATACTTTTTGTTTGGTTCTTTTGTTGCGACATATGGACAAAAACAAAAAAACTCAAATATTTCAAATAGTTTTTTGTTTATTTTTTCGTTGTTTTGTTGCGAAATATGGACAAAAGCAGAAAACTAAAATATTTCAGATACTCTTTCGTTGTTTTTTAGTTATTTTGTTGCGATATATTGACAAAAAAACTCAAATATTTGAGATACTTTTTTGTTTGTTTTTTTTTCGTTATTTTTGTTGCGAAATTTGGACAAAAACAAAAAACTCAAATATTTCAGATACTTTTTGTTTTGTTATTTTGTTGCGACATATGGACAAAAACAAAAAAACTCAAATATTTCAGATAGTTTTTTGTTTATTTTTCGTTGTTTTGTTGCGAAATATGGACAAAAGCAGAAAGCTAAAATATTTCAGATACTCTTTCGTTGTTTTTTCGTTATTTTGTTGCGAAATATAGACAAAAACAGAAAACTCAAATATTTCAGAGAATTTGTTGTTTTTTTCCGTTATTTTGTTGCGAAATATGGACAAAACTAGAAAAGTCAAATATTACAGATAATTTTTTTTTTGTTATTATGTTGGGAAATATGGACAAAAACAGAAAGTTTAAATATTTCAATTACTTTTATGTTTTTTTTTCGTTATTTTGTTGCGAAATATGGACAAAACCAGAAAACTCAAATATTTCAGATTCTTTCTGTTTTTTTCGATATTTAGTTGCGAAATATGGACAAAAGCAGAAAACTCAAATATTTCAGATAATTTCTTGCTATTTTTTCGTTATTTTATTGGGAAATATCGACAAAAACAGAAAATTCAAATATTTCAGATTCTTTTTGTTTTTTTCGATATTTAGTTGCGAAATACGGACAAAAACAGAAAACTCAAATATTTCAGATACTTTGTCGTGTTTTTTTTCGTTATTTTGTTGCGAAATATGGAGAAAAAAAGAAAACTCAAATATTTCAAATACTTTTTTTTTTTTCGTTATTTTATTCCGAAATATGGACAAAACAGAAAACTAAAATACTTCAGATACTTTTTTGTGTTTTTTTCGTTATTTTGTTGGGAAATATGGACAAAAACAGAAAACTCAAATATTTTAGAGTTTTTTTTTTTTTTTCGTTATTTTGTTGGGAAATATGGACAAAAACAGAAAACTCAAATATTTCAGAGAATTTGTTGTTTTTCCGTTATTTTGTTGCGAAATAGGGCCAAAACCAAAAACTAAAATATTTCAGATATTTATTTTTCGTTATTTTGTTGCGAAATATGGACAAAAATTGAAAACTAAAATATTTCAGATACGTTTTTGTTTGTTTTTTTCCTCATTTTGTTGAGAAATATGGACAAAAACAGAAAATTCAAATATTTCAGATTCTTTTTGTTTTTTTCGATATTTAGTTGCGAAATACGGATAAAAACAGAAAACTCAAATATTTCAGATACTTTGTCGTGTTTTTTTTTCGTTATTTTGTTGCGAAATATGGAGAAAAAAAGAAAACTTAAATATTTCAAATACTTTTTTTTTTTTTCGTTATTTTATTCCGAAATATGGACAAAACAGAAAACTAAAATACTTCAGATAGTTTTTTATATTTTTTTCGTTATTTTGTTGGGAAATATGGGACAAAAACAGAAAACTCAAATATTTCAGAAAATTTTTGGTTTTTTTCCGTTATATTGTTGCGAAATATAGACAAAACCAGAAAACTCAAATATTTCAGATAGTTTTTTGTTTTTTTTTTTCGTTATTTTGTTGCGAAATATGGACCAAAACAGAAAACTAAAATATTTCAAATAATATTTCAGAGAATTTGTTGTTTTTTTCCGTTTATTGTTGAGAAATATGGACAAAAGCAGAAAACTCAAATATTTCAGATAATTTTTTGTTTTTTTTTTCGTTATTTTGTTGTGAAGTATGGACAAAAAACAGAAAGCTAAAATATTTCAGATACTCTTTCGTTGTTTTTGCGTTATTTTGTTGCGAAATATGGACAAAAACAGAATACTCAAATATTTCAGATATTTTTTGGTTTTTTTTCGTTATTTTGTTGTGAAATATGGACAAAAACAGAAAACTCAAATATTTGAGATACTTCTTTTTTATTTTTTCGTTGCGAAATATGTACAAAAACAGAATACTCAAATATTTCAGATAGTTTTTTGTCTTTTTTTCGTTGTTTTGTTGCGAAATATGGACAACAATAGAAAACTCAAATATTTCAGACACTTTCTTGTTATTTTGTTGCGAAATATGGACAAACAGAAAGCTAAAATATTTCAGATACTCTTTCGTTGTTTTTTCTTTATTTTGTTGCGAAATATGGCCTAACAAAACTCAAATATTTCAGATATTTTTTTTTTTTGTTATTTTGTTGCGAAATATGGCAACAAAATAACGAAAGAAAACCAAAAAGTATCTTAAATAAACACAGAAAAATCATATTTCAAATACTTTTTTGTTTTTTTTCGTTATTTTGTTGCGAAATATGGACAAAAACAGAAAACTCATATATTTCAGATACTTTCTTGTTATTTTTTTCGTTATTTTGTTGCGAAATATGGACAAAAACAGAAAGCTACAATATTGGAGATACTCTTTCGTTGTTTTTTCGTTATTTTGTTGCGAAATATGGACAAAAACAGAAAACTCAAATATTTCAGATACTTTTTGTTTTACTATTTTGTTGCGAAATATGGACAAAAACAAAAAAACTCAAATATTTCAGATAATTTTTTGTTTTGTTCTCGTTGTTTTGTTGCGAAATATGGACAAAAACAGAAAACTCAAATATTTCAGATACTTTCTTGTTATTTTTTCGTTATTTTGTTGTGAAATATGAACAAAAACAGAAAGCTAAAATATTTTAGATAATCTTTCGTTGTTTTTTAGTTATTTTGTTGCGATATATTGACAAAAAAACTCAAATATTTGAGATACTTTTTTGTTTGTTTTTTTTTCGTTATTTTGTTGCGAAATTTGGACAAAAACAAAAAACTCAAATATTTCAGATACTTTTTGTTTTGTTATTTTGTTGCGACATATGGACAAAAACAAAAAAACTCAAATATTTAGATAGTTTTTTGTTTATTTTTCGTTGTTTTGTTGCGAAATATGGACAAAAGCAGAAAGCTAAAATATTTCAGATACTCTTTCGTTGTTTTTTCGTTATTTTGTTGCGAAATATGGACAAAAAAAACTTAAATATTTGAGATACTTTTTTTTTTTTTTCGTTATTTTGTTGCGAAATATGGGCAAAAACAGAAAACTCAAATATTTCAGATACTTCTTGTTTTGTTATTTTGTTGCGACATATAGACAAAAACAAAAAACTCAAATATTTCAGATAGTTTTTTGTTTTTTTTTTTCGTTGTTTTGTTGCGAAATATGGACAAAAACAGAAAACTCAAATATTTCAGATACTTTCTTGCTATTTTTTTGTTATTTTATTGGGAAATATGGACAAAAACAGAAAATTTTTTGTTTTTTTCGATATTTAGTTGCGAAATGCGGACAAAAACAGAAAACTCAAATATTTCAGATACTTTGTCGTGTGTTTTATCGTTATTTTGTTGCGAAATATGGCCAAAAAAAAAACTCAAATATTTCAAATACTTTTTTTTTTTTCGTTATTTTGTTCCGAAATATGGCGAAAACAGAAAACTAAAATACTTCCGATACTTTTTTGTTTTTTTTTCGCTTTTTGTTGCGAAATATGTACAAAAACAGAAAACTCAAATATGTCAGATACTTTTTTGTTTTTTTTTTGGTTATTTTGTTGCGAAATATGGACAAAAACAGAAAGCTACAATATTTCAGATACTCCTTCGTTGCTTTTCGTTATTTTGTTGCGAAATAAGGACAAAAACAGAAAACTAAAATATTTCAGATACTTTTTGTTTTGTTATTTTGTTGCGAAATATGGACAAAAACAAAAAACTGAAATATTTCAGATAATTTTTTGTTTTTTTTTCGTTGTTTTGTTGCGAAATATGGACAAAAACAGAAAACTCAAATATTTTAGATACTTTCTTGTTTTTTTTCCTTTATTTTGTTGCGAAATATGAACAAAAACAGAAAGCTCAAATACTTTAGATACTCTTTCATTGTTTTTTCGTTATTTTGTTGCAAATATGATCAAAAAAAAACTCAAATATTTGAAATACTTTTTTGTTTGTTTTTTTTTCGTTATTTTGTTGCGAAATATGGACAAAAACAGAATGCTACAATATTTCAGATACTTTTTGTTTTGTTCTTTTGTTGCGACATATGGACAAAAACAAAAAAACTCAAATATTTCAAATAGTTTTTTGTTTATTTTTTCGTTGTTTTGTTGCGAAATATGGACAAAAGCAGAAAACTAAAATATTTCAGATACTCTTTCGTTGTTTTTTCGTTATATTGTTGCGAAATATGGACAAAAAAAACTCAAATATTTGAGATACTTTTTTTTTTTTTCGTTATTTTGTTGCGACATATGTAAAAAAAACTCAAATATTTCAGATAGTTTTTTTTTTTTTTTCGTTGTTTTGTTACGAAATATGGACAAAAACAGAAAACTCAAATATTTCAGAGAATTTGTTGTCTTTTTCCGTTATTTTGTTAGGAAATATAGACAAAAACAGAAAACTCAAATATTTCAGAGAATTTGTTGTTTTTTTCCGTTATTTTGTTGCGAAATATGGACAAAACTAGAAAAGTCAAATATTACAGATAATTTTTTTTTTTGTTATTATGTTGGGAAATATGGACAAAAACAGAAAGTTTAAATATTTCAATTACTTTTATGTTTTTTTTTCGTTATTTTGTTGCGAAATATGGACAAAACCAGAAAACTCAAATATTTCAGATTCTTTCTGTTTTTTTCGATATTTAGTTGCGAAATATGGACAAAAGCAGAAAACTCAAATATTTCAGATAATTTCTTGCTATTTTTTCGTTATTTTATTGGGAAATATCGACAAAAACAGAAAATTCAAATATTTCAGATTCTTTTTGTTTTTTTCGATATTTAGTTGCGAAATACGGACAAAAACAGAAAACTCAAATATTTCAGATACTTTGTCGTGTTTTTTTTCGTTATTTTGTTGCGAAATATGGAGAAAAAAAGAAAACTCAAATATTTCAAATACTTTTTTTTTTTCGTTATTTTATTCCGAAATATGCACAAAACAGAAAACTAAAATACTTCAGATACTTTTTTTCGTTATTTTGTTGGGAAATATGGACAAAAACAGAAAACTCAAATATTTTAGAGTTTTTTTTTTTTTTCGTTATTTTGTTGGGAAATATGGACAAAAACAGAAAACTCAAATATTTCAGAGAATTTGTTGTTTTTCCGTTATTTTGTTGCGAAATAGGGCCAAAACCAAAAACTAAAATATTTCAGATATTTATTTTTCGTTATTTTGTTGCGAAATATGGACAAAAATTGAAAACTAAAATATTTCAGATACGTTTTTGTTTGTTTTTTTCCTCATTTTGTTGAGAAATATGGACAAAAACAGAAAATTCAAATATTTCAGATTCTTTTTGTTTTTTTCGATATTTAGTTGCGAAATACGGATAAAAACAGAAAACTCAAATATTTCAGATACTTTGTCGTGTTTTTTTTCGTTATTTTGTTGCGAAATATGGAGAAAAAAAGAAAACTTAAATATTTCAAATACTTTTTTTTTTTTCGTTATTTTATTCCGAAATATGGACAAAACAGAAAACTAAAATACTTCAGATAGTTTTTTATATTTTTTTCGTTATTTTGTTGGGAAATATGGACAAAAACAGAAAACTCAAATATTTCAGAAAATTTTTGGTTTTTTTTCCGTTATATTGTTGCGAAATATAGACAAAACCAGAAAACTCAAATATTTCAGATACTTTTTTGTTTTTTTTTCGTTATTTTGTTGCGAAATATGGACCAAAACAGAAAACTAAAATATTTCAAATAATATTTCAGAGAATTTGTTGTTTTTTTCCGTTTATTGTTGAGAAATATGGACAAAAGCAGAAAACTCAAATATTTCAGATAATTTTTTGTTTTTTTTTCGTTATTTTGTTGTGAAGTATGGACAAAAACAGAAAGCTAAAATATTTCAGATACTCTTTCGTTGTTTTTGCGTTATTTTGTTGCGAAATATGGACAAAAACAGAATACTCAAATATTTCAGATATTTTTTGGTTTTTTTTCGTTATTTTGTTGTGAAATATGGACAAAAACAGAAAACTCAAATATTTGAGATACTTCTTTTTTATTTTTTCGTTGCGAAATATGTACAAAAACAGAATACTCAAATATTTCAGATAGTTTTTTGTCTTTTTTTCGTTGTTTTGTTGCGAAATATGGACAACAATAGAAAACTCAAATATTTCAGACACTTTCTTGTTATTTTGTTGCGAAATATGGACAAACAGAAAGCTAAAATATTTCAGATACTCTTTCGTTGTTTTTTCTTTATTTTGTTGCGAAATATGGCCTAACAAAACTCAAATATTTCAGATATTTTTTTTTTTTGTTATTTTGTTGCGAAATATGGCAACAAAATAACGAAAGAAAACCAAAAAGTATCTTAAATAAACACAGAAAAATCATATTTCAAATACTTTTTTGTTTTTTTTCGTTATTTTGTTGCGAAATATGGACAAAAACAGAAAACTCATATATTTCAGATACTTTCTTGTTATTTTTTCGTTATTTTGTTGCGAAATATGGACAAAAACAGAAAGCTACAATATTGGAGATACTCTTTCGTTGTTTTTTTTGTTATTTTGTTGCGAAATATGGACAAAAACAGAAAACTCAAATATTTCAGATACTTTTTGTTTTACTATTTTGTTGCGAAATATGGACAAAAACAAAAAACTCAAATATTTCAGATAATTTTTTGTTTTGTTCTCGTTGTTTTGTTGCGAAATATGGACAAAAACAGAAAACTCAAATATTTCAGATACTTTCTTGTATCTGAGTTATTTTGTTGTGAAATATGAACAAAAACAGAAAGCTAAAATATTTTAGATAATCTTTCGTTGTTTTTTAGTTATTTTGTTGCGATATATTGACAAAAAAACTCAAATATTTGAGATACTTTTTTGTTTGTTTTTTTTTCGTTATTTTGTTGCGAAATTTGGACAAAAACAAAAAACTCAAATATTTCAGATACTTTTTGTTTTGTTATTTTGTTGCGACATATGGACAAAAACAAAAAAACTCAAATATTTCAGATAGTTTTTTGTTTATTTTTCGTTGTTTTGTTGCGAAATATGGACAAAAGCAGAAAGCTAAAATATTTCAGATACTCTTTCGTTGTTTTTTCGTTATTTTGTTGCGAAATATGGACAAAAAAAACTTAAATATTTGAGATACTTTTTTTTTTTTTCGTTATTTTGTTGCGAAATATGGGCAAAAACAGAAAACTCAAATATTTCAGATACTTCTTGTTTTGTTATTTTGTTGCGACATATAGACAAAAACAAAAAACTCAAATATTTCAGATAGTTTTTTGTTTTTTTTTTCGTTGTTTTGTTGCGAAATATGGACAAAAACAGAAAACTCAAATATTTCAGATACTTTCTTGCTATTTTTTTGTTATTTTATTGGGAAATATGGACAAAAACAGAAAATTTTTTGTTTTTTTCGATATTTAGTTGCGAAATGCGGACAAAAACAGAAAACTCAAATATTTCAGATACTTTGTCGTGTGTTTTATCGTTATTTTGTTGCGAAATATGGCCAAAAAAAAAACTCAAATATTTCAAATACTTTTTTTTTTTTCGTTATTTTGTTCCGAAATATGGCGAAAACAGAAAACTAAAATACTTCCGATACTTTTTTGTTTTTTTTTCGCTTTTTGTTGCGAAATATGTACAAAAACAGAAAACTCAAATATGTCAGATACTTTTTTGTTTTTTTTTTTGGTTATTTTGTTGCGAAATATGGACAAAAACAGAAAGCTACAATATTTCAGATACTCCTTCGTTGCTTTTCGTTATTTTGTTGCGAAATAAGGACAAAAACAGAAAACTAAAATATTTCAGATACTTTTTGTTTTGTTATTTTGTTGCGAAATATGGACAAAAACAAAAAACTGAAATATTTCAGATAATTTTTTGTTTTTTTTTCGTTGTTTTGTTGCGAAATATGGACAAAAACAGAAAACTCAAATATTTTAGATACTTTCTTGTTTTTTTTCCTTTATTTTGTTGCGAAATATGAACAAAAACAGAAAGCTCAAATACTTTAGATACTCTTTCATTGTTTTTTCGTTATTTTGTTGCAAATATGATCAAAAAAAAACTCAAATATTTGAAATACTTTTTTGTTTGTTTTTTTTTCGTTATTTTGTTGCGAAATATGGACAAAAACAGAATGCTACAATATTTCAGATACTTTTTGTTTTGTTCTTTTGTTGCGACATATGGACAAAAACAAAAAAACTCAAATATTTCAAATAGTTTTTTGTTTATTTTTTCGTTGTTTTGTTGCGAAATATGGACAAAAGCAGAAAACTAAAATATTTCAGATACTCTTTCGTTGTTTTTTCGTTATATTGTTGCGAAATATGGACAAAAAAAACTCAAATATTTGAGATACTTTTTTTTTTTTTCGTTATTTTGTTGCGACATATGTACAAAAAACTCAAATATTTCAGATAGTTTTTTTTTTTTTTTCGTTGTTTTGTTACGAAATATGGACAAAAACAGAAAACTCAAATATTTCAGAGAATTTGTTGTCTTTTTCCGTTATTTTGTTAGGAAATATAGACAAAAACAGAAAACTCAAATATTTCAGAGAATTTGTTGTTTTTTTCCGTTATTTTGTTGCGAAATATGGACAAAACTAGAAAAGTCAAATATTACAGATAATTTTTTTTTTGTTATTATGTTGGGAAATATGGACAAAAACAGAAAGTTTAAATATTTCAATTACTTTTATGTTTTTTTTTCGTTATTTTGTTGCGAAATATGGACAAAACCAGAAAACTCAAATATTTCAGATTCTTTCTGTTTTTTTTCGATATTTAGTTGCGAAATATGGACAAAAGCAGAAAACTCAAATATTTCAGATAATTTCTTGCTATTTTTTCGTTATTTTATTGGGAAATATCGACAAAAACAGAAAATTCAAATATTTCAGATTCTTTTTGTTTTTTTCGATATTTAGTTGCGAAATACGGACAAAAACAGAAAACTCAAATATTTCAGATACTTTGTCGTGTTTTTTTTCGTTATTTTGTTGCGAAATATGGAGAAAAAAAGAAAACTCAAATATTTCAAATACTTTTTTTTTTTCGTTATTTTATTCCGAAATATGGACAAAACAGAAAACTAAAATACTTCAGATACTTTTTTTTGTTATTTTGTTGGGAAATATGGACAAAAACAGAAAACTCAAATATTTTAGAGTTTTTTTTTTTTTTTCGTTATTTTGTTGGGAAATATGGACAAAAACAGAAAACTCAAATATTTCAGAGAATTTGTTGTTTTTCCGTTATTTTGTTGCGAAATAGGGCAAAACCAAAAACTAAAATATTTCAGATATTTATTTTTCGTTATTTTGTTGCGAAATATGGACAAAAATTGAAAACTAAAATATTTCAGATACGTTTTTGTTTGTTTTTTCCTCATTTTGTTGAGAAATATGGACAAAAACAGAAAATTCAAATATTTCAGATTCTTTTTGTTTTTTTCGATATTTAGTTGCGAAATACGGACAAAAAAAGAAAACTCAAATATTTCAGATACTTTGTCGTGTTTTTTTTCGTTATTTTGTTGCGAAATATGGAGAAAAAAAGAAAACTCGAATATTTCAAATACTTTTTTTTTTTCGTTATTTTATTCCGAAATATGGACAAAACAGAAAACTAAAATACTTCAGATACTTTTTTATATTTTTTTCGTTATTTTGTTGGGAAATATGGACAAAAACAGAAAACTCAAATATTTCAGAAAATTTTTGGTTTTTTTCCGTTATATTGTTGCGAAATATAGACAAAACCAGAAAACTCAAATATTTCAGATACTTTTTTGTTTTTTTTTCGTTATTTTGTTGCGAAATATGGACCAAAACAGAAAACTAAAATATTTCAAATAATATTTCAGAGAATTTGTTGTTTTTTTCCGTTATATTGTTGAGAAATATGGACAAAAGCAGAAAACTCAAATATTTCAGATAATTTTTTGTTTTTTTTTCGTTATTTTGTTGTGAAGTATGGACAAAAACAGAAAGCTAAAATATTTCAGATACTCTTTCGTTGTTTTTTCGTTATTTTGTTGCGAAATATGGACAAAAACAGAATACTCAAATATTTCAGATATTTTTTGGTTTTTTTTCGTTATTTTGTTGTGAAATATGGACAAAAACAGAAAACTCAAATATTTGAGATACTTCTTTTTTATTTTTTCGTTGCGAAATATGTACAAAAACAGAATACTCAAATATTTCAGATACTTTTTTGTTTTTTTTCGTTATTTTGTTGCGAAATATAGACAAAAACAAAAAACTCAAATATTTCAGATCCTTTTTGTTTCGTTATTTTGTTCCCAAATATGGACAAAAACAAAAAACTCAAATATTTCAGATAGTTTTTTGTCTTTTTTTCGTTGTTTTGTTGCGAAATATGGACAAAAATAGAAAACTCAAATATTTCAGACACTTTCTTGTTATTTTGTTGCGAAATATGGACAAACAGAAAGCTAAAATATTTCAGATACTCTTTCGTTGTTTTTTCTTTCTTTTGTTGCGAAATATGGCCTAAAAAAACTCAAATATTTCAGATATTTTTTTTTTTTTTGTTATTTTGTTGCGAAATATGGCAACAAAATAACGAAAGAAAACCAAAAAGTATCTTAAATAAACACAGAAAAATCATATTTCAAATACTTTTTTGTTTTTTTTCGTTATTTTGTTGCGAAATATGGACAAAAACAGAAAACTCATATATTTCAGATACTTTCTTGTTATTTTTTCGTTATTTTGTTGCGAAATATGGACAAAAACAGAAAGCTACAATATTGGAGATACTCTTTCGTTGTTTTTTCGTTATTTTGTTGCGAAATATGGACAAAAACAGAAAACTCAAATATTTCAGATACTTTTTGTTTTACTATTTTGTTGCGAAATATGGACAAAAACAAAAAACTCAAATATTTCAGATAATTTTTTGTTTTGTTCTCGTTGTTTTGTTGCGAAATATGGACAAAAACAGAAAACTCAAATATTTCAGATACTTTCTTGTTATTTTTTCGTTATTTTGTTGTGAAATATGAACAAAAACAGAAAGCTAAAATATTTTAGATAATCTTTCGTTGTTTTTTAGTTATTTTGTTGCGATATATTGACAAAAAAACTCAAATATTTGAGATACTTTTTTGTTTGTTTTTTTTTCGTTATTTTGTTGCGAAATTTGGACAAAAACAAAAAACTCAAATATTTCAGATACTTTTTGTTTTGTTATTTTGTTGCGACATATGGACAAAAACAAAAAAACTCAAATATTTCAGATAGTTTTTTGTTTATTTTTCGTTGTTTTGTTGCGAAATATGGACAAAAGCAGAAAGCTAAAATATTTCAGATACTCTTTCGTTGTTTTTTCGTTATTTTGTTTATTTTTAAAAAAAACTTAAATATTTGAGATACTTTTTTTTTTTTTTCGTTATTTTGTTGCGAAATATGGACAAAAACAGAAAACTCAAATATTTCAGATACTTATTGTTTTGTTATTTTGTTGCGACATATAGACAAAAACAAAAAACTCAAATATTTCAGATAGTTTTTTGTTTTTTTTTTTCGTTGTTTTGTTGCGAAATATGGACAAAAACAGAAAACTCAAATATTTCAGAGAATTTGTTGTCTTTTTTCCGTTATTTTGTTGGGAAATATGGACAAAAACAGAAAACTCAAATATTTCAGAGAATTTGTTGTTTTTTCCCGTTATTTTGTTGCGAAATATGGACAAAACCAGAAAACTCAAATATTACAGATAATTTTTTTTTGGTTATTTTGTTGGGAAATATGGACAAAATCAGAAAACTCAAATATTTCAGATACTTTCTTGCTATTTTTTTGTTATTTTATTGGGAAATATGGACAAAAACAGAAAATTTTTTGTTTTTTTCGATATTTAGTTGCGAAATGCGGACAAAAACAGAAAACTCAAATATTTCAGATACTTTGTCGTGTTTTTTATCGTTATTTTGTTGCGAAATATGGCCAAAAAAAAAACTCAAATATTTCAAATACTTTTTTTTTTTTCGTTATTTTGTTCCGAAATATGGAGAAAACAGAAAACTAAAATACTTCCGATACTTTTTTGTTTTTTTTTTCGCTTTTTGTTGCGAAATATGTACAAAAACAGAAAACTCAAATATTTCAGATACTTTTTTGTTTTTTTTTTCGTTATTTTGTTGTGAAATATGGACAAAAACAAAAAACTCAAATATTTCAGATACTTTTTTTTTCGTTATTTTGTTCCGAAATATGGACAAAAACAAAAAACTCAAATATTTCAGATAGTTTTTTGTTTTTTTTTTCGTTGTTTTGTTGCGAAATATGGACAACAATAGAAAACTCAAATATTTCAGACACTTTCTTGTTATTTTTTCGTCATTTTGTTGCGAAATATGGACAAACAGAAAACTAACATATTTCAGATACTCTTTCGTTGTTTTTTTGTTATTTTGTTGCGAAATATGGACTAAAAAAACTCAAATATTTCAGATACTTTTTTGTTTTTTTTTCGTTATTTTGTTGCGAAATATGTACAAAAACAGAAAACTCAAATATTTCAGATACTTTTTTGTTTTTTTTTCGTTATTTTGTTGCGAAATATGTACAAAAACAGAAAAATAAAATATTTAAGATACTTTTTGCTTTTTTTTCGTTATTTTTTTGAGAAATGTGGACAAACACAGAAAAATGAAATATTTCAGATACTTTTTTGTTTTTTTTTGCATTATTTAGTTGCGAAATATGGACAGAAAACTCAAATATTTCAGATACTTTTTGTTTTGTTATTTTGTTGCGAATTATGGACAAAAACAAAAAACTCATATATTTCAGATAATTTTTTGTTTTGTTTTCTTTGTTTTGTTGCGAAATATGGACAAAAACAGAAAACTCAAATATTTCAGATACTTTCTTGTTATTTTTTCGTTATTTAGTTGCGAAATATAAACAAAAACAGAAAGCTAAAATATTTCAGAGAATTTGTTGTTTTTCGTTATTTTGTTGCGAAATATGGACAAAAAAAACTTAAATATTTGAGATACTTTTTTGTTTGTTTTTTTTCGTTATTTTGTTGCGAAATATGGACAAAAACAGAAAACTCAAATATTTCAGATACTTTTTGTTTTGTTATTTTGTTGCGACATATGGACAAAAACAAAAAACTCAAATATTTCAGATAGCTTTTTGTTTTTTTTTTCGTTGTTTTGTTGCAAAATATGTCCAAAAACAGAAAACTCAAATATTTCAGAGAATTTGTTGTCTTTTTTCCGTTATTTTGTTGGGAAATATGGACAAAAACAGAAAACTCAAATATTTCAGAGAATTTGATGTTTTTTCCCGTTATTTTGTTGCGAAATATGGACAAAACCAGAAAACTCAAATATTACAGATAATTTTTTTTTTGTTATTTTGTTGGGAACTATGGACAAAAACAGAAAGTTTAAATATTTCAATTACTTTTATGTTTTTTTTTCGTTATTTTGTTGCGAAATATGGACAAAAACAGAAAACTTAAATATTTCAGATTCTTTCTGTTTTTTTCGATATTTAGTTGCGAAATATGAACAAAATCAGAAAACTCAAATATTTCAGATACTTTCTTGCTATTTTTTTGTTATTTTATTGGGAAATATGGACAAAAACAGAAAATTCAAATATTTCAGATTCTTTTTGTTTTTTTTCGATATTTAGTTGCGAAATGCGGACAAAAACAGAAAACTCAAATATTTCAGTTACTTTTTTGTTTTTTTTTCGTTATTTTGTTGCGAAATATGGACAAAAACAAAAAACTCAAATATTTCAGATACTTTTTGTTTCGTTATTTTGTTCCGAAATATGGACAAAAACAAAAAACTCAAATATTTCAGATAGTTTTTTGTTTTTTTTTTCGTTATTTTGTTGCGAAATATGCAAAAACAGAAAACTCAAATATTTCAGATACTTTTTTGTTTTTTTCGATATTTTGTTGCGAAATATGTACAAAAACAGAAAAATAAAATATTTAAGATACTTTTTGGTTTTTTTTCGATATTTAGTTGCGAAATGCGGACAAAAACAGAAAACTCAAATATTTCAGACACTTTCTTGTTATTTTTTCGTCATTTTGTTGCGAAATATGGACAAACAGAAAGCTAACATATTTTGTTGCGAATTATGGACAAAAACAAAAAACTCATATATTTCAGATAATTTTTTGTTTTGTTTTCGTTGTTTTGTTGCGAAATATGGACAAAAACAGAAAACTGAAATATTTCAGATACTTTCTTGTTATTTTTTCGTTATTTTGTTGCGAAATATGAACAAAAACAGAAAGCTAAAATATTTTAGATATTTTTTGGTTTTTTTTCGTTATTTTTTTGCGAAATATGGACAAACACAGAAAAATCAATTATTTCATATACTTTTTTGTTTTTTTTTTTCGTTATTTTGTTGCAAAATATGGACAAAAACCGAAAACTCAAATATTTCAGATACTTTCTTGTTATTTTTTCGTTATTTTGTAGCGAAATATGGACAAAAACAGAAAAATAAAATATTTAAGATATTTTTTGGTTTTTTTTCGTTATTTTTTTGCGAAATATGGACAAACACAGAAAAATCAATTATTTCATATACTTTTTTGTTTTTTTTTCGTTATTTTGTTGCAAAGTATGGACAAAAACAGAAAACTCAAATATTTCAGATACTTTCTTGTTATTTTTTCGTTATTTTGTTGCGAAATATGGACAAAAACAGAAAGCTACAATATTTCAGATACTCTTTCGTTGTTTTTTTGTTATTTTGTTGCGAAATATGGACAAAAACAGAAAACTCAAATATTTCAGATACTTTTTTGTTTCTTTTTTTTCGTTATTTTGTTCCGAAATATGGACAAAAACAAAAAACTCAAATATTTCAGATAGTTTTTTGTTTTTTTTTTCGTTATTTTGTTGCGAAATATGCAAAAACAGAAAACTCAAATATTTCAGATACTTTTTTGTTTTTTTCGTTATTTTGTTGCGAAATATGTACAAAAACAGAAAAATAAAATATTTAAGATATTTTTTGGTGTTTTTTCGTTATTTTTTTGCGAAATATGGACAAACACAGAAAAATCAATTATTTCATATACTTTTTTTTTTTTTTTTTTCGTTATTTTGTTGCAAAATATGGACAAAAACAGAAAACTCAAATATTTCAGATACTTTCTTGTTATTTTTTCGTTATTTTGTTGCGAAATATGGACAAAAACAGAAAGCTACAATATTTCAGATACTCTTTCGTTGTTTTTTTGTTATTTTGTTGCGAAATATGGACAAAAACAGAAAACTCAAATATTTCAGATACTTTTTGTTTTGTTATTTTGTTGCGAATTATGGACAAAAACAAAAAACTCATATATTTCAGATAATTTTTTGTTTTGTTTTCGTTGTTTTGTTGCGAAATATGGACAAAAACAGAAAACTGAAATATTTCAGATACTTTCTTGTTATTTTTTCGTTATTTTGTTGCGAAATATGAACAAAAACAGAAAGCTAAAATATTTTAGATACTCTTTCGTTGTTTTTTCGTAATTTTGTTGCGAAATATAGACAAAAAAAACTCAAATATTTGAGATACTTTTTTGTTTCTTTTTTTTCGTTATTTTGTTGCGAAATATGGACAAAAACAGAAAACTCAAATATTTCAGAGACTTTGTTGTTTTTTTCCGTTATTTTGTTGCGAAATATGGACAAAACCAGAAAACTCAAATATTACAGATACTTTTTGTTTTGTTATTTTGTTGCGACATATGGACAAAAACAAAAAAACTCAAATATTTCAGATAGTTTTTTGTTTATTTTTCGTTTTTTTGTTGCGAAATATGGACAAAAGCAGAAAGCTAAAATATTTCAGATACTCTTTCGTTGTTTTTTCGTTATTTTGTTGCAAAATATGGACAAAAACAGAAAACTCAAATATTTCAGATACTTTTTGTTTTGTTATTTTGTTGCGACATATGGACAAAAACAAAAAACTCAAATATTTCAGATAGTTTTTTGTTTTTTTTTCGTTTTTTTGTTGCAAAATATGGACAAAAACAGAAAACTCAAATATTTCAGAGAATTTGTTGTCTTTTTTCCGTTATTTTGTTGGAAAATATGGACAAAAACAGAAAACTCAAATATTTCAGAGAATTTGATGTTTTTTCCCGTTATTTTGTTGCGAAATATGGACAAAACCAGTAAACTCAAATATTACAGATAATTTTTTTTTGGTTATTTTGTTGGGAAATATGGACAAAAACAGAAAGTTTAAATATTTCAATTACTTTTATGTTTTTTTTTCGTTATTTTGTTGCGAAATATGGACAAAAACAGAAAACTTAAATATTTCAGATTCTTTCTGTTTTTTTCGATATTTAGTTGCGAAATATGGACAAAATCAGAAAACTCAAATATTTCAGATACTTTCTTGCTATTTTTTTGTTATTTTATTGGGAAATATGGACAAAAACAGAAAATTCAAATATTTCAGATTCTTTTTGTTTTTTTCGATATTTAGTTGCGAAATGCGGACAAAAACAGAAAACTCAAATATTTCAGATACTTTTTGTTTTTTTTTCGTTATTTTGTTGCGAAATACGGACAAAAACAAATATCAAATATTTCAGATACTTTTTGTTTCGTTATTTTGTTCCGAAATATGGACAAAAACAAAAAAACTCAAATATTTCAGATAGTTTTTTGTTTATTTTTCGTTGTTTTCTTGCAAAATATGGACAACAATAGAAAACTCAAATATTTCAGACACTTTCTTGTTATTTTTTCGTCATTTTGTTGCGAAATATGGACAAACAGAAAGCTAACATATTTCAGATACTCTTTCGTTGTTTTTTCGTTATTTTGTTGCGAAATATGGACTAAAAAAACTCAAATATTTCAGATACTTTTTTGTTTTTTTTCGTTATTTTGTTGCGAAATATGTACAAAAACAGAAAACTCAAATATTTCAGATACTTTTTTGTTTTTTTTCGTTATTTTGTTGCGAAATATGTACAAAAACAGAAAAATAAAATATTTAAGATACTTTTTGGTTATTTTTCGTTATTTTTTTGCGAAATATGGACAAACACAGAAAAATCAATTATTTCTGATACTTTTTTGTTTTTTTTTTCGTTATTTTGTTGCGAAATATGGACAAAAACAGAAAACTCAAATATTTCAGATACTTTCTTGTTATTTTTTCGTTATTTTGTTGCGAAATATGGACAAAAACAGAAAGCTACAATATTTCAGATACTCTTTCGATGTTTTTTTGTTATTTTGTTGCGAAATATGGACAAAAACAGAAAACTCAAATATTTCAGATACTTTTTGTTTTGTTATTTTGTTGCGAATTATGGACAAAAACAAAAAACTCATATATTTCAGATAATTTTTTGTTTTGTTTTCGTTGTTTTGTTGCGAAATATGGACAAAAACAGAAAACTCAAATATTTCAGATACTTTCTTGTTATTTTTTCGTTATTTTGTTGCGAAATATGAACAAAAACAGAAAGCTAAAATATTTTAGATATTCTTTCGTTGTTTTTTCGTTATTTTGTTGCGAAATATGGACAAAAAAACTCAAATATTTGAGATACTTTTTTGTTTGTTTTTTTTCGTTATTTTGTTGCGAAATATGGACAAAAACAGAAAACTCAAATATTTCAGAGAATTTGTTGTTTTTTTCCGTTATTTTGTTGCGAAATATGGACAAAACCAGAAAACTCAAATATTACAGATAATTTGTTTTTTTTTGATTTTGTTGGGAAATATGGACAAAAACAGAAAGTTTAAATATTTCAATTACTTTTATGTTTTTTTTCGTTATTTTGTTGCGAAATATGGACAAAAACAGAAAACTCAAATATTTCAGATACTTTCTTGTTATTTTTTCGTTATTTTGTTGCGAAATATGAACAAAACCAGAAAGCTAAAATATTTTAGATACTCTTTCGTTGTTTTTTCGTTATTTTGTTGCGAAATATGGACAAAAAAAAACTCAAATATTTGAGATACTTTTTTGTTTGTTTTTTTCGTTATTTAGTTGCGAAATATGGACAAAAACAGAAAACTCAAATATTTCAGATACTTTGTCGTGTTTTTTATCGTTATTTTGTTGCGAAATATGGACAAAACAGAAAACAAAAATACTTCAGATACTTTTTTGTGTTTTTTTCGTTATTTTATTGGGAAATATGGACAAAAACTGAAAACTCAAATATTTCAGAGAATTTGTTGCTTTTTTCCGTTATTTTGTTACGAAATATGGACAAAACCAGAAAACTTAAATATTTGAGATACTTTTTTTCGTTATTTTGTTGCGAAATATGGATAAAAACAGAAAACTCAAATATTTCAGATTCTTTTTTTTTTATATTTAGTTGCGAAATATGGACAAAAACAGAAAACTCAAATATTTTAGAGAATTTGTTGTTTTTTTCCGTTATTTTGTTGGGAAATATGGACAAAAACAGAAAACTCAAATATTTCAGATACTTTAATGTTTTTTTTCGTTATATTATTGCGAAATATGGACAAAAATCGATGGCTCAAATATTTCAGATATTTTTATGTTTTTTGTTTCGTTATTTTGTCGAGAAATATGGACAAAAACAGAAAACTCAAATATTTTAGAGAATTTGTTTTTTTTCCCGTTATTTTGTTGGGAAATGTGGACAAAAACAGAAAACTCAAATATTTCAGATTCTTTTTGTTTTTATATTTAGTTGCGAAATATGTACAAAAATAGAAAACTCAAATATTTCATATAATTTCTTGTTATTTTTTCGTTGTTTTGTTGCGAAATATGGACAAAAACAGAAAACTAAAATATTTCAGATACTTTTTGTTTGTTTTTTTCCTTATTTTGTTGAGAAATATGGAGAAAAGCAGAAAATTCAAATATTTTAGATACTTTTCTGTTTTTTTTGTTATATTATTGCGAAATATGGACAAAACATGAAGAGTCAAATATATCAGATATTTTTTTGTTTTTTGTTTCGTTATTTTGTCGAAAAATGTGGACAAAAATAGAAAACTCAAATATTTTAGAGTATTTGGTGTGTTTTTCCGATATTTTGTTGGGAAATATGGACAAAAACAGAAAATTCAAATATTTCAGATACTTTTATGTTTTTTTTTTCGTTATATTATTGCGAAATATGGACAAAACACGAAGACTCAAATATTTCAGATATTTTTTTTGTTTTTTGTTTCGTTATTTTGTCGAGAAATATGGACAAAAACAGAAAACTCAAATATTTTAGAGAATTTGTTTTTTTTCCGTTATTTTGTTGGGAAATATGGACAAAAACAGAAAACTCAAATATTTTAGAGAATTTGTTGTTTTTTTCCGTTATTTTGTTGGGAAATATGGACAAAAACAGAAAACTCAAATATTTCAGATACTTTTATGTTTTTTTTCGTTATATTATTGCGAAATATGGACAAAAATCGATGGCTCAAATATTTCAGATATTTTTATGTTTTTTGTTTCGTTATTTTGTCGAGAAATATGGACAAAAACAGAAAACTCAAATATTTTAGAGAATTTGTTTTTTTCCCGTTATTTTGTTGGGAAATATGGACAAAAATAGAAAACTCAAATATTTTAGAGAATTTGTTTTTTTTTCCCGTTATTTTGTTGGGAAATGTGGACTAAAATAGAAAATTCAAATATTTCAGATTCTTTTTTTTTTTATATTTAGTTGCGAAATATGTACAAAAATAGAAAACTCAAATATTTCATATAATTTCTTGTTATTTTGTCGTTGTTTTGTTGCGAAATATGGACAAAAACAGAAAACTAAAATATTTCAGATACTTTTTGTTTGTTTTTTTCCTTATTTTGTTGAGAAATATGGAGAAAAGCAGAAAATTCAAATATTTCAGATACTTTTTTGTTTTTTTTCGTTATAGTATTGCGAAATATGGACAAAACACGAAGACTCAATTATTTCCGATATTTTTTTGTTTTTTGTTTCGTTATTTTGTCGAGAAATATGGACAAAAATAGAAAACTCAAATATTTTAGAGAATTTGTTTTTTTTTCCCGTTATTTTGTTGGGAAATGTGGACAAAAATAGAAAACTCAAATATTTCAGATTCTTTTTTTTTTTTATATTTAGTTGCGAAATATGTACAAAAATAGAAAACTCAAATATTTCATATAATTTCTTGTTATTTTTTCGTTGTTTTGTTGCTAAATATGGACAAAAACAGAAAACTAAAATATTTCAGATACTTTTTGTTTGTTTTTTTCCTTATTTTGTTGAGAAATATGGAGAAAAGCAGAAAATTCAAATATTTCAGATACTTTTTTGTTTTTTTTCGTTATATTATTGCGAAATATGGAGACTCAAATATACAAAACACGAAGACTCAAATATTTCCGATATTTTTTTGTTTTTTGTTTCGTTATTTTATCGAAAAATGTGGACAAAAATAGAAAACTAAAATATTTTAGAGAATTTGGTGTGTTTTTCCGATATTTTGTTGGAAATATGGACAAAAACAGAAAATTCAAATATTTCAGATACTTTTATGTTTTTTTTTTCGTTATATTATTGCGAAATATGGACAAAACACGAAGACTCAAATATTTCAGATATTTTCTTGTTATTTTTTTGTTGTTTTGTTGCGAAATATGGACAAAAACGGAAAACTAAAATATTTCAGATATTTTTTCGTTTTTTTTCGTTATTTTGTTGCGAAATATGGACAAAAACAGAAAACTCAAAAATTTCAGATAGTTTTTTGTTTGTTTTTCGTTATTTTGTTCCGAAATATGGACAAAAATGGAAAACTCAAATATTTCAGATACTTTCTTGTTATTTTTTTGATTTTTGTTGCGAAATATGGACAAAAAATGAAAACTCAAATATTTCAGATACTTTCTTGTTATTTTTTTGTTGTTTTGTTGCGAAATATGGACAAAAACGGAAAACTAAAATATTTCAGATACTTTTTCATTTTTTTTTCGTTATTTTGTTGCGAAATATGTACAAAAACAGAAAACTCAAATATTTCAGATACATTTTTGTTTGTTTTTCGTTATTTTGTTGCGAAATATGTACAAAAACCGAAAAATAAAATATTTAAGATACACAGAAAAATCAAATATTTCAGATACTTTTTTGTTTTTTTTTTCGTTATTTTGTTGCGAAATATGGACAAAAACAGAAAAGTCAAATATTTCAGATACTTTTTGTTTTGTTATTTTGTTGCGAAATATGGACAAAAACGAAAAACTCAAATATTTCAGATAATTTTTGTTTTTTTTTCGTTGTTTTGTTGCGAAATATGGACAAAAACAGAAAACAAAAATATTTCAGATACTTTCTTGTTATTTTTTCGTTAGTTTGTTGCGAAATATGAACAAAAACAGAAAGCTAAAATATTTTAGATACTCTTTCGTTGTTTTTTCGTTATTTTGTTGCGAAATATGGACAAAAAAAACTGAAATATTCGAGATACTTTTTTGTTTGTTTTTTTTCGTTATTTTGTTGCGAAATATGAACAAGAACAGAAAACTCAAATATTTCAGATACTTTTTGTTTTCTTATTTTGTTGCGACATATGGACAAAAACAAAAAAACTCAAATATTTCAAATAGTTTTTTGTTTATTTTTTCGTTGTTTTGTTGCGAAATATGGACAAAATCAGAAAGCTAAAATATTTCAGATACTATTTCGTTGTTTTTTCGTTATTTTGTTGCGAAATATGGACAAAAAAAACTCAAATATTTGAGATACTTTTTTATTTGTTTTTTTTTTCGTTATTTTGTTGCGAAATATGGACAAAAACAGAAAACTCAAATATTTCAGATACTTTTTGTTTTGTTATTTTGTTGCGACATATGGACAAAAATAAAAAACTCAAATATTTCAGATAGTTTTTTGTTTTTTTTTTTCGTTGTGTTGTTGCGAAATATGGACAAACAAAGAAAACTCAAATATTTCAGAGAATTTGTTGTCTTTTACCGTTATTTTGTTAGGAAATATGGACAAAAACAGAAAACTCAAATATTTCAGAGAATTTGTGGTTTTTTCCGTTATTTTGTTGCGAAATATGGACAAAACCAGAAAACTCAAATATTACAGATAATTTTTTTTTGTTATTTTGTTGGGAAATATGGACAAAAACAGAAAGTTTAAATATTTCAATTACTTTTATGTTTTTTTTTCGTTATTTTGTTGCGAAATATGGACAAAAACAGAAAACTCAAAAATTTCAGATACTTTTTTGTTTTTTTTCCGTTATTTTGTTCCGAAATATGGACAAAAATGGAAAACTCAAATATTTCAGATACTTTCTTGTTATTTTTTTGATTTTTGTTGCGAAATATGGACAAAAAATGAAAACTCAAATATTTCAGATACTTTCTTGCTATTTTTTTGTTGTTTTGTTGCGAAATATGGACAAAAACGGAAAACTAAAATATTTCACATACTTTTTCATTTTTTTTTCGTTATTTTGTTGCGAAATATGTACAAAAACAGAAAACTCAAATATTTCAGATACATTTTTGTTTGTTTTTCGTTATTTTGTTGCGAAATATGTACAAAAACCGAAAAATAAAATATTTAAGATACACAGAAAAATCAAATATTTCAGATACTTTTTTGTTTTTTTTTTCGTTATTTTGTTGCGAAATATGGACAAAAACAGAAAAGTCAAATATTTCAGATACTTTTTGTTTTGTTATTTTGTTGCGAAATATGGACAAAAACGAAAAACTCAAATATTTCAGATAATTTTTGTTTTTTTTTCGTTGTTTTGTTGCGAAATATGGACAAAAACAGAAAACAAAAATATTTCAGATACTTTCTTGTTATTTTTTCGTTAGTTTGTTGCGAAATATGAACATAAACAGAAAGCTAAAATATTTTAGATACTCTTTCGTTATTTTGTTGCGAAATATGGACAAAAAAAACTGAAATATTCGAGATACTTTTTTGTTTGTTTTTTTTCGTTATTTTGTTGCGAAATATGAACAAGAACAGAAAACTCAAATATTTCAGATACTTTTTGTTTTCTTATTTTGTTGCGACATATGGACAAAAACAAAAAAACTCAAATATTTCAAATAGTTTTTTGTTTATTTTTTCGTTGTTTTGTTGCGAAATATGGACAAAAGCAGAAAGCTAAAATATTTCAGATACTATTTCGTTGTTTTTTCGTTATTTTGTTGCGAAATATGGACAAAAAAAACTCAAATATTTGAGATACTTTTTTGTTTGTTTTTTTTTCGTTATTTTGTTGCGAAATATGGACAAAAACAGAAAACTCAAATATTTCAGATACTTTTTGTTTTGTTATTTTGTTGCGACATATGGACAAAAATAAAAAACTCAAATATTTCAGATAGTTTTTTGTTTTTTTTTTCGTTGTGTTGTTGCGAAATATGGACAAACAAAGAAAACTCAAATATTTCAGAGAATTTGTTGTCTTTTACCGTTATTTTGTTAGGAAATATGGACAAAAACAGAAAACTAAAATATTTCAGAGAATTTGTGGTTTTTTCCGTTATTTTGTTGCGAAATATGGACAAAACCAGAAAACTCAAATATTACAGATAATTTTTTTTTGTTATTTTGTTGGGAAATATGGACAAAAACAGAAAGTTTAAATATTTCAATTACTTTTATGTTTTTTTTTCGTTATTTTGTTGCGAAATATGGACAAAAACAGAAAACTCATATATTTCAAATACTTTTTTTTTTTTTATTTTGTTGCGAAATATGGACAAAACAGAAAACTAAAATACTTCAGATACTATTTTGTGTTTTTTTCGTTATTTTGTTGGGAAATATGGACAAAAACAGAAAACTCAAATATTTCAGAGAATTTGTTGCTTTTTTCCGTTATTTGGTTGCGAAATATGGACAAAACCAGAAAGTTCAATTATTTCAGATATTTTTTTGTTTTTTGTTTCGTTATTTTGTCGAGAAATATGGACACAAACAGAAAACTCAAATATTTTAGAGAATTTGTTGTTTTTTCCGTTATTTTGTTGGGAAATATGGACAAAAACAGAAAACTCAAATATTTCAGATACTTTTATGTTTTTTTTTTCGTTATATTATTGCGAAATATGGACAAAAAACGATGGCTCAAATATTTCAGATATTTTTTTGTTTTTTGTTTCGTTATTTTGTCGAGAAATATGGACACAAACTGAAAACTCAAATATTTTAGAGAATTTGTTGTTTTTTTCCGTTATTTTGTTGGGAAATATGGACAAAAACAGAAAACTCAAATATTTCAGATACTTTTATGTTTTTTTTTTCGTTATATTATTGCGAAATATGGACAAAACACGAAGACTCAAATATTTCAGATATTTTTTTGTTTTTTGTTTCGTTATTTTGTCGAGAAATATGGACTAAAATAAAAAACTCAAATATTTTAGAGAATTTGTTGTTTTTTTCCATTATTTTGGTGGGAAATATGGACAAAAACAGAAAACTCAAATATTTCAGATACTTTGATGTTTTTTTCGATATTTAGTTGCGATATATGGACAAAAGCAGAAAACTCAAATATTTCAGATACTTTCTTGCTATTTTTTTGTTATTTTATTGGGAAATATGGACAAAAACAGAAAATTCAAATATTTCATATTCTTTTTTTTTTTCGATATTTAGTTGCGAAATGCGGACAAAAACAGAAAACTGAAATATTTCAGATACTTTGTCGTGTTTTTTATCGTTATTTTGTTGCGAAATATGGACAAAAAAAAAACTGAAATATTTCAACTACTTTTTTTTTTCGTTATTTTGTTCCGAAATATGGACAAAACAGAAAACTAAAATACTTCAGATACTTTTTTGTTTTTTTTTCGTTATTTTGTTGCGAAATATGGACAACAATAGAAACCTCAAATATTTCAGACACTTTGTTGTTATTTTTTCGTCATTTTGTTGCAAAATATGGACAAACAGAAAGCTAACATATTTCAGATACTCTTTCGTTGTTTTTTCGTTATTATGTTGCGAAATTTGGACTAAAAAATCTCAAATATTTCAGATATTTTTTTGTTTTTTTTTTCGTTATTTTGTTGCGAAATATGTACAAAAACAGAAAACTGAAATATTTCAGATACTTTTTTGTTTTTTTTTTCGTTATTTTGTTGCGAAATATGGACAAAAACAGAAAGCTACAATATTTCAGATACTCTTTCGTTGTTTTTTCGTTATTTTGTTGCGAAATATGGACAAAAACAGAAAACTCAAATATTTCAGATACTTTTTGTATTGTTATTTTGTTGCGAATTATTGACAAAAATAAAAAACTCATATATTTCAGATAATTTTTTGTTTTTTTTCGTTGTTTTGTTGCGAAATATGGACAAAAACAGAAAACTGAAATATTTCAGATACTTTCTTGTTATTTTTTCATTATTTTGTTGCGAAATATGAACAAAAACAGAAACCTAAAATATTTTAGATACTCTTTCGTTGTTTTTTCGTTATTTTGTTGCGAAATATGGAAAAAAACTCTAATATTTGAGATACTTTTTTGTTTGTTTTTTTTTCGTTATTTTGTTGCGAAATATGGACAAAAAAAACTCAAATATTTAAGATACTTTTTTGTGTTTTTTTTCGTTATTTTGTTGCGAAATATGGACAAAAACAGAAAACTCAAATATTTCAGATTTTTTTTGTTTTTTTTTCGGTGTTTTGTTGCGAAATATGGACACAAACAGAAAACTCAAATTATTCAGAGAATTTGTTGTCTTTTTCCGTTATTTTGTTGGGAAATATGGACAAAAACAGAAAACTCAAATATTTCAGAGAATTTGTTGTTTTTTTCCGTTATTTTGTTGCGAAATATGGACAAAAACAGAAAACTTAAATATTTCAGATTCTTTCTGTTTTTTTCAATATTTAGTTGCGAAATATCGACAAAAGCAGAAAACTCAAATATTTCAGATACTTTCTTGCTATTTTTTCGTTATTTTATTGGGAAATTTGGACAAAAACAGAAAATTCAAATATTTCAGATTCTTTTTGTTTTTTTTCGATATTTAGTTGCGAAATGCGGACAAAAACAGAAAACTCACATATTTCAGATACTTTGTCGTGTTTTTTATCGTTATTTTGTTGCGAAATATGGACAAAAAATGAAAACTCAAATATTTCAAATACTTTTTTTTTTCGTTATTTTGTTCCGAAATATGGACAAAACAGAAAACTAAAATACTTCAGATACCTTTTTGTGTTTTTTTCATTATTTTGTTGGGAAATATGGACAAAAACAGAAAACTCAAATATTTCAGAGAATTTGTTGCTTTTTTCCGTTATTTTGTTACGAAATATGGACAAAACCAGAAAACTTAAATATTTGAGATACTTTTTTTCGTTATTTTGTTGCAAAATATGGACAAAACCAGAAAGCTCAAATATTTCAGATATTTTTTTGTTTTTTGTTTCATTATTTTGTCGAAAAATATGGACAAAAACAGAAAACTCAAATATTTTAGAGAATTTGTTGTTTTTTTCCGTTATTTTGTTGGGAAATAAGGACAAAAACAGAAAACTCAAATATTTCAGATAGATTTATGTTTTTTTTCCGTTATATTATTGCGAAATATGGACAAAAAACGGTGGCTCAAATATTTCAGATATTTTTATGTTTTTTGATTCGTTATTTTGTCGAGAAATATGGACAAAAACAGAAAACTCAAATATTTTAGAGAATTTGTTTTTTTTTCCCGTAATTTTGTTGGGAAATGTGGACAAAAACAGAAAACTCAAATATTTCAGATTCTTTTTTTTTTTATATTTAGTTGCGAAATATGGACAAAAATAGAAAACTCAAATATTTCATGTAATTTCTTGTTATTTTTTCGTTGTTTTGTTGCGAAATATGAACAAAAACAGAAAACTAAAATATTTCAGATACTTTTTGTTTGTTTTTTTCCTTATTTTGTTGAGAAATATGGAGAAAAGCAGAAAACTCAAATATTTCAGATACTTTTTTGTTTTTTTTTCGTAATATTATTGCGAAATATGGGCAAAACACGAAGACTCAAATATTTCAGATATTTTTTTGTTTTTTGTTTCGTTATTTTGTCGAAAATATGGACAAAAATAGAAAACTCAAATATTTTAGAGAATTTGGTGTGTTTTTCCGTTATTTTGTTTGGAAATATGGACAAAAACAGAAAACTCAAATATTTCAGATACTTTTATGTTTTTTTTCTTCGTTATATTATTGCGAAATATGGACAAAACACGAAGACTCAAATATTTCAGATATTTTTTTGTTTTTTGTATCGTTATTTTGTCGAGAAATATGGACAAAAACAGAAAACTAAAATATTTTAGAGAATTTGTTTTTTTCCGTTATTTTGTTGGGAAATATGGACAAAAACAGAAAACACAAATATTTCAGATTCTTTTTTTTTTTTTGATATTTAGTTGCGAAATATGGACAAAAATAGAAAACTCAAATATTTCAGATATTTTCTTGTTATTTTTTTGTTGTTTTGTTGCGAAATATGAACAAAAACGGAAAACTAAAATATTTCAGATACTTTTTCGTTTTTTTCGTTATGTTGTTGCGAAATATGGACAAAAACAGAAAACTCAAATATTTCAGATACTTTTTTGTTTTTTTTTCCGTTATTTTGTTCGGAAATATGGACAAAAATGGAAAACTCAAATATTTCAGATACTTTCTTGTTATTTTTTTTGATTTTTGTTGCGAAATATAGACAAAAAATTAAAACTCAAATATTTCAGATACTTTCTTGTTATTTTTTTGTTGTTTGGTTGCGAAATATGGACAAAAACGGAAAACTAAAATATTTCAGATACTTTTTTGTTTTTTTTTCGTTATTTTGTTGCGAAATATGTACAAAAACAGAAAACTCAAATATTTCAGATACATTTTAGTTTTTTTTTCGTTATTTTGTTGCGAAATATGTACAAAAACAGAAAAATAAAATATTTAAGATACTTTTTGGTTTCTTTTCGTTATTTTGTTGCGAAATTTGGACAACCACAGAAAAATCAAATATTTCAGATGCTTTTTTGTTTTTTTTTTCGTTATTTTGTTGCGAAATATGTACAAAAACAGAAAACTCAAATATTTTAGATACTTTCTTGTTATTTTTCGTTATTTTGTTGCGAAATATGGACAAAAACAGAAAGCTACAATATTTCAGATACTCTTTCGTTGTTTTTTCGTTATTTTGTTGCGAAATATGGACAAAAACAGAAAAGTCAAATATTTCAGATACTTTTTGATACCTTTGTTTTGTTATTTTGTTGCGAAATATGGACAAAAACAAAAAACTCAAATATTTCAGATAATTTTTTGTTTTTTTTTCGTTGTTTTGTTGCGAAATATGGACAAAAACAAAAAAACTCTGTCCACTTTTTGTTTTGTTATTTTGTTGCGAAATATGGACAAAAGCAGAAAGCTAAAATATTTCAGATACTCTTTCGTTGTTTTTTCGTTATTTTGTTGCGAAATATGGACAAAACAAACTCAAATATTTCATATAGTTTTTTGTTTTTTTTTTCGTTGTGTTGTTGCGAAATATGGACAAAAACAGAAAACTCAAATATTTCAGAGAATTTGTTGTTTTTTCCGTTATTTTGTTGCGAAATATGGACAAAACCAGAAAACTCAAATATTACAGAAAATTTTTTTTTGTTATTTTGTTGGGAAATATGGATAAAAACAGAAAGTTTAAATATTTCAATTACTTTTATGTTTTTTTTCGTTATGTTGTTGCGAAATATGGACAAAAACAGAAAACTCAAATATTTCAGATTCTTTCTGTTTTTTTCGATATTTAGTTGCGAAATATGGACAAAAGCAGAAAACTCAAATATTTCACATACTTTCTTGCTATTTTTTCGTTATTTTATTGGGAAATATGGACAAAAACAGAAAATTCAAATATTTCAGATTCTTTTTGTTTTTTTCGATATTTAGTTGCAAAATACGGACAAAAACAGAAAATTCAAATATTTCAGATACTTTGTCGTGTTTTTTTTTGTTATTTTGTTGCGAAATATGGACAAAAAAGAAAACTCAAATATTTCAAATACTTGTTTTTTTCTTTATTTTGTTCCGAAATATGGACAAAACAGAAAACTAAAATACTTTAGATACTTTTTTGTGTTTTTTTCGTTATTTTGTTGGGAAATATGGACAAAAACAGAAAGCTCAAATATTTCAGATATTTTTTCGATTTTTTTTTTCCTTATTTTGTTGGGAAATATGGACAAAAACAGAAAACTCAAATATTTCAGAGAATTTGTTGCTTTTTTCCGTTATTTTGTTGCAAAATATAGACAAAAATAGAAAACTCAAATATTTCAGATAATTTTTTGTTTTTTTTTCGTTGTTTTGTTGCGAAATATGGACAAAAACAAAAAAACTCTGTCCACTTTTTGTTTTGTTATTTTGTTACGAAATATGGACAAAACCAGAAAACTTAAGATACTTTTTTTTGTTATTTTGTTGCGAAATTTGGACAAAACCAGAAAATTCAAATATTTCAGATACTTTCTTGTTATTTTTTCGTTATTTTGTTGCGAAATATGGACAAAAACAGAAAACTAAAATATTTCAGATACTTTTTTGTTTTTTTTTCGTTATTTTGTTGGGAAGTATGGACAACAACAGAAAACTCAAATATTTCAGAGACTTTGTTGTTTTTTTCCGTTATTTTGTTGCAAAATATAGACAAAAATAGAAAACTCAAATATTTCAGATTCTTTTTGTTTTTTTCGATATGTAGTTGCGAAATATGGACAAAAACAGAAAAATCAAATATTTCAGATACTTTCTTGTTATTTTTTTCGTTATTTTGTTGCGAAATATGGACAAAAACAGAAAAGTAAAATATTTCAGATACTTTGTCGTTTTTTTTCGTTATTTTGTTGCGAAATATGGACAAAAACAGAAAACTCAAATATTTCAGATTCTTTTAGTTTTTTCGTTATTTTGATCCGAAATATGGACAAAAGCAGATCCGAAATATGGACAAAATATTTCAGGTACTTTTTCGTTTTTTTTTCGTTATTTTGTTGCGAAATATGGACAAAAATGGAAAACTCAAATATTTCAGATACTTTGTCGGGTTTTTTGCGTTATTTTGTTGCGAAATATGGGCAAAAAAAAACTCAAATATTTCAGATTCTTTTTGTTTTTTTTCGATATTTAGTTGCGAAATATGGACAAAAACAAAAAACTTAAATATTTCAAATACTTTTTTTTTTGTCATTATTTTGTTAAGAAATATGGACAAAACCAGAAAACTTAAATATTTGAGAGACTTTTTTTTTGTTATTTTGTTGCGTAATATGGACAAAAACAGATAGCTCAAATATTTCAGATACTTTCTTGTTATTTTTTTCGTTATTTTGTTGCGAAATATGGAGAAAAAACAAAAATCTCAAATATTTCAGATTCTTTTTGTTTTTTTCGATATTGAGTTGCGAAATATGGACAAAAACATAAAACTAAAATATTTCAGATAATTTGTCGTTTTTTTTCGTTATTTTGTTGCGAAATATGGACAAAAATGGAAAACTCAAATATTTCAGATACTTTGTGGGGTTTTTTGCGTTATTTTGTTGCGAAATATGGGCAAAAAAAAACTCAAATATTTCAGATTCTTTTTGTTTTTTTCGATATTTAGTTGCGAAATATCGAAAAAAACAAAAAACTTAAATATTTCAAATACTTTTTTGTTTTTTTTTTCGTTATTTTGTTGGGAAGTATTGACAAAAACAGAAAACTCAAATATTTCAGAGAATTTGTTGCTTTTTTCCGTTATTTTGTTACTAAATATGGACAAAACCAGAAAACTTAAATATTTCAGAAACTTTTTTTTTGTTATTTTGTTGCGAAATATGGACAAAAACAGAAAGCTCAAATATTTCAGATACTTTTATGTTTTTTTCCGTTATTTTGTTGCGAAATATAGACAAAAACAGAAAACTCAAATTTTTCAATTTCTTTTCTTTTTCGATGTTTAGTTGCGAAATATGGACAAAAACAGAAAACTCAAATATTTCAGATAATTTTTTGTTTTTTTTCGTTATTTTGTTGTGAAATATGGAGAAAAGCAGAAAACTCAAATATTTCAGATATTTTTTTGTTTTTTTTTCGTTATATTATTGCGAAATATGGACAAAAAACGAAGACTCAAATATTTCAGATATTTTTTGTTTTTTGTTTCGTTATTTTGTCCAGAAATATGGACAAAAACAGAAAACTCAAATATTTTAGAGAATTTGTTGTTTTTTACCATTATTTTGTTGGGAAATATGGACAAAAACAGAAAACTCAAATATCTCAGATTCTTTTTTTTTTATATTTAGTTGCGAAATATGGACAAAAACAGAAAACTCAAATATTTCAGATACTTTGTCGTTTTTTTTCGTAATTTTGTTGCGAAATATGGACAAAAACAGAAAACTAAAATACTTCAGATTCTTTTTGTTTTTTTCGTTATTTTGATCCGAAATATGGACAAAAACAGAAAACTGAAATATTTGAGATAATTTTGTTTGCTTTTTTCCTTATTTTGTTGAGAAATATGGACAAAAAAAGAAAACTCAAATATTTCACATACTTTCTTGTTATTTTTTCAATAGTTAGTTGCGAAATATGGACAAAAACAGAAAAATAAAATATTTCAGATACTTTTTCGTTTTTTTTCGTTATTTTGTTGCGAAATATGGAGAAAAACAGAAATCTTAAATATTTCAGATTCTTTTTGTTTTTTGCGATATTGAGTTGCGAAATATGAACAAAAACATAAAACTTAAATATTTCAAATACTTTTTTGTTTTTTTTTTTCTTTATTTTGTTGGGAAGTATGGACAAAAACAGAAGACTCAAATATTTCAGAGACTTTGTTGTTTTTTCCGTTATTTTGTTGCAAAATATGGACAAAAACAGAAAACTCAAATATTTTAGATACTTTTTTGTTTTGTTTTTTTCGTTATTTTGTTCCGAAATATGGACAAAAATGGAAAACTCAAATATTTCACATACTTTCTTGTTATTTTTTCAATAGTTAGTTGCGCAATATGGACAAAAATGAAAACTCAAATATTTCAGATACTTTGTCGTTTTTTTTTTTGTTATTTTGTTGGGAAGTATGGACAAAAACAGAAAACTCAAATATTTCAAAGAATTTGTTGTTTTTTCCGTTATTTTGTTGCGAAATATGGACAAAACCAGAAAACTCAAATATTTCAGATACTTTTTTTTCGTTATTTTGTTGCCAAATACGGACAAAAACAGAAAGCTCAAATATTTCAGATACTTTTTTGTTTTTTTTTCGTTACTTTGTTGCGAAATATGGACAAAAACTGAAAGCTAAATTATTTCAGGAACTTTTTTGTTTGGTTTTTTCCTTATTTTGTTGAGAAATATGGACAAAAGTAGAAAACTCAAATATTTCAGATATGTTTTTGTTTTTTTTCCGTTATTTAGTTGCGAAATATGGACAAAAACAGAAAACTCAAATATTTCAGAGAATTTGTTGCTTTTTTCCGTTATTTTGTTACGAAATATGGATAAAACCAGAAAAAAACCAGAAAACTTAAATATTTGAGATACTTTTTTTTTGTTATTTTGTTGCGAAATATGGACAAAAACAGAAAGCTCAAATATTTCAGATACTTTTATGTTTTTTTCGTTATTTTGTTGCGAAATATGGACAAAAACAGAAAACTCAAATATTTCAGTTTCTTTTTTTTTTTTTCGATGTTTAGTTGCGAAATATGGACAAAAACAGAAAACTCAAATATTTCAGATACTTTTTTGTTTTTCTTCGTTATTTTGTTGCGAAATATGGACAAAAACAGAAAACTAAAATATTTCAGATACTTTTTGTTTGTTTTTTTCCTTATTTTGTTGAGAAATATGGATAAAAAGAGAAAACTCAAATATTTCAGATACTTTCGTGTTATTTTTTCGTTATTTTGTTGCGAAATATGGACAAAAACAGAAAACTAAAATATTTCAGATACTTTTTCGTCTTTTTTTCGTTATTTTGTTGCGAAATATGGAGAAAAACAGAAATCTCAAATATTTCAGGTTCTTTTTGTTTTTTTCGATATTGAGTTGCGAAATATGGAGAAAAACATGAAACTAAAATATTTCAGATAATTTGTCGTTTTTTCGTTATTTTGTTGCGAAATATGGACAAAAATGGAAAACTCAAATATTTCAGATACTTGCTTGTTATTTTTTTGATTTTTGTTGCGAAACAAAAAATGAATACGCAAATATTTCAGATACTTTGTCGGGTTTTTTTGCGTTATTTTGTTGCGAAATATGGGCAAAAAAAACTCAAATATTTCAGATTCTTTTTGTTTTTTCGATATTTAGTTGCGAAATATGGACAAAAACAGAAAACTAAAATATTTCAGATAATTTGCCGTTTTTTTTCGTTATTTTGTTGCGAAATATGGACAAAAATGGAAAACTCAAATATTTCAGATACTTTCTTGTTATTTTTTTGATTTTTGTTGCGAAATATGGACAAAAAATGAAAACTCAAATATTTCAGATACTTTGTCGGGTTTTTTTGCGTTATTTTGTTGCAAACTATTGGCAAAAACAAAAACTCAAATATTTCAGATTCTTTTTGTTTTTTTCGATATTTAGTTGCGAAATATGGACAAAAGTAGAAAACTTAAATATTTCAGATACTTTTTTGTTTTTTTTTCGTTATTTTGTTGGGAAGTATGGACAAAAATAGAAAACTCAAATATTTCAAAGAATTTGTTGTTTTTTCCGTTATTTTGATGCGAAATATGGATAAAACCAGAAAACTTAAATATTTCAGATACTTTTTTTTCGTTATTTTGTTGCCAAATACGGACAAAAACAGAAAGCTCTAATATTTCAGATACTTTTATGTTTTTTTCCGTTATTTTGTTGCGAAATATGGACAAACACAGAAAACTAAAATATTTCAGATAATTTGTCGTTATTTTGTTGCGAAGTATGGACAAAAACAGAAAATTCAAATATTTCAGATACTTTTTTGTTTTTTTTTTCGTTACTTTGTTGCGAAATATGAACAAAAACAGAACAGTAAATTATTTCAGGAACTTTTTTGTTTGGTTTTTTCGTTATTTTGTTGGGAAATATGGACAAAAACAGAAAACTCAGATATTTCAGATAGTTTTTTGTTTTTTTTTTCATTATTTTGTTGCCAAATGTGGACAGAACAAAAGGCTCAAATTTTTCAGATAGTTTTTTGTTTTTATTTCGTTATTTTGTTGCGAAATATGGACAAAACAGAAAACTAAAATATTTCAGATATTTTTTGTTTTTTTTCGGTATTTTGTTGGGAATTGTGGACAAAACAGAAAACTCAAATATTTCAGAGACTTTGTTGTTTTTTTTCCGTTATTTTGTTGCGAAATATGGAGAAAACCAGAAAATTTAAATATTTCAGATACTTTTATGTTTTTTTCGTTATTTTGTTGCGAAATATGGACAAAACAGAAAACTAAAATATTTCAGATATTTTTTTGTTTTTTTTTCGGTATTTTGTTGGGAAATATGGAGGAAACCAGAAAACTCAAATATTTCAGATTCTTTTTGTTTTTCTTTCGATGTTTAGTTGCGAAATCTGGACAAAAGCAGAAATCTCAAATATTTTACAGAATTTGTTGTTTTTTCCGTTATTTTGTTGCGAAATATAAACAAAAGCAGAAAACTCAAATATTTCAGATACTTTGTCGGGTTTTTTTGTGTTATTTTGTTGCGAAATATGGGCAAAAAAAACTCAAATATTTCAGATTCTTTTTGTTTTTTTTCGATATTTAGTTGCGAAATATGGATAAAAACAGAAAACTTAAATATTTCAGATACTTTTTTTTTTCGTTATTTTGATCCTAAATATGGACAAAAACAGAAAAATAAAATATTTGAGATAATTTTGTTTGTTTTTTTCCTTATTTTGTTGAGAAATATGGACAAAAGTAGAAAACTTGAATATTTCAGATACTTTTTTGTTTTTTTTCGTTATTTTGTTCGGAAGTATGGACAAAAACATAAAACTCATATATTTCAAAAAATTTGTTGTTTTTTCCGTTATTTTGTTGCGAAATATGGACAAAACCAGAAAACTCAAATATTTCAGATACTTTTTTTTCGTTATTTTGTTGCGAAATACTGACAAAAACAGAAAACTCAAATATTTCAGATACTTTTATGTTTTTTTTCGTTATGGTGTTGCGAAATATGGACAAAAACAGAAAACTAAAATATTTCAGATACTTTTTTGTTTGGTTTTTTCCTTATTTTGTTGCGAAATATGGACAAAAACAGAAAATTCAAATATTTCATATACTTTATGGTTTTTTCGATATTGAGTTGCGAAATATGGACAAAAACAGAAAACTAAAATATTTCAGATAATTTGTCCTTTTATTCGTTATTTTGTTGCGAAATATGGACAAAAACAGAAAAGTCAAATATTTCAGATACTTTTTTGCTTTTTTCTCGTTATTTTGTTGCGAAATATGGACAAAAACAGAAAAGTCAAATATTTCAGATACTTTTATGTTTTTTTCGTTATTTTGTTGCCAAATGTGGACAAAAACAAAAAACTAAAATATTTCAGATCTTTTTTGTTTTTTTGTCGGTATTTTGTTTGGAAATATGGAGAAAAACAGAAAACTCAAATATTTCAGATTCTTTTTTTTTTTTTTTTCTATGTTTAGTTGCGAAATATGGACAAAAGCAGAAAACTCAAATATTTCAGATACCTTTTTGTTTGTTTTTTTCGTTATTTTGTTGGGAAATATGGACAAAAACAGAAAACACAAATATTTCAGAGACTTTGTTGTTTTTTTCCGTTATTTTGTTGCGAAATATGGACAAAAACAGAAAACTCAAATATTTCAGATAGTTTTTTTTTTTTTCATTATTTTGTTGCCAAATGTGGACAAAAACAGAAAGCTCAAATTTTTCAGATAGTTTTTTGTTTTTTTTTCGTTATTTTGTTGCGAAATATGGACAAAACAGAAAACTAAAATATTTCACATATTTTTTTGTTTTTTTTCTCGGTATTTTGTTGGGAAATGTGGACAAAAACAGAAAACTCAAATATTTCAGAGACTTTGTTGTTTTTTTCCGTTATTTTGTTGCAAAATATGGACAAAAGCAGAAAACTCAAATATTTCAGATACTTTTATGTTTTTTTCGTTATTTTGTTGCGAAATATGGACAAAGCAGAAAACTAAAATATTTCAGATATTTTTTTCGGTATTTTGTTAGGAGATATGGAGAAAAACAGAAAGCTCAAATTTTCAGATAGTTTTTTGTTTTTTTTTCGTTATTTTGTTGCGAAATATGGACAAAATAGAAAACTAAAATATTTCAGATATTTTTTTTGTTTTTTTTTCGGTATTTTGTTAGGAAATATGGCAAAAACAGAAAGCTCAAATTTTTCAGATAGTTTTCTGTTTTTTTTCTCGGTATTTTGTTGGGAAATGTGGACAAAAACAGAAAACTAAAATATTTCAGATTCTTTTGTTTTCTTTTCGATGTTTAGTTGCGAAATATGGACAAAAGCAGAAAACTCAAATATTTCAGATACTTTTTTGTTTTTTTTTTTCGTTATATTATTGCGAAATATGGACAAAAAAAACTCAAACATTTCAGATATTTTTTTGTTTGTTTTTTCGTTTTTTTTATTGGGAAATATGGACAAAAACAGCAAACTCAAATATTTTAGAGAATTTTTGGTTTTCTTCCGTTATTTTGTTGCGAAATATGGACAAAACCCGAAAACTCAAATATTTCTGATACTTTTTGTTTTGTTAATTTGTTGCGAAATATGGACAAAAACAGAAAGCTCAAATATTTCAGATATTTTTATGTTTTTTTTCGTTATTTTGTTGCAAAATATAAACAAAAGCAAAAAACTCAAATATTTCAAATACTTTTTTGTTTTTTTTTCGTTATATTATTGCGAAATATGGATAAAAAAAACTCAAATATTTCAGAGATTTTTTTGTTTTTTTCCTTTACTTTGTTTTGAAATATGGACAAAACCCGAAAACTCAAATATTTCAGATACTTTTTGTTTTGTTATTAGGTTGCGAAATATGTACAAAAATAAAAAACTCAAATATTTCAGAGAATTTCTTGTTATTTTTTCATTATATTATTGCGAAATGTGGACAAAAAACGAAGACTCAAATATTTCAGATATTTTTTTGTTTTTTGTTTCGTTATTTTGTTGAGAAATATGGACAAAAACAGAAAACTCAAATATTTCAGATACTTTTTTTTTCGTTATTTGTTGCGAAATATGGACAAAAACAGAAAGCTCAAATATTTCAGATACTTTTATGTTTTTTTTCGTTAATTTGTTGCGAAATTAGGTTAAAAAATGAAAAATGAAATATTTCAGATACTTTTTCCTTTTTTTCGTTATTTTGTTGCGAAATATGGACAAAAACAGAAAACTCAAATATTTCAGATTCTTTTGTTTTTTTCGATATTTCATTACGCAATATGGACAAAAACAGAAAACTCAAATATTTCAGACAGTTTTTTGGTTTTTTTGTTATTTTGTTGCGAAATATGGACAAAACCAGAAAACTCAAATATTTCAGATACTTCTTTTTAGTTATTTTGTTGCTAAATATGGACAAAAACAGAAAAGTCAAATATTTCAGATACTTTTTTGCTTTTTTCTCGTTATTTTGTTGCGAAATATGGACAAAAACAGAAAACTAAAATATTTCAAATAGTTTTTTGGTTTTTTGTCATTATTTTGTTGCCAAATGTGGACAAAAACAGAAAACTAAAATATTTCAGATCTTTTTTGTTTTTTTTCGGTATTTTGTTTGGAAATATGGAGAAAAACAGAAAACTCAAATATTTCAGATTCTTTTTGTTTTTTTTTTTTGATGTTTAGTTGCGAAATATGGACAAAAGCAGAAAACTCAAATATTTCAGATATTTTTTTGTTTTTTTTTCGTTATTTTGTTGGGAAATATGGACAAAAAAAGAAAACACAAATATTTCAGAGACTTTGTTGTTTTTTTCCGTTATTTTGTTGCGAAATATGGACAAAAACAGAAAACTCAAATATTTCAGATAGTTTTCTTTTTTTTCATTATTTTGTTGCCAAATGTGGACAAAAACAGAAAGCTCAAATTTTTCAGATAGTTTTTTGTTTTTTTTTTCGTTATTTTGTTGCGAAATATGGACAAAACAGAAAACTAAAATATTTCAGATATTTTTTTGTTTTTTTTCTCGGTATTTTGTTAGGAAATGTGGACAAAAACAGAAAACTCAAATATTTCAGAGACTTTGCTGTTTTTTTCCGTTATTTTGTTGCAAAATATGGACAAAACCAGAAAACTCAAATATTTCAGATACTTTTATGTTTTTTTCGTTATTTTGTTGCGAAATATGGACAAAACAGAAAACTAAAATATTTCAGATTCTTTTTGTTTTTTTTTCGATGTTTAGTTGCGAAATATGGACAAAAGCAGAAAACTCAAATATTTCAGATACTTTTTTGTTTTTTTTTTCGTTATATTATTGCGAAATATGGACAAAAAAACTCAAACATTTCAGATATTTTTTTGTTTGTTTTTTCTATTTTTTATTGGGAAATATGGACAAAAAAAAAAAAATTTAAATATTTTAGAGAATTTTTGGTTTTTTTCCGTTATTTTGTTGCGAAATATGGACAAAACCAGAAAACTCAAATATTTCATATACTTTTTGTTTTGTTAATTTGTTGCGAAATATGGACAAAAACAGAAAGCTGAAATATTTCAGATATTTTTATGTTTTTTTCGTTATTTTGTTGCAAAATATAAACAAAAGCAAAAAACTCAAATATTTCAAATACTATTTTGCTTTTTTTCGTTATATTATTGCGAAATATGGACAAAAAAACTCAAATATTTCAGAGATTTTTTTGTTTTTTTCCTTTACTTTGTTTTGAAATATGGACAAAATCCGAAAACTCAAATATTTCAGATACTTTTTGTTTTGTTATTAGGTTGCGAAATATGTACAAAAACAAAAAACTCAAATATTTCAGAGAATTTCTTGTTATTTTTTCATTATATTATTGCGAATTGTGGACAAAAAACGAAGACTCAAATATATCAGATATATTTTTGTTTTTTGTTTCGTTATTTTGTTGAGAAATATGGACAAAAACAGAAAACTCAAATATTTCAGATATTTTTTTTTCGTTATTTGTTGCGAGATATGGACAAAAACAGAAATCTGAAATATTTCAGATACTTTTATGTTTTTTTTCGTTAATTTGTTGCGAAATTAGGTTAAAAAATGAAAACTGAAATATTTCAGATACTTTTTCCTTTTTTCGTTATTTTGTTGCGAAATATGGACAAAAACAGAAAACTCAAATATTTCAGATTCTTTTGTTTTTTTCGATATTTCGTTGCGAAATATGGACAAAAACAGAAAACTCAAATATTTCAGACAGGTTTTTAGTTTTTTTTTGTTCTTTTGTTGCGAAATATGGACAAAACCAGAAAACTCAAATATTTCAGATACTTCTTTTTAGTTATTTTGTTGCGAAATATGGACAAAAACAGAAAATTCAAATATTTCAGATACTTTTTTGTTTTTTTTTTCGTTATTTTGTTGCGAAATATGGATAAAAACAGAAAACTAATATATTTCAGATACTTTTTTGTTTGGTTTTTTCCGTATTTTGTTAAGAAATATGGACAAAAGTAGAAAACTCAAATATTTCGGATATTTTTTTGTTTTTTTCGTTATTTTGTTGTGAAATATGGACAAAAACAGAAAACACAAATATTTCAAAGACTTTGTTGTTTTTTTCCGTTATTTTTTTCCGAAATATGGACAACACCAGAAAACTCAAATATTTCAGATACTTTTATGTTTTTTTTCGTTATTTTGTTGCGAAATATGGACAAAAACAGAAAACTCAAATACTTCAAATAGTTTTTTGGTTTTTTGTCATTATTTTGTTGCCAAATGTGGACAAAAACAGAAAACTAAAATATTTCAGATCTTTTTTGTTTTTTTTTTCGGTATTTTGTTTTTGGAAATATGGAGAAAAACAGAAAACTCAAATATTTCAGATTCTTTTTGTTTTTTTTTTCGATGTTTAGTTGCGAAATATGGACAAAAGCAGAAAACTCAAATATTTCAGATACTTTTTTGTTTTTTTTTCGTTATATTATTGCGAAATATGGACAAAAAAACTCAAACATTTCAGATATTTTTTTGTTTGTTTTTTCTATTTTTTATTGGGAAATATGGACAAAAAAAAAAAATTTAAATATTTTAGAGAATTTTTGGTTTTTTTCCGTTATTTTGTTGCGAAATATGGACAAAACCAGAAAACTCAAATATTTCATATACTTTTTGTTTTGTTAATTTGTTGCGAAATATGGACAAAAACAGAAAGCTGAAATATTTCAGATATTTTTATGTTTTTTTCGTTATTTTGTTGCAAAATATAAACAAAAGCAAAAAACTCAAATATTTCAAATACTATTTTGCTTTTTTTCGTTATATTATTGCGAAATATGGCCAAAAAAACTCAAATATTTCAGAGATTTTTTTGTTTTTTTCCTTTACTTTGTTTTGAAATATGGACAAAACCCGAAAACTCAAATATTTCAGATACTTTTTGTTTTGTTATTAGGTTGCGAAATATGTACAAAAACAAAAAACTCAAATATTTCAGAGAATTTCTTGTTATTTTTTCATTATATTATTGCGAATTGTGGACAAAAAACGAAGACTCAAATATATCAGATATATTTTTGTTTTTTGTTTCGTTATTTTGTTGAGAAATATGGACAAAAACAGAAAACTCAAATATTTCAGATACTTTTTTTTTCGTTATTTGTTGCGAGATATGGACAAAAACAGAAATCTGAAATATTTCAGATACTTTTATGTTTTTTTTCGTTAATTTGTTGCGAAATTAGGTTAAAAAATGAAAACTGAAATATTTCAGATACTTTTTCCTTTTTTCGTTATTTTGTTGCGAAATATGGACAAAAACAGAAAACTCAAATATTTCAGATTCTTTTGTTTTTTTCGATATTTCGTTGCGAAATATGGACAAAAACAGAAAACTCAAATATTTCAGACAGGTTTTTAGTTTTTTTATTGTTATTTTGTTGCGAAATATGGACAAAACCAGAAAACTCAAATATTTCAGATACTTCTTTTTAGTTATTTTGTTGCGAAATATGGACAAAAACAGAAAATTCAAATATTTCAGATACTTTTTTGTTTTTTTTTTCGTTATTTTGTTGCGAAATATGGATAAAAACAGAAAACTAATATATTTCAGATACTTTTTTGTTTGGTTTTTTCCGTATTTTGTTAAGAAATATGGACAAAAGTAGAAAACTCAAATATTTCGGATATTTTTTTGTTTTTTTCGTTATTTTGTTGTGAAATATGGACAAAAACAGAAAACACAAATATTTCAAAGACTTTGTTGTTTTTTTCCGTTATTTTTTTCCGAAATATGGACAACACCAGAAAACTCAAATATTTCAGATACTTTTATGTTTTTTTTCGTTATTTTGTTGCGGAATATGGACAAAAACAGAAAACTCAAATACTTCAAATAGTTTTTTGGTTTTTTTGTCATTATTTTGTTGCCAAATGTGGACAAAAACAGAAAACTAAAATATTTCAGATCTTTTTTGTTTTTTTTTCGGTATTTTGTTTTTGGAAATATGGAGAAAAACAGAAAACTCAAATATTTCAGATTCTTTTTGTTTTTTTTTTCGATGTTTAGTTGCGAAATATGGACAAAAGCAGAAAACTCAAATATTTCAGATATTTTTTTGTTTTTTTTCGTTATTTTGTTGGGAAATATGGACAAAAACAGAAAACACAAATATTTCAGAGACTTTGTTGTTTTTTTCCCGTTATTTTGTTGCGAAATATGGACATAAACAGAAAACTCAAATATTTCAGATAGTTTTTTTGTTTTTTTTATCGGTATTTTGTTGGGAAATGTGGACAAAAACAGAAAACTCAAATATTTCAGAGACTTTGTTGTTTTTTTCCGTTATTTTGTTGCAAAATATGGACAAAACCAGAAAACTCAAATATTTCTGATACTTTTATGTTTTTTTCGTTATTTTGTTGCGAAATATGGACAAAACAGAAAACTAAAATATTTCAGATTCTTTTTGTTTTTTTTTCGATGTTTAGTTGCGAAATATGGACAAAAGCAGAAAACTCAAATATTTCAGATACTTTTTTGTTTTTTTTTTTCGTTATATTATTGCGAAATATGGACAAAAAATACTCAAACATTTCAGATATTTTTTTGTTTTTTTTTGTTTTTGTTTTTTTCCTTTATTTTGTTGCGAAATATAGACAAAACCCGAAAACTCAAATATTTCAGTTACTTTTTGTTTTGTTATTGGGTTGCGAAATATGTACAAAAACAAAAAACTCAAATATTTCAGAGAATTTCTTGTTATTTTTTCATTATATTATTGCGAAATGTGGACAAAAAACGAAGACACAATTATATCAGATATTTTTTTGTTTTTGGTTTCGTTATTTTGTTGAGAAATATGGCCAAAAACAGAAAACTAAAATATTTCAGATACTTTTTTTTCGTTATTTGTTGCGAAATATGGACAAAAACAGAGAGTTCAAATATTTCAGATACTTTTATGTTTTTTTTCGTTAATTTTTTGCGAAATTAGGTTAAAAAATGAAAACTGAAATATTTCAGATACTTTTTCCTTTTTTTCGTTAATTTGTTGCGAAATATGGATAAAAACAGAAAACTCAAATATTTCAGATTCTTTTGTTTTTTCGATATTTCGTTGCGAAATATGGACAAAAACAGAAAACTCAAATATTTCAGACAGTTTTTTCGTTTTTTTTTTGTTATTTTGTTGCGAAATATGGACAAAACCAGAAAACTCAAATATTTCAGATACTTCTTTTTAGTTATTTTGTTGCGAAATATGTAGAAAAACAAAACACTAAAATATTTCAGATACTTGTTTGTTTGTTTTTTCCTAATTTTGTTGAGAAATATGGACAAAAGCAGAAAACTCAAATATTTCAGATACTTTTTTGTTTTTTTTTCGTTATATTATTGCGAAATATGGAGAAAAAAAGAAAACTCAAATATTTCAGTTTTTTTAATCTTTTTTTTTCATTATTTTGTTGGGAAATATGGACAAAAACAGAAAACTGAAATATTTCAGAGAATTTTTGTTTCGTTATTTTGTTGCGAAATATGGACAAAAACAGAAAGCTCAAATCTTTCAGATACTTTTATGTTTTTTTCGTTATTTTGTTGCGAAATATGGACAAAAAATTAAAACTAAAATATTTCAGACACTTTTTAGTTTTTTTCGTTATTCTGTTGCGAAATATGTAGAAAAACAGAAAACTCAAATAGTTCAGATTCTTTTTTTTTTTTTCGATATTGAGTTGCGAAATATGGACAAAAACAGAAAACTAAAATATTTCAGATAATTTGTCGTTTTTTTCGTTATTTTGTTGCGAAATATGGACAAAAACAGAAAACTAAAATATTTCGGATTTTTTTTTGTTTTTTTTTCGTTATTCTGTTGGGAAATATGGGCAAAATATCAAAACTAAAATATTTCACATACTTTTTCGTTTTTTTTCGTTATTTTGTTGCGAAATATGTAGAAAAACCGAAAACTCACATAATTCAGATTCTTTTTGTTTGTTTTTCGACGTTTAGTTGCGATATATGGACAAAAACAGAAAACTCAAATATTTCAGATAGTTTTTTGTTTTTTTTTCGTTATTTTGTTGGGAAATATAGACAAAAACAGAAAACTCAAATATTTCAGATACTTCTTTTTAGTTATTTTATTGCGAAATATGTAGAAAAACAAAACACTAAAATATTTCAGATACTTTTTTGTTTGTTTTTTCCTAATTTTGTTGAGAAATATGGACAAAAGTAGAAAACTCAAATACTTCGGATATTTTTATTGTTTTTTTTTCCGTTATTTTGTGCGAAACATGGACAAAACCAGAAAACTCAAATATTTCAGATACTTTTATGTTTTTTTTCGTTATTTTGTTGCGAAATATGGGCAAAATATCAAAACTAAAATATTTCACATACTTTTTCGTTTTTTTTCGTTATTTTGTTGCGAAATATGTAGAAAAACCGAAAACTCACATAATTCAGATTCTTTTTGTTTTTTTTTCGACGTTTAGTTGCGATATATGGACAAAAACAGAAAACTCAAATATTTCAGATAGTTTTTTGTTGCGAAATTTGGGCAAAATAGCAAAACTAAAATATTTCACATACTTTTTCGTTTTTTTTCGTTATTTTGTTGCGAAATATGTAGAAAAACAGAAAACTCAAATAGTTCAGATTCTTTTTGTTTTTTTCGATATTGAGTTGCGAAAAATGGACAAAAACAGAAAACTAAAATATTTCAGATAATTTGTCGTTTTTTTCGTTATTTTGTTGCGAAATATGGACAAAAACAGAAAACTAAAATATTTCGGATATTTTTTTGTTTTTTTTTCGTTATTCTGTTGGGAAATATGGACAAAAACAGAAAACTCAAATATTTCAGATACTTTTATGTTTTTTTTCTTTATTTTGTTGCGAAATATGGGCAAAATAGCAAAACTAAAATATTTCACATACTTTTTCGTTTTTTTTTCGTTATTTTGTTGCGAAATATGTAGAAAAACAGAAAACTCAAATAGTTCAGATTCTTTTTGTTTTTTTCGATATTGAGTTGCGAAATATGGACAAAAACAGAAAACTAAAATATTTCAGATAATTTGTCGTTTTTTTCGTTATTTTGTTGCGAAATATGGACAAAAACAGAAAATTAAAATATTTCAGATACTTTTTTGTTTTTTTTTCGTTATTTTGTTGCGAAATAAAGATAAAAACAGAAAACTAATATATTTCAGATACTTTTTTGTTTGTTTTTTCCTTATTTTGTTGAAAAATATGGACAAAAGTACAAAACTCAAATATTTCGGATATTTTTTTGTTTTTTTTCTCGTTATTTTGTTGGGAAATATAGACAAAAACAGAAAACTAAAATATTTCACATACTTTACTGTTTTTTTTTCCTTATTTTGTTGAGAAATATGGGCAAAAGTAGAAAACTCAAACATTTCAGATACTTTTTGTTTTGTTATTTTGTTGCGAAATATGGACAAAAACAGAAAGCTCAAATATTTCACATATTTTTTTGTTTTTTTTTCGTTATTTTGTTGCGAAATATAGACAAAAGCAGAAAACTTAAATATTTCATATACTTTTTTGTTTTTTTTTCGTTATATTATTGCGAAATATGGACACAAAAGAACTCAAATATTTAAATATTTTTTGTTTTTTTCCCGTTATTTCGTTGCGAAATATGGACAAAACCCGAAAAATCAAATATTTCAGATAATTTTTGTTTTCTTCTTTGGTTGCGCAATATGGACAAAAACAAAAAGCTGAAATATTTCAGATAGTTTTTTGTTTTTTTTGTTGTTTTGTTGCGAAATAGGGACAAAACAGAAAACTTAAATATTTCCGATAATTTCTTGTTATTTTTTCGTTATATTATTGCGAAATATGGACAAAAAACGAAGGCTCAAATATTTCAGATGTTTTTTGTGTTTTGTTTCGTTATTTTGTTAACAAATATGGAAAAAAACAGAAAACTCAAATATTTCAGATACTTTACTGTTTTTTTTTCCTTATTTTGTAGAGAAATATGGACAAAAGTAGAAAACTCAAATATTTCTGATATTTTTTTGTTTTTTTTTCGTTATTTTGTTGGGAAATATAGACAAAAACAGAAAACTAAAATATTTCACATACTTTACTGTTTTTTTTCCTTTTTTTGTTGAGAAATATGGGCAAAAGTAGAAAACTCAAACATTTCAGATACTTTTTGTTTCGTTATTTCGTTGAGAAATAAGGAAAAAAAACAGAAAGCTCAAATATTTCAGATACTTTAATGTTTTTTTTTCCTTATTTTGTAGAGAAATATGGACAAAAGTAGAAAACTCAAATATTTCAAAAATTTTTTTTGTTTTTTTTTCGTTATTTTGTTGGGAAATATAGACAAAAACAGAAAACTAAAATATTTCAGATACTTTTTTGTTTGTTTTTTTCCTTATTTTGTTGAGAAATATGGACAAAACCAGAAAACTCAAATATTTCAGATACTTTTATGTTTTTTTCGTTATTTTGTTGCGAAATATGGGCAAAAAATGAAAACTAAAATTTTTCACATACTTTTTCGTTTTTTTTTCGTTGTTTTGTTGCGAAATATAGAGAAAAACAGAAAACTCAAATAATTCAGATTCCTTTTGTTTTTTTTTCGATGTTTTGTTGGGAAATATGGACAAAAACAGAAAACTCAAATATTTCAGAGACTTTGTTGTTTTTTTCCGTTATTTTGTTGCGAAATATGGACAAAACCAGAAAACTCAAATATTTCAGATACTTTTTTTTTCGTTTTTTGTTGCGAAATATGGACAAAAAATGAAAACTAAAATATTTTACATACTTTTTCGTTTCTTTTTCGTTATTTTATTGCGAAATATAGAGAAAAACAGAAAACTCAAATATTTCAGATTCTTTTTGTTTTTTTTCGATGTTTAGTTGCGAAATATGGACAAAACCCGAAAACTCAAATATTTCTGAAACTTTTTGTTTTGTTATTTTGTTGCGAAATATGGACAAAAACAAAAGATCAAATATTTCAGATATTTTTATGTTTTTTTCAGTTATTTTGTTGCGAAATATGGACAAAACCAGAAAAATCAAATATTTCAGATACTTTTTTTTTCGTTTTTTGTTGCGAAATATGGACAAAAACAGAAAACTCAAATATTTCAGATCCTTTTTGTTTTTTTTCGATATTTAGTTGCGAAATATTGACAAAAGCAGAAAACTCAAATATTTCAGATACTTTTTTGTTTTTTTTTCGTTATATTATTGCGAAATATGGACAAAAAAACTCAAATATTTGAGATATTTTTTGTTTCTTTTTTCGTTATTTTGTTGGGAAATGTAAACAAAAACAGAAAACTCAAATATTTTAGAGATTTTGTTGTTTTTTTTCCATTATTTTGTTGCGAAATATGGACACAAACCCGAAAACTCAAATATTTCAGATTCTTTTTGTTTTTTCGATATTTCGTTGGCGAAATATGCACAAAAACAGAAAAATCCAATATTTCAGACAGTTTTTTCGTTTTTTTTCGTTATTTTGTTGCGAAATATGGCCAAAAAGAGAAAGCTCAAATATTTCAGATTCCTTCTTGTTTTTTTTTCGTTAATTTGTTGCGACATATGGACAAAACCAGAAAACTCAAATATTTCAGATACTTCTTTTTAGTTATTTTGTTGCGAAATATGTAGAAAAACAGAATACTAAAATATTTCAGATACTTTTTTGTTTGTTTTTTTCCTAATTTTGTTGAGAAATATGGAGAAAAGCAGAAAACTCAACGAAATATCGAAAAAACTCAAAAATTTCAGATACTTTTTTTTTTCTTTATTTTGTTCCGAAATATGGACAAAAACGGAAAACTCAAATATATCAGATACTTTCTTGTTATTTTTCCGATATTTTGTTGCGAAATATGAAAAAAAAATGAAAACTCAAATATTTCAGATATTTTTATATTTTTTTTCGTTATTTTGTTGCGAAATATAGACAAAAGCAGAAAACTCAAAAATTTCAGATACTTTTTTTTTTTTCGTTATTTTGTTCCGAAATATGGACAAAAACGGAAAACTCAAATATATCAGATACTTTCTTGTTATTTTTCCGATATTTTGTTGCGAAATATGGAAAAAAAATGAAAACTCAAATATTTCAGATACTTTGTCGTTTTTTTTCGTTATGTTGTTGCGAAATATGGGCACAAGAAAAAACTCAAAAATTTTAGATTCTTTTTGTTTTTTCAATATTTAGTTGCGAAATATGGACAAAAACAGAAAACTAAAATATTTCAGATATTTTTTTGTTTTTTGTTTCGTTATTTTGTCGAGAAATATGGACACAAACAGAAAACTCAAATATTTTAGAGAATTTGTTGTTTTTTTCCGTTATTTTATTGGGAAATATGGACAAAAACAGAAAACTCAAATATTTCAGATACTTTTATGTTTTTTTCGATATTTAGTTGCGAAATATGGACAAAAGCAGAAAACTCAAATATTTCAGATACTTTCTTGCTATTTTTTTGTTATTTTATTGGGAAATATGGACAAAAACAGAAAATTCAAATATTTCATATTCTTTTTGTTTTTTTCGATATTTAGTTGCGAAATGCGGACAAAAACAGAAAACTGAAATATTTCAGATACTTTGTCGTGTTTTTTATCGTTATTTTGTTGCGAAATATGGACAAAAAAAAAACTCAAATATTTCAACTACTTTTTTTTTTCGTTATTTTGTTCCGAAATATGGACAAACCAGACAACTAAAATACTTCAGATACTTTTTTGTTTTTTTTTCGTTATTTTGTTGCGAAATATGGACAACAATAGAAAACTCAAATATTTCAGACACTTTCTTGTTATTTTTTCGTCATTTTGTTGCAAAATATGGACAAACAGAAAGCTAACATATTTCAGATACTCTTTCGTTGTTTTTTCGTTATTTTGTTGCGAAATATGGACTAAAAAAATCTCAAATATTTCAGATATTTTTTTGTTTTTTTTTTCGTTATTTTGTTGCGAAATATGTACAAAAACAGAAAACTGAAATATTTCAGATACTTTTTTGTTTTTTTTTTCGTTATTTTGTTGCGAAATATGGACAAAAACAGAAAGCTACAATATTTCAGAGAATTTGTTGCTTTTTTCCGTTATTTTGTTACGAAATATGGACAAAACCAGAAAACTTAAATATTTGAGATACTTTTTTTCGTTATTTTGTTGCAAAATATGGACAAAACCAGAAAGCTCAAATATTTCAGATATTTTTTTGTTTTTTGTTTCATTATTTTGTCGAAAAATATGGACAAAAACAGAAAACTCAAATATTTTAGAGAATTTGTTGTTTTTTTCCGTTATTTTGTTGGGAAATAAGGACAAAAACAGAAAACTCAAATATTTCAGATACTTTTATGTTTTTTTTCCGTTATATTATTGCGAAATATGGACAAAAAACGATGGCTCAAATATTTCAGATATTTTTATGTTTTTTGTTTCGTTATTTTGTCGAGCAATATGGACAAAAACAGAAAACTCAAATATTTTAGAGAATTTGTTTTTTTTCCCGTAATTTTGTTGGGAAATGTGGACAAAAACAGAAAACTCAAATATTTCAGATTCTTTTTTTTTTTATATTTAGTTGCGAAATATGGACAAAAATAGAAAACTCAAATATTTCATATAATTTCTTGTTAATTTTTCGTTGTTTTGTTGCGAAATATGGACAAAAACAGAAAACTAAAATATTTCAGATACTTTTTGTTTGTTTTTTTCCTTATTTTGTTGAGAAATATGGAGAAAAGCAGAAAACTCAAATATTTCAGATACTTTTTTGTTTTTTTTTTCGTAATATTATTGCGAAATATGGACAAAACACGAAGACTCAAATATTTCAGATATTTTTTTGTTTTTTGTTTCGTTATTTTGTCACAAAATATGGACAAAAATAGAAAAACTCAAATATTTTAGAGAATTTGGTGTGTTTTTCCGTTATTTTGTTTGGAAATATGGACAAAAACAGAAAACTCAAATATTTCAGATACTTTTATGTTTTTTTTTCTTCGTTATATTATTGCGAAATATGGACAAAACACGAAGACTCAAATATTTCAGATATTTTTTTGTTTTTTGTATCGTTATTTTGTCGAGAAATATGGACAAAAACAGAAAACTCAAATATTTTAGAGAATTTGTTTTTTTCCGTTATTTTGTTGGGAAATATGGACAAAAACAGAAAACACAAATATTTCAGATTCTTTTTTTTTTTTTGATATTTAGTTGCGAAATATGGACAAAAATAGAAAACTCAAATATTTCAGATATTTTCTTGTTATTTTTTTGTTGTTTTGTTGCGAAATATGGACAAAACCGGAAAACTAAAATATTTCAGATACTTTTTCGTTTTTTTCGTTATGTTGTTGCGAAATATGGACAAAAACAGAAAACTCAAATATTTCAGATACTTTTTTGTTTTTTTTCCGTTATTTTGTTGCGAAATATGGACAAAAATGGAAAACTCAAATATTTCAGATACTTTCTTGTTATTTTTTTTGATTTTTGTTGCGAAATATGGACAAAAACAGAAAACTAAAATATTTCAGATACTTTTTCGTTTTTTTTTCGTTATTTTGTTGCGAAATATGTACAAAAACAGAAAACTCAAATATTTCAGATACATTTTTGTTTTTTTTTCGTTATTTTGTTGCGAAATATGTACAAAAACAGAAAAATAAAATATTTAAGATACTTTTTGGTTTCTTTTCGTTATTTTGTTGCGAAATTTGGACAAACACAGAAAAATCAAATATTTCAGATGCTTTTTTGTTTTATTTTTCGTTATTTTGTTGCGAAATATGGACAAAAACAGAAAACTCAAATATTTTAGATACTTTCTTGTTATTTTTCGTTATTTTGTTGCGAAATATGGACAAAAACAGAAAGCTACAATATTTTAGATACTCTTTCGTTGTTTTTTCGTTATTTTGTTGCGAAATATGGACAAAAACAGAAAAGTCATATATTTCAGATACTTTTTGATACTTTTTGTTTTGTTATTTTGTTGCGAAATATGGACAAAATCAAAAAACTCAAATATTTCAGATATTTTTTTGTTTTTTGTTTCGTTATTTTGTCAAGAAATATGGACAAAAACAGAGAACTCAAATATTTTAGAGAATTTGTTGTTTTTTTCCGTTATTTTGTTGGGAAATATGGACAAAAACAGAAAACTCAAATATTTCAGATACTTTTATGTTTTTTTTTGTTATATTATTGCGAAATATGGACAAAAAGCGATGGCTCAAATATTTCAGATATTTTTATGTTTTTTGTTTCGTTATTTTGTCGAGAAATATGGACAAAAACAGAAAACTCAAATATTTTAGAAAATTTGTTTTTTTTCCCGTTATTTTGTTGGGAAATATGGACAAAAACAGAAAACTCAAATATTTCAGATTCTTTTTTTTTTTATATTTAGTTGCGAAATATGGACAAAAATAGAAAACTCAAATATTTCATATAATTTCTTGTTATTTTTTCGTTGTTTTGTTGCGAAATATGGAAAAAACCAGAAAACTAAAATATTTCATATACTTTTTGTTTGTTTTTTTCCTTATTTTGTTGAGAAATATGGAGAAAAGCAGAAAACTCAAATATTTCAGATACTTTTTTGTTTTTGTTTCGTTATATTATTGCGAAATATGGACAAAACACGAAGACTCAAATATTTCAGATATTTTTTTGTTTTTTGTTTCGTTATTTTGTCGAGAAATATGGACAAAAATAGAAAACTCAAATATTTTAGAGAATTTGTTGTTTTTTTACATTATTTTGTTGGGAAATATGGACAAAAACAGAAAACTCAAATATTTCAGATACTTTTATGTTTTTTTTTTCGTTATATTATTGCGAAATATGGACAAAAAGCGATGGCTGAAATATTTCAGATATTTTTTTGTTTTTTGTTTCGTTATTTTGTCGAGAAATATGGACAAAAATAGAAAACTCAAATATTTTAGAGAATTTGTTTTTTTTCCGTTATTTTGTTGGGAAGTATGGACAACAACAGAAAACTCAAATATTTCAGAGACTTTGTTGGTTTTTTCCGTTATTTTGTTGCAAAATATGGACAAAAATAGAAAACTCAAATATTTTAGATTCTTTTTGTTTTTTTTTCGATATATAGTTGCGAAATATGGACAAAAACAGAAAAATTAAATATTTCAGATACTTTCTTGTTATTTTTTCGTTATTTTGTTGCGAAATATGAACAGACAAAGAAAACTCAAATACTTCAGATTCTTTTTGTTTTTTTCGTTATTTTGATTAGAAATATGGACAAAAACAGAAAACTAAAATATTTCAGATACTTTCTTGTTATTATTCTTTATTTTGTTGCGAAATATGAACAAAAACTGAAAACTAAAATATTTCAGATACTTTTTCGTTTTTTTCGATATTTTGTTGTGAAATATGGACAAAAACAGAAAACTCAAATATTTCAGATTCTTCTTGTTTTTTTCGATATTGAGTTGCGAAATATGGACAAAAACATAAAACTAATATATTTCAGATACTTTTTGTTTGTTTTTTCCTTATTTTGTTACGAAATATGGACAAAACCAGAAAACTTAAATATTTGAGATACTTTTTTTTGTTATTTTGTTGCGAAATATGGACAAAAACAGAAAGCTCAAATATTTCAGATCCTTTTTTTTTGTTTTTTTCGTTATTTTGTTCCGAAATATGGACAAAAATGGAAAATTCAAATATTTCAGATATTTTTTTTATTTTTTTTTTCGTTATTTTGTTGGGAAATATGGACAAAAACAGAAAACTCAAATATTTCAGAGAATTTATTGCTTTTTCCGTTATTTTGTTACGAAATATGGACAAAACCAGAAAACTTAAATATTTGAGATACTTTTTTTTTGTTATTTTATTGCGAAATATGGACAAAAACAGAAAACTCAAATATTTCAGATACTTTCTTGTTATTATTCTTTATTTTGTTGCGAAATATGAACAAAAACAGAAAACTAAAATATTTCAGATACTTTTTCGTTTTTTTCGATATTGAGTTGCAAAATATGGACAAAAACATAAAACTAAAATATTTCAGATACTTTTTGTTTGTTTTTTCCTTATTTTGTTGGGAAATATGGACAAAAACAGAAAACACAAATATTTCAGACACTTTGTTGTTTTTTTCCGTTATTTTGTTGCAAAATATGGACAAAAACAGAAAACTCAAATATTTCAGATACTTTTTTGTTTTGTTTTTTTCGTTATTTTGTTCCGAAATATGGACAAAAATGGAAAATTCAAATATTTCAGATATTTTTTTAATTTTTTTTTCGTTATTTTGTTGGGAAATATGGACAAAAACAGAAAACTCAAATATTTCAGAGAATTTGTTGCTTTTTCCGTTATTTTGTTATGAAATATGGACAAAACCAGAAAACTTAAATATTTGAGATACTTTTTTTTCGTTATTTTGTTGCGAAATATGGACAAAAACAGAAAACTCAAATATTTTAGATACTTTGTCGTTTTTTTTCGTAATTTTGTTGCGAAATATGGACAAAAACAGAAAACTAAACTATTTCAGATTCTTTTTGTTTTTTTTCGTTATTTTGATCAGAAATATGGACAAAAACAGAAAACTGAAATATTTGAGATAATTTTGTTTGTTTTTTTCCTTATTTTGTTGAGAAATATGGACAAAAATAGAAAACTCAAATATTTCAGATACTTTCTTGTTATTTTTTCGTTATTTTGTTGCAAAATATGGACAAAAACAGAAAACTAAAATATTTCAGATACTTTTTCGTTTTTTTTCGTTATTTTGTTGCGAAATATGGAGAAAAACAGATATCTTAAATATTTCAGATTCTTTTTGTTTTTTTCGATATTGAGTTGCGAAATATGGACAAAAACATAAAACTAAAATATTTCAGATAATTTGTCGTTTTTTTTTTTCGTTATTTTGTTGGGAAGTATGGACAAAAACAGAAGACTCAAATATTTCAGAGACTTTGTTGTTTTTTCCGTTATTTTGTTGCAAAATATGGACAAAAACAGAAAACTCAAATATTTTAGATACTTTTTTGTTTTGTTTTTTTCGTTATTTTGTTCCGAAATATGGACAAAAATGGAAAACTCAAATATTTCACATACTTTCTTGTTATTTTTTCAATAGTTAGTTGCGAAATATGGACAAAAAATGAAAACTCAAATATTTCAAATACTTTGTCGTTTTTTTTTTCGTTATTTTGTTGCGAAATATGGGCAAAAAAAAAACTCAAATATTTCAGATTCTTTTTGTTTTTTCGATATTTAGTTGCGAAATATGGACAAAAACAGAAAACTTAAATATTTCAGATACTTTTTTTTTCGTTATTTTGATCCGAAATATGGACAAAAACAGAAAACTAAAATATTTGAGATAATTTTGTTTTTTTTTGCTTATTTTGTTGAGAAATATGGACAAAAGTAGAAAACTTAAATATTTCAGATACTTTTTTGTTTTTTTTCGTTATTTTGTTGTGAAGTATGGACAAAAATAGAAAACTCAAATATTTCAGTTTCTTTTTTTTTTCGATGTTTAGTTGCGAAATATGGACAAAAACCGAAAACTCAAATATTTCAGATACTTTTTTGTTTTTTTTTCGTTACTTTGTTGCGAAATATGGACAAAAACAGAAAGCTCAATTATTTCAGGAACTTTTTTGTTTGGTTTTTTCCTTATTTTGTTGAGAAATATGGACAAAAGTAGAAAACTCAAATATTTCAGATATGTTTTTGTTTTTTTTTCGTTATTTTGTTGCGAAATATGGACAAAAACAGAAAACTCAAATATTTCAGATTCTTTTTGTTTTTTTCGAAATTTAGTTGCGAAATATGGCCAAAAACAAAAAACTTAAATATTTCAAATACTTTTTAGTTTTTTTTTCGGTATTTTGTTGGGAAATATGGACAAAAACAGAAAACTCAAATATTTCAGAGAATTTGTTGCTTTTTTCCGTTATTTTGTTACGAAATATGGACAAACCCAGAAAACTTAAATATTTGAGATACTTTTTTTTTGTTATTTTGTTGCGAAATATGGACAAAAACAGAAAGCTCAAATATTTCAGATACTTTTATGTTTTTTTCGTTATTTTGTTGCGAAATATGGACAAAACCAGAAAACTCAAATATTTCAGTTTCTTTTTTTTTTCGATGTTTAGTTGCGAAATATGGACAAAAACAGAAAACTCAAATATTTCAGATACTTTTTTGTTTTTCTTCGTTATTTTGTTGCGAAATATGGACAAAAACAGAAAACTAAAATATTTCAGATACTTTTTGTTTGTTTTTTTCCTTATTTTGTTGAGAAATATGGATAAAAACAGAAAACTCAAATATTTCAGATACTTTCGTGTTATTTTTTCGTTATTTTGTTGCGAAATATGGACAAAAACAGAAAACTAAAATATTTCAGATACTTTTTCTTCTTTTTTTTTTCGTTATTTTGTTGCGAAATATGGAGAAAAACAGAAATCTCAAATATTTCAGGTTCTTTTTGTTTTTTTCGATATTGAGTTGCGAAATATGGAGAAAACATGAAACTAAAATATTTCAGATAATTTGACGTTTTTTCGTTATTTTGTTGCGAAATATGGACAAAAATGGAAAACTCAAATATTTCAGATACTTTCTTGTTATTTTTTTGATTTTTGTTTCGAAATATGGACAAAAAATGAAAACTCAAATATTTCAGATACTTTGTCGGGTTTTTTTGCGTTATTTTGTTGCAAACTATTGCCAAAAACAAAAACTCAAATATTTCAGATTCTTTTTGTTTTTTTCGATATTTAGTTGCGAAATATGGACAAAAGTAGAAAACTTAAATATTTCAGATACTTTTTTGTTTTTTTTGTTATTTTGTTGGGAAATATGGACAAAAACAGAAAACTCAAATATTAGAAAGGATTTGTTGTTTTTTCCGTTATTTTGTTGCGAAATATGGACAAAACCAGAAAACTCAAATATTTCAGATACTTTTTTTTCGTTATTTTGTTGCGAAATACTGACAAAAACATAAAGCTCAAATATTTCAGACACTTTTATGTTTTTTTTCGTTATGGTGTTGCGAAATATGGACAAAAACAGAAAACTAAAATATTTCAGATACTTTTTTGTTTGGTTTTTTCCTTATTTTGTTGCGAAATATGGACAAAAACAGAAAATTCAAATATTTCAGATACTTTTTGTTTTGTTATTGGGTTGCGAAATATGTACAAAAACAAAAAACGCAAATATTTCAGAGAATTTCTTGTTATTTTTTCATTATATTATTGCGAAATGTGGACAAAAAACGAAAATTCAAATATATCAGATATTTTTTTGTTTTTTGTTTCGTTATTTTGTTGAGAAATATGGACAAAAACAGAAAACTCAATTATTTCAGATACTTTTTTTTTCGTTATTTGTTGCGAAATATGGACAAAAACAGAAATCTCAAATATTTCAGATACTTTTATGTTTTTTTCGTTAATTTGTTGCGAAATTAGGTTAAAAAATGAAAACTGAAATATTTCAGATACTTTTTCCTTTTTTGTTATTTTGTTGCGAAATATGGACAAAAACAGAAAACTCAAATATTTCAGATTCTTTTGCTTTTTTCGATATTTCGTTGCGAAATATGGACAACACAGAAAACTCAAATATTTCAGACAGTTTTTTAGTTTTTTTTGTTATTTTGTTGTGAAATATGGACAAAACCAGAAAACTCAAATATTTCAGATACTTCTTTTTAGTTATTTTGTTGCGAAATATGGACAAAAACAGAAAATTCAAATATTTCAGATACTTTTTGTTTTTTTTTTCGTTATTTTGTTGCGAAATATGGATAAAAACAGAAAACTAATATATTTCAGATACTTTTTTGTTTGGTTTTTTCCTTATTTTGTTAAGAAATATGGACAAAAGTAGAAAACTCAAATATTTCGGATATTTTTTTGTTTTTTTTTCGTTATTTTGTTGTGAAATATGGACAAAAACAGAAAACACAAATATTTCAAAGACTTTGTTGTTTTTTCCGTTATTTTTTTGCGAAATATGGACAACACCAGAAAACTCAAATATTTCAGATACTTTTATGTTGTTTTTCGTTATTTTATTGCGAAATATGGACAAAAACAGAAAACTCAAATACTTCAAATAGTTTTTTAGTTTTTTGTCATTATTTTGTTGCCAAATGTGGACAAAAACAGAAAACTAAAATATTTCAGATCTTTTTTGTTTTTTTTTTCGGTATTTTGTTTTTGGAAATATGGAGAAAAACAGAAAACTCAAATATTTCAGATTCTTTTTGTTTTTTTTTTTCGATGTTTAGTTGCGAAATATGGACAAAAGCAGAAAACTCAAATATTTCAGATATTTTTTTGTTTTTTTTCGTTATTTTGTTGGGAAATATGGACAAAAACAGAAAGCACAAATATTTCAGAGACTTTGTTGTTTTTTTCCGTTATTTTGTTGCGAAATATGGACAAAAACAGAAAACTCAAATATTTCAGATAGTTTTTTTTTTTTTCATTATTTTGTTGCCAAATGTGGACAAAAACAGAAAGCTCAAATTTTTCAGATAGTTTTTTGTTTTTTTCGTTATTTTGTTGCGAAATATGGACAAAAAAGAAAACTAAAATATTTCAGATATTTTTTTGTTTTTTTATCGGTATTTCAGTGTCTTTTTGTTTTTTTTCAATGTTTAGTTGCGAAATATGGACAAAAGCAGAAAACTCATATATTTCAGATACTTTTTTGTTTTTTTTGCGTTATATTATTGCGAAATATGGACAAAAAAAACTCAAACATTTCAAATATCTTTTTGTTTGTTTTTTCGTTTTTTTTTGTTTTTGTTTTTTTCCTTTATTTTGTTGCGAAATATAGACAAAACCCAAAAACTCAAATATTTCAGTTACTTTTTGTTTTGTTATTGGGTTGCGAAATATGTACAAAAACAAAAAACTCAAATATTTCAGAGAATTTCTTGTTATTTTTTCATTATATTATTGCGAAATGTGGACAAAAAACGAAGACTCAAATATATCAGATATTTTTTTGTTTTTGGTTTCGTTATTTTGTTGAGAAATATGGCCAAAAACAGAAAACTCAAATATTTCAGATACTTTTTTTTTCTGTTATTTGTTGCGAAATATGGACAAAAACAGAAAGCTCAAATATTTCAAATACTTTTATGTTTTTTTTCGTTAATTTTTTGCGAAATTAGGTTAAAAAATGAAAACTGAAATATTTCAGATACTTTTTCCTTTTTTTCGTTATTTTGTTGCGAAATATGGACAAAAACAGAAAACTCAAATATTTCAGATTCTTTTGTTTTTTCGATATTTCGTTGCGAAATATGGACAAAAACAGAAAACTCAAATATTTCAGACAGTTTTTTCGTTTTTTTTTGTTATTTTGTTGCGAAATATGGACAAAACCAGAAAACTCAAATATTTCAGATACTTCTTTTTAGTTATTTTGTTGCGAAATATGTAGAAAAACAAAACACTAAAATATTTCAGATACTTTTTTGTTTGTTTTTTCCTAATTTTGTTGAGAAATATGGACAAAAGCAGAAAACTCAAATATTTCAGATACTTTTTTGTTTTTTTTTCGTTATATTATTGCGAAATATGGAGAAAAAAAGAAAACTCAAATATTTCAGTTTTTTTAATCTTTTTTTTTCATTATTTTGTTGGGAAATATGGACAAAAACAGAAAACTGAAATATTTCAGAGAATTTTTTTTTCGTTATTTAGTTGCGAAATATGGACAAAAACAGAAAGCTCAAATCTTTCAGATACTTTTATGTTTTTTTTCGTTATTTTGTTGCGAAATATGGACAAAAAATGAAAACTAAAATATTTCAGACACTTTTTAGTTTTTTTCGTTATTCTGTTGCGAAATATGTAGAAAAACAGAAAACTCAAATAGTTCAGATTCTTTTTGTTTTTTTCGATATTGAGTTGCGAAATATGGACAAAAACAGAAAACTAAAATATTTCAGATAATTTGTCGTTTTTTTCGTTATTTTGTTGCGAAATATGGACAAAACAGAAAATTCTAATATTTCAGATACTTTTTTGTTTTTTTTTCGTTATTTTGTTGCGAAATAAAGATAAAAACAGAAAACTAATATATTTCAGATACTTTTTTTTTTGTTTTTTCCTTATTTTGTTGAAAAATATGGACAAAAGTAGAAAACTCAAATATTTCGGATATTTTTTTGTTTTTTTCTCGTTATTTTGTTGGGAAATATAGACAAAAACAGAAAACTCAAATATTTCAGATACTTTTATGTTTTTTTTCGTTATTTTGTTGCGAAATATGGGCAAAATATCAAAACTAAAATATTTCACATACTTTTTCGTTTTTTTTCGTTATTTTGTTGCGAAATATGTAGAAAAACAGAAAACTCAAATTTTTCAGATTCTTTTTGTTTTTTTCGATATTGAGTTGCGAAATATGGACAAAAACAGAAAACTAAAGTATTTCAGATAATTTGTCGTTTTTTTTCGTTATTGTGTTGCGAAATATGGACAAAAACAGAAAACTCAAATATTTCAGATTCTTTTTGTTTTTTTTTTATGTTTAGTTGCGAAATATGGACGAAAGCAGAAAACTCAAATATTCAGATACTTTTTTGTTTTTTTTCGTATATTATTGAGAAATATGGACAAAAAAAACTCAAATATTTCAGATATTTTTTTGTTTCTTTTTTCGTTATTTTGTTGGGAAATATGGACAAAAACAGAAAAGTCAAATATTTTGGAGAATTTGTTTTTCTTCCGTTATTTTGTTGCGAAATATGGACAAAATTCGAAAAGTCAAATATTTCTGATCCTTTTTGTTTTGATATTTTGTTGCGAAATATGGACAAAAACAAAAACTCAAATATTTCAGTTATTTTTTTGTTTCTTTTTCGTTATTTTGTTGCGAAATATAGACAAAAGCAGAAAACTTAAATATTTCATATACTTTTTTGTTTTTTTTTTCGTTATATTATTGCGAAATATGGACACAAAAGAACTCAAATATTTAAATATTTTTGTTTTTTTCCCGTTATTTTGTTGCGAAATATGGACAAAACCCGAAAAATCAAATATTTCAGATAATTTTTGTTTTCTTCTTTGGTTGCGAAATATGGACAAAAACAAAAAGCTGTAATATTTCAGATAGTTTTTTGTTTTTTTTTGTTGTTTTGTTGCGAAATAGGGACAAAACAGAAAACTTAAATATTTCCGATAATTTCTTGTTATTTTTTCGTTATATTATTGCGAAATATGGACAAAAAACGAAGGCTCAAATATTTCAGATGTTTTTTGTGTTTTGTTTCGTTATTTTGTTAAGAAATATGGAAAAAAAACAGAAAACTCAAATATTTCAGATACTTTACTGTTTTTTTTTCCTTATTTTGTAGAGAAATAGTGACAAAAGTAGAAAACTCAAATATTTCAGATATTTTTTTGTTTTTTTTTCGTTATTTTGTTGGGAAATATAGACAAAAACAGAAAACTAAAATATTTCAGATACTTTACTGTTTTTTTTTCCTTATTTTGTTGAGAAATATGGGCAAAAGTAGAAAACTCAAACATTTCAGATACTTTTTGTTTCGTTATTTCGTTGAGATATAAGGAAAAAAAACAGAAAACTAAAATATTTCAGATACTTTACTGTTTTTTTTTCCTTATTTTGTAGAGAAATATGGACAAAAGTAGAAAACTCAAATATTTCAGATATTTTTTTGTTTTTTTCGTTATTTTGTTGGGAAATATAGACAAAAACAGAAAACTAAAATATTTCAGATACTTTTTTGTTTTTTTCCGTTATTTGGTTGCGAAATATGGACAAACCAGAAAACTCAAATATTTCAGATACTTTTATGTTTTTTTCGTTATTTTGTTGCGAAATATGGGCAAAAAATGAAAACTAAAATATTTCACATACTTTTTTTCTCGTTATTTTGTTGCGAAATATGGACAAAAACAGAAAACTAAAATATTTCAGATACTTTTTTGTTTGTTTTTTTCCTTATTTTGTTGAGAAATATGGACAAAACCAGAAAACTCAAATATTTCAGATACTTTTATGTTTTTTTTCGCTATTTTGTTGCGAAATATGGGCAAAAAATTAAAACTAAAATATTTCACATACTTTTTCGTTTTTTTTCGTTGTTTTGTTGCGAAATATAGAGAAAAACAGAAAACTCAAATAATTCATATTCCTTTTGTTTTATTTTCGATGTTTTGTTGGGAAATATGGACAAAAACAGAAAACTCAAATATTTCAGAGACTTTGTTGTTTTTTTCCGTTATTTTGTTGCGAAATATGGACAAAACCAGAAAACTCAAATATTTCCGATACTTTTTTTTTCGTTTTTGGTTGCGAAATATGGACAAAAAATGAAAACTAAAATATTTTACATAATTTTTCGTTTCTTTTTCGTTATTTTATTGCGAAATATAGAGAAAAACAGAAAACTCAAATATTTCAGATTCTTTTTGTTTTTTTTCGATGTTTAGTTGCGAAATATGGACAAAACCCGAAAACTCAAATATTTCTGAAACTTTTTGTTTTGTTATTTTGTTTCGAAATATGGACAAAAACAAAAGATCAAATATTTCAGATATTTTTATGTTTTTTTCAGTTATTTTGTTGCGAAATATGGACAAAACCAGAAAACTCAAATATTTCAGATACTTTTTTTTTCGTTTTTTGTTGCGAAATATGGACAAAAACAGAAAACTCAAATATTTCAGATTCTTTTTGTTTTTTTTCGATATTTAGTTGCGAAATATTGACAAAAGCAGAAAACTCAAATATTTCAGATACTTTTTTGTTTCTTTTTCGTTATATTATTGCGAAATATGGACAAAAAAACTCAAATATTTGAGATATTTTTTGTTTCTTTTTTCGTTATTTTGTTGGGAAATATAAACAAAAACAGAAAACTCAAATATTTTAGAGATTTTGTTGTTTTTTTTTCCGTTATTTTGTTGCGAAATATGGACAAAACCCGAAAACTCAAATATTTCAGATTCTTTTTGTTTTTTCGATATTTCGTTGCGAAATATGCACAAAAACAGAAAAATCCAATATTTCAGACAGTTTTTTCGTTTTTTTCGTTATTTTGTTGCGAAATATGGACAAAAACAGAAAACTCAAATATTTCAGATTCTTTTGCGAAATATGGACAAAAACAGAAAACTCAAATATTTCAGATACTTTTTGTTTTGTTATTTAGTTGCGACATATGGACAAAAACAAAAAACTCAAATTTTACAGATATTATTTTGGTTTTTTTTCGTTATTTTATTGCGAAATATGGACAAAAACAGAAAACTAAAATATTTCAGAGAATTTGTTGTTTTTTCGTTATTTTTATGCGAAATATGGACAAAATCAAAAACTCAAATATTTCAGATATTTTTTTTCGTTATTTTGTTGCGGCATATGGACAAACACAGAAAGCTCAAATATTTCTGCTACTTTTATGTTTTTTTTTCGTTATTTTGTTATGAAATATGGACAAAAACAGAAAGCTAAAATATTTCAGATACTCTTTCGTTGTTTTTTCGTTATTTTGTTGCGAAATATGGACAAAAACAGAATACTCAAATATTTCAGATATTTTTTGGTTTTTTTTCGTTATTTTGTTGTGAAATATGGACAAAAGCAGAAAACTCAAATATTTTAGATACTTCATTTTTATGTTTTCGTTATTTTGTTGCGAAATATGGACGAAAACAGCAAAATCAAATATTTCAGATACTTTTTTGTTTTTTTTCGCTATTTTGTTGCGAAATATGGACAAAAACAAAAAACTCAAATATTTCAGATACTTTTTGTTTCGTTATTTTGTACCGAAATATGGACAAAAACAAAAAACTCAAATATTTCAGATAGTTTTTTTTTTTTCGTTGTTTTGTTGCGAAATATGGACAAAAATAGAAAACTCAAATATTTCAGACACTTTCTTGTTATTTTTACGTCATTTTGTTGCGAAATATGGACAAACAGAAAGCTAAAATATTTTAGATACTCTTTCGTTGTTTTTTCTTTATTTTGTTGCGAAATATGGACTAAAAAAACTCAAATATTTCAGATATTTTTTTGTTTTTTTTTTCGATATTTTGTTGCGAAATATGTACAAAAACAGAAAACTCAAATATTTCAGATACTTTTTTGTTTTTTTTTCGTTATTTTGTTGCGAAATATGTACAAAAACAGAAAAATAAAATATTTAAGATACCTTTTGGTTTTTTTTCGTTATTTTGTTGCGAAATATGGACAAACACAGAAAAATCAAATATTTCAGATACTTTTTTTTTCGTTATTTTGTTGGGAAATATGGAAAAAAACAGAAAACTCAAATATTTCAGATACTTTCTTGTTATTTTTTCGTTATTTTGTTGCGAAATATGGACAAAAACAGAACGCTACAATATTTCAGATGCTCCTTCGTTGTTTTTCCGTTATTTTGTTGCGAAATATGGACAAAAACAGAAAACTAAAGTATTTCAGATACTTTTTGTTTTGTTATTTTGTTGCGAAATATGGACAAAAACAAAAAACTGAAATATTTCAGATAATTTTTTGTTTTTTTTTTCGTTGTTTTGTTGCGAAATATGGACAAAAACAGAAAACTCAAATATTTCAGATACTTTCTTGTTATTTTTCCGTTATTTTGTTGCGAAATATGGACAAAAACAGAAAACTAAAATATTTCAGATACTTCTTCGTTGTTTTTTCGTTATTTTGTTGCGAAATATGGACAAAAACAGAAAACTGAAATATTTCAGATACTTTCTTGTTATTTTTTCGATATTTTGTTGCGAATTATGGATAAACAGAAAGCTAAAATATTTCAGATACTCTTTCGTTGTTTTTTCGTTATTTTGTTGCGAAATATGGACAAAAAAAGCTCAAGTATTTCAGATATTTTTTTGTTTTTTTTCGTTATTTTGTTGCGAAATATGGACAAAAACAGAAAACTGAAATATTTCACATACTTTTTGTTTCGTTATTTTTTTCCGAAATATGGACAAAAACAAAAAACTCAAATATATCAGATAGATTTTTGTTTTTTTTTCGTTGTTTTGTTGCGAAATATGTACAAAAACAGAAAACTCAAATATTTCAGATACTTTTTTGTTTTTTTTTTCGTTATTTTGTTGTGAAATATGTATGAAAACATAAAAATCAAATATTTAAGATACTTTTTGGTTTTTTTTCGTTATTTTGTTACGAAATATGTACAAAAACAGAAAACTCAAATATTTCAGATACTTTTTTGTTTTTTTTTCGTTATTTTTTTGCGAAATTTGTACAAAAACATAAAAATCAAATATTTAAGATACTTTTTGGTTTTTTTTTGGTTTTTTTTTCGTTATTTTGTTGCGAAATATGGACAAACACAGAAAAATCAAATATTTCAGGTACTTTTTTGTTTTTTTCGTTATTTTGTGCCGAAATATGGTCAAAAACAGAAAACTCAAGTATTTCAGATACTTTCTTGTTATTTTTTCGTTATTTTGTTGCGAATTATGAACAAAAACAGAAAACTGAAATATTTCAGATAATTTTTGTTTTGTTATTTTGTTGCGAAATATGGACAAAAACAAAAAACTCAAATATTTCAGATAGTTTTTTGTCTTTTTTTTCGTTGTTTTGTTGCGAAATATGGACAAACACAGAAAAATCAAATATTTAAGATACTTTTTGGTTTTTTTTCGTTATTTTGTTGCCAAATATGGACAAACATAAAAAAAATCAAATATTTCAGATACTTTTTTGTTTTTTTTTTCGTTATTTTGTTGTGAAATATGTATGAAAACATAAAAATCAAATATTTAAGATACTTTTTGGTTTTTTTTTTCGTTATTTTGTTACGAAATATGGACAAAAACAGAAAACTCAAATATTTCAGATACTTTTTGTTTTGTTATTTTGTTGCGAAATATGGACAAAAACAAAAAACTCAAATATTTCAGATAGTTTTTTGTTTTTTTTTTCGTTGTTTTGTTGCGAAATATGGACAAAAACAGAAAACTCAAATATTTCAGATACTTCCTTGTTATTTTTTCGTTATTTTGTTGCGAAATATGGACAAAAACAGAAAGCTAAAATATTTCAGATACTCTTTGAGTTTTTTTTTCGTTTTTTTGTTGCGAAATATGGACAAAAAAAACTCAAATATTTCAGATACTTTTTTTTTTCGTTATTTTGTTGCGAAATATGGGCAAAAACAGAAAACTCAAATATTTCAGATACTTTTTGTATTGTTATGTTGTTGCGACATATGGACAAAAAAATCTAAAATCTTTTAGATAGTTTGTTGTTTGTTTTTTCGTTGTTTTGTTGCGAAATATGGACAAAAAGAGAAAACTCAAATATTTCAGATACTTTATTGTTATTTTTTCGTTTTTATGTTGCGAAATATGGACAAAAACAGAAAGCTAAAATATTTCAGATACTCTTTCGTTGTTTTTTCGTTATTTTGTTGCGAAATATGGACAAAAAAAACTCAAGTATATGAGATATTCTTTTGTTTTTCTTTTCGATTTTTTGTTGCGAAATATGGACAAAAAAGAAAAATCAAATTTTTCAGATATTTTTTTGTTTTTTTTTTTGTTATTTTGTTGGGAAATATGGACAAATATAGAAAACTAAAATATTTCAGAGAATTTGTTGCTTTTTCCGTTATTTTGTTGCGAAATATGGACAAAACCAGAAAACTCAAATATTTCAGATATTTTTTTTTCTTTATTTAGTTGCGACATATGGACAAACAAAGTAAGCTCAAATATTTCGGATACTTTCTTGTTGTTTTTTCGTTATTTTGTTGCGAAATATGGACAAAAAATGAAAACTTAAATATTTCAGATACTTTGTTATTTTGTTACGAAATATGGACTAAAACAGAAAACTCAAATATTTCCGATACTTTTTGTTTTTCTTTTTTCGTTATTTTGTAGCGAAATATGGACAAAAAAAATAACTCAAATTTTTCAGATATTATTTTGGTTTTTTTTTCGTTAATTTGTTGCGAAATATGGACAAAAACAGAAAACTAAAATATTTCAGAGAATTTGTTGTTTTTCCGTTATTTTGTTGCGAAATATGGACAAAACCAAGAACTCAAATATTTCAGATATTTTTTTTCGTTATTTTGTTGCGGCATATGGACAAACACAGAAAGCTCAAATATTTCTGATACTTTTATGTTTTTTTTTCGTTATTTTGTTGCGAAATATGGACAAAAAATGAAAACTAAAATATTTCAGATAGGTTTTTGTTTGTTTTTTAACTCATTTTGTTGAGAAATATGGACAAAAATAGAAAACTCAAATATTTCAGAGAATTTGTTGTCTTTTTCCATTATTTTGTTGGGGAATATGGACAAAAACAGAAAACTAAAATATTAAAGAGAATTTGTTGTTTTTTTCCGTTATATTGTTGCGAAATATAGGCAAAACCAGAAAACTCAAATATTTCAGATACTTTTTTGTTTTTTTTTCGTTATTTTGTTATGAAATATGGACAAAAACAGAAAGCTAAAATATTACAGATACTCTTTCGTTGTTTTTTCGTTATTTTGTTGCGAAATATGGACAAAAACAGAATACTCAAATATTTCAGATATTTTTTGGTTTTTTTTCGTTATTTTTTTGTGAAATATGGACAAAAACAGAAAACTCAAATATTTCAGATACTTTTTTTTTTCGTTATTTTGTTGCGAAATATGGACGAAAATCAGATACTTTTTTGTTTTTTTTTTCGCTATTTTGTTGCGAAATATGTACAAAAACAAAAACCTCAAATATTTCAGATACTTTTTGTTTCGTTATTTTGTTCCGAAATATGGACAAAAACAAAAAACTCAAATATTTCAGATAGTTTTTTTTTTTCGTTGGTTTGTTGCGAAATATGGACAAAAATAGAAAACTCAAATATTTCAGACACTTTCTTGTTATTTTTTCGTAATTTTGTTGCGAAATATGGACAAACAGAAAGCTAAAATACTTTAGTTACTCTTTCGTTGTTTTTTCGTTATTTTGTTACGAAATATGGACTAAAAACACTCAAATCTTTCAGATATTTTTTTGTTTTTTTTTTTCGTTATTTTGTTGCGAAATATGTACAAAAACAGAAAACTCAAATATTTCAGATAATTTTTTGTTTTTTTTTCGTTATTTTGTTGCGAAATATGTACAAAAACAGAAAAATAAAATATTAAGATACTTTTTGGTTTTTTTCGTTATTTTGTTGCGAAATATGGACAAAAACAGAAAACTCAAATATTTCATATACTTTTTGTTTCATTATTTTGTTCCGAAATATGGACAAAAACAAAAAACTCAAATATTTCAGATAGGTTTTTGTTTTTTTTTCGTTGTTTTGTTGCGAAATATGAACAAAAACAGAAAACTGAAATATTTCTGATACTTCCTTGTTATTTTTTCGTTATTTTGTTGAGAATTATGGATAAAGAGAAAGCTAAAATATTTCAGATACTCTTTCGTTGTTTTTTCGTTATTTTGTTGCGAAATATGGACAAAAAAAGCTCAAGTATTTCAGATATTTTTTTGTTTTTTTTTCGTTATTTTGTTGCGAAATATGGACAAAAACAGAAAACTCAAATATTTCAGATACTTTTTGTTTCGTTATTTTGTTCCGAAATATGGACAAAAACAAAAAACTCAAATATATCAGATAGATTTTTGTTTTTTTTTCGTTGTTTTGTTGCGAAATATGTACAAAAACAGAAAACTCAAATATTTCAGATACTTTTTTGTTTTTTTTTCGTTATTTTGTTATGAAATATGTATGAAAACATAAAAATCAAATATTTAAGATACTTTTTGGTTTTTTTTTCGTTATTTTGTTACGAAATATGTACAAAAACAGAAAACTCAAATATTTCAGATACTTTTTTGTTTTTTTTTCGTTATTTATTTGCGAAATATGTACAAAAACATAAAAATCAATTATTTAAGATACTTTTTGGTTTTTTTTTGGTTTTTTTTTCGTTATTTTGTTGCGAAATATGGACAAACACAGAAAAATCAAATATTTCAGGTACTTTTTTATTTTTTTCGTTATTTTGTGGCGAAATATGGTCAAAAACAGAAAACTCAAATATTTCAGATACTTTCTTGTTATTTTTTCGTTATTTTGTTGCGAAATATGGACAAAAACAGAAAATTCAAATATTTAAGATACTTTTTGTTTTGTTATTTTGTTGCGAAATATGGACAAAAACAAAAAACTCAAATATTTCAGATATTTTTTTTCTTTAGTTGTGACATATGGACAAACAAAATAAACTCAAATATTTCGGATACTTTCTTGTTGTTTTTTCGTTATTTTGTTGCGAAATATGGACAAAAAATGAAAACTTAAATATTTCAGATACTTTGTTATTTTGTTTCGAAATATGGACTAAAACAGAAAACTCAAATATTTCCGATACTTTTTGTTTTTCTTTTTTCGTTATTTTGTAGCGAAATATGGACAAAAAAAATAACTCAAATTTTTCAGATATTATTTTGGTTTTTTTTCGTTATTTTGTTGCGAAATATGGACAAAAATAGAAAACTAAAATATTTCAGAGAATTTGTTGTTTTTCCGTTATTTTGTTGCGAAATATGGACAAAACCAAAAACTCAAATATTTCAGATATTTTTTTTCGTTATTTTGTTGCGGCATATGGACAAACACAGAAAGCTCAAATATTTCTGATACTTTTATGTTTTTTTTTTGTTATTTTGTTGCGAAATATGGACAAAAAATGAAAACTAAAATATTTCAGATAGGTTTTTGTTTGTTTTTTAACTCATTTTGTTGAGAAATATGGACAAAAATAGAAAACTCAAATATTTCAGATAATTTTTTGTTTTTTTTTCGTTATTTTGTTATGAAATATGGACAAAAACAGAAACCTAAAATATTTTAGATACTTCTTTTTTATTTTTTCGTTATTTTGTTGCGAAATATGGACGAAAATCAAATATTTCAGATACTTTTTTGTTTTTTTTTCGCTATTTTGTTGCGAAATATGGACAAAAACAAAAAACTCAAATATTTCAGATAGTTTTTTTTTTTCGTTGGTTTGTTCAGAAATATGGACAAAAATAGAAAACTCAAATATTTCAGACACTTTCTTGTTATTTTTTCCTAATTTTGTTGCAAAATATGGACAAACAGAAAGCTAAAATACTTTATATACTCTTCTAAAGTATTTTGTTTTTTCGTTATTTTGTTGCGAAATATGGACTAAAAAAACTCAAATATTTCAGATATTTTTTTGTTTTTTTTTCGTTATTTTGTTGCGAAATATGTACAAAAACAGAAAACTCAAATATTTCAGATAATTTTTTGTTTTTTTTTCGTTACTTTGTTGCGAAATATGTACAAAAACAGAAAAATAAAATATTTAAGATACTTTTTGGTTTTTTTCGTTATTTTGTTGCGAAATATGGACAAACACGGAAAAATCAAAAATTTGAGATACTTTTTTTTTTCGTTATTTTGTTGCGAATATGGACAAAAACAGAAAACTCAAATATTTCAGATACTTTCTTGTTATTTTTTCATTATTTTGTTGCGAAATATGGACAAAAACAGAACGCTACAATATTTCATATGCTCCTTCGTTGTTTTTCCGTTATTTTGTTGCGAAATATGGACAAAAACAGAAAGCTACAATATTTCAGATACTTTTTTGTTTTTTTTTCGTTATTTTGTTATGAAATATGGACAAAAACAGAAACCTAAAATATTTTAGATACTTCTTTTTTATTTTTTCGTTATTTTGTTGCGAAATATGGACGAAAATCAAATATTTCAGATACTTTTTTGTTTTTTTTTTCGCTATTTTGTTGCGAAATATGGACAAAAACAGAATGCTACAATATTTCAGATACTTTTTGTTTTGTTCTTTTGTTGCGACATATGGACAAAAACAAAAAAACTCAAATATTTCAAATAGTTTTTTGTTTATTTTTTCGTTGTTTTGTTGCGAAATATGGACAAAAGCAGAAAACTAAAATATTTCAGATACTCTTTCGTTGTTTTTTCGTTATTTTGTTGCGAAATATGGACAAAAACAGATAACTCAAATATTTCAGATAGTTTTTGTTTTGTTATTTTGTTGCGACATATGTACAAAACACTCAAATATTTCAGATAGTTTTTTTTTTTTTTTTCGTTGTTTTGTTACGAAATATGGACAAAAACAGAAAACTCAAATATTTCAGAGAATTTGTTGTCTTTTTCCGTTATTTTGTTAGGAAATATAGACAAAAACAGAAAACTCAAATATTTCAGAGAATTTGTTGTTTTTTTCCGTTATTTTGTTGCGAAATATGGACAAAACTAGAAAAGTCAAATATTAAAGATAATTTTTTTTTTGTTATTATGTTGGGAAATATGGACAAAAACAGAAAGTTTAAATATTTCAATTACTTTTATGTTTTTTTTTCGTTATTTTGTTGCGAAATATGGACAAAACCAGAAAACTCAAATATTTCAGATTCTTGCTGTTTTTTTCGATATTTAGTTGCGAAATATGGACAAAAGCAGAAAACTCAAATATTTCAGATACTTTGTCGTGTTTTTTTTCGTTATTTTGTTGCGAAATATGGAGAAAAAAAAGAAAACTCAAATATTTCAAATACTTTTTTTTTTTCGTTATTTTATTCCGAAATATGGACAAAACAGAAAACTAAAATACTTCAGATACTTTTTTGTGTTTTTTTCGTTATTTTGTTGGGAAATATGGACAAAAACAGAAAACTCAAATATTTTAGAGTTTTTTTTTTTTTTTCGTTATTTTGTTGGGAAATATGGACAAAAACAGAAAACTCAAATATTTCAGAGAATTTGTTGTTTTTCCGTTATTTTGTTGCGAAATAGGGACAAAACCAAAAACTACAATATTTCAGATATTTATTTTTCGTTATTTTGTTGCGAAATATGGACAAAAATTGAAAACTAAAATATTTCAGATACGTTTTTGTTTGTTTTTTTTCCTCATTTTGTTGAGAAATATGGACAAAAACAGAAAATTCAAATATTTCAGATTCTTTTTGTTTTTTTCGATGTTTAGTTGCGAAATACGGACAAAAACAGAAAACTCAAATATTTCAGATACTTTGTCGTGTTTTTTTTCGTTATTTTGTTGCGAAATATGGAGAAAAAAAAGAAAACTCAAATATTTCAAATACTTTTTTTTTTTCGTTATTTTATTCGAAATATGGACAAAACAAGAAAACTAAAATACTTCAGATACTTTTTTATATTTTTTTCGTTATTTTGTTGGGAAATATGGACAAAAACAGAAAACTCAAATATTTCAGAGAATTTTTTGTTTTTTTCCGTTATATTGTTGCGAAATATAGACAAAACCAGAAAACTCAAATATTTCAGATACTTTTTTGTTTTTTTTTCGTTATTTTGTTGCGAAATATGGACCAAAACAGAAAACTAAAATATTTCAAATAATATTTCAGAGAATTTGTTGTTTTTTTCCTTTATATTGTTGAGAAATATGGACAAAAGCGGAAAACTCAAATATTTCAGATAATTTTTTGTTTTTTTTTCGTTATTTTGTTGTGAAGTATGGACAAAAACAGAAAGCTAAAATAGTTCAGATACTCTTTCGTTGTTTTTTCGTTATTTTGTTGCGAAATATGGACAAAAACAGAATACTCAAATATTTCAGATATTTTTTGGTTTTTTATCGTTATTTTGTTGTGAAATATGGACAAAAACAGAAAACTCAAATATTTGAGATACTTCTTTTTTATTTTTTCGTTGCGAAATATGTACAAAAACAGAATACTCAAATATTTCAGATACTTTTTTGTTTTTTTTCGTTATTTTGTTGCGAAATATAGACAACAACAAAAAACTCAAATATTTCAGATCCTTTTTGTTTCGTTATTTTGTTCCCAAATATGGACAAAAACAAAAAAAACTCAAATATTTCAGATAGTTTTTTGTCTTTTTTTCGTTGTTTTGTTGCGAAATATGGACAACAATAGAAAACTCAAATATTTCAGACACTTTCTTGTTATTTTGTTGCGAAATATGGACAAACAGAAAGCTAAAATATTTCAGATACTCTTTCGTTGTTTTTTCTTTATTTTGTTGCGAAATATGGCCTAAAAAAACTCAAATATTTCAGATATTTTTTTTTTTTTTTGTTATTTTGTTGCGAAATATGGCAACAAAATAACGAAAGAAAACCAAAAAGTATCTTAAATAAACACAGAAAAATCATATTTCAAATACTTTTTTGTTTTTTTTTCGTTATTTTGTTGCGAAATATGGACAAAAACAGAAAACTCATATATTTCAGATACTTTCTTGTTATTTTTTCGTTATTTTGTTGCGAAATATGGACAAAAACAGAAAGCTACAATATTGGAGATACTCTTTCGTTGTTTTTTCGTTATTTTGTTGCGAAATATGGACAAAAACAGAAAACTCAAATATTTCAGATACTTTTTGTTTTACAATTTTGTTGCGAAATATGGACAAAAACAAAAAACTCAAATATTTCAGATAATTTTTTGTTTTGTTCTCGTTGTTTTGTTGCGAAATATGGACAAAAACAGAAAACTCAAATATTTCAGATACTTTCTTGTTATTTTTTCGTTATTTTGTTGCGAAATATGAACAAAAACAGAAAGCTAAAATATTTTAGATATTCTTTCGTTGTTTTTTCGTTATTTTGTTGCGATATATTGACAAAAAAACTCAAATATTTGAGATACTTTTTTGTTAGTTTTTTTTTCGTTATTTTGTTGCGAAATTTGGACAAAAACAAAAAACTCAAATATTTCAGATACTTTTTGTTTTGTTATTTTGTTGCGACATATAGACAAAAACAAAAAAACTCAAATATTTCAGATAGTTTTTTGTTTATTTTTCGTTGTTTTGTTGCGAAATATGGACAAAAGCAGAAAGCTAAAATATTTCAGATACTCTTTCGTTGTTTTTTCGTTATTTTGTTGCGAAATATGGACAAAAAAAACTCAAATATTTGAGATACTTTTTTTTTTTTCGTTATTTTGTTGCGAAATATGGACAAAAACAGAAAACTCAAATATTTCAGATACTTCTTGTTTTGTTATTTTGTTGCGACATATAGACAAAAACAAAAAACTCAAATATTTCAGATAGTTTTTTGTTTTTTTTTTCGTTGTTTTGTTGCGAAATATGGACAAAAACAGAAAACTCAAATATTTCAGAGAATTTGTTGTCTTTTTTCCGTTATTTTGTTGGGAAATATGGACAAAAACAGAAAACTCAAATATTTCAGAGAATTTGTTGTTTTTTCCCGTTATTTTGTTGCGAAATATGGACAAAACCAGAAAACTCAAATATTACAGATAATTTTTTTTTTGGTTATTTTGTTGGGAAATATGGACAAAAACAGAAAGTTTATATATTTCAATTACTTTTATGTTTTTTTTTTTGTTATTTTGTTGCGAATTATGGACAAAAAGAGAAAACTTAAATATTTGAGATACTCTTTCGTTGTTTTTTCGTTATTTTGTTGCGAAATATGGACAAAAACAGAAAACTCAAATATTTCAGATACTTTCTTGCTATTTTTTTGTTATTTTATTGGGAAATATGGACAAAAACAGAAAATTTTTTGTTTTTTTCGATATTTAGTTGCGAAATGCGGACAAAAACAGAAAACTCAAATATTTCAGATACTTTGTCGTGTTTTTTATCGTTATTTTGTTGCGAAATATGGCCAAAAAAAAAACTCAAATATTTCAAATACTTTTTTTTTTTCGTTATTTTGTTCCGAAATATGGAGAAAACAGAAAACTAAAATACTTCCGATACTTTTTTGTTTTTTTTTTCGCTTTTTGTTGCGAAATATGTACAAAAACAGAAAACTCAAATATTTCAGATACTTTTTTGTTTTTTTTTCGTTATTTTGTTGTGAAATATGGACAAAAACAAAAAACTCAAATATTTCAGATACTTTTTTTTTCGTTATTTTGTTCCGAAATATGGACAAAAACAAAAAACTCAAATATTTCAGATAGTTTTTTGTTTTTTTTTTCGTTGTTTTGTTGCGAAATATGGACAACAATAGAAAACTCAAATATTTCAGACACTTTCTTGTTATTTTTTCGTCATTTTGTTGCGAAATATGGACAAACAGAAAACTAACATATTTCAGATACTCTTTCGTTGTTTTTCGTTATTTTGTTGCGAAATATGGACTAAAAAAACTCAAATATTTCAGATACTTTTTTGTTTTTTTTTTGTTATTTTGTTGCGAAATATGTACAAAAACAGAAAACTCAAATATTTCAGATACTTTTTTGTTTTTTTTCGTTATTTTGTTGAGAAATATGTACAAAAACAGAAAAATAAAATATTTAAGATACTTTTTGCTTTTTTTTTCGTTATTTTTTTGAGAAATATGGACAAACACAGAAAAATCAAATATTTCAGATACTTTTTTGTTTTTTTTTGCATTATTTAGTTGCGAAATATGGACAAAAACAGAAAACTCAAATATTTCAGATACTTTCTTGTTATTTTTTCGTTATTTTGTTGCGAAATATGGACAAAAACAGAAAGCTACAATATTTCAGATACTCTTTCGTTGTTTTTTTGTTATTTTGTTGCGAAATATGGACAAAAACAGAAAACTCAAATATTTCAGATACTTTTTGTTTTGTTATTTTGTTGCGAATTATGGACAAAAACAAAAAACTCATATATTTCAGATAATTTTTTGTTTTGTTTTCTTTGTTTTGTTGCGAAATATGGACAAAAACAGAAAACTCAAATATTTCAGATACTTTCTTGTTATTTTTTCGTTATTTAGTTGCGAAATATAAACAAAAACAGAAAGCTAAAATATTTTAGATACTCTTTCGTTGTTTTTTCGTTATTTTGTTGCGAAATATGGACAAAAAAAAATTAAATATTTGAGATACTTTTTTGTTTGTTTTTTTTCGTTATTTTGTTGCGAAATATGGACAAAAACAGAAAACTCAAATATTTCAGAGAATTTGTTGTTTTTCGTTATTTTGTTGCGAAATATGGACAAAACCAGAAAACTCAAATATTACAGATAATTTGTTTTTTGTGATTTTGTTGGGAAATATGGACAAAAACAGAAAGTTTAAATATTTCAATTACTTTTATGTTTTTTTTTCGTTATTTTGTTGCGAAATATGGACAAAAACAGAAAACTTAAATATTTCAGATTCTTTCTGTTTTTTTCAACATTTAGTTGCGAAATATGGACAAAAGCAGTAAACTCAAATATTTCAGATACTTTCTTGCTATTTTTTCGTTATTTTATTGGGAAATTTGGACAAAAACAGAAAATTCAGATTCTTTTTGTTTTTTTTGATATTTAATTGCGAAATGTGGACAAAAACAGAAAACTCAAATATTTCAGATACTTTGTCGTGTTTTTTATCGTTATTTTGTTGCGAAATATGGACAAAAAAGAAAACTCAAATATTTCAAATACTTTTTTTTTTTCGTTATTTTGTTCCGAAATATGGACAAAACAGAAAACTAAAATACGTCAGATACTTTTTTGTGTTTTTTTTGTTATTTTGTTGCGAAATATGGACAAAACCAGAAAACTCAAATATTACAGATAATTTGTTTTTTGTGATTTTGTTGGGAAATATGGACAAAAACAGAAAGTTTAAATATTTCAATTACTTTTATCTTTTTTTTCGTTATTTTGTTGCGAAATATGGACAAAAACAGAAAACTTAAATATTTCAGATTCTTTCTGTTTTTTTCAACATTTAGTTGCGAAATATGGACAAAAGCAGTAAACTCAAATATTTCAGATACTTTCTTGCTATTTTTTCGTTATTTTATTGGGAAATTTGGACAAAAACAGAAAATTCAGATTCTTTCTGTTTTTTTTCAACATTTAGTTGCGAAATATGGACAAAAACAGAAAACTCAAATATTTCAGAGAATTTGTTGTCTTTTTCCATTATTTTGTTGGGGAATATGGACAAAAACAGAAAACTAAAATATTTAAGAGAATTTGTTGTTTTTTTCCGTTATATTGTTGCGAATATAGACAAAACCAGAAAACTCAAATATTTCAGATACTTCTTTTTTATTTTTTCGTTATTTTGTTGCGAAATATGTACAAAAACAGAATATTAAAATATTTCAGATACTTTTTTGTTTTTTTTCGTTATTTTGTTCCGAAATATGGACAAAAACAAAAAACTCAAATATTTCAGATAGTTTTTTGTCTTTTTTTTTCATTGTTTTGTTGCGAAATATGGACAACAATAGAAAACTCAAATATTTCAGACACTTTCTTGTTATATTTTCGTCATTTTGTTGCGAAATATGGACAAAAACAGAAAGCTACAATATTTCAGATACTCTTTCGTTGTTTTTTCGTTATTTTGTTGCGAAATATGGACATAAACAGAAAACTCAAATATTTCAGATACTTTTGGTTTTGCTATTTTGTTGCGAAATATGGACAAAAACAAAAAACTCAAATATTTCAGATTATTTTTGGTTTTTTTTCGTTATTTTGTTGCGAAATATGTACAAAAACAGAAAAATAAAATATTTAAGATACTTTTTGCTTTTTTTCGTTATTTTTTTGAGAAATATGGACAAACACAGAAAAATCAAATATTTCAGATACTTTTTTGTTTTTTTTGCATTATTTAGTTGCGAAATATGGACAAAAACAGAAAACTCAAATATTTCAGATACTCTTTCGTTGTTTTTTTGTTATTTTGTTGCGAAATATGGACAAAAACAGAAAACTCAAATATTTCAGATACTTTTTGTTTCGTTATTTTGTTGCGAAATATGGACAAAAACAGAAAGCTACAATATTTCAGATACTCTTTCGTTGTTTTTTTTGTTATTTTGTTGCGAAATATGGACAAAAACAGAAAAGTCAAATATTTCAGATACTTTTTGTTTTGTTATTTTGTTGCGAATTATGGACAAAAACAAAAAACTCATATATTTCAGATAATTTTTTGTTTTGTTTTCTTTGTTTTGTTGCGAAATATGGACAAAAACAGAAAACTCAAATATTTCAGATACTTTCTTGTTATTTTTTCGTTATTTAGTTGCGAAATATAAACAAAAACAGAAAGCTAAAATATTTTAGATACTCTTTCGTTGTTTTTTCGTTATTTTGTTGCGAAATATGGACAAAAAAAACTTAAATATTTGAGATACTTTTTTGTTTGTTTTTTTTCGTTATTTTGTTGCGAAATATGGACAAAAACAGAAAACTCAAATATTTGAGAGAATTTGTTGTTTTTCGTTATTTTGTTGCGAAATATGGACAAAACCAGAAAACTCAAATATTACAGATAATTTGTTTTTTGTGATTTTGTTGGGAAATATGGACAAAAACAGAAAGTTTAAATATTTCAATTACTTTTATGTTTTTTTTTCGTTATTTTGTTGCGAAATATGGACAAAAACAGAAAACTTAAATATTTCAGATTCTTTCTGTTTTTTTCAACATTTAGTTGCGAAATATGGACAAAAGCAGTAAACTCAAATATTTCAGATACCTTCTTGCTATTTTTTCGTTATTTTATTGGGAAATTTGGACAAAAACAGAAAATTCAGATTCTTTTTGTTTTTTTTGATATTTAATTGCGAAATGTGGACAAAAACAGAAAACTCAAATATTTCAGATACTTTGTCGTGTTTTTTATCGTTATTTTGTTGCGAAATATGGACAAAAAAGAAAACTCAAATATTTCAAATACTTTTTTTTTTTCGTTATTTTGTTCCGAAATATGGACAAAACAGAAAACTAAAATACGTCAGATACTTTTTTGTGTTTTTTTTCGTTATTTTGTTGCGAAATATGGACAAAACCAGAAAACTCAAATATTACAGATAATTTGTTTTTTGTGATTTTGTTGGGAAATATGGACAAAAACAGAAAGTTTAAATATTTCAATTACTTTTATGTTTTTTTTTCGTTATTTTGTTGCGAAATATGGACAAAAACAGAAAACTTAAATATTTCAGATTCTTTCTGTTTTTTTCAACATTTAGTTGCGAAATATGGACAAAAGCAGTAAACTCAAATATTTCAGATACTTTCTTGCTATTTTTTCGTTATTTTATTGGGAAATTTGGACAAAAACAGAAAATTCAGATTCTTTCTGTTTTTTTCAACATTTAGTTGCGAAATATGGACAAAAACAGAAAACTCAAATATTTCAGAGGATTTGTTGTCTTTTTCCATTATTTTGTTGGGGAATATGGACAAAAACAGAAAACTAAAATATTTAAGAGAATTTGTTGTTTTTTTCCGTTATATTGTTGCGAAATATAGACAAAACCAGAAAACTCAAATATTTCAGATACTTCTTTTTTATTTTTTCGTTATTTTGTTGCGAAATATGTACAAAAACAGAATACTCAAATATTTCAGATACTTTTTTGTTTTTTTTCGTTATTTTGTTCCGAAATATGGACAACAATAGAAAACTCAAATATTTCAGACACTTTCTTGTTATATTTTCGTCATTTTGTTGCGAAATATGGACAAAAACAGAAAGCTACAATATTTCAGATACTCTTTCGTTGTTTTTTTCGTTATTTTGTTGCGAAATATGGACATAAACAGAAAACTCAAATATTTCAGATACTTTTTGTTTTGCTATTTTGTTGCGAAATATGGACAAAAACAAAAAACTCAAATATTTCAGATTATTTTTTGTTTTGTTCTCGTTGTTTTGTTGCGAAATATGGAGAAAAACAGAAAACTCAAATATTTCAGATACTTTCTTGTTATTTTTTCGTTATTTTGTTGTGAAATATGAACAAAAACAGAAAGCTAAAATATTTTAGATACTCTTTCGTTGTTTTTTAGTTATTTTGTTGCGAAATATGGACAAAAAAAAACTCAAATATTTGAGATACTTTTTTGTTTGTTTTTTTCGTTATTTTGTTGCGAAATATGGACAAAAACAGAAAACTCAAATATTTCAGATACTTTTTGTTTTGTTATTTTGTTGCGACATATGGACAAAAACAAAAAAACTCAAATATTTCAGATAGTTTTTTGTTTATTTTTCGTTGTTTTGTTGCGAAATATGGACAAAAGCAGAAAGCTAAAATATTTCAGATACTCTTTCGTTGTTTTTTCGTTATTTTGTTGCGAAATATGGACAAAAAAAAACTCAAATATTTGAGATACTTTTTTGTTTTTTTTTCGTTATTTTGTTGCGAAATATGGACAAAAACAGAAAACTCAAATATTTCAGATTATTTTTTGTTTTGTTCTCGTTGTTTTGTTGCGAAATATGGAGAAAAACAGAAAACTCAAATATTTCAGATACTTTCTTGTTATTTTTTCGTTATTTTGTTGTGAAATATGAACAAAAACAGAAAGCTAAAATATTTTAGATACTCTTTCGTTGTTTTTTAGTTATTTTGTTGCGAAATATGGACAAAAAAAAACTCAAATATTTGAGATACTTTTTTGTTTGTTTTTTTCGTTATTTTGTTGCGAAATATGGACAAAAACAGAAAACTCAAATATTTCAGATACTTTTTGTTTTGCTATTTTGTTGCGAAATATGGACAAAAACAAAAAACTCAAATATTTCAGATTATTTTTTGTTTTGTTCTCGTTGTTTTGTTGCGAAATATGGAGAAAAACAGAAAACTCAAATATTTCAGATACTTTCTTGTTATTTTTTCGTTATTTTGTTGCAAAATATGGACAAAAACAGAAAACTCAAATATTTCAGAGAATTTGTTGTCTTTTTTCCGTTATTTTGTTGGGAAATATGGACAAAAACAGAAAACTCAAATATTTCAGAGAATTTGATGTTTTTTCCCGTTATTTTGTTGCGAAATATGGACAAAACCAGAAAACTCAAATATTACAGATAATTTTTTTTTGGTTATTTTGTTGGGAAATATGGACAAAAACAGAAAGTTTAAATATTTCAATTACTTTTATGTTTTTTTTTCGTTATTTTGTTGCGAAATATGGACAAAAACAGAAAAACTTAAATATTTCAGATTCTTTCTGTTTTTTTCGATATTTAGTTGCGAAATATGAACAAATCAGAAAACTCAAAAATTTCAGATACTTTCTTGCTATTTTTTTGTTATTTTATTGGGAAATATGGACAAAAACAGAAAATTCAAATATTTCAGATTCTTTTTGTTTTTTTCGATATTTAGTTGCGAAATGCGGACAAAAACAGAAAACTCAAATATTTCAGTTACTTTTTTGTTTTTTTTTCGTTATTTTGTTGCGAAATATGGACAAAAACAAAGAACTCAAATATTTCAGATACTTTTTGTTTCGTTATTTTGTTCCGAAATATGGACAAAAACAAAAAACTCAAATATTTCAGATAGTTTTTTGTTTTTTTTTCGTTATTTTGTTGCGAAATATGCAAAAACAGAAAACTCAAATATTTCAGATACTTTTTTGTTTTTTTCGATATTTTGTTGCGAAATATGTACAAAAACAGAAAAATAAAATATTTAAGATACTTTTTGGTTTTTTTTCGATATTTAGTTGCGAAATGCGGACAAAAACAGAAAACTCAAATATTTCAGACACTTTCTTGTTATTTTTTCGTCATTTTGTTGCGAAATATGGACAAACAGAAAGCTAACATATTTCAAATACTCTTTCGTTGTTTTTTCGTTATTTTGTTGCGAAATATGGACTAAAAAAACTCAATTATTTCATATACTTTTTTGTTTTTTTTTTCGTTATTTTGTTGCGAAATATGGACAAAAACAGAAAACTTAAATATTTCAGATACTTTCTTGTTATTTTTTCGTTATTTTGTTGCGAAATATGGACAAAAACAGAAAGCTACAATATGTCAGATACTCTTTCGTTGTTTTTTGTTATTTTGTTGCGAAATATGGACAAAAACAGAAAACTCAAATATTTCAGATACTTTTTGTTTTGTTATTTTGTTGCGAATTATGGACAAAAACAAAAAACTCATATATTTCAGATAATTTGTTGTTTTTTTCCGTTATTTTGTTGCGAAATATGGACAAAACCAGATAACTCAAATATTACAGATACTTTTTTTTTGTTATTTTGTTGCGACATATGGACAAAAACAAAAAAACTCAAATATTTCAGATATTTTTTGTTTATTTTTCGTTTTTTTGTTGTGAAATATGGACAAAAGCAGAAAGCTAAAATATTTCAGATACTCTTTCGTTGTTTTTTCGTTATTTTGTTGCAAAATATGGACAAAAACAGAAAACTCAAATATTTCAGATACTTTTTGTTTTGTTATTTTGTTGCGACATATGGACAAAAACAAAAAACTCAAATATTTCAGATAGTTTTTTGTTTTTTTTTCGGTTTTTTGTTGCAAAATATGGACAAAAACAGAAAACTCAAATATTTCAGAGAATTTGTTGTCTTTTTTCCGTTATTTTGTTGGAAAATATGGACAAAAACAGAAAACTCAAATATTTCAGAGAATTTGATGTTTTTTCCGTTATTTTGTTGCGAAATATGGACAAAACCAGTAAACTCAAATATTACAGATAATTTTTTTTTGGTTATTTTGTTGGGAAATATGGACAAAAACAGAAAGTTTAAATATTTCAATTACTTTTATGTTTTTTTTTCGTTATTTTGTTGCGAAATATGGACAAAAACAGAAAACTTAAATATTTCAGATTCTTTCTGTTTTTTTCGATATTTAGTTCCGAAATATGGACAAAATCAGAAAACTCAAATATTTCAGATACTTTCTTGCTATTTTTTTGTTATTTTATTGGGAAATATGGACAAAAACAGAAAATTCAAATATTTCAGATTCTTTTTGTTTTTTTCGATATTTAGTTGCGAAATGCGGACAAAAACAGAAAACTCAAATATTTCAGATACTTTTTTGTTTTTTTTTCGTTATTTTGTTGCGAAATATGGACAAAAACAAATATCAAATATTTCAGATACTTTTTGTTTCGTTATTTTGTTCCGAAATATGGACAAAAACAAAAAACTCAAATATTTCAGATAGTTTTTTGTTTATTTTTCGTTGTTTTCTTGCGAAATATGGACAACAATAGAAAACTCAAATATTTCAGACACTTTCTTGTTATTTTTTCGTCATTTTGTTGCGAAATATGGACAAACAGAAAGCTAACAGATTTCAGATACTCTTTCGTTGTTTTTTCGTTATTTTGTTGCGAAATATGGACTAAAAAAACTCAAATATTTCAGATACTTTTTTGTTTTTTTTTCGTTATTTTGTTGCGAAATATGTACAAAAACAGAAAACTCAAATATTTCAGATACTTTTTTGTTTTTTTTTTCGTTATTTTGTTGCGAAATATGTACAAAAACAGAAAAATAAAATATTTAAGACACTTTTTGGTTTTTTTTCGTTATTTTTTTGCGAAATATGGACAAACACAGAAAAATCAATTATTTCAGATACTTTTTTGTTTTTTTTTTCGTTATTTTGTTGCGAAATATGGACAAACACAGAAAACTCAAATATTTCAGATACTTTCTTGTTATTTTTTCGTTATTTTGTTGCGAAATATGGACAAAAACAAATATCAAATATTTCAGATACTTTTTGTTTCGTTATTTTGTTCCGAAATATGGACAAAAACAAAAAACTCAAATATTTCAGATAGTTTTTTGTTTATTTTTCGTTGTTTTCTTGCGAAATATGGACAACAATAGAAAACTCAAATATTTCAGACACTTTCTTGTTATTTTTTCGTCATTTTGTTGCGAAATATGGACAAACAGAAAGCTAACATATTTCAGATACTCTTTCGTTGTTTTTTCGTTATTTTGTTGCGAAATATGGACTAAAAAAACTCAAATATTTCAGATACTTTTTTGTTTTTTTTTCGTTATTTTGTTGCGAAATATGTAAAAAACAGAAAACTCAAATATTTCAGATACTTTTTTGTTTTTTTTCGTTATTTTGTTGCGAAATATGTACAAAAACAGAAAAATAAAATATTTAAGATACTTTTTGGTTTTTTTTCGTTATTTTTTTGCGAAATATGGACAAACACAGAAAAATCAATTATTTCAGATACTTTTTTGTTTTTTTTTTCGTTATTTTGTTGCGAAATATGGACAAACACAGAAAACTCAAATATTTCAGATACTTTCTTGTTATTTTTTCGTTATTTTGTTGCGAAATATGGACAAAAACAGAAAGCTACAATATTTCAGATACTCTTTCGATGTTTTTTTGTTATTTTGTTGCGAAATATGGACAAAAACAGAAAACTCAAATATTTCAGATACTTTTTGTTTTGTTATTTTGTTGCGAATTATGGACAAAAACAAAAAACTCATATATTTCAGATAATTTTTTGTTTTGTTTTCGTTGTTTTGTTGCGAAATATGGACAAAAACAGAAAACTCAAATATTTCAGATACTTTCTTGTTATTTTTTCGTTATTTTGTTGCGAAATATGAAGAAAAACAGAAAGCTAAAATATTTTAGATACTCTTTCGTTGTTTTTTCGTTATTTTGTTGCGAAATATGGACAAAAAAAACTCAAATATTTGAGTTTTTTTTGTTTGTTTTTTTTCGTTATTTTGTTGCGAAATATGGACAAAAACAGAAAACTCAAATATTTCAGAGAATTTGTTGTTTTTTTCCGTTATTTTGTTGCGAAATATGGACAAAACCAGAAAACTCAAATATTACAGATAATTTGTTTTTTTTTGATTTTGTTGGGAAATATGGACAAAAACAGAAAGTTTAAATATTTCAATTACTTTTATGTTTTTTTTCGTTATTTTGTTGCGAAATATGGACAAAAACAGAAAACTCAAATATTTCAGATACTTTCTTGTTATTTTTTCGTTATTTTGTTGCGAAATATGAACAAAACCAGAAAGCTAAAATATTTTAGATACTCTTTCGTTGTTTTTTCGTTATTTTGTTGCGAAATATGGACAAAAAAACTCAAATATTTGAGATACTTTTTTGTTTGTTTTTTTCGTTATTTAGTTGCGAAATATGGACAAAAACAGAAAACTCAAAGATTTCAGATACTTTGTCGTGTTTTTTATCGTTATTTTGTTGCGAAATATGGACAAAACAGAAAACAAAAATACTTCAGATACTTTTTTGTGTTTTTTTCGTTATTTTATTGGGAAATATGGACAAAAACTGAAAACTCAAATATTTCAGAGAATTTGTTGCTTTTTTCCGTTATTTTGTTACGAAATATGGACAAAACCAGAAAACTTAAATATTTGAGATACTTTTTTTCGTTATTTTGTTGCGAAATATGGATAAAAACAGAAAACTCAAATATTTCAGATTCTTTTTTTTTTATATTTAGTTGCGAAATATGGACAAAAACAGAAAACTCAAATATTTTAGAGAATTTGTTGTTTTTTTCCGTTATTTTGTTGGGAAATATGGACAAAAACAGAAAACTCAAATATTTCAGATAGTTTAATGTTTTTTTTCGTTATATTATTGCGAAATATGGACAAAAATCGATGGCTCAAATATTTCAGATATTTTTATGTTTTTTGTTTCGTTATTTTGTCGAGAAATATGGACAAAAACAGAAAACTCAAATATTTTAGAGAATTTGTTTTTTTTCCCGTTATTTTGTTGGGAAATGTGGACAAAAACAGAAAACTGAAATATTTCAGATTCTTTTTGTTTTTATATTTAGTTGCGAAATATGTACAAAAATAGAAAACTCAAATATTTCATATAATTTCTTGTTATTTTTTCGTTGTTTTGTTGCGAAATATGGACAAAAACAGAAAACTAAAATATTTCAGATACTTTTTGTTTGTTTTTTTCCTTATTTTGTTGAGAAATATGGAGAAAAGCAGAAAATTCAAATATTTTAGATACTTTTTTGTTTTTTTTTGTTATATTATTGCGAAATATGGACAAAACATGAAGAGTCAAATATTTCAGATATTTTTTTGTTTTTTGTTTCGTTATTTTGTCGAAAAATGTGGACAAAAATAGAAAACTCAAATATTTTAGAGTATTTGGTGTGTTTTTCCGATATTTTGTTGGGAAATATGGACAAAAACAGAAAATTCAAATATTTCAGATACTTTTATGTTTTTTTTTTCGTTATATTATTGCGAAATATGGACAAAACACGAAGACTCAAATATTTCAGATATTTTTTTGTTTTTTGTTTCGTTATTTTGTCGAGAAATATGGACAAAAACAGAAAACTCAAATATTTTAGAGAATTTGTTTTTTTTCCGTTATTTTGTTGGGAAATATGGACAAAAACAGAAAACTAAAATATTTTAGAGAATTTGTTTTTTTTTTTCCGTTATTTTGTTGGGAAATATGGACAAAAACAGAAAACTCAAATATTTCAGATACTTTTATGTTTTTTTTTCGTTATATTATTGCGAAATATGGACAAAAATCGATGGCTCAAATATTTCAGATATTTTTATGTTTTTTGTTTCGTTATTTTGTCGAGAAATATGGACAAAAATAGAAAACTCAAATATTTTAGAGAATTTGTTTTTTTTCGCGTTATTTTGTTGGGAAATGTGGACAAAAATAGAAAACTCAAATATTTCAGATTCTTTTTTTTTTTTATATTTAGTTGCGAAATATGTAAAAAAATAGAAAACTCAAATATTTCATATAATTTCTTGTTATTTTTTCGTTGTTTTGTTGCGAAATATGGACAAAAACAGAAAACTAAAATATTTCAGATACTTTTTGTTTGTTTTTTTCCTTATTTTGTTGAGAAATATGGAGAAAAGCAGAAAATTCAAATATTTCAGATACTTTTTTGTTTTTTTTCGTTATATTATTGCGAAATATGGACAAAACACGAAGACTCAAATATTTCCGATATTTTTTTGTTTTTTGTTTCGTTATTTTGTCGAGAAATATGGACAAAAATAGAAAACTCAAATATTTTAGAGAATTTGTTTTTTTTTCCCGTTATTTTGTTGGGAAATGTGGACAAAAATAGAAAACTCAAATATTTCAGATTCTTTTTTTTTTTATATTTAGTTGCGAAATATGTACAAAAATAGAAAACTCAAATATTTCATATAATTTCTTGTTATTTTTTCGTTGTTTTGTTGCGAAATATGTACAAAAACAGAACACTAAAATATTTCAGATACTTTTTGTTTGTTTTTTTCCTTATTTTGTTGAGAAATATGGAGAAAAGCAGAAAATTCAAATATTTTAGATACTTTTTTGTTTTTTTTTGTTATATTATTGCGAAATATGGACAAAACACGAAGACTCAAATATTTCCGATATTTTTTTGTTTTTTGTTTCGTTATTTTATCGAAAAATGTGGACAAAAATAGAAAACTAAAATATTTTAGAGAATTTGGTGTGTTTTTCCGATATTTTGTTGGAAATATGAACAAAAACAGAAAATTCAAATATTTCAGATACTTTTATGTTTTTTTTTTCGTTATATTATTGCGAAATATGGACAAAACACGAAGACTCAAATATTTCAGATATTTTTTTGTTTCGTTATTTTGTCGATAAATATGGACAAAAACAGAAAACTCAAATATTTTAGAGAATTTGTTTTTTTTCCGTTATTTTGTTGGGAAATATGGACAAAAACAGAAATCACAAATATTTCAGATTCTTTTTTTTTTTGATATTTAGTTGCGAAATATGGACAAAAATAGAAAACTCAAATATTTCAGATATTTTCTTGTTATTTTTTTGTTGTTTTGTTGCGAAATATGGACAAAAACGGAAAACTAAAATATTTCAGATATTTTTTTGTTTTTTTTCGTTATTTTGTTGCGAAATATGGACAAAAACAGAAAACTCAAAAATTTCAGATACTTTTTTGTTTTTTTTTCCGTTATTTTGTTCCGAAATATGTACAAAAATGGAAAACTCAAATATTTCAGATACTTTCTTGTTATTTTTTTGATTTTTGTTGCGAAATATGGACAAAAAATGAAAACTCAAATATTTCAGATACTTTCTTGTTATTTTTTTGTTGTTTTGTTGCGAAATATGGACAAAAACGGAAAACTAAAATATTTCAGATACTTTTTCATTTTTTTTTCGTTATTTTGTTGCGAAATATGTACAAAAACAGAAAACTCAAATATTTCATATACATTTTTGTTTGTTTTTCGTTATTTTGTTGCGAAATATGTACAAAAACCGAAAAATAAAATATTTAAGATACACAGAAAAATCAAATATTTCAGATACTTTTTTGTTTTTTTTTCGTTATTTTGTTGCGAAATATGGACAAAAACAGAAAAGTCAAATATTTCAGATACTTTTTGTTTTGTTATTTTGTTGCGAAATATGGACAAAAACAAAAAACTCAAATATTTCAGATAATTTTTTTTTTTTCGTTGTTTTGTTGCGAAATATGGTAAAAACAGAAAACAAAAATATTTCAGATACTTTCTTGTTATTTTTTCGTTAGTTTGTTGCGAAATATGAACAAAAACAGAAAGCTAAAATATTTTAGATACTCTTTCGTGGTTTTTTCGTTATTTTGTTGCGAAATATGGACAAAAAAAACTGAAATATTCGAGATACTTTTTTGTTTGTTTTTTTTTCGTTATTTTGTTGCGAAATATGAACAAGAACAGAAAACTCAAATATTTCAGATACTTTTTGTTTTGTTATTTTGTTGCGACATATGGACAAAAACAAAAAAACTCAAATATTTCAAATAGTTTTTTGTTTATTTTTTCGTTGTTTTGTTGCGAAATATGGACAAAAGCAGAAAGCTAAAATATTTCAGATACTATTTCGTTGTTTTTTCGTTATTTTGTTGCGAAATATGGACAAAAAAAACTCAAATATTTGAGATACTTTTTTGTTTGTTTTTTTTTTCGTTATTTTGTTGCGAAATATGGACAAAAACAGAAAACTCAAATATTTCAGATACTTTTTGTTTTGTTATTTTGTTGCGACATATGGACAAAAATAAAAAACTCAAATATTTCAGATAGTTTTTTGTTTTTTTTTTCGTTGTGTTGTTGCAAAATATGGACAAACAAAGAAAACTAAAATATTTCAGAGAATTTGTTGTCTTTTTCCGTTATTTTGTTGGGAAATATGGACAAAAACAGAAAACTCAAATATTTCAGAGAATTTGTGGTTTTTTCCGTTATTTTGTTGCGAAATATGGACAAAACCAGAAAACTCAAATATTACAGATAATTTTTTTTTGTTATTTTGTTGGGAAATATGGACAAAAACAGAAAGTTTAAATATTTCAATTACTTTTATGTTTTTTTTTCGTTATTTTGTTGGGAAATATGGACAAAAACAGAAAACTCAAATATTTCAGAGAATTTCTTGCTTTTTTCCGTTATTTGGTTGCGAAATATGGACAAAACCAGAAAGTTCAATTATTATGGACAAAAGCAGAAAGCTAAAATTATTATGGACAAAAGCAGAAAGCGAAATATGGACAAAAGCAGAAAGCTAAAATATTTCAGATACTATTTCGTTGTTTTTTCGTTATTTTGTTGCGAAATATGGACAAAAAAAACTCAAATATTTGAGATACTTTTTTGTTTGTTTTTTTTTCGTTATTTTGTTGCGAAATATGGACAAAAACAGAAAACTCAAATATTTCAGATACTTTTTGTTTTGTTATTTTGTTGCGACATATGGACAAAAATAAAAAACTCAAATATTTCAGATAGTTTTTTGTTTTTTTTTTCGTTGTGTTGTTGCGAAATATGGACAAACAAAGAAAACTAAAATATTTCACAGAATTTGTTGTCTTTTTCCGTTATTTTGTTGGGAAATATGGACAAAAACAGAAAACTCAAATATTTCAGAGAATTTGTGGTTTTTTCCGTTATTTTGTTGCGAAATATGGACAAAACCAGAAAACTCAAATATTACAGATAATTTTTTTTTGTTATTTTGTTGGGAAATATGGACAAAAACAGAAAGTTTAAATATTTCAATTACTTTTATGTTTTTTTTTCGTTATTTTGTTGGGAAATATGGACAAAAACAGAAAACTCAAATATTTCAGAGAATTTGTTGCTTTTTTCCGTTATTTGGTTGCGAAATATGGACAAAACCAGAAAGTTCAATTATTTCAGATATTTTTTTGTTTTTTGTTTCGTTATTTTGTCGAGAAATATGGACACAAACAGAAAACTCAAATATTTTAGAGAATTTGTTGTTTTTTCCGTTATTTTGTTGGGAAATATGGACAAAAACAGAAAACTCAAATATTTCAGATACTTTTATGTTTTTTTTTTCGTTATATTATTGCGAAATATGGACAAAAAACGATGGCTCAAATATTTCAGATATTTTTTTGTTTTTTGTTTCGTTATTTTGTCGAGAAATATGGACTAAAATAAAAAACTCAAATATTTTAGAGAATTTGTTGTTTTTTTCCATTATTTTGGTGGGAAATATGGACAAAAACAGAAAACTCAAATATTTCAGATACTTTTATGTTTTTTTCGATATTTAGTTGCGAAATATGGACAAAAGCAGAAAACTCAAATATTTCAGATACTTTCTTGCTATTTTTTTGTTATTTTATTGGGAAATATGGACAAAAACAGAAAATTCAAATATTTCATATTCTTTTTGTTTTTTTCGATATTTAGTTGCGAAATGCGGACAAAAACAGAAAACTGAAATATTTCAGATACTTTGTCGTGTTTTTTATCGTTATTTTGTTGCGAAATATGGACAAAAAAAAAACTGAAATATTTCAACTACTTTTTTTTTCGTTATTTTGTTCCGAAATATGGACAAAACAGAAAACTAAAATACTTCAGATACTTTTTTGTTTTTTTTTCGTTATTTTGTTGCGAAATATGGACAACAATAGAAAACTCAAATATTTCAGACACTTTCTTGTTATTTTTTCGTCATTTTGTTGCAAAATATGGACAAACAGAAAGCTAACATATTTCAGATACTCTTTCGTTGTTTTTTCGTTATTTTGTTGCGAAATTTGGACTAAAAAATCTCAAATATTTCAGATATTTTTTTGTTTTTTTTTTCGTTATTTTGTTGCGAAATATGTACAAAAACAGAAAACTCAAATATTTCAGATACTTTATTTTTTTTTTTTCGTTATTTTGTTGCGAAATATGGACAAAAACAGAAAGCTACAATATTTCAGATACTCTTTCGTTGTTTTTTCGTTATTTTGTTGCGAAATATGGACAAAAACAGAAAACTCAAATATTTCAGATACTTTTTGTATTGTTATTTCGTTGCGAATTATTGACAAAAATAAAAAACTCATATATTTCAGATAATTTTTTGTTTTTTTTCGTTGTTTTGTTGCGAAATATGGACAAAAACAGAAAACTCAAATATTTCAGATACTTTCTTGTTATTTTTTCATTATTTTGTTGCGAAATATGAACAAAAACAGAAACCTAAAATATTTTAGATACTCTTTCGTTGTTTTTTCGTTATTTTGTTGCGAAATATGGAAAAAAACTCTAATATTTGAAATACTTTTTTGTTTGTTTTTTTTTTCGTTATTTTGTTGCGAAATATGGACAAAAAAAACTCAAATATTTAAGATACTTTTTTGTGTTTTTTTTTCGTTATTTTGTTGCGAAATATGGACAAAAACAGAAAACTCAAATATTTCAGATTTTTTTTGTTTTTTTTTTTCGGTGTTTTGTTGCGAAATATGGACACAAACAGAAAACTCAAATTATTCAGAGAATTTGTTGTCTTTTTCCGTTATTTTGTTGGGAAATATGGACAAAAACAGAAAACTCAAATATTTCAGAGAATTTGTTGTTTTTTTTCGTTATTTTGTTGCGAAATATGGACAAAAACAGAAAACTTAAATATTTCAGATTCTTTCTGTTTTTTTCAATATTTAGTTGCGAAATATGGACAAAAGCAGAAAACTCAAATATTTCAGATACTTTCTTGCTATTTTTTCGTTATTTTATTGGGAAATTTGGACAAAAACAGAAAATTCAAATATTTCAGATTCTTTTTGTTTTTTTTTTGATATTTAGTTGCGAAATGCGGACAAAAACAGAAAACTCACATATTTCAGATACTTTGTCGTGTTTTTTATCGTTATTTTGTTGCGAAATATGGACAAAAAATGAAAACTCAAATATTTCAAATACTTTTTTTTTCGTTATTTTGTTCCGAAATATGGACAAAACAGAAAACTAAAATACTTCAGATACTTTTTTGTGTTTTTTTCGTTGTTTTGTTGGGAAATATGGACAAAAACAGAAAACTCAAATATTTCAGAGAATTTGTTGCTTTTTTTCCGTTATTTTGTTACGAAATATGGACAAAACCAGAAAACTTAAATATTTGAGATACTTTTTTTCGTTATTTTGTTGCAAAATATGGACAAAACCAGAAAGCTCAAATATTTCAGATATTTTTTTGTTTTTTGTTTCATTATTTTGTCGAAAAATATGGACAAAAACAGAAAACTCAAATATTTTAGAGAATTTGTTGTTTTTTTCCGTTATTTTGTTGGGAAATAAGGACAAAAACAGAAAACTCAAATATTTCAGATACTTTTATGTTTTTTTTCCGTTATATTATTGCGAAATATGGACAAAAAACGATGGCTCAAATATTTCAGATATTTTTATGTTTTTTGTTTCGTTATTTTGTCGAGAAATATGGACAAAAACAGAAAACTCAAATATTTTAGAGAATTTGTTTTTTTTTCCCGTAATTTTGTTGGGAAATGTGGACAAAAACAGAAAACTCAAATATTTCAGATTCTTTTTTTTTTATATTTAGTTGCGAAATATGGACAAAACAAAAATAGAAAACTCAAATATTTCAGATATTTTCTTGTTATTTTTTTGTTGTTTTGTTGCGAAATATGAACAAAAACGGAAAACTAAAATATTTCAGATACTTTTTCGTTTTTTTCGTTATGTTGTTGCGAAATATGGACAAAAACAGAAAACTCAAATATTTCAGATACTTTTTTGTTTTTTTTCCGTTATTTTGTTCCGAAATATGGACAAAAATGGAAAACTCAAATATTTCAGATACTTTCTTGTTATTTTTTTTGATTTTTGTTGCGAAATATGGACAAAAAATTAAAACTCAAATATTTCAGATACTTTCTTGTTATTTTTTTGTTGTTTTGTTGCGAAATATGGACAAAAACGGAAAACTAAAATATTTCAGATACTTTTTTGTTTTTTTTTTCGTTATTTAGTTGCGAAATATGTACAAAAACAGAAAACTCAAATATTTCAGATACATTTTAGTTTTTTGTCGTTATGTTGTTGCGAAATATGTACAAAAACAGAAAAATAAAATATTTAAGATACTTTTTGGTTTCTTTTCGTTATTTTGTTGCGAAATTTGGACAAACACAGAAAAATCAAATATTTCAGATGCTTTTTTTTTTTTTTTTTCGTTATTTTGTTGCGAAATATGTACAAAAACAGAAAACTCAAATATTTTAGATACTTTCTTGTTATTTTTCGTTATTTTGTTGCGAAATATGGACAAAAACAGAAAGCTACAATATTTCAGATACTCTTTCGTTGTTTTTTCGTTATTTTGTTGCGAAATATGGACAAAAACAGAAAAGTCAAATATTTCAGATACTTTTTGATACCTTTTGTTTTGTTATTTTGTTGCGAAATATGGACAAAAACAAAAAACTCAAATATTTCAGATAATTTTTTGTTTTTTTTTCGTTGTTTTGTTGCGAAATATGGACAAAAACAAAAAAACTCTGTCCACTTTTTGTTTTGTTATTTTGTTGCGAAATATGGACAAAAGCAGAAAGCTAAAATATTTCAGATACTCTTTCGTTGTTTTTTCTTTATTTTGTTGCGAAATATGGACAAAAAAAACTCAAATATTTCATATAGTTTTTTGTTTTTTTTTTCGTTATGTTGTTGCGAAATATGGACAAAAACAGAAAACTCAAATATTTCAGAGAATTTGTTGTTTTTTTCCGTTATTTTGTTGCGAAATATGGACAAAACCAGAAAACTCAAATATTACAGAAAATTTTTTTTTGTTATTTTGTTGGGAAATATGGATAAAAACAGAAAGTTTAAATATTTCAATTACTTTTATGTTTTTTTTCGTTATGTTGTTGCGAAATATGGACAAAAACAGAAAACTCAAATATTTCAGATTCTTTCTGTTTTTTTCGATATTTAGTTGCGAAATATGGACAAAAGCAGAAAACTCAAATATTTCACATACTTTCTTGCTATTTTTTCGTTATTTTATTGGGAAATATGGACAAAAACAGAAAATTCAAATATTTCAGATTCTTTTTGTTTTTTTCGATATTTAGTTGCGAAATACGGACAAAAACAGAAAATTCAAATATTTCAGATACTTTGTCGTGTTTTTTTTCGTTATTTTGTTGCGAAATATGGACAAAAAAGAAAACTCAAATATTTCAAATACTTGTTTTTTTCTTTATTTTGTTCCGAAATATGGACAAAACAGAAAACTAAAATATTTCAGATTCTTTCTGTTTTTTTCGATATTTAGTTGCGAAATATGGACAAAAGCAGAAAACTCAAATATTTCACATACTTTCTTGCTATTTTTTCGTTATTTTGTTGGGAAATATGGACAAAAACAGAAAACTCAAATATTTCAGAGAATTTGTTGTTTTTTTCCGTTATTTTGTTGGGAAATATGGACAAAAACAGAAAACTCAAATATTTCAGAGAATTTGTTGCTTTTTTCCGTTATTTTGTTACGAAATATGGACAAAACCAGAAAACTTAAATATTTGAGATACTTTTTTTTGTTATTTTGTTGCGAAATTTGGACAAAACCAGAAAATTCAAATATTTCAGATACTTTCTTGTTATTTTTTCGTTATTTTGTTGCGAAATATGGACAAAAACAGAAAACTAAAATATTTCAGATACTTTTTTGTTTTTTTTTCGTTATTTTGTTGGGAAGTATGGACAACAACAGAAAACTCAAATATTTCAGAGACTTTGTTGTTTTTTTCCGTTATTTTGTTGCAAAATATAGACAAAAATAGAAAACTCAAATATTTCAGATTCTTTTTGTTTTTTTCGATATGTAGTTGCGAAATATGGACAAAAACAGAAAAATCAAATATTTCAGATACTTTCTTGTTATTTTTTTCGTTATTTTGTTGCGAAATATGGACAAAAACAGAAAAGTAAAATATTTCAGATACTTTGTCGATTTTTTTCGTTATTTTGTTGCGAATAATGGAAAAAAACAGAAAACTCAAATATTTCAGATTCTTTTAGTTTTTTCGTTATTTTGATCCGAAATATGGACAAAAGCAGATCCGAAATATGGACAAAATATTTCAGATACTTTTTCGTTTTTTTTTCGTTATTTTGTTGCGAAATATGGACAAAAATGGAAAACTCAAATATTTCAGATACTTTGTCGGGTTTTTTGCGTTATTTTGTTGCGAAATATGGGCAAAAAAAACTCAAATATTTCAGATTCTTTTTGTTTTTTTCCATATTTAGTTGCGAAATATGGACAAAAACAAAAAACTTAAATATTTCAAATACTTTTTTTTTTGTCGTTATTTTGTTAAGAAATATGGACAAAACCAGAAAACTTAAATATTTGAGAGACTTTTTTTTTGTTAATTTGTTGCGTAATATGGACAAAAACAGATAGCTCAGATATTTCAGATACTTTTTCGTTATTTTGTTGCGAAATATGGAGAAAAACAAAAATCTCAAATATTTCAGATTCTTTTTGTTTTTTTCGATATTGAGTTGCGAAATATGGACAAAAACATAAAACTAAAATATTTCAGATAATGTGTCGTTTTTTTTCGTTATTTTGTTGCGAAATATGGACAAAAATGGAAAACTCAAATATTTCAGATACTTTGTCGGGTTTTTTTGCGTTATTTTGTTGCGAAATATGGGCAAAAAAAAAATCAAATATTTCAGATTCTTTTTGTTTTTTTCGATATTTAGTTGCGAAATATGGACAAAAACAAAAAACTTAAATATTTCAAATACTTTTTTGTTTTTTTTTTTCGTTATTTTGTTGGGAAGTATTGACAAAAACAGAAAACTCAAATATTTCAGAGAATTTGTTGCTTTTTTCCGTTATTTTGTTACTAAATATGGACAAAACCAGAAAACTTAAATATTTCAGAAACTTTTTTTTTGTTATTTTGTTGCGAAATATGGACAAAAACAGAAAGCTCAAATATTTCAGATACTTTTATGTTTTTTTTCGTTATTTTGTTGCGAAATATAGACAAAAACAGAAAACTCAAATGTTTCAATTTCTTTTCTTTTTCGATGTTTAGTTGCGAAATATGGACAAAAAAACAGAAAACTCAAATATTTCAGATAATTTTTTGTTTTTTTTCGTTATTTTGTTGTGAAATATGGAGAAAAGCAGAAAACTCAAATATTTCAGATATTTTTTTGTTTTTTTTTCGTTATATTATTGCGAAATATGGACAAAAAACGAAGACTCAAATATTTCAGATATTTTTTGTTTTTTGTTTCGTTATTTTGTCCAGAAATATGGACAAAAACAGAAAACTCAAATATTTTAGAGAATTTGTTGTTTTTTACCATTATTTTGTTGGGAAATATGGACAAAAACAGAAAACTCAAATATTTCAGATTCTTTTTTTTTGATATTTAGTTGCGAAATATGGACAAAAACAGAAAACTCAAATATTTCAGATACTTAGTCGTTTTTTTTCGTAATTTTGTTGCGAAATATGGACAAAAACAGAAAACTAAAATATTTCAGATTCTTTTTGTTTTTTTCGTTATTTTGATTCGAAATATGGACAAAAACAGAAAACTGAAATATTTGAGATAATTTTGTTTGCTTTTTTCCTTATTTTGTTGAGAAATATGGACAAAAATAGAAAACTCAAATATTTCAGATACTTTCTTGTTATTTTTTCGTTATTTTGTTGCGAAATATGGAGAAAAACAGAAATCTTAAATATTTCAGATTCTTTTTGTTTTTTGCGATATTGAGTTGCGAAATATGGACAAAAACATAAAACTAAAATATTTCAGATAATTTGTCGTTTTTTTTCGTTATTTAGTTGCGAAATATGGACAAAAATTGAAAAGTCAAATATTTCAGATACTTTCTTGTTATTTTTTTGATTTTTGTTGCGAAATATGGACAAAAAATGAAAACTCAAATATTTCAGATACATTGTCGAGTTTTTTTGCGATATTTTGTTGCGAAGTATTGGCAAAAACAAAAACTCAAATATTTCAGATTCTTTTTGTTTTTTTTTCGATATTTAGTTGCGAAATATGGACAAAAACAGAAAACTTAAATATTTCAAATACTTTTTTGTTTTTTTTTTTCTTTATTTTGTTGGGAAGTATGGACAAAAACAGAAGACTCAAATATTTCAGAGACTTTGTTGTTTTTTCCGTTATTTTGTTGCAAAATATGGACAAAAACAGAAAACTCAAATATTTTAGATACTTTTTGTTTTGTTTTTTTCGTTATTTTGTTCCGAAATATGGACAAAAATGGAAAACTCAAATATTTCACATACTTTCTTGTTATTTTTTCAATAGTTAGTTGCGAAATATGGACAAAAAATGAAAACTCAAATATTTCAGATACTTTGTCGTTTTTTTTCGTTATTTTGTTGGGAAGTATGGACAAAAATAGAAAACTCAAATATTTCAAAGAATTTGTTGTTTTTTCCGTTATTTTGTTGCGAAATATGGACAAAACCAGAAAGCTCAAATATTTCAGATACTTTTTTTTCGTTATTTTGTTGCCAAATACGGACAAAAACAGAAAGCTCAAATATTTCAGATACTTTTATGTTTTTTTTCGTTATTTTGTTGCGAAATATGGACAAAAACAGGAAACTAAAATATTTCAGATCAAAAACAGAAAATTCAAATATTTCAGATACTTTTTTGGTTTTTTTTCGTTACTTTGTTGCGAAATATGGACAAAAACAGAAAGCTAAATTATTTCAGGAACTTTTTTGTTTGGTTTTTTCCTTATTTTGTTGAGAAATATGGACAAAAGTAGAAAACTCAAATATTTCAGATATGTTTTTGTTTTTTTTTCGTTATTTTGTTGCGAAATATGGACAAAAACAGAAAACTCAAATATTTCAGATTCTTTTTGTTTTTTTCGAAATTTAGTTGCGAAATATAGACAAAAACAAAAAACTTAAATATTTCAAATACTTTGTAGTTTTTTTTTCGGTATTTTGTTGGGAAATATGGACAAAAACAGAAAACTCAAATATTTCAGAGAATTTGTTGCTTTTTTCCGTTATTTTGTTACGAAATATGGACAAAACCAGAAAACTTAAATATTTGAGATACTTTTTTTTTGTTATTTTGTTGCGAAATATGGACAAAAACAGAAAGCTCAAATATTTCAGATACTTTTATGTTTTTTTCGTTATTTTGTTGCGAAATATGGACAAAAACAGAAAACTCAAATATTTCAGTTTCTTTTTTTTTTTCGATGTTTAGTTGCGAAATATGGACAAAAACAGAAAACTAAAATATTTCAGATACTTTTTGTTTGTTTTTTTCCTTATTTTGTTGAGAAATATGGATAAAAAGAGAAAACTCAAATATTTCAGATACTTTCGTGTTATTTTTTCGTTATTTTGTTGCGAAATATGGACAAAAAACAGAAAACTAAAATATTTCAGATACTTTTTCGTCTTTTTTTCGTTATTTTGTTGCGAAATATGGAGAAAAACAGAAATCTTAAATATTTCAGGTTCTTTTTGTTTTTTTCGATATTGAGTTGCGAAATATGGATAAAAACATGAAACTAAAATATTTCTGATAATTTGTCGTTTTTTCGTTATTTTGTTGCGAAATATGGACAAAAATGGAAAACTCAAATATTTCAGATACTTTCTTGTTATTTTTTGATTTTTGTTGCGAAACAAAAAATGAATACGCAAATATTTCAGATACTTTGTCGGGTTTTTTTGCGTTATTTTGTTGCGAAATATGGGCAAAAAAAAACTCAAATATTTCAGATTCTTTTTGTTTTTTCGATATTTAGTTGCGAAATATGGACAAAAACAGAAAACTAAAATATTTCAGATAATTTGCCGTTTTTTTTCGTTATTTTGTTGCGAAATATGGACAAAAATGGAAAACTCAAATATTTCAGATACTTTCTTGTTATTTTTTTGATTTTTGTTCCGAAATATGGACAAAAAATGAAAACTCAAATATTTCAGATACTTTGTCGGGTTTTTTTGCGTTATTTTGTTGCAAACTATTGGCAAAAACAAAAACTCAAATATTCAGATTCTTTTTGTTTTTTTCGATATTTAGTTGCGAAATATGGACAAAAGTAGAAAACTTAAATATTTCAGATACTTTTTTGTTTTTTTTCGTTATTTTGTTGGGAAGTATGGACAAAAATAGAAAACTCAAATATTTCAAAGAATTTGTTGTTTTTTCCGTTATTTTGATGCGAAATATGGATAAAACCAGAAAACTTAAATATTTCAGATACTTTTTTTTCGTTATTTTGTTGCCAAATACTGACAAAAACAGAAAGCTCAAATATTTCAGATACTTTTATGTTTTTTTTCGTTATTTTGTTGCGAAATATGGACAAACACAGAAAACTAAAATATTTCAGATAATTTGTCGTTATTTTGTTGCGAAGTATGGACAAAAACAGAAAATTCAAATATTTCAGATACTTTTTTGTTTTTTTTTTCGTTACTTTGTTGCGAAATATGAACAAAAACAGAACAGTAAATTATTTCAGGAACTTTTTGTTTGGTTTTTTCCTTATTGTGTTGAGAAATATGACAAAAGTAGAAAGGTCAAATATTTCAGATATGTTTTTGTTTTTTTTTCGTTATTTTGTTGCGAAATATGGACAAAAACAGAAAACTCAGATATTTCAGATAGTTTTTTGTTTTTTTTTTCATTATTTTGTTGCCAAATGTGGACAGAACAAAAGGCTCAAATTTTTCAGATAGTTTTTTGTTTTTATTTCGTTATTTTGTTGCGAAATATGGACAAAACAGAAAACTAAAATATTTCAGATATTTTTTGTTTTTTTTTCGGTATTTTGTTGGGAATTGTGCACAAAACAGAAAACTCAAATATTTCAGAGACTTTGTTGTTTTTTTTCCGTTATTTTGTTGCGAAATATGGAGAAAACCAGAAAATTTAAATATTTCAGATACTTTTATGTTTTTTTCGTTATTTTGTTGCGAAATATGGACAAAACAGAAAACTAAAATATTTCAGATATTTTTTTGTTTTTTTTTGGGTATTTTGTTGCGAAATATGGGCAAAAAAAAACTCAAATATTTCAGATTCTTTTTGTTTTTTTTCGATATTTAGTTGCGAAATATGGACAAAAACAGAAAACTTAAATATTTCAGATACTTTTTTTTTTCGTTATTTTGATCCTAAATATGGACAAAAACAGAAAAATAAAATATTTGAGGTAATTTTGTTTGTTTTTTTCCTTATTTTGTTGAGAAATATGGACAAAAGTAGAAAACTTGAATATTTCAGATACTTTTTTGTTTTTTTTCGTTATTTTGTTCGGAAGTATGGACAAAAACATAAAACTCATATATTTCAAAAAATTTGTTGTTTTTTCCGTTATTTTGTTGCGAAATATGGACAAAACCAGAAAACTCAAATATTTCAGATACTTTTTTTTCGTTATTTTGTTGCGAAATACTGACAAAAACATAAAGCTCAAATATTTCAGATACTTTTATGTTTTTTTTCGTTATGGTGTTGCGAAATATGGACAAAAACAGAAACTAAAATATTTCAGATACTTTTTTGTTTGGTTTTTTCCTTATTTTGTTGCGAAATATGGACAAAAACAGAAAATTCAAATATTTCAGATACTTTATGGTTTTTTCGATATTGAGTTGCGAAATATGGACAAAAACAGAAAACTAAAATATTTCAGATAATTTGTCGTTTTATTCGTTATTTTGTTGCGAAATATGGACAAAAACAGAAAAGTCAAATATTTCAGATACTTTTTTGCTTTTTTCTCATTATTTTGTTGCGAAATATGGACAAAAACAGAAAACTCAAATATTTCAGATACTTTTATGTTTTTCTCGTTATTTTGTTGCCAAATGTGGACAAAAACAAAAACTAAAATATTTCAGATCTTTTTTGTTTTTTTTTCGGTATTTTGTTTGGAAATATGGAGAAAAACAGAAAACTCAAATATTTCATATTCTTTTTGTTTTTTTTTTCTATGTTTAGTTGCGAAATATGGACAAAAGCAGAAAACTCAAATATTTCAGATACCTTTTTGTTTGTTTTTTTTCGTTATTTTGTTGGGAAATATGGACAAAAACAGAAAACACAAATATTTCAGAGACTTTGTTGTTTTTTTTCCGTTATTTTGTTGCGAAATATGGACAAAAACAGAAAACTCAAATATTTCAGATAGTTTTTTTTTTTCATTATTTTGTTGCCAAATGTGGACAAAAACAGAAAGCTCAAATTTTTCAGATAGTTTTTTGTTTTTTTTCGTTATTTTGTTGCGAAATATGGACAAAACAGAAAACTAAAATATTTCACATCTTTTTTTGTTTTTTTTCTCGGTATTTTGTTGGGAAATGTGGACAAAAACAGAAAACTCAAATATTTCAGAGACTTTGTTGTTTTTTTTCCGTTATTTTGTTGCAAAATATGGACAAAAGCAGAAAACTCAAATAAATCAGATACTTTTATGTTTTTTTCGTTATTTTGTTGCGAAATATGGACAAAGCAGAAAACTAAAATATTTCAGATATTTTTTTCGGTATTTTGTTAGGAGATATGGAGAAAAACAGAAATCTCAAATTTTTCAGATAGTTTTTTGTTTTTTTTTTCGTTATTTTGTTGCGAAATATGGACAAAATAGAAAACTAAAATATTTCAGATATTTTTTTTTTTCGTTATTTTGTTGCGAAATATGGACAAAACAGAAAACTAAAATATTTCACATCTTTTTTTGTTTTTTTTCTCGGTATTTTGTTGGGAAATGTGGACAAAAACAGAAAACTAAAATATTTCAGATTCTTTTTGTTTTCTTTTCGATGTTTAGTTGCGAAATATGGACAAAAGCAGAAAACTCAAATATTTCAGATACTTTTTTGTTTTTTTTTTCGTTATATTATTGCGAAATATGGACAAAAAAAACTCAAACATTTCAGATATTTTTTTGTTTGTTTTTTCGTTTCTTTTATTGGGAAATATGGACAAAAACAGAAAACTCAAATATTTTAGAGAATTTTTGGTTTTCTTCCGTTATTTTGTTGCGAAATATGGACAAAACCCGAAAACTCAAATATTTCTGATACTTTTTGTTTTGTTAATTTGTTGCGAAATATGGACAAAAACAGAAAGCTCAAATATTTCAGATATTTTTATGTTTTTTTTCGTTATTTTGTTGCAAAATATAAACAAAAGCAAAAAACTCAAATATTTCAAATACTTTTTTGTTTCTTTTTCGTTATATTATTGCGAAATATGGACAAAAAAAACTCAAATATTTCAGAGATTTTTTTGTTTTTTTCCTTTACTTTGTTTTGAAATATGGACAAAACCCGAAAACTCAAATATTTCAGATTCTTTTTGTTTTGTTATTAGGTTGCGAAATATGTACAAAAATAAAAAACTCAAATATTTCAGAGAATTTCTTGTTATTTTTTCATTATATTATTGCGAAATGTGGACAAAAAACGAAGACTCAAATATTTCAGATATTTTTTTGTTTTTTGTTTCGTTATTTTGTTGAGAAATATGGACAAAAACAGAAAACTCAAATATTTCAGATACTTTTTTTTTCGTTATTTGTTGCGAAATATGGACAAAAACAGAAAGCTCAAATATTTCAGATACTTTTATGTTTTTTTTCGTTAATTTGTTGCGAAATTAGGTTAAAAAATGAAAAATTAAATATTTCAGATACTTTTTCCTTTTTTTCGTTATTTTGTTGCGAAATATGGACAAAAACAGAAAACTCAAATATTTCAGATTCTTTTGTTTTTTTCGATATTTCATTACGAAATATGGACAAAAACAGAAAACTCAAATATTTCAGACAGTTTTTTGGTTTTTTTGTTATTTTGTTGCGAAATATGGACAAAACCAGAAAACTCAAATATTTCAGATACTTCTTTTTAGTTATTTTGTTGCTAAATATGGACAAAAACAGAAAAGTCAAATATTTCAGATACTTTTTTGCTTTTTTCTCGTTATTTTGTTGCGAAATATGGACAAAAACAGAAAACTAAAATATTTCAGATACTTTTTTGTTTGGTTTTTTCCTTATTTTGTTAAGAAATATGGACAAAAGTAGAAAACTCAAATATTTCAGATATTTTTTTGTTTTTTTTCGTTATTTTGTTGCGAAATATGGACAAAAACAGAAAACTCAAATATTTCAAATAGTTTTTTGGTTTTTTGTCATTATTTTGTTGCCAAATGTGGACAAAAAAAGAAAACTAAATCATTTCAGATCTTTTTTGTTTTTTTTTCGGTATTTTGTTTGGAAATATGGAGAAAAACAGAAAACTCAAATATTTCAGATTCTTTTTGTTTGTTTTTTTGATGTTTAGTTGCGAAATATGGACAAAAACAGAAAACTAAAATATTTCAGATATTTTTTTGTTTTTTTTCGTTATTTTGTTGGGAAATATGGACAAAAACAGAAAACACAAATATTTCAGAGACTTTGTTGTTTTTTTCCGTTATTTTGTTGCGAAATATGGACAAAAACAGAAAACTCAAATATTTCAGATAGTTTTCTTTTTTTTTTCATTATTTTGTTGCCAAATGTGGACAAAAACAGAAAGCTCAAATTTTTCAGATAGTTTTTTGTTTTTTTTTTCGTTATTTTGTTGCGAAATATGGACAAAACAGAAAACTAAAATATTTCAGATATTTTTTTGTTTTTTTTCTCGGTATTTTGTTAGGTAATGTGGACAAAAACAGAAAACTCAAATATTTCAGAGACTTTGTTGTTTTTTTCCGTTATTTTGTTGCAAAATATGGACAAAACCAGAAAACTCAAATATTTCAGATACTTTTATGTTTTTTTCGTTATTTTGTTGCGAAATATGGACAAAACAGAAAACTAAAATATTTCAGATTCTTTTTGTTTTTTTTTTCGATATTTAGTTGCGAAATATGGACAAAAGCAGAAAACTCAAATATTTCAGATACTTTTTTGTTTTTTTTTTCGTTATATTATTGCGAAATATGGACAAAAAAACTCAAACATTTCAGATATTTTTTTGTTTGTTTTTTCTTTTTTTTATTGGGAAATATGGACAAAAAAAAAAAAATTTAAATATTTTAGAGAATTTTTGGTTTTTTTCCGTTATTTTGTTGCGAAATATGGACAAAACCAGAAAACTCAAATATTTCATATACTTTTTGTTTTGTTAATTTGTTGCGAAATATGGACAAAAACAGAAAGCTGAAATATTTCAGATATTTTTATGTTTTTTTCGTTATTTTGTTGCAAAATATAAACAAAAGCAAAAAACTCAAATATTTCAAATACTATTTTGCTTTTTTTCGTTATATTATTGCGAAATATGGACAAAAAAAACTCAAATATTTCAGAGATTTTTTTGTTTTTTTCCTTTACTTTGTTTTGAAATATGGACAAAACCCGAAAACTCAAATATTTCAGATACTTTTTGTTTTGTTATTAGGTTGCGAAATATGTACAAAAACAAAAAACTCAAATATTTCAGAGAATTTCTTGTTATTTTTTCATTATATTATTGCGAAATGTGGACAAAAAACGAAGACTCAAATATATCAGATATATTTTTGTTTTTTGTTTCGTTATTTTGTTGAGAAATATGGACAAAAACAGAAAACTCAAATATTTCAGATACTTTTTTTTTCGTTATTTGTTGCGAAATATGGACAATAACAGAAATCTCAAATATTTCAGATACTTTTATGTTTTTTTTTCGTTAATTTGTTGCGAAATTAGGTTAAAAAATGAAAACTGAAATATTTCAGATACTTTTTCCTTTTTTCGTTATTTTGTTGCGAAATATGGACAAAAACAGAAAACTCAAATATTTCAGATTCTTTTGTTTTTTTCGATATTTCGTTGCGAAATATGGACAAAAACAGAAATCTCAAATATTTCAGACAGGTTTTTAGGTTTTTTTTGTTATTTTGTTGCAAAATATGGACAAAACCAGAAAACTCAAATATTTCAGATACTTCTTTTTAGTTATTTTGTTGCGAAATATGGACAAAAACAGAAAATTCAAATATTTCAGATACTTTTTTGTTTTTTTTTCGTTATTTTGTTAAAAAATATGGACAAAAGTAGAAAACTCAAATATTTCGGATATTTTTTTGTTTTTTTTCGTTATTTTGTTGTGAAATATGGACAAAAACAGAAAACACTAATATTTCAAAGACTTTGTTGTTTTTTTCCGTTATTTTTTTCCGAAATATGGACAACACCAGAAAAGTCAAATATTTCAGATACTTTTATGTTTTTTTTCGTTATTTTGTTGCGAAATATGGACAAAAACAGAAAACTCAAATACTTCAAATAGTTTTTTGGTTTTTTGTCATTATTTTGTTGCCAAATGTGGACAAAAACAGAAAACTAAAATATTTCAGATCTTTTTTGTTTTTTTTTCGGTATTTTGTTTTTGGAAATATGGAGAAAAACAGAAAACTCAAATATTTCAGATTCTTTTTATTTTTTTTTCGATGTTTAGTTGCGAAATATGGACAAAAGCAGAAAACTCAAATATTTTAGATATTTTTTTGTTTTTTTTTCGTTATTTTGTTGGGAAATATGGACAAAAACAGAAAACACAAATATTTCAGAGACTTTGTTGTTTTTTTCCGTTATTTTGTTGCGAAATATGGACATAAACAGAAAACTCAAATATTTCAGATAGTTTTTTTGTTTTTTTATCGGTATTTTGTTGGGAAATGTGGACAAAAACAGAAAACTCAAATACTTTTTCCTTTTTTTCGTTATTTTGTTGCGAAATATGGACAAAAACAGAAAACTCAAATATTTCAGATTCTTTTGTTTTTTCTATATTTCGTTGCGAAATATGGACAAAAACAGAAAACTCAAATATTTCAGACAGTTTTTTCGTTTTTTTTGTTATTTTGTTGCGAAATATGGACAAAACCAGAAAACTCAAATATTTCAGATACTTCTTTTTAGTTATTTTGTTGCGAAATATGTAGAAAAACAAAACACTAAAATATTTCAGATACTTTTTTGTTTGTTTTTTCCTAATTTTGTTGAGAAATATGGACAAAAGCAGAAAATTTAAATATTTCAGATACTTTTTTGTTTTTTTTTTCGTTATATTATTGCGAAATATGGAGAAAAAAAGAAAACTCAAATATTTCAGTTTTTTTAATCTTTTTTTTTCATTATTTTGTTGGGAAATATGGACAAAAACAGAAAACTAAAATATTTCAGATAATTTGTCGTTTTTTTCGTTATTTTGTTGCGAAATAAGGACAAAACCAGAAAACTCAAATATTTCAGATACTTCTTTTTAGTTATTTTGTTGCGAAATATGTAGAAAAACAAAACACTAAAATATTTCAGATAGCTTTTTGTTTGTTTTTTCCTAATTTTGTTGAGAAATATGGACAAAAGTAGAAAACTCAAATACTTCGGATATTTTTTTGTTTTTTTTTCCGTTATTTTGTTGCGAAACATGGACAAAACCAGAAAACTCAAATATTTCAGATACTTTTATGTTTTTTTTCGTTATTTTGTTGCGAAATATGGGCAAAATATCAAAACTAAAATATTTCACATACTTTTTCGTTTTTTTTCGTTATTTTGTTGCGAAATATGTAGAAAAACCGAAAACTCACATAATTCAGATTCTTTTTGTTTTTTTTTTCGATGTTTAGTTGCGATATATGGACAAAAACAGAAAACTCAAATATTTCAGATAGTTTTTTGTTTTTTTTCATTATTTTGTTGCGAAATGTGGGCAAAATAGCAAAACTAAAATATTTCACATTTTTCGTTTTTTTTCGTTATTTTGTTGCGAAATATGTAGAAAAACAGAAAACTCAAATAGTTCAGATTCTTTTTGTTTTTTTCGATATTGAGTTGCGAAATATGGACAAAAACAGAAAACTAAAATATTTCAGATAATTTGTCGTTTTTTTCGTTATTTTGTTGCGAAATATGGACCAAAACAGAAAACTAAAATATTTCGGATATTTTTTTGTTTTTTTTTCGTTATTCTGTTGGGAAATATGGACAAAAACAGAAAACTCAAATATTTCAGATACTTTTATGTTTTTTTTCGTTATTTTGTTGCGAAATATGGGCAAAATAGCAAAACTAAAATATTTCACATACTTTTTCATTTTTTTTTCGTTATTTTGTTGCGAAATATGTAGAAAAACAGAAAACTCAAATAGTTCAGATTCTTTTTGTTTTTTTCGATATTGAGTTGCAAAATATGGACAAAAACAGAAAACTAAAATATTTCAGATAATTTGTCGTTTTTTTCGTTATTTTGTTGCGAAATATGGACAAAAACAGAAAATTAAAATATTTCAGATACTTTTTTGTTTTTTTTTCGTTATTTTGTTGCGAAATAAAGATAAAAATAGAAAACTAATATATTTCAGATACTTTTTTGTTTGTTTTTTCCTTATTTTGTTGAAAAATATGGACAAAAGTACAAAACTCAAATATTTCGGATATTTTTTTGTTTTTTTTTCTCGTTATTTTGTTGGGAAATATAGACAAAAACAGAAAACTCAAATATTTCAGATACTTTTATGTTTTTTTTCGTTATTTTGTTGCGAAATATGGGCAAAATATCAAAACTAAAATATTTCACATACTTTTTCGTTCTTTTTCGTTATTTTGTTGCGAAATATGTAGAACAACAGAAAACTCAAATTTTTCAGATTCTTTTTGTTTTTTTCGATATTGAGTTGCGAAATATGGACAAAAACAGAAAACTAAAATATTTCAGATAATTTGTCGTTTTTTTTCGTTTTTTTGTTGCGAAATATGGACAAAAACAGAAAACTCAAATATTTCAGATTCGTTTTGTTTTTTTTTTATGTTTAGTTGCGAAATATGGACAAAAGCAGAAAACTTAAATATTCAGATAGTTTTTTGTTTTTTTCGTATATTATTGAGAAATATGGACAAAAAAAACTCAAATATTTCAGATATTTTTTTGTTTCTTTTTTCGTTATTTTGTTGGGAAATATGGACAAAAACAGAAAAGTCAAATATTTTAGAGAATTTGTTTTTCTTCCGTTATTTTGTTGCGAAATATGGACAAAATTCGAAAAGTCAAATATTTCTGATCCATTTTGTTTTGATATTTTGTTGCGAAATATGGACAAAAACAAAAACTCAAATATTTCAGATATTTTTATGTTTTTTTTCTTTATTTTGTTGAGAAATATGGGCAAAAGTAGAAAACTCAAACATTTCAGATACTTTTTGTTTTGTTATTTTGCTGCGAAATATGGACAAAAACAGAAAGCTCAAATATTTCACATATTTTTTTGTTTTTTTTCGTTATTTTGTTGCGAAATATAGACAAAAGCAGAAAACTTAAATATTTCATATACCTTTTTGTTTTTTTTTTCGTTATATTATTGCGAAATATGGACACAAAAGAACTCAAATATTTAAATATTTTTTGTTTTTTTCCCGTTATTTCGTTGCGAAATATGGACAAAACCCGAAAAATCAAATATTTCAGATAATTTTTGTTTTCTTCTTTGGTTGCGCAATATGGACAAAAACAAAAAGCTGAAATATTTCAGATAGTTTTTTGTTTTTTTTGTTGTTTTGTTGCGAAATAGGGAAACAGAAAACTTAAATATTTCCGATAATTTCTTGTTATTTTTTCGTTATATTATTGCGAAATATGGACAAAAAACGAAGGCTCAAATATTTCAGATGTTTTTTGTGTTTTGTTTCGTTATTTTGTTAAGAAATATGGAAAAAAAACAGAAAACTCAAATATTTCAGATACTTTACTGTTTTTTTTTCTTTATTTTGTAGAGAAATATGGACAAAAGTAGAAAACTCAAATATTTCTGATATTTTTTTGTTTTTTTTTCGTTATTTTGTTGGGAAATATAGACAAAAACAGAAAACTAAAATATTTCACATACTTTACTGTTTTTTTTTCCTTATTTTGTTGAGAAATATGGGCAAAAGTAGAAAACTCAAACATTTCAGATACTTTTTGTTTCGTTATTTCGTTGAGAAATAAGGAAAAAAAACAGAAAGCTCAAATATTTCAGATACTTTAATGTTTTTTTTTCCTTATTTTGTAGAGAAATATGGACAAAAGTAGAAAACTCAAATATTTCAGATATTTTTTTGTTTTTTTTCGTTATTTTGTTGGGAAATATAGACAAAAACAGAAAACTAAAATATTTCAGATACTTTTTTGTTTTTTTCCGTTATTTGGTTGCGAAATATGGACAAACCAGTAAACTCAAATATTTCAGATACTTTTATGTTTTTTTCGTTATTTTGTTGCGAAATATGGGCAAAAAATGAAAACTAAAATATTTCACATAGTTTTTTCTCGTTATTTTGTTGCGAAATATGGACAAAAACAGAAAGCTAAAATATTTGAGATACTTTTTTGTTTGTTTTTTTCCTTATTTTGTTGAGAAATATGGACAAAACCAGAAAACTCAAATATTTCAGATACTTTTATGTTTTTTTTCGTTATTTTGTTGCGAAATATGGGCAAAAAATGAAAACTAAAATATTTCACATACTTTTTCGTTTTTTTTTCGTTGTTTTGTTGCGAAATATAGAGAAAAACAGAAAACTCAAATAATTCAGATTCCTTTTGTTTTTTTTTCGATGTTTTGTTGGGAAATATGGACAAAAACAGAAAACTCAAATATTTCAGAGACTTTGTTGTTTTTTTCCGTTATTTTGTTGCGAAATATGGACAAAACCAGAAAACTCAAATATTTCAGATACTTTTTTTTTCGTTTTTTGTTGCGAAATATGGACAAAAAATGAAAACTAAAATATTTTACATACTTTTTCGTTTCTTTTTCGTTATTTTATTGCGAAATATAGAGAAAAACAGAAAAGTCAAATATTTCAGATTCTTTTTGTTTTTTTTCGATGTTTAGTTGCGAAATATGGACAAAACCCGAAAACTCAAATATTTCTGAAACTTTTTGTTTTGTTATTTTGTTGCGAAATATGGACAAAAACAAAAGATAAAATATTTCAGATATTTTTATGTTTTTTTCAGTTATTTTGTTGCGAAATATGGACAAAACCAGAAAACTCAAATATTTCAGATGCTTTTTTTTTCGTTTTTTGTTGCGAAATATGGACAAAAACAGAAAACTCAAATATTTCAGATCCTTTTTGTTTTTTTTTCGATATTTAGTTGCGAAATATTGACAAAAGCAGAAAACTCAAATATTTCAGATACTTTTTTGTTTTTTTTTCGTTATATTATTGCGAAATATGGACAAAAAAACTCAAATATTTGAGATATTTTTTGTTTCTTTTTTCGTTATTTTGTTGGGAAATATAAACAAAAACAGAAAACTCAAATATTTTAGAGATTTTGTTGTTTTTTTCCGTTATTTTGTTGCGAAATATGGACAAAACCCGAAAACTCAAATATTTCAGATTCTTTTTGTTTTTTCGATATTTCGTTGCGAAATATGCACAAAAACAGAAAAATCCAATATTTCAGACAGTTTTTTCGTTTATTTTCGTTATTTTGTTGCGAAATATGGCCAAAAAGAGAAAGCTCAAATATTTCAGATTCCTTTTTGTTTTTTTTTCGTTAATTTGTTGCGACATATGGACAAAACCAGAAAACTCAAATATTTCAGATACTTCTTTTTAGTTATTTTGTTGCGAAATATGTAGAAAAACAGAATACTAAAATATTTCAGATACTTTTTTGTTTGTTTTTTTCCTAATTTTGTTGAGAAATATGGACACAAGCAGAAAACTCAAATATTTCAGATACTTTATTGTTTTTTTTTTCGTTATATTATTGCGAAATATGGAGAAAAAAAAACTCAAATATTTCAGATATTTTTACTTTTTTTTCGTTATTTTGTTGGTAAATATGGACAAAAACAAAAAACTCAAATATTTCAGAGAATTTTTGTTTCGTTATTTTGTTGCGAAATATGGACAAAAACAGAAAGATTAAATATTTCAGATACTTTCTTTTTCGTAATTTTTTTGCGAAATATGGACAAAAGCAGAAAACTCAAATATTTCAGATACTTTTTTTGTTTTTTTCGTATATTATTGCGAAATATGGACAAAAAAACTCAAATATTTCAGATATTTTTTTGTTTCTTTTTTCGTTATTTTGTTGGGAAATATGGACAAAAACAGAAAAGTCAAATATTTAAGAGAATTTGTTTTTTTCCGTTATTTTGTTGCGAAATATGGACAAAACCCGAAAACTCAAATATTTCTGAAACTTTTTGTTTTGTTATTTTGTTGCGAAATATGGACAAAAACAAAAGCTCCAATATTTCAGAATTTTTTATATTTTTTTTCGTTATTTTGTTGCGAAATATAGACAAAAGCAGAAAACTCAAAAATTTCAGATACTTTTTTTTTTTTCGTTATTTTGTTCCGAAATATGGACAAAAACGGAAAACTCAAATATATCAGATACTTTCTTGTTATTTTTACGATATTTTGTTGCGAAATATGGAAAAAAAATGAAAACTCAAATATTTCAGATACTTTGTCGTTTTTTTTCGTTATGTTGTTGCGAAATATGGGCATAAGAAAAAACTCAAAAATTTTAGATTCTTTTTGTTTTTTCAATATTTAGTTGCGAAATATGGACAAAATCAGAAAACTAAAATATTTCAGATATTTTTTTGTTTTTTGTTTCGTTATTTTGTCGAGAAATATGGACACAAACAGAAAACTCAAATATTTTAGAGAATTTGTTGTTTTTTTCCGTTATTTTATTGGGAAATATGGACAAAAACAGAAAACTCAAATATTTCAGATACTTTTATGTTTTTTTCGATATTTAGTTGCGAAATATGGACAAAAGCAGAAAACTCAAATATTTCATATACTTTCTTGCTATTTTTTTGTTATTTTATTGGGAAATATGGACAAAAACAGAAAATTCAAATATTTCATATTCTTTTTGTTTTTTTCGATATTTAGTTGCGAAATGCGGACAAAAACAGAAAACTGAAATATTTCAGATACTTTGTCGTGTTTTTTATCGTTATTTTGTTGCGAAATATGGACAAAAAAAAAACTCAAATATTTCAACTACTTTTTTTTTTCGTTATTTTGTTCCGAAATATGGACAAAACAGAAAACTAAAATACTTCAGATACTTTTTTGTTTTTTTTTCGTTATTTTGTTGCGAAATATGGACAACAATAGAAAACTCAAATATTTCAGACACTTTCTTGTTATTTTTTCGTCATTTTGTTGCAAAATATGGACAAACAGAAAGCTAACATATTTCAGATACTCTTCCGTTGTTTTTTCGTTATTTTGTTGCGAAATATGGATTAAAAAATCTCAAATATTTCAGATATTTTTTTGTTTTTTTTTTCGTTATTTTGTTGCGAAATATGTACAAAAACAGAAAACAAAAATATTTCAGATACTTTTTTGTTTTTTTTTCGTTATTTTGTTGCGAAATATGGACAAAAACAGAAAGCTACAATATTTCAGATACTCTTTCGTTGTTTTTTCGTTATTTTGTTGCGAAATATGGACAAAAACAGAAAACTCAAATATTTCAGATACTTTTTGTATTGTTATTTTGTTGCGAATTATTGACAAAAATAAAAAACTCATATATTTCAGATAATTTTTTGTTTTTTTTTTCGTTGTTTTGTTGCGAAATATGGACAAAAACAGAAAACTCAAATATTTCAGATTTTTTTTGTTTTTTTTTCGGTGTTTTGTTGCGAAATATGGACACAAACAGAAAACTCAAATTATTCAGAGAATTTGTTGTTTTTTTCCGTTATTTTGTTGCGAAATATGGACAAAAACAGAAAACTTAAATATTTCAGATTCTTTCTGTTTTTTTCAATATTTAGTTGCGAAATATGGACAAAAGCAGAAAACTCAAATATTTCAGATACTTTCTTGCTATTTTTTCGTTATTTTATTGGGAAATTTGGACAAAAACAGAAAATTCAAATATTTCAGATTCTTTTTGTTTTTTTTTCGATATTTAGTTGCGAAATGCGGACAAAAACAGAAAACTCACATATTTCAGATACTTTGTCGTGTGTTTTATCGTTATTTTGTTGCGAAATATGGACAAAAAAGAAAACTCAAATATTTCAAATACTTTTTTTTTTCGTTATTTTGTTCCGAAATATGGACAAAACAGAAAACTAAAATACTTCAGATACTTTTTTGTGTTTTTTTCGTTATTTTGTTGGGAAATATGGACAAAAACAGAAAACTCAAATATTTCAGAGAATTTGTTGCTTTTTTCCGTTATTTTGTTACGAAATATGGACAAAACCAGAAAACTTAAATATTTGAGATACTTTTTTTCGTTATTTTGTTGCAAAATATGGACAAAACCAGAAAGCTCAAATATTTCAGATATTTTTTTGTTTTTTGTTTCATTATTTTGTCGAAAAATATGGACAAAAACAGAAAACTCAAATATTTTAGAGAATTTGTTGTTTTTTTCCGTTATTTTGTTGGGAAATAAGGACAAAAACAGAAAACTCAAATATTTCAGATACTTTTATGTTTTTTTTCCGTTATATTATTGCGAAATATGGACAAAAAACGATGGCTCAAATATTTCAGATATTTTTATGTTTTTTGTTTCGTTATTTTGTCGAGAAATATGGACAAAAACAGAAAACTCAAATATTTTAGAGAATTTGTTTTTTTTTCCCGTAATTTTGTTGGGAAATGTGGACAAAAACAGAAAACTCAAATATTTCAGATTCTTTTTTTTTTTATATTTAGTTGCGAAATATGGACAAAAATAGAAAACTCAAATATTTCATATAATTTCTTGTTAATTTTTCGTTGTTTTGTTGCGAAATATGGACAAAAACAGAAAACTAAAATATTTCAGATACTTTTTGTTTGTTTTTTTCCTTATTTTGTTGAGAAATATGGAGAAAAGCAGAAAACTCAAATATTTCAGATACTTTTTTGTTTTTTTTTTCGTAATATTATTGCGAAATATGGACAAAACACGAAGACTCAAATATTTCAGATATTTTTTTGTTTTTTGTTTCGTTATTTTGTCACAAAATATGGACAAAAATAGAAAACTCAAATATTTTAGAGAATTTGGTGTGTTTTTCCGTTATTTTGTTTGGAAATATGGACAAAAACAGAAAACTCAAATATTTCAGATACTTTTATGTTTTTTTTTCTTCGTTATATTATTGCGAAATATGGACAAAACACGAAGACTATTTCAGATATTTTTTTGTTTTTGGTATCGTTATTTTGTCGAGAAATATGGACAAAAACAGAAAACTCAAATATTTTAGAGAATTTGTTTTTTTCCGTTATTTTGTTGGGAAATATGGACAAAAACAGAAAACACAAATATTTCAGATTCTTTTTTTTTTTTTTGATATTTAGTTGCGAAATATGGACAAAAATAGAAAACTCAAATATTTCAGATATTTTCTTGTTATTTTTTTGTTGTTTTGTTGCGAAATATGGACAAAAACGGAAAACTAAAATATTTCAGATACTTTTTCGTTTTTTTCGTTATGTTGTTGCGAAATATGGACAAAAACAGAAAACTCAAATATTTCAGATACTTTTTTGTTTTTTTTCCGTTATTTTGTTCCGAAATATGGACAAAAATGGAAAACTCAAATATTTCAGATACTTTCTTGTTATTTTTTTTTATTTTTCTTGCGAAATATGGACAAAAACGGAAAACTAAAATATTTCAGATACTTTTCTGTTATTTTTTCGTTATTTTGTTGCGAAATATGTACAAAAACAGAAAACTCAAATATTTCAGATACATTTTTGTTTTTTTTTAGTTATTTTGTTGCGAAATATGTACAAAAACAGAAAAATAAAATATTTAAGATACTTTTTGGTTTCTTTTCGTTATTTTGTTGCGAAATTTGGACAAACACAGAAAAATCAAATATTTCAGATACTTTTTCGTTTTTTTCGTTATGTTGTTGCGAAATATGGACAAAAACAGAAAACTCAAATATTTCAGATACTTTTTTGTTTTTTTTCCGTTATTTTGTTCCGAAATATGGACAAAAATGGAAAACTCAAATATTTCAGATACTTTCTTGTTATTTTTTTTTATTTTTGTTGCGAAATATGGACAAAAACGGAAAACTAAAATATTTCAGATACTTTTCTGTTATTTTTTCGTTATTTTGTTGCGAAATATGTACAAAAACAGAAAACTCAAATATTTCAGATACATTTTTGTTTTTTTTCGTTATTTTGTTGCGAAATATGGACAAAAACAGAAAACTCAAATATTTGAGATACTTTCTTGTTATTTTTCGTTATTTTGTTGCGAAATATGGACAAAAACAGAAAGCTACAATATTTCAGATACTCTTTCGTTGTTTTTTCGTTATTTTGTTGCGAAATATGGACAAAAACAGAAAAGTCAAATATTTCAGATACTTTTTGATACTTTTTGTTTTGTTATTTTGTTGCGAAATATGGACAAAAGCAGAAAGCTAAAATAATTCAGATACTCTTTCGTTGTTTTTTCGTTATTTTGTTGCGAAATATGGACAAAAAAAACTCAAATATTTCATATAGTTTTTTGTTTTGTTCTTTCTTTGTGTTGTTGCGAAATATGGACAAAAACAGAAAACTCAAATATTTCAGAGAATTTGTTGTTTTTTTCCGTTATTTTGTTGCGAAATATGGACAAAACCAGAAAACTCAAATATCACAGAAAATTTTTTTTTGTTATTTTGTTGGGAAATATGGAGAAAAACAGAAAGTTTAAATATTTCAATTACTTTTATGTTTTTTTTCGTTATTTTGTTGCGAAATATGGACAAAAACAGAAAACTCAAATATTTCAGATTCTTTCTGTTTTTTTCGATATTTGGTTGCGAAATATAGACAAAAGCAGAAAACTCAAATATTTCACATACTTTCTTGCTATTTTTTCGTTATTTTATTGGGAAATATGGACAAAAACAGAAAATTCAAATATTTCAGATTCTTTTTGTTTTTTTCCTTATTTTGTTGGGAAATATGGACAAAAACAGAAAACTCAAATATTTCAGAGAATTTGTTGCTTTTTTCCGTTATTTTGTTACGAAATATGGACAAAACCAGAAAACTTAAATATTTGAGATACTTTTTTTTGTTATTTTGTTGCGAAATTTGGACAAAACCAGAAAATTCAAATATTTCAGATATTTTTTTGTTTTTTGTTTCGTTATTTTGTCAAGAAATATGGACAAAAACAGAGAACTCAAATATTTTAGAGAATTTGTTGTTTTTTTCCGTTATTTTGTTGGGAAATATGGACAAAAACAGAAAACTCAAATATTTCAGATACTTTTTTGTTTTTTTTCCGTTATTTTGTTCCGAAATATGGACAAAAATGGAAAACTCAAATATTTCAGATACTTTCTTGTTATTTTTTTTTATTTTTGTTGCGAAATATGGACAAAAACGGAAAACTAAAATATTTCAGATACTTTTTTGTTATTTTTTCGTTATTTTGTTGCGAAATATGTACAAAAACAGAAAACTCAAATATTTCAGATACATTTTTGTTTTTTTTTAGTTATTTTGTTGCGAAATATGTACAAAAACAGAAAAATAAAATATTTAAGATACTTTTTGGTTTCTTTTCGTTATTTTGTTGCGAAATTTGGACAAACACAGAAAAATCAAATATTTCAGATGCTTTTTTGTTTTTTTTTCGTTATTTTGTTGCGAAATATGGACAAAAACAGAAAACTCAAATATTTGAGATACTTTCTTGTTATTTTTCGTTATTTTGTTGCGAAATATGGACAAAAACAGAAAGCTACAATATTTCAGATACTCTTTCGTTGTTTTTTCGTTATTTTGTTGCGAAATATGGACAAAAACAGAAAAGTCAAATATTTCAGATACTTTTTGATACTTTTTGTTTTGTTATTTTGTTGCGAAATATGGACAAAAGCAGAAAGCTAAAATAATTCAGATACTCTTTCGTTGTTTTTTCGTTATTTTGTTGCGAAATATGGACAAAAAAAACTCAAATATTTCATATAGTTTTTTGTTTTGTTCTTTCGTTGTGTTGTTGCGAAATATGGACAAAAACAGAAAACTCAAATATTTCAGAGAATTTGTTGTTTTTTTCCGTTATTTTGTTGCGAAATATGGACAAAACCAGAAAACTCAAATATCACAGAAAATTTTTTTTTGTTATTTTGTTGGGAAATATGGATAAAAACAGAAAGTTTAAATATTTCAATTACTTTTATGTTTTTTTTCGTTATTTTGTTGCGAAATATGGACAAAAACAGAAAACTCAAATATTTCAGATTCTTTCTGTTTTTTTCGATATTTGGTTGCGAAATATAGACAAAAGCAGAAAACTCAAATATTTCACATACTTTCTTGCTATTTTTTCGTTATTTTATTGGGAAATATGGACAAAAACAGAAAATTCAAATATTTCAGATTCTTTTTGTTTTTTTCCTTATTTTGTTGGGAAATATGGACAAAAACAGAAAACTCAAATATTTCAGATACTTTTATGTTTTTTTTTGTTATATTATTGCGAAATATGGACAAAAAGCGATGGCTCAAATATTTCAGATATTTTTATGTTTTTTGTTTCGTTATTTTGTCGAGAAATATGGACAAAAACAGAAAACTCAAATATTTTAGAAAATTTGTTTTTTTTCCCGTTATTTTGTTGGGAAATATGGACAAAAACAGAAAACTCAAATATTTCAGATTCTTTTTTTTTTATATTTAGTTGCGAAATATGGACAAAAATAGAAAACTCAAATATTTCATATAATTTCTTGTTATTTTTTCGTTGTTTTGTTGCGAAATATGGAAAAAAACAGAAAACTAAAATATTTCATATACTTTTTGTTTGTTTTTTTCCTTATTTTGTTGAGAAATATGGAGAAAAGCAGAAAACTCAAATATTTCAGATACTTTTTTGTTTTTGTTTCGTTATATTATTGCGAAATATGGACAAAACACGAAGACTCAAATATTTCAGATATTTTTTTGTTTTTTGTTTCGTTATTTTGTCGAGAAATATGGACAAAAATAGAAAACTCAAATATTTTAGAGAATTTGTTGTTTTTTTCCATTATTTTGTTGGGAAATATGGACAAAAACAGAAAACTCAAATATTTCAGATACTTTTATGTTTTTTTTTTCGTTATATTATTGCGAAATATGGACAAAAAGCGATGGCTCAAATATTTCAGAAATTTTTTTGTTTTTTGTTTCGTTATTTTGTCGAGAAATATGGACAAAAATAGAAAACTCAAATATTTTAGAGAATTTGTTTTTTTTCCGTTATTTTGTTGGGAAGTATGGACAACAACAGAAAACTCAAATATTTCAGAGACTTTGTTGGTTTTTTCCGTTATTTTGTTGCAAAATATGGACAAAAATAGAAAACTAAAATATTTTAGATTCTTTTTGTTTTTTTTTTCGATATGTAGTTGCGAAATATGGACAAAAACAGAAAAATTAAATATTTCAGATACTTTCTTGTTATTTTTTCGTTATTTTGTTGCGAAATATGGACAAAAACAGAAAACTAAAATATTTCAGATTCTTTTTGTTTTTTTCGTTATTTTGATCAGAAATATGGACAAAAACAGAAAACTAAAATATTTGAAATAATTTTGTTTGTTTTTTTCCTTATTTTGTTGAGAAATATGGACAAAAACAGAAAACTAAAATATTTCAGATACTTTCTTGTTATTATTCTTTATTTTGTTGCGAAATATGAACAAAAACTGAAAACTAAAATATTTCAGATACTTTTTCGTTTTTTTCGATATTTTGTTGTGAAATATGGACAAAAACAGAAAACTCAAATATTTCAGATTCTTCTTGTTTTTTTCGATATTGAGTTGCGAAATATGGACAAAAACATAAAACTAATATATTTCAGATACTTTTTGTTTGTTTTTTCCTTATTTTGTTACGAAATATGGACAAAACCAGAAAACTTAAATATTTGAGATACTTTTTTTGTTATTTTGTTGCGAAATATGGACAAAAACAGAAAGCTAAAATATTTCAGATCCTTTTTTTTTTGTTATTTTATTGCGAAATATGGACAAAAACAGAAAACTCAAATATTTCAGATACTTTCTTGTTATTATTCCTTATTTTGTTGCGAAATATGAACAAAAACAGAAAACTAAAATATTTCAGATACTTTTTCGTTTTTTTCGTTATTTTGTTGTGAAATATGGACAAAAACAGAAATCTCAAATATTTCAGATTCTTTGTGTTTTTTTCGATATTGAGTTGCGAAATATGGACAAAAACATAAAACTAAAATATTTCAGATACTTTTTGTTTGTTTTTTCCTTATTTTGTTGGGAAATATGGACAAAAACAGAAAACACAAATATTTCAGACACTTTGTTGTTTTTTTCCGTTATTTTGTTGCAAAATATGGACAAAAACAAAAAACTCAAATATTTCAGATACTTTTTTGTTTTGTTTTTTTCGTTATTTTGTTCCGAAATATGGACAAAAATGGAAAATTCAAATATTTCAGATATTTTTTTTATTTTTTTTTCGTTATTTTGTTGGGAAATATGGACAAAAACAGAAAACTCAAATATTTCAGAGAATTTGTTGCTTTTTCCGTTATTTTGTTACGAAATATGGACGGACAAAACCAGAAAACTTAAATATTTGAGATACTTTTTTTTCGTTATTTTGTTGCGAAATATGGACAAAAACAGAAAACTCAAATATTTCAGATTCTTTTAGTTTTTTCGTTATTTTGATCCAAAATATAGACAAAAACAGAAAACTAAAATATTTCAGATAATTTTGTTTGTTTTTTTCCTTATTTTGTTGAGAAATATGGACAAAAATAGAAAACTCAAATATTTCATATACTTTGTTGTTATTTTTTCGTTTTTTTTTGCGAAATATGGACAAAAACAGAAAACTCAAATATTTCAGAGACTTTGTTGTTTTTTTCCGTTATTTTGTTGCAAAATATAGACAAAAATAGAAAACTCAAATATTTCAGATTCTTTTTGTTTTTTTTTCGATATGTAGTTGCGAAATATGGACAAAAACAGAAAAATCAAATATTTCAGATACTTTCTTGTTATTTTTTTCGTTATTTTGTTGCGAAATATGAACAAAAACAGAAAAGTAAAATATTTCAGATACTTTGTCGTTTTTTTTCGTTATTTTGTTGCGAAATATGGACAAAAACAGAAAACTCAAATATTTCAGATTCTTTTAGTTTTTTCGTTATTTTGATCCGAAATATGGACAAAAGCAGATCCGAAATATGGACAAAATATTTCAGATACTTTTTTCGTTTTTTTTTCGTTATTTTGTTGCGAAATATGGACAAAAATGGAAAACTCAAATATTTCAGATACTTTGTCGGGTTTTTTGCGTTATTTTGTTGCGAAATATGGGCAAAAAAAACTCAAATATTTCAGATTCTTTTTGTTTTTTTTCGATATTTAGTTGCGAAATATGGACAAAAACAAAAAACTTAAATATTTCAAATACTTTTTTTTTTTGTCGTTATTTTGTTAAGAAATATGGACAAAACCAGAAAACTTAAATATTTGAGAGACTTTTTTTTTGTTATTTTGTTGCGTAATATGGACAAAAACAGAAAGCTCAAATATTTCAAATACTTTTTCGTTATTTTGTTGCGAAATATGGAGAAAAACAAAAATCTCAAATATTTCAGATTCTTTTTGTTTTTTTCGATATTGAGTTGCGAAATATGGACAAAAACATAAAACTAAAATATTTCAGATAATTTGTCGTTTTTTTTCGTTATTTTGTTGCGAAATATGGACAAAAATGGAAAACTCAAATATTTCAGATACTTTGTCGGGTTTTTTTTGCGTTATTTTGTTGCGAAATATGGGCAAAAAAAAACTCAAATATTTCAGATTCTTTTTGTTTTTTTCGATATTTAGTTGCGAAATATGGACAAAAACAAAAAACTTAAATATTTCAAATACTTTTTTGTTTTTTTTTTTCGTTATTTTGTTGGGAAGTATTGACAAAAACAGAAAACTCAAATATTTCAGAGATTTGTTGCTTTTTTCCGTTATTTTGTTACTAAATATGGACTAAACCAGAAAACTTAAATATTTCAGAAACTTTTTTTTTGTTATTTTGTTGCGAAATATGGACAAAAACAGAAAGCTCAAATATTTCAGATACTTTTATGTTTTTTTTCGTTATTTTGTTGCGAAATATAGACAAAAACAGAAAACTCAAATTTTTCAATTTCTTTTTTTTTTCGATGTTTAGTTGCGAAATATGGACAAAAACAGAAAACTCAAATATTTCAGATAATTTTTTGTTTTTTTTCGTTATTTTATTGTGAAATATGGAGAAAAGCAGAAAACTCAAATATTTCAGATGTTTTTTTGTTTTTTTTTCGTTATATTATTGCGAAATATGGACAAAAAACGAAGACTCAAATATTTAAGATATTTTTTGTTTTTTGTTTCGTTATTTTGTCCAGAAATATGGACAAAAACAGAAAACTCAAATATTTTAGAGAATTTGTTGTTTTTTACCATTATTTTGTTGCGAAATATGGACAAAAACAGAAAACTCAAATATTTCAGATTCTTTTTTTTTTTGATATTTAGTTGCGAAATATGGACAAAAACAGAAAACTCAAATATTTCAGATACTTTGTCGTTTTTTTTCGTAATTTTGTTGCGAAATATGGACAAAAACAGAAAACTAAAATATTTCAGATTCTTTTTGTTTTTTTCGTTATTTTGATCAGAAATATGGACAAAAACAGAAAACTGAAATATTTGAGATAATTTTGTTTGTTTTTTTCCTTATTTTGTTGAGAAATATGGACAAAAATATAAAACTCAAATATTTCAGATACTTTCTTGTTATTTTTTCGTTATTTTGTTGCGAAATATGGACAAAAACAGAAAACTAAAATATTTCAGATACTTTTTCGTTTTTTTTCGTTATTTTGTTGCGAAATATGGAGAAAAACAGAAATCTTAAATATTTCAGATTCTTTTTATTTTTTTCGATATTGAGTTGCGAAATATGGACAAAAACATAAAACTAAAATATTTCAGATAATTTGTCGTTTTTTTTTTCGTTATTTTGTTGGGAAGTATGGACAAAAACAGAAGACTCAAATATTTCAGAGACTTTGTTGTTTTTTCCGTTATTTTGTTGCAAAATATGGACAAAAACAGAAAACTCAAATATTTTAGATACTTTTTTGTTTTGTTTTTTTCGTTATTTTGTTCCGAAATATGGACAAAAATGGAAAACTCAAATATTTCACATACTTTCTTGTTATTTTTTCAATAGTTAGTTGCGAAATATGGACAAAAAATGAAAACTCAAATATTTCAAATACTTTGTCGTTTTTTTTTTCGTTATTTTGTTGCGAAATATGGGCAAAAAAAAACTCAAATATTTCAGATTCTTTTTGTTTTTTCGATATTTAGTTGCGAAATATGGACAAAAACAGAAAGCTTAAATATTTCAGATACTTTTTTTTTCGTTATTTTGATCCGAAATATGGACAAAAACAGAAAACTAAAATATTTGAGATAATTTTGTTTTTTTTTGCTTATTTTGTTGAGAAATATGGACAAAAGTAGAAAACTTAAATATTTCAGATACTTTTTTGTTTTTTTTTCGTTATTTTGTTGTGAAGTATGGACAAAAATAGAAAACTCAAATATTTCAAAGAATTTGTTGTTTTTTCCGTTATTTTGTTGCGAAATATGGACAAAACCAGAAAACTCAAATATTTCAGATACTTTTTTTTCGTTATTTTGTTGCCAAATATGGACAAAAACAGAAAGCTCAAATATTTCAGATACTTTTATGTTTTTTTCGTTATTTTGTTGCGAAATATGGACAAAAACAGAAAACTAAAATAATTCAGATCAAAAACAGAAAATTCAAATATTTCAGATACTTTTTTGTTTTTTTTTCGTTACTTTGTTGCGAAATATGGACAAAAACAGAAAGCTAAATTATTTCAGGAACTTTTTTGTTTGGTTTTTTCCTTATTTTGTTGAGAAATATGGACAAAAGTAGAAAACTCAAATATTTCAGATATGTTTTTGTTTTTTTTTCTTTATTTTGTTGCGAAATATGGACAAAAACAGAAAACTCAAATATTTCAGATTCTTTTTGTTTTTTTCGAAATTTAGTTGCGAAATATGGACAAAAACAAAAAACTTAAATATTTCAAATACTTTTTAGTTTTTTTTTCGGTATTTTGTTGGGAAATATGGACAAAAACAGAAAACTCAAATATTTCAGAGAATTTGTTGCTTTTTTCCGTTATTTTGTTACGAAATATGGACAAAACCAGAAAACTTAAATATTTGAGATACTTTTTTTTTGTTATTTTGTTGCGAAATATGGACAAAAACAGAAAGCTCAAATATTTCAGATACTTTTATGTTTTTTTCGTTATTTTTTTGCGAAATATGGACAAAAACAGAAAACTCAAATATTTCAGTTTCTTTTTTTTTTCGATGTTTAGTTGCGAAATATGGACAAAAACAGAAAACTCAAATATTTCAGATACTTTTTTGTTTTTCTTCGTTATTTTGTTGCGAAATATGGACAAAAACAGAAAACTAAAATATTTCAGATACTTTTTGTTTGTTTTTTTCCTTATTTTGTTGAGAAATATGGATAAAAACAGAAAACTCAAATATTTCAGAGAATTTGTTTTTTTTTCGTTATTTTGTTGCGAAATATAGACAAAAACAGATGGACAAAAACAGAAAACTAAAATATTTCAGATACTTTTTCGTCTTTTTTTCGTTATTTTGTTGCGAAATATGGAGAAAAACAGAAATCTCAAATATTTCAGGTTCTTTTTGTTTTTTTCGATATTGATTTGCGAAATATAGAGAAAAACATGAAACTAAAATATTTCAGATAATTTGACGTTTTTTCATTATTTTGTTGCGAAATATGGACAAAAATGGAAAACTCAAATATTTCAGATACTTTCTTGTTATTTTTTTGATTTTTGTTGCGAAATATGGACAAAAACAAAAACTCAAATATTTCAGATTCTTTTTGTTTTTTTCGATATTTAGTTGCGAAATATGGACAAAAGTAGAAAACTTAAATATTTCAGATACTTTTTTGTTTTTTTTTCGTTATTTTGTTGGGAAGTATGGACAAAAATAGAAAACTCAAATATTTCAAAGCATTTGTTGTTTTTTCCGTTATTTTGTTGCGAAATATAGACAAAACCAGAAAACTCAAATATTTCAGATACTTTTTTTTCGTTATTTTGTTGCGAAATACTGACAAAAACATAAAGCTCAAATATTTCAGACAATTTTATGTTTTTTTTCGTTATGGTGTTGCGAAATATGGACAAAAACAGAAAACTAAAATATTTCAGATACTTTTTTGTTTGGTTTTTTCCTTATTTTGTTGCGAAATATGGACAAAAACAGAAAATTCAAATATTTCAGATACTGTTTGTTTTGTTATTGGGTTGCGAAATATGTACAAAAACAAAAAACGCAAATATTTCAGAGAATTTCTTGTTATTTTTTCATTATATTATTGCGAAATGTGGACAAAAAACGAAGACTCAAATATATCAGATATTTTTTTGTTTTTTGTTTCGTTATTTTGTTGAGAAATATGGACAAAAACAGAAAACTCAAATATTTCAGATACTTTTTTTTTCGTTATTTGTTGCGAAATATGGACAAAAACAGAAATCTCAAATATTTCAGATACTTTTATGTATTTTTCGTTAATTTGTTGCGAAATTAGGTTAAAAAATGAAAACTGAAATATTTCAGATACTTTTTCCTTTTTTGTTATTTTGTTGCGAAATATGGACAAAAACAGAAAACTCAAATATTTCAGATTCTTTTGTTTTTTTCGATATTTCGTTGCGAAATATGGACAACACAGAAAACTCAAATATTTCAGACAGTTTTTTAGTTTTTTTGTTATTTTGTTGCGAAATATGGACAAAACCAGAAAACTCAAATATTTCAGATACTTCTTTTTAGTTATTTTGTTGCGAAATATGGACAAAAACAGAAAATTCAAATATTTCAGATACTTTTTTGTTTTTTTTTTCGTTATTTTGTTGCGAAATATGGATAAAAACAGAAAACTAATATATTTCAGATACTTTTTTGTTTGGTTTTTTCCTTATTTTGTTAAGAAATATGGACAAAAGTAGAAAACTCAAATATTTCGGATATTTTTTTGTTTTTTTTTCGTTATTTTGTTGTGAAATATGGACAAAAACAGAAAACACAAATATTTCAAAGACTTTGTTGTTTTTTCCGTTATTTTTTTGCGAAATATGGACAACACCAGAAAACTCAAATATTTCAGATACTTTTATGTTTTTTTTCGTTATTTTGTTGCGAAATATGGACAAAAACAGAAAACTCAAATACTTCAAATAGTTTTTTAGTTTTTTGTCATTATTTTGTTGCCAAATGTGGACAAAAACAGAAAACTAAAATATTTCAGATCTTTTTTATTTTTTTTTCGGTATTTTGTTTTTGGAAATATGGAGAAAAACAGAAAACTCAAATATTTCAGATTCTTTTTGTTTTTTTTTGCGATGTTTAGTTGCGAAATATGGACAAAAGCAGAAAACTCAAATATTTCAGATATTTTTTTGTTTTTTTTCGTTATTTTGTTGGGAAATATGGACAAAAACAGAAAACACAAATATTTCAGAGACTTTGTTGTTTTTTTCCGTTATTTTGTTGCGAAATATGGACAAAAACAGAAAACTCAAATATTTCAGATAGTTTTTTTTTTTTTTCATTATTTTGTTGCCAAATGTGGACAAAAACAGAAAGCTCAAATTTTTCAGATAGCTTTTTGTTTTTTTCGATATTTTGTTGCGAAATATGGACAAAAAAGAAAACTAAAATATTTCAGATATTTTTTTGTTTTTTTATCGGTATTTTGTTGGGAAATGTGGACAAAAACAGAAAACTCAAATATTTCAGAGACATTGTTGTTTTTTTCCGTTATTTTGTTGCAAAATATGGACAAAACCAGAAAACTCAAATATTTCAGATACTTTTATGTTTTTTTCGTTATTTTGTTGCGAAATATGGACAAAACAGAAAACTAAAATATTTCAGATTCTTTTTGTTTTTTTTCGATGTTTAGTTGCGACATATGGACAAAAGCAGAAAACTCAAATATTTCAGATACTTTTTTGTTTTTTTTTTTCGTTATATTATTGGACAAAAAAAACTCAAACATTTCAAATATCTTTTTGTTTGTTTTTTCGTTTTTTTTTTGTTTTTGTTTTTTTCCTTTATTTTGTTGCGAAATATAGACAAAACCCGAAAACTCAAATATTTCAGTTACTTTTTGTTTTGTTATTGGGTTGCGAAATATGTACAAAAACAAAAAACTCAAATATTTCAGAGAATTTCTTGTTATTTTTTCATTATATTATTGCGAAATGTGGACAAAAAACGAAGACTCAAATATATCAGATATTTTTTTGTTTTTGGTTTCGTTATTTTGTTGAGAAATATGGCCAAAAACAGAAAACTCAAATATTTCAGATACTTTTTTTTTCGTTATTTGTTGCGAAATATGGACAAACAACAGAAAGCTCAAATATTTCAGATACTTTTATGTTTTTTTTCGTTAATTTTTTGCGAAATTAGGTTAAAAAATGAAAACTGAAATATTTCAGATACTTTTTCCTTTTTTTCGTTATTTTGTTGCGAAATATGGACAAAAACAGAAAACTCAAATATTTCAGATTCTTTTGTTTTTTCGATATTTCGTTGCGAAATATGGACAAAAACAGAAAACTCAAATATTTCAGACAGTTTTTTCGTTTTTTTTGTTATGGACAAAACCAGAAAACTCAAATATTTCAGATACTTCTTTTTAGTTATTTTGTTGCGAAATATGTAGAAAAACAAAACACTAAAATATTTCAGATACTTTTTTGTTTGTTTTTTCCTAATTTTGTTGAGAAATATGGACAAAAGCAGAAAACTCAAATATTTCAGATACTTTTTTGTTTTTTTTTTTCGTTATATTATTGCGAAATATGGAGAAAAAAAGAAAACTCAAATATTTCAGTTTTTTTATTCTTTTTTTTTCATTATTTTGTTGGGAAATATGGACAAAAACAGAAAACTGAAATATTTCAGAGAATTTTTTTTTCGTTATTTAGTTGCGAAATATGGACAAAAAACAGAAAGCTCAAATCTTTCAGATACTTTTATGTTTTTTTCGTTATTTTGTTGCGAAATATGGACAAAAAATGAAAACTAAAATATTTCAGACACTTTTTAGTTTTTTTCGTTATTCTGTTGCGAAATATGTAGAAAAACAGAAAACTCAAATAGTTCAGAATCTTTTTGTTTTTTTCGATATTGAGTTGCGAAATATGGACAAAAACAGAAAACTAAAATATTTCAGATAATTTGTCGTTTTTTTCGTTATTTTGTTGCGAAATATGGACAAAACCAGAAAACTCAAATATTTCAGATACTTTTTTGTTTTTTTTTTCGTTATTTTGTTGCGAAATAAAGATAAAAACAGAAAACTAATATATTTCAGATACTTTTTTGTTTGTTTTCTCCTTATTTTGTTGAAAAATATGGACAAAAGTAGAAAACTCAAATATTTCGGATATTTTTTTGTTTTTTTCTCGTTATTTTGTTGGGAAATATAGACAAAAACAGAAAACTCAAATATTTCAGATACTTTTATATTTTTTTTTCGTTATTTTGTTGCGAAATATGGGCAAAATATCAAAACTAAAATATTTCACATACTTTTTCGTTTTTTTTCGTTATTTTGTTGCGAAATATGTAGAAAAACAGAAAACTCAAATTTTTCAGATTCTTTTTGTTTTTTTCGATATTGAGTTGCGAAATATGGACAAAAACAGAAAACTAAAATATTTCAGATAATTTGTCGTTTTTTTCGTTATTGTGTTGCGAAATATGGACAAAAACAGCAAACTCAAATATTTCAGATTCTTTTTGTTTTTTTTTTATGTTTAGTTGCGAAATATGGACAAAAGCAGAAAACTCAAATATTCAGATACTTTTTTGTTTTTTTTCGTATATTATTGAGAAATATGGACAAAAAAACTCAAATATTTCAGATATTTTTTTGTTTCTTTTTTCGTTATTTTGTTGGGAAATATGGACAAAAACAGAAAAGTCAAATATTTTGGAGAATTTGTTTTTCTTCCGCTATTTTGTTGCGAAATATGGACAAAATTCGAAAAGTCAAATATTTCTGATCCTTTTTGTTTTGATATTTTGTTGCGAAATATGGACAAAAACAAAAACTCAAATATTTCAGATATTTTTTTGTTTCTTTTTTCGTTATTTTGTTGGGAAATATGGACAAAAACAGAAGAGTCAAATATTTTAGAGAATTTGTTTTTCTTCCGTTATTTTGTTGCGAAATATGGACAAAATTCGAAAACTCAAACATTTCAGATACTTTTTGTTTTGTTATTTTGTTGCGAAATATGGACAAAAACAGAAAGCTCAAATATTTCACATATTTTTATGTTTTTTTTTCGTTATTTTGTTGCGAAATATAGACAAAAGCAGAAAACTTAAATATTTCATATACTTTTTTGTTTTTTTTTCGTTATATTATTGCGAAATATGGACACAAAAGAACTCAAATATTTAAATATTTTTTGTTTTTTTCCCGTTATTTTGTTGCGAAATATGGACAAAACCCGAAAAATCAAATATTTCAGATAATTTTTGTTTTCTTCTTTGGTTGCGAAATATGGACAAAAACAAAAAGCTGAAATATTTCAGATAGTTTTTTGTTTTTTTTTGTTGTTTTGTTGCGAAATAGGGACAAAACAGAAAACTTAAATATTTCCGATATTTTCTTGTTATTTTTTCGTTATATTATTGCGAAATATGGACAAAAAACGAAGGCTCAAATATTTCAGATGTTTTTTGTGTTTTGTTTCGTTATTTTGTTAAGAAATATGGAAAAAAAACAGAAAACTCAAATATTTCAGATACTTTACTGTTTTTTTTTCCTTATTTTGTAGAGAAATATGGACAAAAGTAGAAAACTCAAATATTTCAGATATTTTTTTGTTTTTTTTTCGTTATTTTGTTGGGAAATATAGACAAAAACAGAAAACTAAAATATTTCAGATACTTTACTGTTTTTTTTTCCTTATTTTGTTGAGAAATATGGGCAAAAGTAGAAAACTCAAACATTTCAGATACTTTTTGTTTCGTTATTTCGTTGAGAAATAAGGAAAAAAAACAGAAAACTAAAATATTTCAGATACTTTACTGTTTTTTTTTCCTCATTTTGTAGAGAAATATGGACAAAAGTAGAAAACTCAAATATTTCATATATTTTTTTGTTTTTTTTTCGTTATTTTGTTGGGAAATATAGACAAAAACAGAAAACTAAAATATTTCAGATAATTTTTTGTTTTTTTCCGTTATTTGGTTGCGAAATATAGACAAACCAGAAAACTCAAATATTTCAGATACTTTTATGTTTTTTTCGTTATTTTGTTGCAAAATATGGGCAAAAAATGAAAACTAAAATATTTCACATACTTTTTTTCTCGTTATTTTGTTGCGAAATATGGACAAAAACAGAAAACTAAAATATTTCAGATACTTTTTTGTTTGTTTTTTTCCTTATTTTGTTGAGAAATATGGACAAAACCAGAAAACTCAAATATTTCAGATACTTTTATGTTTTTTTTCGTTATTTTGTTGCGAAATATGGGCAAAAAATGAAAACTAAAATATTTCACATACTTTTTCGTTTTTTTTTCGTTGTTTTGTTGCGAAATATAGAGAAAAACAGAAAACTCAAATAATTCAGATTCCTTTTGTTTTTTTTTCGATGTTTTGTTGGGAAATATGGACAAAAACAGAAAACTCAAATATTTCAGAGACTTTGTTGTTTTTTTCCGTTATTTTGTTGCGAAATATGGACAAAACCAGAAAACTCAAATATTTCAGATACTTTTTTTTTCGTTTTTTGTTGCGAAATATGGACAAAAAATGAAAACTAAAATATTTCACATACTTTTTTTCTCGTTATTTTGTTGCGAAATATGGACAAAAACAGAAAACTAAAATATTTCAGATACTTTTTTGTTTGTTTTTTTCCTTATTTTGTTGAGAAATATGGACAAAGCCAGAAAACTCAAATATTTCAGATACTTTTATGTTTTTTTCGTTATTTTGTTGCGAAATATGGGCAAAAAATGAAAACTAAAATATTTCACATACTTTTTCGTTTTTTTTTCGTTGTTTTGTTGCGAAATATAGAGAAAAACAGAAAACTCAAATAATTCAGATTCCTTTTGTTTTTTTTTCGTTATTTTATTGCGAAATATAGAGAAAAACAGAAAACTCAAATATTTCAGATTCTTTTTGTTTTTTTTCGATGTTTAGTTGCGAAATATGGACAAAACCCGAAAACTCAAATATTTCTGAAACTTTTTGTTTTGTTATTTTGTTGCGAAATATGGACAAAAACAAAAGATCAAATATTTCAGATATTTTTATGTTTTTCTCAGTTATTTTGTTGCGAAATATGGACAAAACCAGAAAACTCAAATATTTCAGATACTTTTTTTTTCGTTTTTTGTTGCGAAATATGGACAAAAACAGAAAACTCAAATATTTCAGATTCTTTTTGTTTTTTTTTCGATATTTAGTTGCGAAATATTGACAAAAGCAGAAAACTCAAATATTTCAGATACTTTTTTGTTTTTTTTTCGTTATATTATTGCGAAATATGGACAAAAAAACTCAAATATTTGAGATATTTTTTGTTTCTTTTTTCGTTATTTTGTTGGGAAATATAAACAAAAACAGAAAGCTCAAATATTTTAGAGATTTTGTTGTTTTTTTCCGTTATTTTGTTGCGAAATATGGACAAAACCCGAAAACTCAAATATTTCAGATTCTTTTTGTTTTTTCGATATTTCGTTGCGATATATGCACAAAAACAGAAAAATCCAATATTTCAGACAGTTTTTTCGTTTTTTTTCGTTATTTTGTTGCGAAATATGGACAAAAACAGAAAACTCAAATATTTCAGATTCTTTTTGTTTTTTTTTCGATATTTAGTTGCGAAATATTGACAAAAGCTGAAAACTCAAATATTTCAGATACTTTTTTGTTTTTTTTTCGTTATATTATTGCGAAATATGGACAAAAAACTCTGCCGTAGATGGTCCCAAGCCTGTTTGAGAGAAGAGGAGGGAGTGTGGAAATTGCAACCTGAATGGCTAAACACACCAGCGTCTCAGGAAGTAGGGAAGAGGGTGAAGTAAGGTCATAGTTGGATTCTCAGTATAACTGGGATGACTCCAACATGCCCTTGTCGGATCTACTCGAACTGAAGCAATTCCCACAAGTGCCGAAGAGGAGAATAATTCCGGTACTATCATGTGTCCCAACGACACCATTGCAGCCCATAAACGTTGGTTGGCGAGGGGCTAATAACCCACCCCATAAAAAAACAAATTATTAGGAAAAGTTCTAAAAGAAATAAACCGGATGGATTTTACAACGACGACTCAAGGAAACGTAAAAAGGACCATGATATTCGAATTTGTACCTGGAACGTAAGATCACTTTACCACCCAGGTGCATCTACTGAACTTTTAAGAACTCTCGTTGATTACGGTTCTGATATCACCGCACTCCAAGAGATAAGATGGACAGGAAGGAATGGATTCCTACGTCAACAAGATGGCGACATTTACTGGAGCGGCCACGCGAAAAACCATGTATTTGGGTGTGGTTTCGCTGTCGGTGCGAGACTAAAACACAACATCATCGCCTTCAACCCAGTAAATGAAAGAATATGCTCCATTCGCATAAAAGCCAAATTTTTTAATATTAGCCTTATCTGCGCCCATTCACCAACTGAAGACGCTAGTGAAGAAGAGAAGGACGGTTTCTATGATCTGCTTGATAACACCTACAGCAAATGTCCTTCGCACGACACCAAAATATTAATAGGCGATTTCAATGCAAAGATTGGGAAGGAAGACCTATTTCGTGGAACAATCGGCAAGCACAGCTTGCATGAGAAGTCGTCGGACAACGGAATAAGGTTAATAAATTTGGCCGCGTCAAAAAATATGGTTATAAGCAGCACGAAATTCCCCCACCTCAAGATTCACAAATCAACTTGGCAATCACCAGATCAAAGAACTGCGAACCAAATAGATCACGTTGCGATTGATGCGCGGCATGCTTCAAGTGTGATGGATACTCGCACCTGCCGGGGTGCCAATATCGACTCGCACCACTTTTTGGTCGTAATGCGCTATAGAGCTAGGGTATCCATTGCAAAAAGATGCCGTAACCGGAGCGCAAAAGCATTTAACATCGATGCACTAAAATCGCAACAGATTGCCAGTGCTTTTTCGGAAAGCGTAAGGAGTCGCCTCCTTCGTACCACGATCACAGAACACTCTTCCGTAAATGACCTGTGGACACACTGCACGAACTCCATCAAAAGCGCAGCTGAACAAACTATTGGGTTCAAAGGACCAGCTCCAAGAAATCGCTGGTATGATAGTGAATGCGCACAAGTCATCGCCTTAAAGAATGAAGCATATCACAAGACGCTTCAGCGGAACACTCGGAGCGCCAGAGAGGAGTACGTCCGAATAAGGCGGGAAGAGAAGGCTCTCCTAAGGAGAAAAAAACGCGAGTACGAACGAAAGAAAATGTGTGATCTTGAGAGGTATAAAAACAGGCATGAAGTCCGAAAATTTGATAAAGAAGTCACCAGAATGACTCAAGGTTTCAAGCCCAGATCTTACGCCTGCAAAGATAGCCAAGGGAATCTTAACACCGACGAACAGGAGGTGCTAAATCACTGGAAAGGACATTTTGAAAAACTACTAAACGGTAACGAAAACCCCGTTGCACCACAACTTCATATTCCTGCCCAGATTCCACTCATTGACAACGACATACCACCGCCATCGTTAGATGAAGTCCAGACGGCTATTGGAAAGCTGAAGAATAACAAAGCAACTGGCTCAGATAACATCACAGCTGAGCTTTTCAAAGCAGGGGGCTATGATACTGTTATTTATATGCATAACATCATAAACCGTATCTGGACAGAGGAGCATATGCCTGATGAGTGGAATAAAAGCATTATATGCCCGATCCATAAGAAAGGAGATGTTATGGAATGTACCAACTACCGCGGTATTAGCCTTTTGAACGTGGCATATAAAATCCTGTCGTCCATATTATGTCTTAGACTGAAGCCATTTATGGAAAATACCATCGGAAATTACCAATGTGGATTCAGACCTGGCAAGTCCACCACTGACCAGATCTTCACACTAAGACAAATCTTGGAGAAGACCCAAGAGTTCCAAGCCGAAACGCACCATATTTTCATCGACTTCAGGACGGCATACGATAGTGTCAACAGGGATCAGCTTTTTAAGGCTATGGCTGAACTTAACATCCCAGCGAAGCTGATTAATCTGTGCCGAATGACAACATCTAACACAAACTGTGCCATAAGGATCGATAAAAACATCAGCGATTCTTTTAATACCATCTATGGCGTCAGACAAGGCGATGCACTATCGTGCGATTTATTTAATTTGGCACTGGAGAAAATTGTGCGAGATTCCAAACTCCCGACAACTGGCATATATCATAAGGCAACGCAGCTTTTAGCGTACGCTGATGATATTGATATCATTGGCCGTAGTCAGCGTAGCGCTTGCGAAGCCTTCAGCCAAATTGTATCTGCCGCAACTCGAATGGGTCTTACAATCAACGAGGGTAAAACGAAATATATGCTGTCTAGCTCCAAGGAAACATCTTTCCACCGCTTGGGGCAGAACATTACTATAGACAGTTATAATCTAGAGGTGGTCAAGGAGTTTATATATCTTGGCTCCAATATAAACTCCGAAAACAACATAAGCATGGAGATTAAGCGCAGAATAATGCTTGCAAATCGATGTTGTTTTGGATTGAGCAAACAACTGAGGTCAAAGCACCTTTCAAGAAAATCTAAAGTGCAGCTGTACAAAACCCTCATCATACCCGTCTTAACTTATGGCGCTGAGTCATGGACGATGGCCAGCACTGATGAGAAGGCACTCGGGATTTTTGAAAGGAAGACTCTGCGCAGGATTTACGGAGGGGTTTGCACCGATGGAGTTTGGAGGAGAAGATTCAACGAAGAATTGTATGAGCTATATGACGAGATGGACGTAGTCAAACGCATCCGCATACAACGGTTACGCTGGCTTGGCCATCTTGTCCGGATGGACAATTATGCTCCAGCGAACTTGGTCTTTGAATCCAACCCGGAGGGGAAGAGAAGAAGAGGCAGACCCAGCTTAAGATAGAAAGATGGGGTCACCAGTGAACTCCAAAAGCTCCAAATAAACAACTGGAGAGATGAGGCACTGGATCGCAACCGGTGGAGAATCGTTTTGAACTCGGCTAAGGGTCCCAGCGGCCTGTAACGCCAGGAAAGTAAGTAAGTATGGACAAAAAAACTCAAATATTTGAGATATTTTTTGTTTCTTTTTTCGTTATTTTGTTGGGAAATATAAACAAAAACAGAAAACTCAAATATTTTAGAGATTTTGTTGTTTTTTTCCGTTATTTTGTTGCGAAATATGGACAAAAACAGAAAGATTAAATATTTCAGATACTTTTGTTTTCGTTATTTTGTTGCGAAATATGGACAAAAGCAGAAAACTCAAATATTTCAGATACTTTTTTGTTTTTTCGATATTTCGTTGCGAAATATGCACAAAAACAGAAAAATCCAATATTTCAGACAGTTTTTTCGTTTTTTTCGTTATTTTGTTGCGAAATATGGCCAAAAAGAGAAAGCTCAAATATTTCAGATTCCTTTTAGTTTTTTTTTCGTTAATTTGTTGCGAAATATGGACAAAACCAGAAAACTCAAATATTTCAGATACTTCTTTTTAGTTATTTTGTTGCGAAATATGTAGAAAAACAGAATACTAAAATATTTCTGATACTTTTTTGTTTTTTTTTTCCTAATTTTGTTGAGAAATATGGACAAAAGCAGAAAACTCAAATATTTCAGATACTTTATTGTTTTTTTTTTCGTTATATTATTGCGAAATATGGAGAAAAAAAAACTCAAATATTTCAGATATTTTTACTTTTTTTTCGTTATTTTGTTGGTAAATATGGACAAAACCAAAAAACTCAAATATTTCAGAGAATTTTTGTTTCGTTATTTTGTTGCGAAATATGGACAAAAACAGAAAGATTAAATATTTCAGATACTTTTGTTTTCGTTATTTTGTTGCGAAATATGGACAAAAGCAGAAAACTCAAATATTTCAGATACTTTTTTGTTTTTTTTCGTATATTATTGCGAAATATGGACAAAAAATCTCAAATATTTCAGATATTTTTTTGTTTCTTTTTTCGTTATTTTGTTCGGAAATATGGACAAAAACAGAAAAGTCAAATATTTAAGAGAATATGGACAAAAACAAAAGCTCCAATATTTCAGATATTTTTATATTTTTTTTCGTTATTTTGTTGCGAAATATAGACAAAAGCAGAAAACTCAAATATTTCAGATACTTTTTTTTTTTTCGATATTTTGTTCCGAAATATGGACAAAAACGGAAAACTCAAATATATCATATACTTTCTTGTTATTTTTCCGATATTTTGTTGCGAAATATGGAAAAAAAATGAAAACACAAATATTTCAGATACTTTGTCGTTTTTTTTCGTTATGTTGTTGCGAAATATGGGCAAAAGAAAAAACTCAAAAATTTTAGATTGTTTTTGTTTTTTCAATATTTAGTTGCGAAATATGGACAAAAACAGAAAACTAAAATATTTCAGATACTTTTTTGTTTAATTTTTTCCTTATTTTGTTGAGAAATATGGGCAAAAGTAGAAAACTCAAACATTTCAGATACTTTTTTTTTCGTTATTTTGTTGCGAAATATGGACAAAAACAGAAAGCTCAAATATTTCAGATACTTTTATGTTTTTTTTCCTTATTTTGTTGAGAAATATGGACAAAATAGAAAACTCAAATATTTCAGATATTATTTTGTTTTTTTTTTCGTTATTTTGTTGGGAAATATAGACAAAAACAAAAAACTAAAATATTTCAGATACTTTTTTGTTTTTTTCCGTTATTTTCTTGCGAAATATGGAAAAAACCAGAAAACTCAAATATTTCAGATACTTTTATGTTCTTTTTTCGGTATTTTGTTGAGAAATATGGACACAAAATGAAAACTAAAATATTTCAGATACTTTTTCTTTTTTTTTCGTTATTTTGTTGCGAAATATGGACAAAAACAGAGAACTAAAATATTTCAGATAGTTTTTTGTTTGTTTTTTTCCTTATTTTGTTGGGAAAAATGGACAAAAACAGGAAACTCAAATATTTTAGAGAATTTGTTGTTTTTTCCGTTATTTTGTTGCGAAATATGGACAAAACCCGAAAAGTCAAATATTTCTGATACTTTTTGTTTTGTTATTTTGTTGCGAAATATGGACAAAAACAGAAAGCTCAAATATTTCAGATATTTTTATGTTTTTTTTCGTTATTTTGTTGCGAAATATAGACAAAAGCAGAAAACTCAAATATTTCAAATACTTTTTTGTTTTTTTTTCGTTATATTATTGCGAAATATGGACACAAAAAAACTCAAATATTTCACATATTTTTTTGTTTTTTTCCGTTATTTTGTGACGAAATATGGACAAAACCCGAAAACTCAAATATTTCAGATAATTTTTATTTTGTTATTTGGTTGCGAAATATGGACAAAAACAAAAAACTCAAATATTTCAGATAGTTTTTTGTTTTTTTCGTTGTTTTGTTGCGAAATAGGGACAAAAACAGAAAACTCAAACATTTCGGACACATTCTTGTTATTTTTTCGTTATATTATTGCGAAATATGGACAAAAAACGATGGCTCAAATATTTCAGATATTTTTGTGTTTTTTGTTTCGTTATTTTGTCGAGAAATATGGACAAAAACAGAAAACTCAAATATTTTAGAGAATTTGTTTTTTTTCCGTTATTTTGTTGGGAAATATGGACAAAAACAGAAAACTGAAATTTTTCAAATTCTTTTTTTTTTTTGATATTTATTTGCGAAATGTGGACAAAAACAGAAAATTCAAACATTTCAGATACTTTCTTGTTATTTTTTGGTTGTTTTGTTGCGAAATATGGACAAAAACAGAAAACTAAAATATTTCAGATACTTTATCGTTTTTTTCCGTTATTTTGTTCCGAAATATGGACAAAAATGGAAAACTCAACTATTTCAGATACTTTCTTGTTATTTTTTTGATTATTGTTGCGAAATATGGACAAAAAATGAAAACTCAAAGATTTCAGATACTTTGTCGGTTTTTTTTGCGTTATTTTATTGCAAAATATGGGGAAAAAAAAACTCAAATATTTCAGATTGTTTTTGTTTTTTTTTATATGTAGTTGCGAAATTTCTCAAATACTTTTTTTGTAAATATTTCAAATACTTTTTTGTTTTTTTTTCGTTATTTTGTTGGGAAGTATGGACAAAAACAGAAAACTCAAAAATTTCAGAGACTTTTATTAAATCTCGAAAATTCTTTCTTTTTAATTATTTACTTTTTTCAAATTAAACACTTTCACTTCCAAATTTTTAAATCCTCAACTTCTTCCAGTGCCCTTGTATTCGCCTGTCCTTACTCGATGATGTAGAGATATCAAGTCCAAAAACTCCACTAACTAAACTATTTATTTCTAATTATCCTAACACGTCCGTTTGTCAACAACCTTTGTCCTCTTCCCATAATTCCTTATCATCTTCCTTACTCTAAAAATTCTTGTATTATTCTTATAATCTCTCAAATATATTATGTCTCTGTCTATCTTGCACTATCTGAACTACTCTAACTACCTACGCACGTGCTATAATCCTATGTTCCTCTAACTCAATCATTCCCTATATTCCTCTAACTTCATATTAATACAATGATATCATATCTCTATTTCATCATTTCAAAACGACAAATCACTGGAAGAAGAAACACATATGGAATGAATTTTATATTGAACATATAACAATATTATGATGGGTTTTTATCTATTGTTAACAGTTCGGCCAATCTACTTAATCACTTTCCATAGTGAGATCCACTTCAACATGGAATTCATGGCATTATTACACAGAAACAACTAATAATATCTAAAATATAATTGCTTTATCACACAGAAGCAACTAGTAGTATCTGAAAATATAATTGCTTTTTCACACAGAAGCAACTAATAATATCTGAAAATATAATTGCTTTATCACACAGAAGCAACTAGTAATATCTGAAAATATAATTGCTTTATCACACAGAAGCAACTAGTAATATCTGAAAATATAATTGCTTTATCACACAGAAGCAAATAATAATATTTTCTTAATATAATTGCTTTATCACACAGAAGCAACTAGTAATATCTGAAAATATAATTGCTTTATCACACAGAAGCAACTAATAATATCTGAAAATATAATTGCTTTATCACACAGAAGCAACTAGTAATATCTGAAAATATAATTGCTTTATCACACAGAAGCAAATAATAATATTTTCTAAATATAATTGCTTTATCACACAGAAGCAACTATAATACCATACCTTCTAAACCATTTTATTGATTTCAATCACCAATCAGTTATATGTTTCCTATTCTGAAATTAAATTCCAAAATTCAAATTATTTATCATTAATAAAAGAAACAAATTAATTCTTCAGCCCATTGTAATTCAATTCAGACATAACGTTAAAATTATATTTAAAACATAAAAATAAAATAAAATATTTCTTTCTCCCTAAGAATCATCTATTTCCATAGTCATTTCATTCTGCTCAACCGAAAATTCTGTTTCTGAAATTTAAATTTTCAATTTTGCTTCATGGCTTCATACGATCTGCTGCATGAACAGACTCATATGGCTTCTGCGTTATCTGTGTCGTACTTGTATATGTAATTATATATCGATCTTTTCCCAAAACAGCTTTAACCTGATACGGTCCTTTGTATCTCTGCTGTGCTTTTTTTGGTTGACCTGTAGCAATCGGTTCCTGTCTTATAGGAACAAGATCACCTGCTGCATACGACGTTGGTGCTTTTCTTTTGCTATTAAACTTCTCGCTATTCTTAATACTTCTATCCTCAATTTTCTTACAGATTATCTTCCTTAACTCAGCTAACGGAATTTTATCTTCATCATTTTCTTCTAAATCCTCATCTTGCAACGCTAAAAAAAGTTTATTCTTCAAGATAGTATTAGTCGTATATCCCATTAATAATTCCTGTGGCGATTTCCCAGTTATTGAATGTTTGAAACTATTAATTCCCCATTGTATTGCAACTATATTTTTATCCCAATCTTTCCCGTTAGAATCAGTCGTCATGGCTGATATTGCTGGTTGTACCGTTCGAAAATACCTCTCTATTTGTCCATTACCTCTAGGTGTTCTGACAGCCGTTTGTATATGCCTTATCATATTGTCATGGCAATCATCCTCGATCGCTAACTATTTCCGCTGGCATTCCAAAATATTGAGTAAGTTCATTCATTAATTTTATAACTAATCGAGTTGTTGTATTATGAACTGCTTTTAGAATTAAAAACTTTGTAAATGAACATATTACGCCAATAAGATACATATTTCCACTTTTACTTTTTGGATAAGGTCCTAAATGATTCACGTGTATCGTATGCAAAGGTACAGGATCTCTACTAACCACATGCAAATGATAATTAGTTTCATCTCTACCTCTTTTATTGTACAGACACTCTACACAGCTTTCAATATATTTTCGCACTATATGTTTCATTGAATGAAACCAGAAATATTTTCGAATATATTCTATTGTTCGCTCTAAACCGGCATGTCCCATATCATCATGTGCCATTTTTATAACTCGCCACCTGACACCACTTGGTACTACAAATCGTTCACCCTTTTCGCATATTTTATAAACTCTGCCCTCAATTAATTTATAATTATTAATTATATCTTTTTTATTTTTCTCCGAAACGTTAGTCCCATTGAGACAATCTCTAATGTTAACAAAAAATTTATCTTGGCCCTGTAAAGTCGACAACCAGTCCTCCATATCAACGCCTACAATCAAAACTTTATCAGCTACCGTATCAGTCTCCTTTCCCTGTTCTAATGGATATCGACTCAGTGCATCCACATGGGTCATCTTTTTATTCGTTCTATACTCTAATTCAAAATCATATTCAGATATTTTAAGCCACCAGCGTGCTATCCGAGGTATTAAATTTTTCTTCTCTTGAGTTAAACGTAGCGAATTGCAATCTGTCACAATTTTAAAATGTTTATTTAATAAATAATGTTTGAATCTCTCAAGACTTTCTACAACTGCTAAAGCCTCTAGCTCATAACTATGATATTTACCTTCTGCTTCCGTTGTTGATCGACTAAAATAAGACTGGAACACAATTATATTCATAATGCCCCTTCGGTTTACAAAAGCACTTAAATGTTTTGAATTTTCTGCTATGGGAATCTGATGATAGCCACTCATCATGTCAAGAGTACAAAAATATCTTTTATTAGCTAACGAATTTAAGGTCTCCGCTATATTAGGTAGAGGAAAGTTCTCTTTTTTGTAATTGAATTTAATTTCCTGTAATCAACACACATTCGGTATTCACCATTTTTCTTGGGAACTAGGAGAACCGGACTAGAATACTCACATGTTGAATTTCTAATAATTCCTAAGAGCATTTCAATACTATCATCTAATGTTTTCTGTAACCCATATGCAACTTTGTAAGGCCGATAATGTACAGGTTTACTCTCTTTCAAATTTATTTCCATTTCTAATAAGTAAGTTCTATTAATCTCTTCGATATTCAATGCCAAAACGTTACGTTTCTTATTTAATATATCTAATACAGCATTTATTACATCATATCCAATAGTATCATTAATTTTTATGTCACACCTTTCTATTACTTTATATGTTTTATTGATTTTTGTGTTAACTTCATTTTTGGGTCGTATCTCAAAATGTCCCATATTTTTTATCAATTCAATGTTCGGTTTGTCAAAATAATTTCTACCTATTATTACTGGAGGATCTTGAGCTTCATCACCAACAACAATTATTTCTGTTTCAGAAACATGACCTAATAATTGTAGTATTTCACTGAATTTGCCGGTCGGTGTTACACGTCCACCACCAAATCCTTTCAAAACTAAATCACATGGTTTCATCATCCAACCATTTTTATCAACATCTACATATACATACTCTTTGGCGATACAGCTCGATGCAAGCCTGGGCCTCCCTTAAAGGGTTTCTGTAACATTTTATTGCAATTTGGACCTACTAATTTTATATGGATTCCGAACCATAAATTTCTTTATAGCGAAGAAACTTATATTAATTCTTTATATTAATTGCAACAAGCTAATGGTTTTTATTAGTGAGACATTTGTTGTTAGCAAATGGTCTCTGCCGTTAGCATTTTTCCCAGTCTTAAATTACATTTTATTATAATTTTATTACTGGTACTCATTTAAAGCTGAGTAAACTTAGACCAACATCGATGTCTCGGACGGGCGTTGAACCCAGTACCTAATGCACCACAGCTTAGCACACTACCACTTAAGCCACCGTCGGTCATCAACATAAGTCTTTTTAATAGTGGTTACACAACTACCCAAATCTATATAAGCCACTAAATTAATACCCCCTAAAACAATTTCAGGATGATACTCATCTTTTGGATAATTACTTGATTCAAAATCGAACTCCACATTCAGTATTTTGGGAGTGTCACAATCTTTAGCCAAATGACCTTCCTTGCGACAGTTAAAACAAATCTTTACCCTCTTCGGACACCGATTTGCCATATGATTTATATCATTACAAATAAAACATTTCCTAATTTCTGCAGATCTATTAACTTTATTATTGTCATTTTTTTAATTTAAATTATTTGTGACAAAACCGCTTTTATTTTGATGGTCAATTGGATTATATCTAGAACCTCCATATCTATTTTCTTTCGGTGTAAAAAAATTCCTTTGTTTTCGAAAATTATTACTATCGCGAGATACATTTTGGTTTACTAAATTACTATCTCGAATATTATTTTCTTTGAGTCCCAGAATTTTATTTGTATGTAAAGACTGTTTTTCAATATTCTCAAATTTTTTTATTTGCTTTAAAAGCTCATTTAACTCAGAACAATTACTTGCTAATAAAACCGCCTTTAGGTTACTATTTTGAAGCCCAGATATAATATATTTAATAATTGTTTCATCAGGTAAATTTGTTTGCTTTGCAAGTCCTACCACTTCATAAAAATAGTTTTCTATACACTCATCAAATTTTTTTTTACGACTCATAATTCTATATAAAATTTCTCCATCATCACAAGACCCCGGAGAACTTTTAATTAATTCATTTTTAAAAATGTTCCAACTTGGCATTTCCTTTTGCACCGAATTGAACCAAAAACGAGCAGGACCCGCTAATCTCAAAGAAGCGTAAAATAATGTTGCTTGTTCAGTCCATAAATAATTATTTCTTAATTTTTCTATATTTTTTAACCAATATTTCTGTCTTTTTGCGGATCAAATTCCGGAATAAACATGTTTAGTTCATTTAATCCCATTAATACCGCAGCATTACTATATACATTCGTAGCCACAGCTGCGTCATCCCTATTTACCATATTTACATTAACCACAGAGTGCGAGCTGAGTATACTTTCTTCAGAATTATTTCCTTCCACATTTTCTATGTTACTACTATTCTCACGTATCCTAATCGCTGCATCCCTTTCTGCACGCAATGTCAACATTTCTTCACGCATTATTTGTAATTCGGCACGTGCCTCTGCAGCTTCTTTCTTGCAGCAGCACAAACTTCTTCTAATTTTTGCTGTTTTGCAAAACGATTCTTTTCTTACTCATTTTAGCCATTTTTATATATGTAATTAGTAATTGAGTATCTAATCCATAATAGAATCAATCAAAAGCCACGTGTTAATTTGGTCAAAAACGTGGACTCAAGAAAGATACTGATAAATTAATTGGATCAGCGAAGTCAAGCATAAGGGAGATATAGTTAGTATGTCGTCATTAAAATAAGAAACTAGTAAAGAATAAACAGATACATACAAACAGAATAAAAAATAACAAAATATCTTAACCCTTAAGTTTGACTTCTTGCACTTTCTCCGCATGCTGAGAAAAATTTTACTATCCGCATTGGATTAAGCTCTGATGTTACCTACACCAAAAGAAACAATCAAGTACAAATACGAATTAGATACAACTGCTTAGTACAAGCAGTTAAAAAGATAAGTAAATAAATAACATAAAATAACATAATTATTATATATATATATTTATTATATGTATATATTTATTTAGGTATTATTCATATTACTATTTGTGTACTTTAATTACTACTACAAAAATATAAATTTATTCCACAAACCACAATACCAATCTCAGCCACAAAGTATGTATAACTAAGAGAAACAACAAAACAAAACAAAGAAAAAAAATATATATATTTACATATGCGTAACAAAAAAAACTCTTACCATGCGATGAGTCATATTTTTTAAAAATCTATCAATGTTTTTTTTTCCATTTCTTTCTCTCAAATAAAATGAAACACAAAACAACAACAAAAAAAATAAAATAAAATTAATTATACACATACACAATTTCCTGCGCAACTTGTTCAATCCTGTTCAGAAATTTATATATATAAATATTATGTATATATATTTTTTTTTTTTTTTTTTTTTTTTTTTTTTTTTGATATTTACACTTGATTATTATTATTGTATTATTATAAACTGTTATTAATTATTACTGATAGTACACTATTATATATGTACACTGAATTATTATTATTATTATTGTGTGTACACTGCTTATTCTTAGTAATCTATTTTAAAAATTCCAACACAAATTTGATATACATATATATTATTTTTTTATAAAAGTACAACGATATATTATAACAATGAGTCTTTACCCCACATCTGAACTATTAAATCTCGAAAATTCTTCCTTTTTAATTATTTATTTTTTTCAAATTAAACACTTTCACTTCCAAATTTTTAAATCCTCAACTTCTTCCAGTGCCCTTGTATTCGCCTGTCCTTACTCGATGATGTAGAGATATCAAGTTCAAAAACTCCACTAACTAAACTATTTATTTCTAATTATCCTAACACGTCCGTTTGTCAACAACCTTTGTCCTCTTCCCATAATTCCTTATCATTTTCCTTACTCTAAAAATTCTTGTATTATTCTTATAATCTCTCACATATATTATGTCTCTGTCTATCTTGCACTATCTGAACTACTCTAACTCTAACTCAATAATTCCCTATATTCCTCTAACTTCATATTAATACAATGATATCATATCTCTATTTCATCATTTCAAAACGACAAATCACTGGAAGAAGAAAAACATATGGAATGAATTTTATATTGAACATATAACAATATTATGATGGGTTTTTATCTATTGTTAACACTTTGTTTTTTTTTCCGTTATTTTGTTGCAAAATATGAACAAAAACAGAAAACTCAAATATTTCAGATTCTTTTGTTTTTTTCGATATGTAGTTGCGAAATATGGACAAAAACAGAAAAATCAAATATTTCAGATACTTTCTTGTTATTTTTTCGTTATTTTGTTGCGAAATATGGACAAAAACAAAAAACTAAAATATTTCAGATACTTTGTCGTTTTTTATTCGTTATTTTGTTGCGAAATATGTGCACAAGAAAAAACTCAAAAATTTCAGATACTTTGTCGGGTTTTTTTGCGTTATTTTGTTGCCAAATATGGGCAAAAAAAACTCAAATATTTCAGATTCTTTTTGTTTTTTTTTATATATAGTTGCGAAATTTCTCAAATACTTTTTTTTTAAATATTTCAAATACTTGTTTGTTTTTTTTCGTTATTTTGTTGGGAAGTATGGACAAAAACAGAAAACTCAAAAATTTCAGAGACTTTGTTGTTTTTTTCAAAAAAAACAACAAATATGGACAAAAACAGAAAAATCATATATTTCAGATACTTTCTTGTTATTTTTTCGTTATTTTGTTGCCAAATATGGACAAAAACTGAAAACTAAAATATTTTAGATACTTTGTCGTTTTTTTCTCGTTATTTTGTTGCGAAATATGCGCACAAGAAAAAAACTAAAAAAATTCAGATTATTTTTGTTTTTTTTTTCAATATTTAGTTGCGATATATGGACAAAAACACAAAACTAAAATATTTCAGATACTTTTTTGTTTCATTTTTTCCTTATTTTGTTGAGAAATTTGGGCAAAAGTAGAAAACTCAAACATTTCAGATACTTTTTGTTTTGTTATTTTGTTGCGAAATATGGACAAAAATAGAAAGCTCAAATATTTCAGATATTTTTATGTTTTTTTTCGTTATTTTGTTGCGAAATATAAACAAAAGCAGAAAACTCAAATATTTCAGATACTTTCTTGTTATTTTTTCGTTATATTATTGCGAAATATGGAAAAAACAGAAAACTTAAATATTTCAGATACTTTTTTTTCCGTTATTTTGTTACTAAAATATTTCTGATACTTTTTTGTTTCTTTTTTTTCCTTATTTTGTTGAAAAATATGGGCAAAAGTAGAAAACTCAAACATTTCAGATACATTTATGTTTTTTTTTCGGTATTTTGTTGAGAAATATGGACAAAAACAGAAAACTAAAATATTTCAGATACTTTTATGTTTGTTTTTTTTCGTTATTTTGTTGGGAAATATGGACTAAAACAGAAAACTCAAATATTTTAGAGAATTTGTTGTTTTTTTCAGTTATTTTGTTGAGAAATATGGACAAAACCCGAAAACTCAAATAATTCAGATAATTTTTGTTTTGTTATTTGGTTGCGAAATATGGACAAAAACAAAAAACTAAAATATTTCAGATACTTTGTCGTTTTTTTCCGTTATTTTGTTCCGAAATATGGATAAAAATGGAAAACTCAAATATTTCAGATACTTTCTTGTTTTTTTTTTGATTATTGTTGCGAAATATGGACAAAAAATGAAAACTCAAATATTTTAGATACTTTGTCGGGTTTTTTTGCGTTATTTTGTTGCGAAATATGGGCAAAAAAAAACTCAAATAATTCAGATTCTTTTTGTTTTTTTCGATATTTAGTTGCGAAATATGGACAAAAACAGAAAACTTAAATATTTCAAATACTTTTTTGTTTTTTTTTTCGTTATTTTGTTGGGAAGTATGGACAAGAACAAAAAACTCAAATATTTCAGAGACTTTGTTGTTTTTTTTCGATGTGTAGTTGCGAAATATGGACAAAAACAGAAAAATCAAATATTTCAGATACTTTCTTGTTATTTTTTCGTTATTTTGTTGCGAAATATAGACAAAAACAAAAAAGTAAAATATTTCAGATACTTTTTCGTTTTTTTTTCGACAAAAACATAAAACTAAAATATTTCAGAGACTTTGTTGTTTTTTTCCGTTATTTTGTTGCGAAATATGAACAAAACCAGAAAACTCAAATATTTCAGATTCTTTTTGTATTTTTCGTTATTTTGATCCGAAATATGGACAAAAACAGAAAACTAAAATATTTGAGATAATTTTGTTTGTTTTTTTTCCTTATTTTGTTGAGAAATATGGACAAAAACGGAAAACTCAAATATTTCAAATACGTTCTTGTTATTTTTTCGTTATGTTGTTGCGAGATATGGACAAAAAGAAAACTAAAATATTTCAGATACTTTTTTGTTTCTTTTTTTCCTTATTTTGTTGAAAAATATGGGCAAAAGTAGAAAACTCAAACATTTCAGATACATTTATGTTATTTTTTCGTTATTTTGTTGCGAAATATGGACAAAAACAGAAAACTCAAATATTTCAGATTCTTTTTGTATTTTTCGTTATTTTGATCCGAAATATGGACAAAAACAGAAAACTAAAATATTTGAGATAATTTTGTTTGTTTTTTTCCTTATTTTGTTGAGAAATATGGACAAAAACGGAAAACTCAAATATTTCAGATACGTTCTTGTTATTTTTTCGTTATTTTGTTGCGAGATATGGACAAAAAGAAAACTAAAATATTTCAGATACTTTTTTGTTTCTTTTGTTCCTTATTTTGTTGAAAAATATGGGCAAAAGTAGAAAACTCAAACATTTCAGATACTTTTATGTTTTTTTTTCGGTATTTTGTTGAGAAATATGGACACAAAATTAAAACTAAAATATTTCAGATACTTTTTCTTTTTTTTTTCGTTATTTTGTTGCGAAATATGGACAAAAACAGAAAACTAAAATATTTCAGATACTTTTTTGTTTGTTTTTTTGCTTATTTTGTTGCGAAATATGGATAAAACCCGAAAAGTCAAATATTTCTGATACTTTTTGTTTTGTTATTTTGTTGCGAAATATGGACAAAAACAGAAAGCTCAAATATTTCAGATATTTTTTGTTTTTTTCCGTTATTTTGTTGCGAAATATGGACAAAACCCGAAAACTCAAATATTTTGGATACTTTCTTGTTATTTTTATTGTTATTCGTTATATTATTGCGAAATATGGACAAGAAACGATGGCTCAAATATTTCAGATATTTTTGTGTTTTTTGTTTCGTTATTTTGTCGAGAAATATGGACAAAAACAGAAAACTCAAATATTTTAGAGAATTTGTTTTTTTTCCGTTATTTTATTAGGAAATATGGACAAAAACAGAAAACTGAAATATTTCAAATTCTTTTTTTTTGATATTTAGTTGCGAAATATGGACAAAAACAGAAAATTCAAATATTTCAGATGTTTTCTTGTTATTTTTTGGTTGTTTTGTTGCGAAATATGGACAAAAACAGAAAACTAAAATATTTCAGATACTTTGTCGTTTTCTTTTCCTTATTTTGTTGCGAAATATGGACAAAAACAGAAAACTCTAATATTTCAGATTCTTTTTGTTTTTTTCGTTATTTTGATCCGAAATATGGACAAAAACAGAAAACTAAAATATTTGAGATAATTTTGTTTGTTTTTTTCCTTATTTTGTTGAGAAATATGGACAAAAACAGAAAACTCAAATATTTCAGATACTTTCTTGTTATTTTTTCGTTATTTTGTTGCGAAATATGGACAAAAACAAAAAAGTAAAATATTTCAGATACTTTTTCGTTTTCTTTTCGTTATTTTGTTGCGAAATATGGAGAAAAACAGAAATCTCAAATATTTCAGATTCTTTTTGTTTTTTTAGATATTGAGTTGCGCAATATGAACAAAAACATCAAACTAAAATATTTCAGAGACTTTGTTGTTTTTTTCCGTTATTTTGTTGCGAAATATGAACAAAACCAGAAAACTCAAATATTTCAGATACTTTTTTTTTCGTTTTTTCTTACGAAATATGGACAAAAACAGAAAGTTCAAATATTTCAGATACGTTTATGTTTTTTTCGTTATTTTGTTGCGAAATATGGGCAAAAACTAAAAACTAAAATTTTGCACATACTTTTTCGTTTCTTTTTCGTTATTTTATTGCGAAATATGGAGAAAAACAGAAAACTCAAATATTTCAGATTATTTTTTGTTTCTTTTATCGTTATTTTGTTGGGAAATATGGACAAAAACAGAAAAGTCAAATATTTTAGAGAATTTGTTTTTTTTCCCGTTATTTTGTTGCGAAATATGGACATAACCCGAAAACTCAAATATTTCTGATATTTTTTGTTTTGCTATTTTGTTGCTAAATATGGACAAAAACAAAAGCTCAAATATTTCAGATATTTTTATGTTTTTTTTCGTTATTTTGTTCCGAAATATGGACAAAAACAGAAAACTAAAATATTTCAGATACTTTTTTGTTAAATTTTTTCCTTATTTTGTTGAAAAATATGGGCAAAAGTAGAAAACTCAAACATTTCAAATACATTTATGGTTTTTTTTCGGTAAAAAAAACACAAATTTATTTTGTTGAGAAATATGGACACAAAATTAAAACTAAAATATTTCAGATACTTTTGCTTTTTTTTTCGTTATTTTGTTGCGAAATATGGACAAAAACAGAAAACTAAAATATTTCAGAAACTTTTTTGTTTCTTTTTTTCCTTATTTTGTTGAAAAATATGGGCAAAAGTAGAAAATTCAAACATTTCAGATACTTTTTGTTTTGTTATTTTGTTGCGCAATATGGCTCAAGTATTTCAGATATATTTATGTTTTTTTTTGGTTATTTTGTTGCGAAATATAGACAAAAGCAGAAAACTCAAATATTTCAGACAGTTTCTTTTTTTTTCGTTATTTTGTTGCGAAATTTGGACAAAAAGAAAACTAAAATATTTCAGATACTTTTTTGTCTCTTTTTTTCCTTATTTTGTTGAAAAATATGGGCAAAAGTAGAAAACTCAAAGATTTCAGATACATTTATGGTTTTTTTTCGGTAAAAAAAACACAAATGTATTTTGTTGAGAAATATGGACACAAAATTAAAACTAAAATATTTCAGATACTTTTTCTTTTTTTTTCGTTATTTTGTTGCGCAATATGGACAAAAACAGAAAACTAAAATATTTCAGATACTTTTTTGTTTCTTTTTTTTCCTTATTTTGTCGAAAAATATGGGCAAAAGTAGAAAACTCAAACATTTCAGATACATTTATGTTTTTTTTTCGGTATTTTGTTGAGAAATATGGACAAAAACAGAAAACTAAAATATTTCAGATACTTTTTTGTTTGTTTTTTTTCGTTATTTTGTTGGGAAATATGGACTAAAACAGAAAACTCAAATATTTTAGAGAATTTGTTGTTTTTTTCAGTTATTTTGTTGAGAAATATGGACAAAACCAGAAAACTTAAATATTTCAGATATTTTTATGTTTTTTTTCGTTATTTTGTTGCGAAATATAGACAAAAGCAGAAAACTCAAATATTTCAGATTCTTTTTTGTTTCCTTTATCGTTATTTTGTTGGGAAATATGGACAATAACAGAAAAGTCAAATATTTTAGAGAATTTGTTTTTTTTCCCCGTTATTTTGTTGCGAAATATGGACATAACCCGAAAACTCAAATATTTCTGATATTTTTTGTTTTGCTATTTTGTTGCTAAATATGGACAAAAACAAAAGCTCAAATATTTCAGATATTTTTATGTTTTTTTTCGTTATTTTGTTGCGAAATATGGACAAAAACAAAAAACTAAAATATTTCAGATACTTTGTCGTTTTTTTCCGTTATTTTGTTCCGAAATATGGACAAAAATGGAAAACTCAAATATTTCAGATACTTTCTTGTTATGTTTTTGATTATTGTTGCGAAATATGGACAAAAAATGAAAACTCAAATATTTCAGATACTTTGTCGAGTTTTTTGCGTTATTTTGTTGCGAAATATGGGCAAAAAAAACTCAAATAATTCAGATTCTTTTTGGTTTTTTCGATATTTAGTTGCGAAATATGGACAAAAACAGAAAACTTAAATATGTCAAATACTTTTTTGTTTTTTTTTCGTTATTTTGTTGGGAAGTATGGACAAAACCAAAAAACTCAAATATCTCAGAGACTTTGTTGTTTTTTTCCGATGTGTAGTTGCGAAATTTTGTCGAGAAATATGGACAAAAACAGAAAACTCAAATATTTTAGAGAATTTGTTTTTTTTCCGTTATTTTGTTGGGAAATATGGACAAAAACAGAAAACTGAAATATTTCAAATTCTTTTTTTTTTTGATATTTAGTTGCGAAATATGGACAAAAACAGAAAATTCAAATATTTCAGATGTTTTCTTGTTATTTTTTGGTTGTTTTGTTGCGAAATATGGACAAAAACAGAAAACTAAAATATTTCAGATACTTTGTCGTTTTTTTTTCCTTATTTTGTTGCGAAATATGGACAAAAACAGAAAACTCAAATATTTCAGATTCTTTTTGTTTTTTTCGTTATTTTGATCCGAAATATGGACAAAAACAGAAAACTAAAATATTTGAGATAATTTTGTTTGTTTTTTTCCTTATTTTGTTGAGAAATATGGACAAAAACAGAAAACTCAAATATTTCAGATACTTTGCTGTTATGTTTTCGTTATTTTGTTGCGAAATATGGACAAAAACAAAAAAGTAAAATATTTCAGATACTTTTTCGTATTTTTTTCGTTATTTTGTTGCGAAATATGGAGAAAAACAGAAATCTCAAATATTTCAGATTCTTTTTGTTTTTTTAGATATTGAGTTGCGCAATATGGACAAAAACATAAAACTAAAATATTTCAGAGACTTTGTTGTTTTTTTCCGTTATTTTGTTGCGAAATATGAACAAAACCAGAAAACTCAAATATTTCAGATACTTTTTTTTTCGTTTTTTGTTGCGAAATATGGGCAAAAACTGAAAACTAAAATTTTGCACATACTTTTTTGTTAAATTTTTTCCTTATTTTGTTGAAAAATATGGGCAAAAGTAGAAAACTCAAACATTTCAGATACATTTATGGTTATTTTCGGTAAAAAAAACACAAATGTATTTTGTTGAGAAATATGGACACAAAATTAAAACTAAAATATTTCAGATACTTTTTCTTTTTTTTTCGTTATTTTGTTGCGAAATATGGACAAAAACAGAAAACTAAAATATTTCAGATACTTTTTTGTTTCTTTTTTTCCTTATTTTGTTGAAAAATATGGGCTAAAGTAGAAAACTCAAACATTTCAGATACTTTTTGTTTTGTTATTTTGTTGCGAACTATGGACAAAAACAAAAAGCTCAAATATTTCAGATATATTTATGTTTTTTTTCGTTATTTTGTTGCGAAATATAGACAAAATCGGAAAACTCAAATATTTCAGACAGTTTTTTTGTCTTTTTTTCGTTATTTTGTTGCGAAATATGGACAAAAAGAAAACTAAAATATTTCAGATACTTTTTTGTTTCTTTTTTTCCTTATTTTGTTGAAAAATATGGGCAAAAGTAGAAAACTCAAACATTTCAGATACATTTATGTTATTTTTTCGTTATTTTGTTGCGAAATATGGACAAAAACAGAAAACTCAAATATTTCAGATTCTTTTTGTATTTTTCGTTATTTTGATCCGAAATATGGACAAAAACAGAAAACTAAAATATTTGAGATAATTTTGTTTGTTTTTTTCCTTATTTTGTTGAGAAATATGGACAAAAACGGAAAACTCAAATATTTCAGATACGTTCTTGTTATTTTTTCGTTATTTTGTTGCGAGATATGGACAAAAAGAAAACTAAAATATTTCAGATACTTTTTTGTTTCTTTTGTTCCTTATTTTGTTGAAAAATATGGGCAAAAGTAGAAAACTCAAACATTTCAGATACTTTTATGTTTTTTTTTCGGTATTTTGTTGAGAAATATGGACACAAAATTAAAACTAAAATATTTCAGATACTTTTTCTTTTTTTTTTCGTTATTTTGTTGCGAAATATGGACAAAAACAGAAAACTAAAATATTTCAGATACTTTTTTGTTTGTTTTTTTGCTTATTTTGTTGCGAAATATGGATAAAACCCGAAAAGTCAAATATTTCTGATACTTTTTGTTTTGTTATTTTGTTGCGAAATATGGACAAAAACAGAAAGCTCAAATATTTCAGATATTTTTTGTTTTTTTCCGTTATTTTGTTGCGAAATATGGACAAAACCCGAAAACTCAAATATTTTGGATACTTTCTTGTTATTTTTATTGTTATTCGTTATATTATTGCGAAATATGGACAAGAAACGATGGCTCAAATATTTCAGATATTTTTGTGTTTTTTGTTTCGTTATTTTGTCGAGAAATATGGACAAAAACAGAAAACTCAAATATTTTAGAGAATTTGTTTTTTTTCCGTTATTTTATTAGGAAATATGGACAAAAACAGAAAACTGAAATATTTCAAATTCTTTTTTTTTGATATTTAGTTGCGAAATATGGACAAAAACAGAAAATTCAAATATTTCAGATGTTTTCTTGTTATTTTTTGGTTGTTTTGTTGCGAAATATGGACAAAAACAGAAAACTAAAATATTTCAGATACTTTGTCGTTTTCTTTTCCTTATTTTGTTGCGAAATATGGACAAAAACAGAAAACTCTAATATTTCAGATTCTTTTTGTTTTTTTCGTTATTTTGATCCGAAATATGGACAAAAACAGAAAACTAAAATATTTGAGATAATTTTGTTTGTTTTTTTCCTTATTTTGTTGAGAAATATGGACAAAAACAGAAAACTCAAATATTTCAGATACTTTCTTGTTATTTTTTCGTTATTTTGTTGCGAAATATGGACAAAAACAAAAAAGTAAAATATTTCAGATACTTTTTCGTTTTCTTTTCGTTATTTTGTTGCGAAATATGGAGAAAAACAGAAATCTCAAATATTTCAGATTCTTTTTGTTTTTTTAGATATTGAGTTGCGCAATATGAACAAAAACATCAAACTAAAATATTTCAGAGACTTTGTTGTTTTTTTCCGTTATTTTGTTGCGAAATATGAACAAAACCAGAAAACTCAAATATTTCAGATACTTTTTTTTTCGTTTTTTCTTACGAAATATGGACAAAAACAGAAAGTTCAAATATTTCAGATACGTTTATGTTTTTTTCGTTATTTTGTTGCGAAATATGGGCAAAAACTAAAAACTAAAATTTTGCACATACTTTTTCGTTTCTTTTTCGTTATTTTATTGCGAAATATGGAGAAAAACAGAAAACTCAAATATTTCAGATTATTTTTTGTTTCTTTTATCGTTATTTTGTTGGGAAATATGGACAAAAACAGAAAAGTCAAATATTTTAGAGAATTTGTTTTTTTTCCCGTTATTTTGTTGCGAAATATGGACATAACCCGAAAACTCAAATATTTCTGATATTTTTTGTTTTGCTATTTTGTTGCTAAATATGGACAAAAACAAAAGCTCAAATATTTCAGATATTTTTATGTTTTTTTTCGTTATTTTGTTCCGAAATATGGACAAAAACAGAAAACTAAAATATTTCAGATACTTTTTTGTTAAATTTTTTCCTTATTTTGTTGAAAAATATGGGCAAAAGTAGAAAACTCAAACATTTCAAATACATTTATGGTTTTTTTTCGGTAAAAAAACACAAATTTATTTTGTTGAGAAATATGGACACAAAATTAAAACTAAAATATTTCAGATACTTTTGCTTTTTTTTTCGTTATTTTGTTGCGAAATATGGACAAAAACAGAAAACTAAAATATTTCAGAAACTTTTTTGTTTCTTTTTTTCCTTATTTTGTTGAAAAATATGGGCAAAAGTAGAAAATTCAAACATTTCAGATACTTTTTGTTTTGTTATTTTGTTGCGCAATATGGCTCAAGTATTTCAGATATATTTATGTTTTTTTTTGGTTATTTTGTTGCGAAATATAGACAAAAGCAGAAAACTCAAATATTTCAGACAGTTTCTTTTTTTTTCGTTATTTTGTTGCGAAATTTGGACAAAAAGAAAACTAAAATATTTCAGATACTTTTTTGTCTCTTTTTTTCCTTATTTTGTTGAAAAATATGGGCAAAAGTAGAAAACTCAAAGATTTCAGATACATTTATGGTTTTTTTTCGGTAAAAAAAACACAAATGTATTTTGTTGAGAAATATGGACACAAAATTAAAACTAAAATATTTCAGATACTTTTTCTTTTTTTTTCGTTATTTTGTTGCGCAATATGGACAAAAACAGAAAACTAAAATATTTCAGATACTTTTTTGTTTCTTTTTTTTCCTTATTTTGTCGAAAAATATGGGCAAAAGTAGAAAACTCAAACATTTCAGATACATTTATGTTTTTTTTTCGGTATTTTGTTGAGAAATATGGACAAAAACAGAAAACTAAAATATTTCAGATACTTTTTTGTTTGTTTTTTTTCGTTATTTTGTTGGGAAATATGGACTAAAACAGAAAACTCAAATATTTTAGAGAATTTGTTGTTTTTTTCAGTTATTTTGTTGAGAAATATGGACAAAACCAGAAAACTTAAATATTTCAGATATTTTTATGTTTTTTTTCGTTATTTTGTTGCGAAATATAGACAAAAGCAGAAAACTCAAATATTTCAGATTCTTTTTTGTTTCCTTTATCGTTATTTTGTTGGGAAATATGGACAATAACAGAAAAGTCAAATATTTTAGAGAATTTGTTTTTTTTCCCCGTTATTTTGTTGCGAAATATGGACATAACCCGAAAACTCAAATATTTCTGATATTTTTTGTTTTGCTATTTTGTTGCTAAATATGGACAAAAACAAAAGCTCAAATATTTCAGATATTTTTATGTTTTTTTTCGTTATTTTGTTGCGAAATATGGACAAAAACAAAAAACTAAAATATTTCAGATACTTTGTCGTTTTTTTCCGTTATTTTGTTCCGAAATATGGACAAAAATGGAAAACTCAAATATTTCAGATACTTTCTTGTTATGTTTTTGATTATTGTTGCGAAATATGGACAAAAAATGAAAACTCAAATATTTCAGATACTTTGTCGAGTTTTTTGCGTTATTTTGTTGCGAAATATGGGCAAAAAAAACTCAAATAATTCAGATTCTTTTTGGTTTTTTCGATATTTAGTTGCGAAATATGGACAAAAACAGAAAACTTAAATATGTCAAATACTTTTTTGTTTTTTTTTCGTTATTTTGTTGGGAAGTATGGACAAAACCAAAAAACTCAAATATCTCAGAGACTTTGTTGTTTTTTTCCGATGTGTAGTTGCGAAATTTTGTCGAGAAATATGGACAAAAACAGAAAACTCAAATATTTTAGAGAATTTGTTTTTTTTCCGTTATTTTGTTGGGAAATATGGACAAAAACAGAAAACTGAAATATTTCAAATTCTTTTTTTTTTTGATATTTAGTTGCGAAATATGGACAAAAACAGAAAATTCAAATATTTCAGATGTTTTCTTGTTATTTTTTGGTTGTTTTGTTGCGAAATATGGACAAAAACAGAAAACTAAAATATTTCAGATACTTTGTCGTTTTTTTTTCCTTATTTTGTTGCGAAATATGGACAAAAACAGAAAACTCAAATATTTCAGATTCTTTTTGTTTTTTTCGTTATTTTGATCCGAAATATGGACAAAAACAGAAAACTAAAATATTTGAGATAATTTTGTTTGTTTTTTTCCTTATTTTGTTGAGAAATATGGACAAAAACAGAAAACTCAAATATTTCAGATACTTTGCTGTTATGTTTTCGTTATTTTGTTGCGAAATATGGACAAAAACAAAAAAGTAAAATATTTCAGATACTTTTTCGTATTTTTTTCGTTATTTTGTTGCGAAATATGGAGAAAAACAGAAATCTCAAATATTTCAGATTCTTTTTGTTTTTTTAGATATTGAGTTGCGCAATATGGACAAAAACATAAAACTAAAATATTTCAGAGACTTTGTTGTTTTTTTCCGTTATTTTGTTGCGAAATATGAACAAAACCAGAAAACTCAAATATTTCAGATACTTTTTTTTTCGTTTTTTGTTGCGAAATATGGGCAAAAACTGAAAACTAAAATTTTGCACATACTTTTTTGTTAAATTTTTTCCTTATTTTGTTGAAAAATATGGGCAAAAGTAGAAAACTCAAACATTTCAGATACATTTATGGTTATTTTCGGTAAAAAAAACACAAATGTATTTTGTTGAGAAATATGGACACAAAATTAAAACTAAAATATTTCAGATACTTTTTCTTTTTTTTTCGTTATTTTGTTGCGAAATATGGACAAAAACAGAAAACTAAAATATTTCAGATACTTTTTTGTTTCTTTTTTTCCTTATTTTGTTGAAAAATATGGGCTAAAGTAGAAAACTCAAACATTTCAGATACTTTTTGTTTTGTTATTTTGTTGCGAACTATGGACAAAAACAAAAAGCTCAAATATTTCAGATATATTTATGTTTTTTTTCGTTATTTTGTTGCGAAATATAGACAAAATCGGAAAACTCAAATATTTCAGACAGTTTTTTTGTCTTTTTTTCGTTATTTTGTTGCGAAATATGGACAAAAAGAAAACTAAAATATTTCAGATACTTTTTTGTTTCTTTTTTTCCTTATTTTGTTGAAAAATATGGGCAAAAGTAGAAAACTCAAACATTTCAGATACATTTATGGTTTTTTTTCGGTAAAAAAAACACAAATGTATTTTGTTGAGAAATATGGACACAAAATTAAAACTAAAATATTTCAGATACTTTTTCTTTTTTTTTTCGTTATTTTGTTGCGAAATATGGACAAAAACAGAAAACTAAAATATTTCAGATACTTTTTTGTTTCTTTTTTTTCCTTATTTTGTTGAAAAATATGGGCAAAAGTAGAAAACTCAAACATTTCAGATACATTTATGTTTTTTTTCGGTATTTCGTTGAGAAATATTGACATAAACAGAAAACTAAAATATTTCAGATACTTTTTTGTTTGTTTTTTTCCTTATTTTGTTGGGAAATATGGACAAAACCAGAAAACTCAAATATTTCAAATACTTTTTTGTTTTTTTTTCGTTATAATATTGCGAAATATGGACACAAAAAAACTCAAATATTTCACATATTTTTTTGTTTTTTTTCGTTATTTTGTTGCGAAATATGGACAAAACCCGAAAACTCAAATATTTCAGATAATTTTTGTTTTGTTATTTGGTTGCGAAATATGGACAAAAACAAAAATCTAAAATATTTCAGATACTTTGTCGTTTTTTTCCGTTATTTTGTTCCGAAATATGGACAAAAATGGAAAACTCAAATATTTCAGATACTTTCTTATTATGTTTTTGATTATTGTTGCGAAATATGGACAAAAAATGAAAACTCAAATATTTCAGATACTTTGTCGGGTTTTTTTGCGTTATTTTGTTGCGAAATATGGGCAAAAAAAAAACTCAAATAATTCAGATTCTTTTTGTTTTTTCGATATTTAGTTGCGAAATATGGACAAAAACAGAAAACTTAAATATTTCAGATATTTTCTTGTTATTTTTTCGTTATTTTGTTGCGAAATATGGACAAAAACAGAAAACTAAAATATTTCAGATACTTTGTCGTTTTTTTTCGTTATTTTGTTGCGAAATATGGACAAAAACAGAAAACTAAAATATTTCAGATTCTTTTTGTATTTTTCGTTATTTTGATCCGAAATATTTACAAAAACAGAAAACTAAAATAATTGAGATAATTTTGTTTGTTTTTTTCCTTATTTTGTTGAGAAATATGGACAAAAACTGAAAACTCAAATATTTCAGATACTTTCTTGTTATTTTTTCGTTATTTTGTTGCGAAGTATGGAGAAAAACAGAAATCTTAAATATTTCAGATTCTTTTTGTTTTTTTCGATATTGAGTTGCAAAATATGGACAAAAACATAAAACTAAAATATTTCAGATAATTTGTCGTTTTTTTTTTTTTTTGTTGCGAAATATGGACAAAAATGAAAAACTCAAATATTTCAGATACTTTCTTGTTATTTTTTTGATTTTTGTTGCGAAATATGGACAAAAAATGAAAACTCAAATATTTCAGATACATTGTCGGATTTTTTTGCATTATTTTGTTGCGAAATATGGGCAAAAAAAAAACTCAAATATTTCAGATTCTTTTTGTTTTTTTCGATATTTAGTAGTGAAATACGGACAAAAACAGAAAACTCAAATATTTCAGATTCTTTTTGTTTTTTTCGATATTTACTTGCGAAATATGGACAAAAACAGAAAACTTAAATATTTCAGATACTTTTTTGTTTTTTTTTCGTTATTTTGTTGCGAAATATGGACAAAAAATGAAAAGTTAAATATATCAGATAATTTTTCGTTTTTGTTCCGTTATTTTGTTGCGAAATATGGACAAAACCAGAAAAGTCAAATATTTCAGATACTTTTATGTTTTTTTCGTTATTTTGTTGCGAAATATGGACAAAAACAGAAAACTCAAATATTTCAGATAGTTTTTTGTTTTTTTTTTCATTATTTTGTTGCCAAATGTGGACAAAAACAAAATGCCCAAATTTTTCAGATAGTTTTTTGTTTTTTTTTCGTTATTTTGTTGCGAAATATGGACAAAACAGAAAACTAAAATATTTCAAATATTTTTTGGTTTTTTTTCGGTATTTTGTTGGGAAATATTGACAAAAACAGAAAACTCAAATATTTCAGAGACTTTGTTGTTTTTTCCGTTATTTTGTTGCGAAATATGGACAAAACCAGAAAATTCACATATGTCAGATAGTTTTATGTTTTTTTTCGTTATTTTGTTCCGAAATATGGACAAAACAGAAAACTAAAATATTTCAGATATTTTTTTGTTTTTTTTTCGGTATTTTGTTGGGAAATATGAAGGAAAACAGCAAACTCAAATATTTCACATTCTTTTTGTTTTTTTTTCGATGTTTAGTTGCGAATTATGGACAAAAGCAGAAAACTCAAATATTTCAGATATTTTTAAGTTTTTTTTTCATTATTTTGTTGCCAAATGTGGACAAAAACAAAATCCCCAAATTTTTCAGATAGTTTTTTGTTTTTTTTTCGTTATTTTGTTGCGAAATATGGACAAAACAGAAAACTAAAATATTTCAGATATTTTTTGGTTTTTTTTCGGCATTTTGTTGGGAAATATGGACAAAAACAGAAAACTCAAATATTTCAGAGACTTTGTTGTTTTTTCCCTTATTTTGTTGCGAGATATGGACAAAACCAGAAAATTCACATATGGCAGATAGTTTTATGTTTTTTTCGTTATTTTGTTGCGAAATATGGACAAAACAGAAAACTAAAATATTTCAGATATTTTTTTGTTTTTTTTTCGGTATTTTGTTGGGAAATATGGAGGAAAACAGCAAACTCAAATATTTGAGATTCTTTTTGTTTTTTTTCGATGTTTAGTTGCGAATTATGGACAAAAGCAGAAAACTCAAATATTTCAGATATTTTTAAGTTTTTTTTTCATTATTTTGTTGCCAAATGTGGACAAAAACAAAATCCCCAAATTTTTCAGATAGTTTTTTGTTTTTTTTTCGTTATTTTGTTGCGAAATATGGACAAAACAGAAAACTAAAATATTTCAGATATTTTTTGGTTTTTTTTCGGCATTTTGTTGGGAAATATGGACAAAAACAGAAAACTCAAATATTTCAGAGACTTTGTTGTTTTTTCCCTTATTTTGTTGCGAGATATGGACAAAACCAGAAAATTCACATATGGCAGATAGTTTTATGTTTTTTTCGTTATTTTGTTGCGAAATATGGACAAAACAGAAAACTAAAATATTTCAGATATTTTTTGGTTTTTTTTCGGCATTTTGTTGGGAAATATGGACAAAAACAGAAAACTCAAATATTTCAGAGACTTTGTTGTTTTTTCCCTTATTTTGTTGCGAGATATGGACAAAACCAGAAAATTCACATATGGCAGATAGTTTTATGTTTTTTTCGTTATTTTGTTGCGAATTATGGACAAAAGCAGAAAACTCAAATATTTCAGATACTTTTTTGTTTTTTTTTCGTTATATTATTGCGAAATATAGACAAAAAAAACTCAAATATTTCAGATATTTTTTGTTTCCTTTTTCGTTATTTTGTTGGGTAATATGGACAAAACAGAAAACTCAAATATTTTAGAGAATTTGTTGTTTTGTCCGTTATTTTGTTGCGAAATATGGACAAAACCCGAAAACTCAAATATTTCTGATACTTTTTGTTTTGTTATTTTGTTGCGAAATATGGACAAAAACAGAAAGGTAAAATATTTCAGATATTTTTAAGTTTTTTTTCGTTATTTTGTTGCGAAATATAAACAAAAACAGAAAACTCAAATATTTCAGATACTTTGTCGGGTTTTTTTGCGTTATTTTCTGGCGAAATATGGGAAAAAAAAAATCAAATACTTCAGATTGTTTTTGTTTTTTTCGATATTTAGTTGCGAAATATGGACAAAAACAGAAAACTTAAATATTTCAAATACTTTTTTGTTTTTTTTTCGTTATTTTGTTGGGAAGTATGGACAAAAACAAAAAACTCAAATATTTCAGAGACTTTGTTGTTTTTTTTCGATGTGTAGTTGCGAAATATGGACAAAAACAGAAAAATCAAATATTTCAGATACTTTCTTGTTATTTTGTTGCGAAATATGGACAAAAACAAAAAAGTAAAATATTTCAGATACTTTTTCGTTTTTTTTTCGACAAAAACATAAAACTCAAATATTTCAGATACTTTTTTGTTTTTTTTTCGTTATATTATTGCGAAATATAGACAAAAAAAACTCAAATATTTCAGATATTTTTTGTTTCCTTTTTCGTTATTTTGTTGGGTAATATGGACAAAACAGAAAACTCAAATATTTTAGAGAATTTGTTGTTTTGTCCGTTATTTTGTTGCGAAATATGGACAAAACCCGAAAACTCAAATATTTCTGATACTTTTTGTTTTGTTATTTTGTTGCGAAATATGGACAAAAACAGAAAGGTAAAATATTTCAGATATTTTTAAGTTTTTTTTCGTTATTTTGTTGCGAAATATAAACAAAAACAGAAAACTCAAATATTTCAGATACTTTGTCGGGTTTTTTTGCGTTATTTTCTGGCGAAATATGGGAAAAAAAAAATCAAATACTTCAGATTCTTTTTGTTTTTTTCGATATTTAGTTGCGAAATATGGACAAAACCAGAAACCTTAAATATTTCAAATATTTTTTTGTTTTTTTTTCGTTATTTTGTTGGGAAGTATGGACAAAAACAAAAAACTAAAATATTTCAGATACTTTGCCGTTATTTTGTTCCGAAATATGGATAAAAATGGAAAACTCAAATATTTCAGATACTTTCTTGTTATTTTTTTGATTATTGTTGCGAAATATGGACAAAAAATGAAAACTCAAATATTTCAGATAATTTGTCGGGTTTTTTTGCGTTATTTTGTTGCGAAATATGGGCAAAAAAAAACTCAAATACTTCAGATTCTTTTTGTTTTTTTCGATATTTAGTTGCGAAATATGGACAAAAACAGAAAACTTAAATATTTCAAATACTTTTTTGTTTTTTTTTCGTTATTTTGTTGGGAAGTATGGACAAAAACAAAAAACTCAAATATTTCAGAGACTTTGTTGTTTTTTTTCGATGTGTAGTTGCGAAATATGGACAAAAACAGAAAAATCAAATATTTCAGATACTTTCTTGTTATTTTGTTGCGAAATATGGACAAAAACAAAAAAGTAAAATATTTCAGATACTTTTTCGTTTTTTTTTCGACAAAAACATAAAACTAAAATATTTCAGAGACTTTGTTGTTTTTTTCCGTTATTTTGTTGCAAAATATGAACAAAACCAGAAAACTCAAATATTTCAGATTCTTTTTGTATTTTTCGTTATTTTGATCCGAAATATGGACAAAAACAGAAAACTAAAATATTTGAGATAATTTTGTTTGTTTTTTTCCTTATTTTGTTGAGAAATATGGACAAAAACGGAAAACTCAAATATTTCAGATACGTTCTTGTTATTTTTTCGTTATTTTGTTGCGAGATATGGACAAAAAAAAACTAAAATATTTCAGATAATTTTTTGTTTCTTTTTTTCCTTATTTTGTTGAAAAATATGGGCAAAAGTACAAAACTCAAACATTTCAGATACATTTATGTTATTTTTTCGTTATTTTGTTGCGAAATATGGACAAAAACAGAAAACTCAAATATTTCAGATTCTTTTTGTATTTTTCGTTATTTTGATACGAAATATGGACAAAAACAGAAAACTAAAATATTTGAGATAATTTTGTTTGTTTTTTTCCTTATTTTGTTGAGAAATATGGACAAAAACGGAAAACTCAAATATTTCAGATACGTTCTTGTTATTTTTTCGTTATTTTGTTGCGAGATATGGACAAAAAGAAAACAAAAATATTTCAGATACTTTTTTGTTTCTTTTTTTCCTTATTTTGTTGAAAAATATGGGCAAAAGTAGAAAACTCAAACATTTCAGATACTTTTATGTTTTTTTTTCGGTATTTTGTTGAGAAATATGGACACAAAATTAAAACTAAAATATTTCAGATACTTTTTCTTTTTTTTTTCGTTATTTTGTTGCGAAATATGGACAAAAACAGAAAACTCAAATATTTCAGATATTTTTATGTTTTTTTTCGTTATTTTGGTGCGAAATATGGACAAAAACAGAAAACTAAAATATTTCAGATACTTTTTTGTTAAATTTTTTCCTTATTTTGTTGAAAAATATGGGCAAAAGTAGAAAACTCAAACATTTCAGATACATTTATGGTTTTTTTTCGGTAAAAAAAACACAAATGTATTTTGTTGAGAAATATGGACACAAACTTAAAACTAAAATATTTCAGATACTTTTTCTTTTTTTTCGTTATTTCGTTGCGAAATATGGACAAAAACAGAAAACTAAAATATTTCAGATACTTTTTTGTTTCTTTTTGTCCTTATTTTGTTGAAAAATATGGGCAAAAGTAGAAAACTCAAACATTTCAGATACATTTATGTTTTTTTTCGGTATTTTATTGAGAAATATGGACAAAAACAGAAAACTAAAATATTTCAGATACTTTTTTGTTTGTTTTTTCCTTATTTTGTTGGGAAATATGGACTAAAACGGAAAACTCAAATATTTTAGAGAATTTGTTGTTTTTTTCAGTTATTTTGTTGAGAAATATGGACAAAACCAGAAAACTCAAATGTTTCAGATATTTTTATGTTTTTTTTCGTTATTTTGTTGCGAAATATAGACAAAAGCAGAAAACTCAAATATTTCATATACTTTTTTGTTTTTTATTCGTTATATTATTGCAAAATATGGACACAAAAAAACTCAAATATTTCACATATTTTTTTGTTTTTTTCCGTTATTTTGTTGCGAAATATGGACAAAACCCGAAAACTCAAATATTTCAGATAATTTTTGTTTTGTTATTTGGTTGCGAAATATGGACAAAAACAAAAAACTAAAATATTTCAGATACTTTGTCGTTTTTTTCCGTTATTTTGTTCCGAAATATGGACAAAAATGGAAAACTCAAATATTTCAGATACTTTCTTGTTATGTTTTTGATTATTGTTGCGAAATATGGACAAAAAATGAAAACTCAAATATTTCAGATACTTTGTCGAGTTTTTTTGCGTTATTTTGTTGCGAAATATGGGCAAAAAAACTCAAATAATTCAGATTCTTTTTGTTTTTTAAGATATTTAGTTGCGAAATATGGACAAAAACAGAAAACTTAAATATTTCAAATACTTTTTTGTTTTTTTTTCGTTATTTTGTTGGGAAGTATGGACAAAACCAAAAAACTCAAATATTTCAGAGACTTTGTTGTTTTTTTCGATGTGTAGTTGCGAAATTTTGTCGAGAAATATGGACAAAAACAGAAAACTCAAATATTTTAAAGAATTTGTTTTTTTTCCGTTATTTTGTTGGGAAATATGGACAAAAACAGAAAACTGAAATATTTCAAATTCTTTTTTTTTTTATATTTAGTTGCGAAATATGGACAAAAACAGAAAATTCAAATATTTCAGATGTTTTCTTGTTATTTTTTGGTTGTTTTGTTGCGAAATATGGACAAAAACAGAAAACTAAAATATTTCAGATACTTTGTCGTTTTTTTTTCCTTATTTTGTTGCGAAATATGGACAAAAACAGAAAACTCAAATATTTCAGATTCTTTTTGTTTTTTTCGTTATTTTGATCCGAAATATGGACAAAAACAGAAAACTAAAATATTTGAGATAATTTTGTTTGTTTTTTTCCTTATTTTGTTGAGAAATATGGACAAAAACAGAAAACTCAAATATTTCAGATACTTTATTGTTATTTTTTCGTTATTTTGTTGCGAAATATGGACAAAAACAAAAAAGTAAAATATTTCAGATACTTTTTGGTATTTTTTTCGTTATTTTGTTGCGAAATATGGAGAAAAACAGAAATCTCAAATATTTCAGATTCTTTTTGTTTTTTTAGATATTGAGTTGCGCAATATGGACAAAAACATAAAACTAAAATATTTCAGAGACTTTTTTGTTTCTTTTTTCGTTATTTTGTTGGGAAGTATGGACAAAACCAAAAAACTCAAATATTTCAGAGACTTTGTTGTTTTTTTCGATGTGTAGTTGCGAAATTTGGTCGAGAAATATGGACAAAAACAGAAAACTCAAATATTTTAGAGAATTTGTTTTTTTTCCGTTATTTTGTTGGGAAATATGGACAAAAACAGAAAACTGAAATATTTCAAATTCTTTTTTTTTTTGATATTTAGTTGCGAAAAATGGACAAAAACAGAAAATTCAAATATTTCAGATGTTTTCTTGTTATTTTTTGGTTGTTTTGTTGCGAAATATGGACAAAAACAGAAAACTATAATATTTTAGATACTTTGTCGTTTTTTTTTCCTTATTTTGTTGTGAAATATTGTCAAAAACAGAAAACTCAAATATTTCAGATTCTTTTTGTTTTTTTCGTTATTTTGTTCCGAAATATGGACAAAAACAGAAGACTAAAATATTTGAGATAATTTTGTTTGTTTTTTTCCTTATTTTGTTGAGAAATATGGACAAAAACAGAAAACTCAAATATTTCAGATACTTTTTCGTATTTTTTTCGTTATTTTGTTGCGAAATATGGAGAAAAACAGAAATCTCAAATATTTCAGATTCTTTTTGTTTTTTTAGATATTGTTTTGCGCAATATGGACAAAAACATAAAACTAAAATATTTCAAAGACTTTGTTGTTTTTTTCCGTTATTTTGTTGCGAAATATGAACAAAACCAGAAAACTCAAATATTTCAGATACTTTTTTTTTCGTTTTTTGTTGCGAAATATGGACAAAAACAGAAAGTTCAAATATTTCAGATACTTTTATGTTTTTTTTCGTTATTTTGTTGCGAAATATGGGCAAAAACTGAAAACTAAAATTTTGCACATACTTTTTCGTTTCTTTTTCGTTATTTTATTGCGAAATATGGAGAAAAACAGAAAACTCAAATATTTCAGATTCTTTTTTGTTTCTTTTATCGTTATTTTGTTGGGAAATATGGACAAAAACAAAAAAGTCAAATATTTTAGAGAATTTGTTTTTTTTCCCCGTTATTTTGTTGCGAAATATGGACATAACCCGAAAAATCAAATATTTCTGATATTTTTTGTTTTGCTATTTTGTTGCTAAATATGGACAAAAACAAAAGCTCAAATATTTCAGATATTTTTATGTTTTTTTTCGTTATTTTGTTGCGAAATATGGACAAAAACAGAAAACTAAAATATTTCAGATACTTTTTTGTTAAATTTTTTCCTTATTTTGTTGAAAAATATGGGCAAAAGTAGAAAACTCAAACATTTCAGATACATTTATGGTTTTTTTTCGGTAAAAAAAACACAAATGTATTTTGTTGAGAAATATGGACACAAAATTAAAACTAAAATATTTCAGATACTTTTTCTTTTTTTTCGTTATTTCGTTGCGAAATATGGACAAAAACAGAAAACTAAAATATTTCAGATACTTTTTTGTTTCTTTTTTTCCTTATTTTGTTGAAAAATATGGGCAAAAGTATAAAACTCAAACATTTCAGATACATTTATGTTTTTTTTCGGTATTTTATTGAGAAATATGGACAAAAACAGAAAACTAAAATATTTCAGATACTTTTTTGTTTGTTTTTTTCCTTATTTTGTTGGGAAATATGGACTAAAACGGAAAACTCAAATATTTTAGAGAATTTGTTGTTTTTTTCAGTTATTTCAGATACTTTTTTGTTTCTTTTTTTTCCTTATTTTGTTGAAAAATATGGGCAAAAGTAGAAAACTCAAACATTTCAGATACATTTATGTTTTTTTTTCGGTATTTTATTGAGAAATATGGACAAAAACAGAAAACTAAAATATTTCAGATACTTTTTTGTTTGTTTTTTTCCTTATTTTGTTGGGAAATATGGACTAAAACGGAAAACTCAAATATTTTAGAGAATTTGTTGTTTTTTTCAGTTATTTTGTTGCGAAATATGGACAAAAACAGAAAGTTCAAATATTTCAGATACTTTTATGTTTTTTTTCGTTATTTTGTTGCGAAATATGGGCAAAAACTGAAAACTAAAATTTTGCACATACTTTTTCGTTTCTTTTTCGTTATTTTATTGCGAAATATGGAGAAAAACAGAAAACTCAAATATTTCAGATTCTTTTTTGTTTCTTTTATCGTTATTTTGTTGGGAAATATGGACAAAAACAAAAAAGTCAAATATTTTAGAGAATTTGTTTTTTTTCCCCGTTATTTTGTTGCGAAATATGGACATAACCCGAAAAATCAAATATTTCTGATATTTTTTGTTTTGCTATTTTGTTGCTAAATATGGACAAAAACAAAAGCTCAAATATTTCAGATATTTTTATGTTTTTTTTCGTTATTTTGTTGCGAAATATGGACAAAAACAGAAAACTAAAATATTTCAGATACTTTTTTGTTAAATTTTTTCCTTATTTTGTTGAAAAATATGGGCAAAAGTAGAAAACTCAAACATTTCAGATACATTTATGGTTTTTTTTCGGTAAAAAAAACACAAATGTATTTTGTTGAGAAATATGGACACAAAATTAAAACTAAAATATTTCAGATACTTTTTCTTTTTTTTCGTTATTTCGTTGCGAAATATGGACAAAAACAGAAAACTAAAATATTTCAGATACTTTTTTGTTTCTTTTTTTCCTTATTTTGTTGAAAAATATGGGCAAAAGTATAAAACTCAAACATTTCAGATACTTTTTGTTTTGTTATTTTGTTGCGAAATATGGACAAAAACAAAAAGCTCAAATATTTCAGATATATTTATGTTTTTTTTCGTTATTTTGTTGCGAAATATAGACAAAAGCAGAAAACTCAAATATTTCAGACAGTTTTTTGTTTTTTTTTCGTTATTTTGTTGCGAAATATGGACAAAAAGAAAACTAAAATATTTCAGATACTTTTTTGTTTCTTTTTTTCCTTATTTTGTTGAAAAATATGGCCAAAAGTAGAAAACTCAAACATTTCAGATACATTTATGGTTTTTTTTCGGTAAAAAAAAACACAAATGTATTTTGTTGAGAAATATGGACACAAAATTAAAACTAAAATATTTCAGATACTTTTTCTTTTTTTTTCGTTATTTTGTTGCGAAATATGGACAAAAACAGAAAACTAAAATATTTCAGATACTTTTTTGTTTCTTTTTTTTCCTTATTTTGTTGAAAAATATGGGCAAAAGTAGAAAACTCAAACATTTCAGATACATTTATGTTTTTTTTTCGGTATTTTATTGAGAAATATGGACAAAAACAGAAAACTAAAATATTTCAGATACTTTTTTGTTTGTTTTTTTCCTTATTTTGTTGGGAAATATGGACTAAAACGGAAAACTCAAATATTTTAGAGAATTTGTTGTTTTTTTCAGTTATTTTGTTGAGAAATATGGACAAAACCAGAAAACTCAAATATTTCAGATATTTTTATGTTTTTTTTCGTTATTTTGTTGCGAAATATGGACAAAAACAGAAAACTAAAATATTTCAGATAATTTTTTGTTAAATTTTTTCCTTATTTTCTATTTTGTTGAAAATTATGGGCAAAAGTGGAAAACTCAAACATTTCAGATACATTTATGGTTTTTTTTCGGTAAAAAAAACACAAATGTATTTTGTTGAGAAATATGGACACAAAATTAAAACTAAAATATTTCAGATACTTTTTCTTTTTTTTTCGTTATTTTGTTGCGAAATATGGACAAAAACAGAAAACTAAAATATTTCAGATACTTTTTTGTTTCTTTTTTTCCTTATTTTGTTGAAAAATATGGGCAAAAGTAAAAAACTCTAACATTTCAGATACTTTTTGTTTTGTTATTTTGTTGCGAAATATGGACAAAAACAAAAAGCTCAAATATTTCAGATATATTTATGTTTTTTTTCGTTATTTTGTTGCGAAATATAGACAAAAGCAGAAAACTCAAATATTTCAGACAGTTTTTTGTTTTTTTTTCGTTATTTTGTTGCGAAATATGGACAAAAAGAAAACTAAAATATTTCAGATACTTTTTTGTTTCTTTTTTTCTTATTTTGTTGAAAAATATGGGCAAAAGTAGAAAACTCAAACATTTCATATACATTTATGGTTTTTTTTCGGTAAAAAAAAACACAAATGTATTTTGTTGAGAAATATGGACACAAAATTAAAACTAAAATATTTCAGATACTTTTTCTTTTTTTTTCGTTATTTTGTTGCGAAATATGGACAAAAACAGAAAACTAAAATATTTCAGATACTTTTTTGTTTCTTTTTTTTCCTTATTTTGTTCAAAAATATGGGCAAAAGTAGAAAACTCAAACATTTCAGATACATTTATGTTTTTTTTCGGTATTTTGTTGAGAAATATGGACAAAAACAGAAAACTAAAATATTTCAGATACTTTTTTGTTTGTTTTTTTCCTTATTTTGTTGGGAAATATGGACTAAAACAGAAAACTCAAATATTTTAGAGAATTTGTTGTTTTTTTCAGTTATTTTGTTGAGAAATATGGACAAAACCAGAAAACTCAAATATTTCCGATATTTTTATGTTTTTTTTCGTTATTTTGTTGCGAAATATAGACAAAAGCAGAAAACTCAAATATTTCAAATACTTTTTTGTTTTTTTTTCGTTATATTATTGCGAAATATGGACACAAAAAAACTCAAATTTTTCACATATTTTTTTGTTTTTTTTCCGTTATTTTGTTGCGCAATATGGACAAAACCCGAAAACTCAAATATTTCAGATAATTTTTGTTTTGTTATGTGGTTGCGAAATATGGACAAAAACAAAAAACTAAAATATTTCAGATACTTTGTCGTTTTTTTCCGTTATTTTGTTCCGAAATATGGACAAAAATGGAAAACTCAAATATTTCAGATACTTTCTTGTTATGTTTTTGATTATTGTTGCGAAATATGAAAACTCAAATATTTCAGATACTGAAAACTCAAATATTTCAGATACTTTGTCGGGTTTTTTTGCGTTATTTTGTTGCGACATATGGGAAAAAAAAAACTCAAATAATTCAGATTCTTTTTGTTTTTTTCGATATTTAGTTGCGAAATGTGGACAAAAACAGAAAACTTAAATATTTCAAATACTTTTTTGTTTTTTTTTCGTTATTTTGTTGGGAAGTATGGACAAAACCAAAAAACTCAAATATTTCAGAGAGTTTGTTGTTTTTTTTCGATGTGTAGTTTCGAAATATGGACAAAAACAGAAAAATCAAATATTTCAGATACTTTCTTGTTATTTTTTCGTTATTTTGTTGCGAAATATGGACAAAAACAGAAAACTAAAATATTTCAGATACTTTGTGGTTTTTTTGCGTTATTTTGTTGCGAAATATGGACAAAAACAGAAAACTCAAATATTTCAGATTCTTTTTGTATTTTTCGTTATTTTGATCCGAAATATGGACAAAAACAGAAAACTAAAATATTTGAGATAATTTTGTTTGTTTTTTTTCCTTATTTTGTTGAGAAATATGAACAAAAACGGAAAACTCAAATATTTCAGATACGTTCTTGTTATTTTTTCGTTATTTTGTTGCGAAATATGGACAAAAAGGAAAACTCAAATATTTCAGATACTTTCTTGTTATTTTTTTTGATTTTTGTTGGGAAATATGGACAAAAAATGAAAGCACAAATATTTCAGATACTTTGTCGGATTTTTTTGCGTTATTTTGTTGCGAAATATGGGCAAAAACGGAAACTCAAATATTTCAGATTCTTTTGGTTTTTTTCGATGTGTAGTTGCGAAATATGGACAAAAACAGAAAAATCAAATATTTCAGATACTTTCTTGTTATTTTTTCGTTATTTTGTTGCGAAATATGGACAAAAACAGAAAACTTAAATATTTCAAATACTTTTTTGTTTTTTTTTCGTTATTTTGTTGGGAAGTATGGACAAAAACAGAAAACTCAAATATTTCAGACACTTTGTTGTTTTTTTCCGTTATTTTGTTGTAAAATATTGACAAAAACAGAAAACTCAAATATTTCAGATTCTTTTTGTTTTTTTTCGATGTGCAGTTGCGAAATATGGACAAAACCAGAAAAATCAAATATTTCAGATACTTACTTGTTATTTTTTCGTTATTTTGTTGCGAAATATGGACAAAAACAGAAAACTAACATGTTTCAGATACTTTGTCGTTTTTTTTCGTTATTTTGTTGCGAAATATGGACAAAAACAGAAAATTCAAATATTTCAGATTCTTTTTGTATTTTTCGTTATTTTGATCCGAAATATGGACAAAAACAGAAAACTAAAATATTTGAGATAATTTTGTTTGTTTTTTTCCTTATTTTGTTGAGAAATATGGACAAAAACGGAAAACTCAAATATTTCAGATTCTTTCTTGTTATTTTTTCGTTATTTTGTTGCGAAATATGGACAAAAACTGAAAAGTAAAATATTTCAGATACTTTTTCGTTTTTTTTTCGCTATTTTGTTGCGAAATATGGAGAAAAACAGAAATCTCAAATATTTCAGATTCTTTTTGTTTTTTTCGATATTGAGTTTCGAAATATGGACAAAAACATAAAACTAAAATATTTCAGATAATTTGTCGTTTTTTTTCGTTATTTTGTTGCGAAATATGGACAAAAAAGGAAAACTCAAATATTTCAGAGCCTTTGTTGTTTTTTTTCGATGTGTAGAAATCAAATATTTCAGATACTTTCTTGTTATTTTTTCGTTATTTTGTTGCGAAATATGGACAAAAACAGAAAACTAAAATATTTCAGATACTTTGTCGTTTTTTTTCGTTATTTTGTTGCGAAATATGGACAAAAACAGAAAACTCAAATATTTCAGATTCTTTTTGTATTTTTCGTTATTTTGATCCGAAATATGGACAAAAACAGAAAACTAAAATATTTGAGATAATTTTGTTTGTTTTTTTCCTTATTTTGTTGAGAAATATGGACAAAACTGAAAACTCAAATATTTCAGATACTTTCTTGTTATTTTTTCGTTATTTTGTTGCGAAATATGGACAAAAACAGAAAACTAAAATATTTCAGATACTTTGTCGTTTTTTTTCGTTATTTTGTTGCGAAATATGGACAAAAACAGAAAACTCAAATATTTCAGATTCTTTTTGTATTTTTCGTTATTTTGATCCGAAATATGGACAAAAACAGAAAACTAAAATATTTGAGATAATTTTGTTTGTTTTTTTCCTTATTTTGTTGAGAAATATGGACAAAACTGAAAACTCAAATATTTCAGATACTTTCTTGTTATTTTTTCGTTATTTTGTTGCGAAATATGGAGAAAAACAGAAATCTCAAATATTTCAGATTCTTTTTGTTTTTTTCGATATTGAGTTGCAAAATATGGACAAAAACATAAAACTAAAATATTTCAGATAATTTGTCGTTTTTTTTCGTTATTTTGTTGCGAAATATGAACAAAACCAGAAAACTCAAATATTTCAGATACTTTTATGTTTTTTTTCGTTATTTCGTTGCGAAATATGGGCAAAAACTGAAAACTAAAATCTTGCACATACTTTTTCGTTTCTTTTTCGTTATTTTATTGCGAAATATAGAAAAAAACAGAAAACTCCAAACTTTGTTGCGAAATATGGAGAAAAAAAATGAAAACTCAAATATTTCAGATACTTTGTCGTTTTTTTTCGTTATTTTGTTGCGAAATATGGGCAAAAGAAAAAAACTCAAAACTTTCAGATTCTTTTTCTTTTTTTTCAATATTTAGTTGCGAAATATGGACAAAAACAGAAAACTAAAATATTTCAGATACTTTTTTGTTTCATTTTTTCCTTATTTTGTTGAGAAATATGGGCAAAATAGAAAACTTAAACATTTCAGATACTTTTTGTTTTGTTATTTTGTTGCGAAATATGGACAAAAACAAAAAGCTCAAATATTTCAGATATATTTATGTTTTTTTTCGTTATTTTGTTGCGAAATATAGACAAAAGCAGAAAACTCAAATATTTCAGACAGTTTTTTGTTTTTTTTCGTTATTTTGTTGCGAAATATGGACAAAAAGAAAACTGAAATATTTCAGATACTTTTTTGTTTCTTTTTTCCTTATTTTGTTGAAAAATATGGGCAAAAGTAGAAAACTCAACCATTTCAGATACATTTATGTTTTTTTTCGGTATTTTGTTGAGAAATATGGACACAAAATTAAAACTAAAATATTTCATATACTTTTTCTTTTTTTTTCGTTATTTTGTTGCGAAATATGGACAAAAACAGAAAACTAAAATATTTCAGATACTTTTTTGTTTCTTTTTTTCCTTATTTTGTTGAAAAATCAGGGCAAAAGTAGAAAACTCAAACATTTCAGATACATTTATGTTTTTTTTTCGGTATTTTGTTGAGAAATATGGACAAAAACAGAAAACTAAAATATTTCAGATACTTTTTTGTTTGTTTTTTTCCTTATTTTGTTGGGAAATATGGACTAAAACAGAAAACTCAAATATTTTAGAGAATTTGTTGTTTTTTTCAGTTATTTTGTTGAGAAATATGGACAAAACCAGAAAACTCAAATATTTCAAATACTTTTTTGTTTTTTTTTCGTTATATTATTGCGAAATATGGATACAAAAAACTCAAATATTTCACATATTTTTTTGTTTTTTTTACCTTATTTTGTTGCGAAATATGGACAAAACCCGAAAACTCAAATATTTCAGATAATTTTAGTTTTGTTATTTGGTTGCGAAATATGGACAAAAACAAAAAACTAAAATATTTCAGATACTTTGTGGTTTTTTTTCCGTTATTTTGTTCCGAAATATGGACAAAAATGGAAAACTGAAATATTTCAGATACTTTCTTGTTATTTTTTTGATTATTGTTATTTTTTTGATTATTGTTGAAATATGGACAAAAACTGAAAACTCAAATATTTCAGATACTTTGTCGGGTTTTTTTGCGTTGTTTTGTTGCGAAATATGGGCAAAAAAAAACTCAAATAATTCAGATTCTTTTTGTTTTTTTCGATATTTAGTTGCGAAATATGGACAAAAAGAGAAAACTTAAATATTTCAAATACTTTTTTGTTTTTTTTTCGTTATTTTGTTGGGAAGTATGGACAAAAACAAAAAACTCAAATATTTCAGAGACTTTGTTGTTTTTTTTCGATGTGTAATTGTGAAATATTGACAAAAACAGAAAAATCAAATATTTCAGATACTTTCTTGTTATTTTTTCGTTATTTTATTGCGAAATATGGACAAAAACAGAAAACTCAAATATTTCAGATTCTTTTTGTATTTTTCGTTATTTTGATCCGCAATATGGACAAAAACAGAAAACTAAAATATTTCAGATAATTTTGTTTGTTTTTTTCCTTAGTTTGTTGAGAAATATGGACAAAAACGGAAAACTCAAATATTTCAGATACTTTCTTGTTATTTTTTCGTTATTTTGTTGCGAAGTATGGACAAAAACAGAAAACTAAAATATTTCAGATACTTTTTCGTTTTTTTTTCGCTATTTTGTTGCGAAGTATGGACAAAAACAGAAAACTAAAATATTTCAGATACTTTTTGTTTTTTTTCGCTATTTTGTTGCGAAATATGTAGAAAAACAGAAAACTCAAATAGTTCAGATTCTTTTTGTTTTTTTCGATATTGAGTTGCGAAATATGGACAAAAACAGAAAACTAAAATATTTCAGATAATTTGTCGTTTTTTTCGTTATTTTGTTGCGAAATATGGACAAAAACAGAAAATTAAAATATTTTAGATTCTTTTTGTTTTTTTTTGATATTTTGTTGCGAAATATGGACAAAAAAGGAAAACTCAAATATTTCAGATACTTTCTTGTTATTTTTTTGATTTTTGTTGGGAAATTTTGACAAAAAATGAAAACTCAAATATTTCAGATACTTTGTCGGATTTTTTTGCATTATTTTGTTGCGAAATATGGGCAAAAAAGAAAACTCAAATATTTCAGATTCTTTTTGTTTTTTTCGATGTGTAGTTGCGAAATATGGACAAAAACAGAAAAATCAAATATTTCAGATACTGTCTTGTTATTTTTTCGTTATTTTGTTGCGAAATATGGACAAAAACAGAAAACTTAAATATTTCAAATACTTTTTGTTTTTTTTTCGTTATTTTGTTGGGAAGTATGGACAAAAACAGAAAACTAAAATATTTCAGAGACTTTGTTGTTTTTTTCCGTTATTTTGTTGCAAAATATGGACAAAAACAGAAAACTCAAATATTTCAGATTCTTTTTGTTTTTTTTCGATGTGTAGTTGCGAAATATGGACAAAAACAGAAAAATCAAATATTTCAGATACTTTCTTGTTATTTTTTCGTTATTTTGTTGCGAAATATGGACAAAAACAGAAAACTAAAATATTTCTGATACTTTGTCGTTTTTTTTTCGTTATTTTGTTGCGAAATATGGACAAAAACAGAAATCTCAAATATTTCAGATTCTTTTTGTTTTTTTCGTTATTTTGATCCGAAATATGGACAAAAACAGTAAACTAAAATATTTGAGATAATTTTGTTTGTTTTTTTCCTTAGTTTGTTGAGAAATATGGACAAAAACTGAAAACTCAAATATTTCAGATACTTTCTTGTTATTTTTTCGTTATTTTGTTGCGAAATATGGACAAAAACAGAAATCTCAAATATTTCAGATTCTTTTTGTTTTTTTCGTTATTTAGATCCGAAATATGGACAAAAACAGAAAACTAAAATATTTGAGATAATTTTGTTTGTTTTTTTCCTTAGTTTGTTGAGAAATATGGACAAAAACTGAAAACTCAAATATTTCAGATACTTTCTTGTTATTTTTTCGTTATTTTGTTGCGAAATATGGAGAAAAACAGAAATCTGAAATATTTCAGATTCTTTTTGTTTTTTTCGATATTGAGTTGCAAAATATGGACAAAAACATAAAACTAAAATATTTCAGATACTTTGTCATTTTTTTCGGTATTTTGTTGCGATATATGGACCAAAACAGAAAACTCAAATATCTCAGATTCTTTTTGTTTTTTTCGATATTTAGTTGCGAAATATGGACACAAACAGGAAAGTTAAATATTTGAGATACTTTTTTGTTATTTTTTCGTTATTTTGTTGGGAAATATAGACAAAAACAGAAAATCATGAATATCAGATACTTGTTTTTTTCGTTATTTTGTTGAGAAATATGGACAAAAGCAGAAAACTCAAATATTTAAGATAGTTTGTCGTTTTGTTTTCGTTATTTTGTTGCGAAATATGGACAAAAGCTGAAAACTCAAATATTTAAGATAGTTTGTCATTTTTTTTTCGTTATTTTGTTGCGAAATATGGATTAAAAGAGAAACTCAAATATCTCAGATTCTTTTTGTTTTTTTTCGATATTTAGTTGCGAAATATGGACAAAAACAGGAAAGTAAAATATTTCAGATACCTTTTGTTATTTTTTCGTTATTTTGTTGCGAAATATGGACAAATCCAGAAAACTCAAATATTTCAGATAATTTTTTTTCGTTATTTTGTTGCGAAATATGGACAAACACAGAAAGCTCTCATATTTCAGACTCTTTTATATTTTTTTTCGTTAATTTGTTGCGAAATATGGACAAAAAATTTAAACTCAAATATTTCATATACTTTTCCCTTTTTTTCGTTATTTTGTTGAGAAATATGGACAAAAGCAGAAAATTCAAATATTTAAGATAGTTTGTCGTTTTGTTTTCGTTATTTTGTTGCGAAATATGGATTAAGAGAGAAACTCAAATATTTCAGATTCCTGTTGTTTTTTTTCGATATTTAGTTGCGAAATATGGACAAAAACAGAAAACGCAAATATTTGAGATAGTTTTTTATTTTGTTTTCGTTATTTTGTTGCGAAATATGGACAAAAAAGAAAACTCAAATATTTCAGATACTTTCTTGTTATTTTTTCGTTATTTTGTTGCGAAATATGGACAAAAAATGCAAACTCAAATATTTCAGATACTTTGTCGTTTTTTTCGTTATTTTGTTGCGAAATATGGACAAAAACAAAAAACTCAAATATTTCAGATACTTTGTTGTTATTTTTTCGATATTTTGTTGCGAAATATGGATTAAAATAGAAAACTCAAATATTTCATATTCGTTTTGTATTTTTCGATATTTAGTTGCGAAATATGGACAAAAACAGAAAACTTAAATATTTCAGATAGTTTTTTGTTTTTTTTTTGTTATTTTGTAGCGAAATATGGACAAAAACAGAAAGCTAAAATATTTCAGATACTTTTTCGTTTTTTTTCGTTATTTTGTTCTGAAATATGGACAAAAACAGAAAGCTCAAATATTTCAGATACTTTTTTGTTATTTTGTTGCGAAATATGGATTAAAACAGAAACCTCAAATATTTCAGATTCGTTTTGTATTTTTCGATATTTAGTTGCGAAATATGGACAAAAACATAAAACTCAAATATTTCAGATAATTTTTTGTTTTTTTTTCGTTATTTTGTTGCGAAATATGGACAAAAACAGAAAACTCAAATATTTCAGATACTTTCTTGTTATTTTTTCCTTATTTTGTGGCGAAATATGGACAAAAACAGAAAACTCAAATATTTCAGATACTTTTTTGTTTTTTTTTTCGTTATTTCGTTGCGAAATATGGACACAACCAGAAAACTCAAATATTTCAGATATTTTTTTCTCGTTATTTTGTTGCGAAATATGGACAAAAGCAGAAAACTCAAATATTTCAGATACTTTTATGTTTTTTTCGTCAATTTGTTGCGAAATATGGCTGAAAACAGAAAACTCAAATATTTCAGATACTTTCTTGTTATTTTTTCGTTAATTTGTGGCGAAATATGGACAAAAACAGAAAGCTCAAATATTTCACATACTTTCTTGTTATTTTTTCGTTATTTTGTGGCGAAATATGGACAAAAACAGAAAGCTCAAATATTTAAAATATTTTTTATGTTTTTTTCGATCATTTGTTGCGAAATATGGGCAAAAAATGAAAACTCAAATATTGCAGATACGTTTTCCTTTTTTTTCGCTATTTTGTTGCAATATGGAGAATTTGTTGTTTTTTTCCGTTATTTTGATGCGAACTATGTACAAAACCAGAAAACTCAAATATTCAAATACTTTTTTTTCGTTATTTTATTGCGATATATGGACAAAAACAGAAAGCTCAAATATATCAGATACTTTTATGTTTTTTTTCGTTAATTTGTTGCGAAATATGGACAAAAAATGAAAACTCAAATATTCCAGATACTTTTTCCTTTTTTTCGTTATTTTGTTGCGAAATATGGACAAAAACAGAAAACTCAAATATTTCAGATAATTTTTTGTTTTTTTTTTCGTTATTTCTATGCGAAATATGGACACAACCAGAAAACTCAAATATTTCAGATATTTTTTTTTCGTTATTTTGTTGCGAAATATGGACAAAAGCAGAAAACTCAAATATTTCAGTTTCTTATTGTTTTTTTCGATATTTAGTTACAAAATATGGACAAAAACAGAAAACTCAAATATTTCAGATACTGTTTTGTTTTTTTTTCATTACTTTGTTGCGAAATATGGCCAAAAACCGAAAACTCAAATATTTCAGATACTTTCTTGTTATTTTTTCGTTATTTTGTAGCGAAATATGGACAAAAACAGAAAACTCACATATTTCAGATACTTTTTTGTTTTTTTTTTCGTTATTTCTATGCGAAATATGGACACAACCAGAAAACTCAAATATTTCAGATATTTTTTTTTCGTTATTTTGTTGCGAAATATGGACAAAAGCAGAAAACTCAAATATTTCAGATACTTTTATGTTTTTTTCGTTAATTTGTTGCGAAATATGGCTAAAAACAGAAAACTCAAATATTTCAGATACTTTCTTGTTATTTTTTCGTTAATTTGTTGCGAAATATGGACAAAAACAGAAAACTCAAATATTTCAGATACTTTTTTGTTGTTTTTTTATCGTTATTTCGTTGCGAAATATGGACACAACCAGAAAACTCAAATATTTCAGATATTTTTTTTCGTTATTTTGTTGCGAAATATGGACAAAAACAGAAAACTCATATATTTCAGATACTTTTTTGTTTTTTTTTTCCTTATTTCGTTGCGAACTATGGACACAACCAGAAAACTCAAATATTTCAGATATTTTTTTTTCGTTATTTTGTTGCTATATATGGACAAAAGCAGAAAACTCAAATATTTCAGATACTTTTATGTTTTTTTCGTTAATTTGTTGGGAAATATGGACAAAAACAAAAAACTCAAATATTTCAGATACGTTTTTCTCTTTTTTCGTTATTTTGTTGCGAAATATGGACAAAAACAGAAAGCTCAAATATTTAAAATATGTTTTATGTTTTTTTCGTTAATTGGTTGCGAAATATGGGCAAAAAATGAAAACTCAAATATTGCAGATACGTTTTCCTTTTTTTTCGCTATTTTGTTGCGAAATATGGAGAATTTGTTGTTTTTTCCGTTATTTTGTTGCGAAATATGTACATAACCAGAAAACTCAAATATTTCAGATACTTTTTTTTTCGTTATTTTGTTGCGAAATATGGACAAAATCAGAAAGCTCAAATATTTCAGATACTTTTTTTTTGTTTTCGTTAATTTGTTGCGAAATATGGACAAAAACAGAAAACTCAAATATTTCAGATACTTTTTTGTTTTTTTTTTCGTTATTTCTATGGACACAACCAGAAAACTCAAATATTTCAGATACTTTTTTGTTGTTTTTTTTTCGTTCTTTCGTTGCGAAATATGGACACAACCAGAAAACTCAAATATTTCAGATATTTTTTTTCGTTATTTTGTTGCGAAATATGGACAAAAACAGAAAACTCAAATATTTCAGATACTTTTTTGTTTTTTTTTCCTTATTTCGTTGCGAACTATGGACAAAACCAGGAAACTCAAATATTTCAGATATTTTTTTTCGTTATTTTGTTGCTATATATGGACAAAAGCACAAAACTCAAATATTTCAGATACTTTTATGTTTTTTTCGTTAATTTGTTGGGAAATATGGACAAAAACAAAAAACTCAAATATTTCAGATACGTTTTCCTCTTTTTTCGCTATTTTGTTGCGAAATATGGACAAAAACAGAAAGCTCAAATATTTAAAATATTTTTTATGTTTTTTTCGTTAATTTGTTGCGAAATATGGGCAAAAAATGAAAACTCAAATATTGCAGATACGTTTTCCTTTTTTTTCGCTATTTTGTTGCGAAATATGGAGAATTTGTTGTTTTTTCCGTTATTTTGTTGCGAAATATGTACATAACCAGAAAACTCAAATATTTCAGATACTTTTTTTTCGTTATTTTGTTGCGAAATATGGACAAAATCAGAAAGCTCAAATATTTCAGATACTTTTATTTTTTTTTCGTTAATTTGTTGCGAAATATGGACAAAAACAGAAAACTCAAATATTTCAGATTCTTTTTGATTTTTCGATATTTAGTTGCGAAATATGGACAAAAACAGAAAACTCAAATATTTCAGATAGTTTTTTGTTTTTTTCGTTATTTTGTTGCGAAATATGGAGAATTTGTAGTTTTTTTCCGTTATTTTGATGCGAACTATGTACAAAACCAGAAAACTCAAATATTCAAATACTTTTTTTTGTTATTTTATTGCGATATATGGACAAAAACAGAAAGCTCAAATATTTCATATACTTTTATGTTTTTTTTCATTAATTTGTTGCGAAATATGGACAAAAAATGAAAACTCAAATATTCCAGATACTTTTTCCTTTTTTTTCGTTATTTTGTTGCGAAATATGGACAAAAACAGAAAACTCAAATATTTCAGTTTCTAATTGTTTTTTTCGATATTTAGTTACGAAATATGGACAAAAAACAGAAAACTCAAATATTTCAGATACTGTTTTGTTTTTTTTTCATTACTTTGTTGCGAAATATGGACAAAAACAGAAAACTCAAATATTTCAGATACTTTTTTGTTGTTTTTTTTTCGTTATTTTGTTGCGAAATATGGACACAACCAGAAAACTAAAATATTTCAGATATTTTTTTTCGTTATTTTGTTGCGAAATATGGACAAAAACAGAAAACTCAAATATTTCAGATATTTTTTTTTCGTTATTTTGTTGCGAAATATGGACAAAAGCAGAAAACTCAAATATTTCAGATACTTTTATGTTTTTTTCGTTAATTTGTTGCGAAATATGGCTAAAAACAGAAAACTCAAATATTTCAGATAGTTTTTTGTTTTTTTTTTCGTTATTTTGTAGCAAAATATGGACCAAAACAGAAAACTCAAATATCTCAGATATTTTTTTTTTTTTTTCGATATTTAGATGCGAATTATGGACAAAAACAGGAAAGTCAAATATTTCAGATACTTTTTGTTTTTTTTCGTTATTTTGTTGAGAAATATGGACAAAAACAGGAAACTCAAATATTTCAGATAGTTTTTTGTTTTTTTTTCCTTTTTTTTGTCCATATTTTGTTGAGAAATATGGACAAAAGCAGAAAACTCAAATATTTCAGATACTTTGTCGTTTTTTTCGTTATTTTGTTGCGAAATATGGACAAAAACAGAAAACTCTAATATTTCAGATAGTTTTTTGTTTTATTGCTGTTGCGAAATATGGACAAAAAATGAAAACTGAAATATTTAAGATACCTTGTCGTTTTTTTTCGTTATTTTGTTGCGAAATATGGATTAAAAGAGAAACTCAAATATTTCAGATTTGTTTTTTTTTTTTTTTCGATATTTAGTTGCGAAATATGGCAAATATTTGAGATAGTTTTTTATTTTTGTTCGTTATTTTGTTGCGAAGTATGGACAAAAAAAGAAAACTCAAATATTTCAGATACTTTCTTGTTATCTTTTCGTTATTTTGTTGCGAAATATGGACAAAAACAGAAAACTGAAATATTTCAGATACTTGATTGTTATTTTTTCGTTATTTTGTAGCAAAATTTGGACAACAACAGAAAACTAAAATATTTCAGATACTTTTTTGTTTTTTTTTTCGTTATATTATTGCGAAATATGGAAAAAAATAGAAAACTCAAATATTTCAGATATTTTTTTTTTTTGTTATTTTGTTGGGAAATATGGACAAAACCAGAAAACTTAAATATTTCAGACACTTTTTTGTCGTTATTTGGTATCGAAATATGGACAAACACAGAAAACTCACATATTTCAGATACTTTTATATTTTTTTCGGTCATTTCTTGCGAAATATGGACAAAAACAGAAAACTCAAATATAACAGATATATGGACCAAAACAGAAAACTCTAATATCTGAGATTCTTTTTGTTTTTTTTTCGATATTTAGTTGCGAAATATGGACAAAAACAGGAAAGTCAAATATTTCAGATACTTTTTTGTTATTTTTTCGTTATTTTGTTGCGAAATATGGACAAAACCAGAAAACTCAAATATTTCAGATACTTTTTTTTCGTTATTTTGTTGCGAAATATGCACAAACACAGAAAGCTCTCATATTTCAGATACTTTTATATTTTTTTCGTTAATTTTTTGCGAAATATGGACAAAAAATTTAAACTCAAATATTTCATATACTTTTTTCTTTTTTTTCGTTATTTTGTTGCGAAATATGGACAAAAACAGAAAACTCAAATATTTCAGATAGTTTTTTGTTTTTTTTTTCGTTATTTTTTAGCGAAATATGGACAAAAACCGAAAGCTCAAATATTTCAGATACTTTTTTGTTTTTTTTTTCGTTATTTTGTTGCGAAATATGGACAACAACAGAAAACTCAAATATATCAGATGTATGTACAAAAAATGAAATCTCAAATATCTCAGATTCTTTTTGTTTTTTTCGATATTTAGTTGCGAAATATGGACAAAAACAGGAAAGTCAAATATTTCAGATACTTTTTTGTTATTTTTTCGTTATTTTGTTGCGAAATATGGACAAAAACAGAAAGTCAAATATATCAGATACTTTTTGTTTTTTTTTCGTTATTTTGTTGCGAAATATGGACAAAAACAGAAAACTCAACTATTTCAGATACTTTTTTGTTTTTTTTCCTTATTTTGTTGAGAAATATGGACAAAAGCAGAAAACTCCAATATTTCAGATACTTTATCGTTTTTTTCGTTATTTTGTTGCGAAATATGGACAAAAACAGAAAACTCAAATATTTCAGATAGTTTTTTGTTTTATTGCTGTTGCGAAATATGGACAAAAAATGAAAACTGAAATATTTAAGATACTTTGTCGTTTTTTTTCGTTATTTTGTTGCGAAATATGGATTAAAAGAGAAACTCAAATATTTCAGATTCGTTTTGTTTTTTTTCGATATTTAGTTGCGAAATATGGATAAAAACAGAAAACGCAAATATTTGAGATAGTTTTTTATTTTTTTTCGTTATTTTGTTGCGAAGTTTGGACAAAAAAAGAAAACTCAAATATTTCAGATACTTTCTTGTTATTTTTTCGTTATTTTGTTGCGAAATATGGACAAAAACAGAAAACTCAAATATTTCAGATACTTGATTGTTATTTTTTCGTTATTTTGTTGCAAAATTTGGACAACAACAGAAAACTAAAATATTTCAGATACTTTTTTGTTTGTTTTTTTCCTTATTTTGTTGAAAAGTATTGACAAAATAAGAAAACTCAAATATTTCAGATACTTTTTTGTTTTTTTTTTCGTTATATTATTGCGAAATATGGAAAAAAATAGAAAACTCAAATATTTCAGATATTTTTTTTTTTTTTGTTATTTTGTTGGGAAATATGGACAAAACCAGAAAACTCAAATAGTTCAGACACTTTTTTGTTTTTATTTGGTATCGAAATATGGACAAACACAGAAAACTCTTATATTTCAGATACTTTTATATTTTTTTCGGTCATTTCTTGCGAAATATGGACAAAAACAGAAAACTCAAATATAACAGATATATGGACCAAAACAGAAAACTCTAATATCTGAGATTCTTTTTGTTTTTTTTTTCGATATTTAGTTGCGAAATATGGACAAAAACAGGAAAGTCAAATATTTCAGATACTTTTTTGTTATTTTTTCGTTATTTTGTTGCAAAATACGGACAAAACCAGAAAACTCAGATACTTTTTTTTCGTTATTTTGTTGCGAAATATGCACAAACACAGAAAGCTCTCATATTTCAGATACTTTTATATTTTTTTCGTTAATTTTTTGCGAAATATGGACAAAAAATTTAAACTCAAATATTTCATATACTTTTTTCTTTTTTTTCGTTATTTTGTTGCGAAATATGGACAAAAACAGAAAACACAAATATTTCAGATAGTTTTTTGTTTTTTTTTTTCGTTATTTTGTTGCGAAATATGGACAACAACAGAAAACTCAAATATATCAGATGTATGGACAAAAAATGAAATCTCAAATATTTCAGATACATTGTCGTTTTTTTCGGTATTTTGTTGCGATATATGGACCAAAACAGAAAACTCAAATATCTCAGATTCTTTTTGTTTTTTTTCGATATTTAGTTGCGAAATATGGACAAAAACAGGAAAGTCAAATATTTCAGATACTTTTTTGTTATTTTTTCGTTATTTTGTTGCGAAATATGGACAAAAACAGAAAATCAAATATATCAGATACTTTTTGTTTTTTTTTCGTTATTTTGTTGCGAAATGTGGACAAAAACAGAAAACTCAAATATTTCAGATACTTTTTTGTTTTGTTTTCCTTATTTTGTTGAGAAATATGGACAAAAGCAGAAAACTCAAATATTTCAGATACTTTGTCGTTTTTTTCGTTATTTTGTTGCGAAATATGGACAAAAACAGAAAACTCAAATATTTCAGATAGTTTTTTGTTTTATTGCTGTTGCGAAATATGGACAAAAAATTAAAACTGAAATATTTAAGATACTTTGTCGTTTTTTTTCGTTATTTTGTTGCGAAATATGGATTAAAAGAGAAACTCAAATATTACAGATTCGTTTTGTTTTTTTTCGATATTTAGTTGCGAAATATGGATAAAAACAGAAAACGCAAATATTTGAGATAGTTTTTTATTTTTTTTCGTTATTTTGTTGCGAAGTATGGACAAAAAAAGAAAACTCAAATATTTCAGATACTTTCTTGTTATTTTTTCGTTATTTTGTTGCGAAATATGGACAAAAACAGAAAACTCAAATATTTCATATACTTGATTATTATTTTTTCGTTATTTTGTTGCAAAATTTGGACAACAACAGAAAACTAAAATATTTCAGATACTTTTTTGTTTGTTTTTTTCCTTATTTTGTTGGAAAGTATTGACAAAATAAGAAAACTCAAATATTTCAGATACTTTTTTGTTTTTTTTTTCGTTATATTATTGCGGAATATGGCCAAAAATAGAAAACTCAAATATTTCAGATATTTTTTTTTTTTTTGTTATTTTGTTGGGAAATATGGACAAAACCAGAAAACTCAAATATTTCAGACACTTTTTTGTCGTTATTTGGTATCGAAATATGGACAAACACAGAAAACTCACATATTCCAGATACTTTTTCCTTTTTTTCGTTATTTTGTTGCGAAATATGGACAAAAACAGAAAACTCAAATATTTCAGTTTCTAATTGTTTTTTTCGATATTTAGTTACGAAATATGGACAAAAACAGAAAACTCAAATATTTCAGATACTGTTTTGTTTTTTTTTCATTACTTTGTTGCGAAATATGGACAAAAACAGAAAACTCAAATATTTCAGATACTTTTTTGTTGTTTTTTTTTCGTTATTTTGTTGCGAAATATGGACACAACCAGAAAACTAAAATATTTCAGATATTTTTTTTCGTTATTTTGTTGCGAAATATGGACAAAAACAGAAAACTCAAATATTTCAGATATTTTTTTTTCGTTATTTTGTTGCGAAATATGGACAAAAGCAGAAAACTCAAATATTTCAGATACTTTTATGTTTTTTTCGTTAATTTGTTGCGAAATATGGCTAAAAACAGAAAACTCAAATATTTCAGATAGTTTTTTGTTTTTTTTTTCGTTATTTTGTAGCAAAATATGGACCAAAACAGAAAACTCAAATATCTCAAAAATTTTTTTATTTTTTTCGATATTTAGATGCGAATTATGGACAAAAACAGGAAAGTCAAATATTTCAGATACTTTTTGTTTTTTTTCGTTATTTTGTTGAGAAATATGGACAAAAACAGGAAACTCAAATATTTCAGATAGTTTTTTGTTTTTTTTTTCCTTTTTTTTGTCCATATTTTGTTGAGAAATATGGACAAAAGCAGAAAACTCAAATATTTCAGATACTTTGTCGTTTTTTTCGTTATTTTGTTGCGAAATATGGACAAAAACAGAAAACTCTAATATTTCAGATAGTTTTTTGTTTTATTGCTGTTGCGAAATATGGACAAAAAATGAAAACTGAAATATTTAAGATACTTTGTCGTTTTTTTTCGTTATTTTGTTGCGAAATATGGATTAAAAGAGAAACTCAAATATTTCAGATTTGTTTTGTTTTTTTTTTCGATATTTAGTTGCGAAATATGGCAAATATTTGAGATAGTTTTTTATTTTTGTTCGTTATTTTGTTGCGAAGTATGGACAAAAAAAAGAAAACTCAAATATTTCAGATACTTTCTTGTTATCTTTTCGTTATTTTGTTGCGAAATATGGACAAAAACAGAAAACTGAAATATTTCAGATACTTGATTGTTATTTTTTCGTTATTTTGTAGCAAAATTTGGACAACAACAGAAAACTAAAATATTTCAGATACTTTTTTGTTTTTTTTTTTCGTTATATTATTGCGAAATATGGAAAAAAATAGAAAACTCAAATATTTCAGATATTTTTTTTTTTTGTTATTTTGTTGGGAAATATGGACAAAACCAGAAAACTTAAATATTTCAGACACTTTTTTGTCGTTATTTGGTATCGAAATATGGACAAACACAGAAAACTCACATATTTCAGATACTTTTATATTTTTTTCGGTCATTTCTTGCGAAATATGGACAAAAACAGAAAACTCAAATATAACAGATATATGGACCAAAACAGAAAACTCTAATATCTGAGATTCTTTTTGTTTTTTTTTCGATATTTAGTTGCGAAATATGGACAAAAACAGGAAAGTCAAATATTTCAGATACTTTTTTGTTATTTTTTCGTTATTTTGTTGCGAAATATGGACAAAACCAGAAAACTCAAATATTTCAGATACTTTTTTTTCGTTATTTTGTTGCGAAATATGCACAAACACAGAAAGCTCTCATATTTCAGATACTTTTATATTTTTTTCGTTAATTTTTTGCGAAATATGGACAAAAAATTTAAACTCAAATATTTCATATACTTTTTTCTTTTTTTTCGTTATTTTGTTGCGAAATATGGACAAAAACAGAAAACTCAAATATTTCAGATAGTTTTTTGTTTTTTTTTCGTTATTTTTTAGCGAAATATGGACAAAAACCGAAAGCTCAAATATTTCAGATACTTTTTTGTTTTTTTTTTCGTTATTTTGTTGCGAAATATGGACAACAACAGAAAACTCAAATATATCAGATGTATGTACAAAAAATGAAATCTCAAATATCTCAGATTCTTTTTGTTTCTTGCGAAATTTAGTTGCGAAATATGGACAAAAACAGGAAAGTCAAATATTTCAGATACTTTTTTGTTATTTTTTCGTTATTTTGTTGCGAAATATGGACAAAAACAGAAAGTCAAATATATCAGATACTTTTTGTTTTTTTTTCGTTATTTTGTTGCGAAATATGGACAAAAACAGAAAACTCAACTATTTCAGATACTTTTTTGTTTTTTTTCCTTATTTTGTTGAGAAATATGGACAAAAGCAGAAAACTCCAATATTTCAGATACTTTATCGTTTTTTTCGTTATTTTGTTGCGAAATATGGACAAAAACAGAAAACTCAAATATTTCAGATAGTTTTTTGTTTTATTGCTGTTGCGAAATATGGACAAAAAATGAAAACTGAAATATTTAAGATACTTTGTCGTTTTTTTTCGTTATTTTGTTGCGAAATATGGATTAAAAGAGAAACTCAAATATTTCAGATTCGTTTTGTTTTTTTTCGATATTTAGTTGCGAAATATGGATAAAAACAGAAAACGCAAATATTTGAGATAGTTTTTTATTTTTTTTCGTTATTTTGTTGCGAAGTTTGGACAAAAAAAGAAAACTCAAATATTTCAGATACTTTCTTGTTATTTTTTCGTTATTTTGTTGCGAAATATGGACAAAAACAGAAAACTCAAATATTTCAGATACTTGATTGTTATTTTTTCGTTATTTTGTTGCAAAATTTGGACAACAACAGAAAACTAAAATATTTCAGATACTTTTTTGTTTGTTTTTTTCCTTATTTTGTTGAAAAGTATTGACAAAATAAGAAAACTCAAATATTTCAGATACTTTTTTGTTTTTTTTTTCGTTATATTATTGCGAAATATGGAAAAAAATAGAAAACTCAAATATTTCAGATATTTTTTTTTTTTTGTTATTTTGTTGGGAAATATGGACAAAACCAGAAAACTCAAATAGTTCAGACACTTTTTTGTTGTTATTTGGTATCGAAATATGGACAAACACAGAAAACTCTTATATTTCAGATACTTTTATATTTTTTTCGGTCATTTCTTGCGAAATATGGACAAAAACAGAAAACTCAAATATAACAGATATATGGACCAAAACAGAAAACTCTAATATCTGAGATTCTTTTTGTTTTTTTTTTCGATATTTAGTTGCGAAATATGGACAAAAACAGGAAAGTCAAATATTTCAGATACTTTTTTGTTATTTTTTCGTTATTTTGTTGCAAAATACGGACAAAACCAGAAAACTCAGATACTTTTTTTTCGTTATTTTGTTGCGAAATATGCACAAACACAGAAAGCTCTCATATTTCAGATACTTTTATATTTTTTTCGTTAATTTTTTGCGAAATATGGACAAAAAATTTAAACTCAAATATTTCATATACTTTTTTCTTTTTTTTCGTTATTTTGTTGCGAAATATGGACAAAAACAGAAAACACAAATATTTCAGATAGTTTTTTGTTTTTTTTTTCGTTATTTTGTTGCGAAATATGGACAACAACAGAAAACTCAAATATATCAGATGTATGGACAAAAAATGAAATCTCAAATATTTCAGATACATTGTCGTTTTTTTCGGTATTTTGTTGCGATATATGGACCAAAACAGAAAAATCAAATATCTCAGATTCTTTTTGTTTTTTTTCGATATTTAGTTGCGAAATATGGACAAAAACAGGAAAGTCAAATATTTCAGATACTTTTTTGTTATTTTTTCGTTATTTTGTTGCGAAATATGGACAAAAACAGAAAATCAAATATATCAGATACTTTTTGTTTTTTTTTCGTTATTTTGTTGCGAAATGTGGACAAAAACAGAAAACTCAAATATTTCAGATACTTTTTTGTTTTGTTTTCCTTATTTTGTTGAGAAATATGGACAAAAGCAGAAAACTCAAATATTTCAGATACTTTGTCGTTTTTTTCGTTATTTTGTTGCGAAATATGGACAAAAACAGAAAACTCAAATATTTCAGATAGTTTTTTGTTTTATTGCTGTTGCGAAATATGGACAAAAAATTAAAACTGAAATATTTAAGATACTTTGTCGTTTTTTTTCGTTATTTTGTTGCGAAATATGGATTAAAAGAGAAACTCAAATATTACAGATTTGTTTTGTTTTTTTTCGATATTTAGTTGCGAAATATGGATAAAAACAGAAAACGCAAATATTTGAGATAGTTTTTTATTTTTTTTCGTTATTTTGTTGCGAAGTATGGACAAAAAAAGAAAACTCAAATATTTCAGATACTTTCTTGTTATTTTTTCGTTATTTTGTTGCGAAATATGGACAAAAACAGAAAACTCAAATATTTCATATACTTGATTATTATTTTTTCGTTATTTTGTTGCAAAATTTGGACAACAACAGAAAACTAAAATATTTCAGATACTTTTTTGTTTGTTTTTTTCCTTATTTTGTTGGAAAGTATTGACAAAATAAGAAAACTCAAATATTTCAGATACTTTTTTGTTTTTTTTTTCGTTATATTATTGCGGAATATGGCCAAAAATAGAAAACTCAAATATTTCAGATATTTTTTTTTTTTTTGTTATTTTGTTGGGAAATATGGACAAAACCAGAAAACTCAAATATTTCAGACACTTTTTTGTCGTTATTTGGTATCGAAATATGGACAAACACAGAAAACTCACATATTTCAGATACTTTTATATTTTTTTCGGTCATTTCTTGCGAAATATGGACAAAAAATTTAAACTCAAATATTTCATATACTTTTTTCTTTTTTTTCGTTATTTTGTTGCGAAATATGGACAAAAACAGAAAACTCAAATATTTCAGATAGTTTTTTGTTTTTTTTTCGTTATTTTTTAGCGAAATATGGACAAAAACAGAAAGCTCAAATATTTCAGATACTTTTTTGTTTTTTTTTTCGTTATTTTGTTGCGAAATATGGACAACAACAGAAAACTCAAATATATCAGATGTATGGACAAAAAATGAAATCTCAAATATCTCAGATTCTCTTTGTTTTTTTCGATATTTAGTTGCGAAATATGGACAAAAACAGGAAAGTCAAATATTTCAGATACTTTTTTGTTATTTTTTCGTTATTTTGTTGCGAAATACGGACAAAACCAGAAAACTCAGATACTTTTTTTTCGTTATTTTGTTGCGAAATATGCACAAACACAGAAAGCTCTCATATTTCAGATACTTTTATATTTTTTTCGTTAATTTTTTGCGAAATATGGACAAAAAATTTAAACTCAAATATTTCATATACTTTTTTCTTTTTTTTCGTTATTTTGTTGCGAAATATGGACAAAAACAGAAAACTCAAATATTTCAGATAGTTTTTTGTTTTTTTTTCGTTATTTTTTAGCGAAATATGGACAAAAACAGAAAGCTCAAATATTTCAGATACTTTTTTGTTTTTTTTTCGTTATTTTGTTGCGAAATATGGACAACAACAGAAAACTCAAATATATCAGATGTATGGACAAAAAATGAAATCTCAAATATTTCAGATACATTGTCGTTTTTTTCGGTATTTTGTTGCGATATATGGACCAAAACAGAAAACTCAAATATCTCAGATTCTTTTTGTTTTTTTCGATATTTAGTTGCGAAATATGGACAAAAACAGGAAAGTCAAATATTTCAGATACTTTTTTGTTATTTTTTCGTTATTTTGTTGCGAAATATGGACAAAAACAGAAAATCAAATATATCAGATACTTTTTGTTTTTTTTTTTCGTTATTTTGTTGCGAAATATGGACAAAAACAGAAAACTCAAATATTTCAGATACTTTTTTGTTTTGTTTTCCTTATTTTGTTGAGAAATATGGACAAAAGCAGAAAACTCAAATATTTCAGATACTTTGTCGTTTTTTTCGTTATTTTGTTGCGAAATATGGACAAAAACAGAAAACTCAAATATTTCAGATAGTTTTTTGTTTTATTGCTGTTGCAAAATATGGACAAAAAATTAAAACTGAAATATTTAAGATACTTTGTCTTTTTTTTTCGTTATTTTGTTGCGAAATATGGATTAAAAGAGAAACTCAAATATTACAGATTCGTTTTGTTTTTTTTCGATATTTAGTTGCGAAATATGGATAAAAACAGAAAACGCAAATATTTGAGATAGTTTTTTATTTTTTTTCGTTATTTTGTTGCGAAGTATGGACAAAAAAAGAAAACTCAAATATTTCAGATACTTTCTTGTTATTTTTTCGTTATTTTGTTGCGAAATATGGACAAAAACAGAAAACTCAAATATTTCATATACTTGATTTATTATTTTTTCGTTATTTTGTTGCAAAATTTGGACAACAACAGAAAACTAAAATATTTCAGATACTTTTTTATTTGTTTTTTTCCTTATTTTGTTGGAAAGTATTGACAAAATAAGAAAACTCACATATTTCAGATACTTTTATATTTTTTTCGGTCATTTCTTGCGAAATATGGACAAAAACAGAAAACTCAAATATAACAGATATATGGACCAAAACAGAAAACTCTAATATCTGAGATTCTTTTTGTTTTTTTTTCGATATTTAGTTGCGAAATATGGACAAAAACAGGAAAGTCAAATATTTCAGATACTTTTTTGTAATTTTTTCGTTATTTTGTTGCGAAATATGCACAAACACAGAAAGCTCTCATATTTCAGATACTTTTATATTTTTTTCGTTAATTTTTTGCAAAATATGGACAAAAAATTTAAACTCAAATATTTCATATACTTTTTTCTTTTTTTTCGTTATTTTGTTGCGAAATATGGACAAAAACAGAAAACTCAAATATTTCAGATGGTTTTTTGTTTTTTTTTTGTTATTTTTTAGCGAAATATGGACAAAAACAGAAAGCTCAAATATTTCAGATACTTTTTTGTTTTTTTTTCGTTATTTTGTTGCGAAATATGGACAACAACAGAAAACTCAAATATATCAGATGTATGGACAAAAAATGAAATCTCAAATATTTCAGATACTTTGTCGTTTTTTTCGGTATTTTGTTGCGATATATGGACCAAAACAGAAATCTCAAATATTTCAGATTCTTTTTGTTGTTTTCGATATTTAGTTGCGAAATATGGACAAAAACTGGAAAGTCGAATATTTCAGATACTTTTTTGTTATTTTTTCGTTATTTTGTTGCGAAATATGGCCAAAAACAGAAAATCAAATATTTCAGATAGTTTTTTGTTTTATTTCTGTTGCGAAATATGGACAAAAAATGAAAACTCAAATATTTAAGATACTTTGTCGTTTTTTTTTTGTTATTTTGTTGCGAAATATGGACAAAAACAGAAAGCTCAAATATTTAAGATATTTTTATGTTTTTTACGTTAATTTGTTACGAAATATGGACAAAAAATGAAAGCTCAAATATTTCAGAGACGTTTTCCTTTTTTTCGTTATTTTGTTGCGAAATATGGAGAATTTGTTGTTTTTTTCCGTTATTTTGTTGCGAAATATGTACAAGACCAGAAAACTCAAATATTTCAGATACTTTTTTTCATAATTTTGTTGCGAAATATGGACAAAATCAGAAAGCTCAAATATTTCAGATACTTTTATGTTTTTTTCGTTAATTTGTTGCGAAATATGGACAAAAATAGAATACTCAAATATTTCAGATTCTTTTTGATTTTTCGATATTAAGTTGCGAAATATGGACAAAAACAGAAAACTCAAATATTTCAGATAGTTTTTTGTTTTTTTCGTTATTTTGTTGCGAAATATGGAGAATTTGTTGTTTTTTTCCGTTATTTTGTTGCGAAATATGTACAAAACCAGAAAACTCAAATATTTCAAATACTTTTTTTTTCGTTATTTTATTGCGAAATATGGACAAAAACAGAAAGCTCAAATATTTCATATACTTTTATGTTTTTTTTCGTTAATTTGTTGCGAAATATGGACAAAAAATGAAAACTCAAATATTCCAGATATTTTTTCTTTTTTTCGTTATTTTGTTGCGAAATATGGACAAAAACAGAAAACTCAAACATTTCAGTTTCTTTTTGTTTTTTTCGATATTTAGTTGCGAAATATTCAGAAAAACAGAAAACTCAAATATTTCAGATACTTTTTTGTTTTTTTTTCGTTACTTTGTTGCGAAATATAGCCAAAAACAGAAAACTCAAATATTTCAGATACTTTCTTGTTATTTTTTACTTAATTTGTTGCGAAATATGGAGAAAAACAGAAAACTCAAATATTTCAGAAACGTTTTTGTTTTTTTTTCGTTATTTCGTTGCGAAATATAGACACAACTAGAAAACTCAAATATTTCAGATATTTTTTTTCGTTATTTTGTTGCGATATATGAACAAAAGCAGAAAACTCAAATATTTCAGATACTTTTATGTTTTTTTTCGTTAATTTGTTGCGAAATATGGACAAATACAGAAAACTTAAATATTTCAGACACGTTTTCCTCTCTTTTCGTTATTTTGTTGCGAAATATGGAGAATTTGTTGTTTTGTCCGTTATTTTGTTGCGAAATATGGACAAAACCAGAAAACTCAAATATTTCAGACACTTTTTTGTCGTTATTTTGTATCGAAATATGGACAAACACAGAAAGTTCACATATTTCAGATACTCTTATATTTTTTTCGTAAATTTCTTGCGAAATATGGACAAAAACAGAAAACTCAAATATTTCAGATAGTTTTTTGTTATTTTTTCGTTATTTTGTAGCGAAATATGGACAAACACAGAAAGATCAAATATTTCAGATACTTTTTCGTTTTTTTTTCGTTATTTTGTTGTGAAATATGGACAAAAACAGAAAGCTCAAATATTTCAGATACTTTTTTGTTATTTTTTTCGTTATTTTGTTGCGAAATATGGATTAAAAGAGAAAACTCAAATATTTCAGATTCGTTTTGTATTTTTCGATATTTAGTTGCGAAATATGGACAAAAACAGAAAACTCAAATATTTCAGATACTTTCTTGTTATTTTTCCCTTATTTTGTGGCGAAATATGGACAAAAACAGAAAACTCAAATATTTCAGATACTTTTTTGTTTTTTTTTCGATATTTCGTTGCGAAATATGGACACAACCAGAAAACTCAAATATTTCAGATTTTTTTTTCGTTATTTTGTTGCGAAATATGGATAAAAGCAGAAAACTCAAATATTTCAGACACTTTTTTGTCGTTATTTTGTATCGAAATATGGACAAACACAGAAAGTTCACATATTTCAGATACTCTTATATTTTTTTCGTAAATTTCTTGCGAAATATGGACAAAAACAGAAAACTCAAATATTTCAGATAGATTTTTGTTTTTTTTCGTTATTTTGTAGCGAAATATGGACAAAAACAGAAAACTCAAATATTTCAGATACTTTTTTGTTTTTTTTTCGTTATTTTGTTGCGAAATATGGACAAAAACAGAAAACTCAAATATTTCAGATACTTTCTTGTTATTTTTCCGTCATTTTGTGGCGAAATATGGGCAAAAACAGAAAACTCAAATATTTCAGATACTTTTTTGTTTTTTTTCGTTATTTCGTTGCGAAATATGGACACAACCAGAAAACTCAAATATTTCAGATTTTTTTTTTTCGTTATTTTGTTGCGAAATATGGACAAAAGCAGAAAACTCAAATATTTCAGATACTTTTATGTTTTTTTCGTTAATTTGTTGCGAAATATGGCTGAAAACATAAAACTCAAATATTTCAGATACTTTCTTGTTATTTTTTCGTTAATTTGTGGCGAAATATGGACAAAAACAGAAAGCTCAAATATTTCACATACTTTCTTGTTATTTTTTCGTTATTTTGTGGCGAAATATGGACAAAAACAAAAAGCTCAAATATTTAAAATATTTTTTATGTTTTTTTCGTTAATTTGTTGCGAAATATGGGCAAAAAATGAAAACTCAAATATTTCAGATACTTTTTTTTCGTTATTTTGTTGCGAAATATGGACAAAATCAGAAAGCTCAAATATTTCAGATACTTTTATTTTTTTTTCCGTTAATTTGTAGCGAAATATGGACAAAAACAGAAAACTCAAATATTTCAGATTCTTTTTGATTTTTCGATATTTAGTTGCGAAATATGGACAAAAACAGAAAACTCAAATATTTCAGATAGTTTTTTGTTTTTTTCGTTATTTTGTTGCGAAATATGGAGAATTTGTTGTTTTTTTACGTTATTTTGATGCGAACTATGTACAAAACTAGAAAACTCAAATATTCAAATACTTTTTTTTCGTTATTCTATTGCGAAATATGGACAAAAACAGAAAGCTCAAATATTTCAGATACTTTTATGTTTTTTTTCTTTAATTTGTTGCGAAATATGGACAAAAAATGAAAACTCAAATATTCCAGATACTTTTTCCTTTTTTTCGTTATTTTGTTGCGTAATATGGACAAAAACAGAAAACTCAAATATTTCAGTTTCTTATTGTTTTTTTCGATATTTAGTTACGAAATATGGGCAAAAAGAGAAAACTCAAATATTTCAGATATTTTTTTTTCGTTATTTTGTTGCGAAATATGGACAAAAGCAGAAAACTCAAATATTTCAATACTTTTATGTTTTTTTCGTTAATTTGTTGCGAAATATGGCTAAAAACAGAAAACTCAAATATTTCAGATACTTTCTTGTTATTTTTTCGTTAATCTGTTGCGAAATATGGACAAAAACAGAAAACTCAAATATTTCAGATACTTTTTTGTTGTTTTTTTCGTTATTTCGTTGCGAATATGGACACAACCAGAAAACTCAAATATTTCAGATATTTTTTTTCGTTATTTTGTTGCGAAATATGGATAAAAACAAAAAACTCAAATATTTCAGATACGTTTTCCTCTTTTTTCGTTATTTTGTTGCGAAATATTGAGAATTTGTTGTTTTTTTTCGTTATTTTGTTGCGAAATATGGACAAAACCAGAGAACTCAAATATTTCAGACAATTTTTGGTTGTTATTTTGTATCGAAATATGGACAAACACAGAAAGTTCACATATTTCAGATACTTTTATATTTTTTTCGTTAATTTCTTGCGAAATCTGGACAAAAAATTAAAACACAAATATTTGATATAATTTTTCCTTTTTTTCGTTATTTTGTTGCGAAATATGGACAAAAACAGAAAACTCAAATATTTCAGATAGTTTTTGGTTTTTTTTCGTTATTTTGTAGCGAAATATGGACCAAAACAGAAAACTCAAATATCTCAGATTTTTTTGTTTTTTTTCGATATTTAGTTGCGAATTATGGACTAAAACAGGAAAGTCAAATATTTCAGATACTTTTAATTTTTTTCGTTATTTTGTTGAGAAATATGGACAAAAACAGAAAACTCAAATATTTCAGATACTTTTTTGTTTTTTTTTTCCTTATTTTGTTGAGAAATATGGACAAAAGCAGAAAACTCAAATATTTCAGATACTTTGTCGTTTTTTTTCGTTATTTTGTTGCGAAATATGGACAGAAACAGAAAACTCAAATATTTCAGATAGCTTTTTGTTTTATTGCTGTTGCGAAATATGGACAAAAAATGAAAACTCAAATATTTAAGATACTTTGTCGTTTTTCTTCGTTATTTTGTTGCGAAATATGGATTAAAACAGAAACTCAAATATTTCAGATTCGTTTCGTTTTTTTTCGATATTTAGTTGCGAAATATGGATAAAAACAGAAAACGCAAATATTTGAGATAGTTTTTTATTTTTTTTCGTTATTTTGTTGCGAAATATGGACAAAAAAAGAAAACTCAAATATTTCAGATACTTTCTTGTTATTTTTTCGTTATTTTGTTGCGAAATATGGACAAAAACAGAAAACTCAAATATTTCATATACTTGATTGTTATTTTTTCGTTATTTTGTTGCAAAATTTGGACAACAACAGAAAACTAAAATATTTCAGATACTTTTTTGTTTGTTTTTTTCCTTATTTCGTTGGAAAATATGGACAAAATAAGAAAACTCAAATATTTCAGATACTTTTTTGTTTTTTTTTTCGTTATATTATTGCGAAATATGGACAAAAATAGAAAACTTAAATATTTCAGATATTTTTTTTTTTTTGGTTATTTTGTTGGGAAATATGGACAAAACCCAGAAAACTCAAATATATCAGACACTTTCTTGTCGTTATCTGGTATCGAAATATGGACAAACACAGAAAATTCACATATTTCAGATACTTTTATATTTTTTTCGTTCATTTCTTGCGAAATATGGACAAAAACAGAAAACTCAAATATAACAGATATATGGACCAAAACAGAAAACTCTAATATCTGAGATTCTTTTTGTTTTTTTTCGATATTTAGTTGCGAAATATGGACAAAAACAGGAAAGTCAAATATTTCAGATACTTTTTTGTTATTTTTTCGTTATTTTGTTGCGAAATATGGACAAAACCAGAAAACTCAAATATTTCAGATAGTTTTTTGTTTTTTTTCGTTATTTTTTAGCGAAATATGGACAAAAACAGAAAGCTCAAATATTTCAGATACTTTTTTGTTTTTTTTTCGTTATTTTGTTGCGAAATATGGAGAATTTGTTGTTTTTTTACGTTATTTTGATGCGAACTATGTACAAAACTAGAAAACTCAAATATTCAAATACTTTTTTTTCGTTATTCTATTGCGAAATATGGACAAAAACAGAAAGCTCAAATATTTCAGATACTTTTATGTTTTTTTTTCTTTAATTTGTTGCGAAATATGGACAAAAAATGAAAACTCAAATATTCCAGATACTTTTTCCTTTTTTTCGTTATTTTGTTGCGTAATATGGACAAAAACAGAAAACTCAAATATTTCAGATTCTTTTTGATTTTTCGATATTTAGTTGCGAAATATGGACAAAAACAGAAAACTCAAATATTTCAGATAGTTTTTTGTTTTTTTCGTTATTTTGTTGCGAAATATGGAGAATTTGTTGTTTTTTTACGTTATTTTGATGCGAACTATGTACAAAACTAGAAAACTCAAATATTCAAATACTTTTTTTTCGTTATTCTATTGCGAAATATGGACAAAAACAGAAAGCTCAAATATTTCAGATACTTTTATGTTTTTTTTCTTTAATTTGTTGCGAAATATGGACAAAAAATGAAAACTCAAATATTCCAGATACTTTTTCCTTTTTTTCGTTCATTTCTTGCGAAATATGGACAAAAACAGAAAACTCAAATATAACAGATATATGGACCAAAACACAAAACTCTAATATCTGAGATTCTTTTTGTTTTTTTTCGATATTTAGTTGCGAAATATGGACAAAAACAGGAAAGTCAAATATTTCAGATACTTTTTTGTTATTTTTTCGTTATTTTGTTGCGAAATATGGACAAAACCAGAAAACTCAAATATTTCAGATAGTTTTTTGTTTTTTTTCGTTATTTTTTAGCGAAATATCGACAAAAACAGAAAGCTCAAATATTTCAGATACTTTTTTGTTTTTTTTTCGTTATTTTGTTGCGAAATATGGAGAATTTGTTGTTTTTTTACGTTATTTTGATGCGAACTATGTACAAAACTAGAAAACTCAAATATTCAAATACTTTTTTTTCGTTATTCTATTGCGAAATATGGACAAAAACAGAAAGCTCAAATATTTCAGATACTTTTATGTTTTTTTTCTTTAATTTGTTGCGAAATATGGACAAAAAATGAAAACTCAAATATTCCAGATACTTTTTCCTTTTTTTCGTTATTTTGTTGCGTAATATGGACAAAAACAGAAAACTCAAATATTTCAGATTCTTTTTGATTTTTCGATATTTAGTTGCGAAATATGGACAAAAACAGAAAACTCAAATATTTCAGATAGTTTTTTATTTTTTTTCGTTATTTTGTTGCGAAATATGGACAAAAACAGAAAACTAAAATATTTCAGATACTTTTTTGTTTTTTTTTCGTTATTTTGTTGCGAAATATGGACAAAAACAGAAAACTCAAATATTTCAGATACTTTCTTGTTATTTTTCCGTCATTTTGTGGCGAAATATGGGCAAAAACAGAAAACTCAAATATTTCAGATACTTTTTTGTTTTTTTTCGTTATTTCGTTGCGAAATATGGACACAACCAGAAAACTCAAATATTTCAGATTTTTTTTTTTCGTTATTTTGTTGCGAAATATGGACAAAAGCAGAAAACTCAAATATTTCAGATACTTTTATGTTTTTTTCGTTAATTTGTTGCGAAATATGGCTGAAAACATAAAACTCAAATATTTCAGATACTTTCTTGTTATTTTTTCGTTAATTTGTGGCGAAATATGGACAAAAACAGAAAGCTCAAATATTTCACATACTTTCTTGTTATTTTTTCGTTATTTTGTGGCGAAATATGGACAAAAACAAAAAGCTCAAATATTTAAAATATTTTTTATGTTTTTTTCGTTAATTTGTTGCGAAATATGGGCAAAAAATGAAAACTCAAATATTTCAGATACTTTTTTTTCGTTATTTTGTTGCGAAATATGGACAAAATCAGAAAGCTCAAATATTTCAGATACTTTTATTTTTTTTCCGTTAATTTGTAGCGAAATATGGACAAAAACAGAAAACTCAAATATTTCAGATTCTTTTTGATTTTTCGATATTTAGTTGCGAAATATGGACAAAAACAGAAAACTCAAATATTTCAGATAGTTTTTTGTTTTTTTCGTTATTTTGTTGCGAAATATGGAGAATTTGTTGTTTTTTTACGTTATTTTGATGCGAACTATGTACAAAACTAGAAAACTCAAATATTCAAATACTTTTTTTTCGTTATTCTATTGCGAAATATGGACAAAAACAGAAAGCTCAAATATTTCAGATACTTTTATGTTTTTTTTCTTTAATTTGTTGCGAAATATGGACAAAAAATGAAAACTCAAATATTCCAGATACTTTTTCCTTTTTTTCGTTATTTTGTTGCGTAATATGGACAAAAACAGAAAACTCAAATATTTCAGTTTCTTATTGTTTTTTTCGATATTTAGTTACGAAATATGGGCAAAAAGAGAAAACTCAAATATTTCAGATATTTTTTTTTCGTTATTTTGTTGCGAAATATGGACAAAAGCAGAAAACTCAAATATTTCAATACTTTTATGTTTTTTTCGTTAATTTGTTGCGAAATATGGCTAAAAACAGAAAACTCAAATATTTCAGATACTTTCTTGTTATTTTTTCGTTAATCTGTTGCGAAATATGGACAAAAACAGAAAACTCAAATATTTCAGATACTTTTTTGTTGTTTTTTTCGTTATTTCGTTGCGAAATATGGACACAACCAGAAAACTCAAATATTTCAGATATTTTTTTTCGTTATTTTGTTGCGAAATATGGATAAAAACAAAAAACTCAAATATTTCAGATACGTTTTCCTCTTTTTTCGTTATTTTGTTGCGAAATATTGAGAATTTGTTGTTTTTTTCGTTATTTTGTTGCGAAATATGGACAAAACCAGAGAACTCAAATATTTCAGACAATTTTTGGTTGTTATTTTGTATCGAAATATGGACAAACACAGAAAGTTCACATATTTCAGATACTTTTATATTTTTTTCGTTAATTTCTTGCGAAATCTGGACAAAAAATTAAAACACAAATATTTGATATAATTTTTCCTTTTTTTCGTTATTTTGTTGCGAAATATGGACAAAAACAGAAAACTCAAATATTTCAGATAGTTTTTGGTTTTTTTTCGTTATTTTGTAGCGAAATATGGACCAAAACAGAAAACTCAAATATCTCAGATTTTTTTGTTTTTTTTCGATATTTAGTTGCGAATTATGGACTAAAACAGGAAAGTCAAATATTTCAGATACTTTTAATTTTTTTCGTTATTTTGTTGAGAAATATGGACAAAAACAGAAAACTCAAATATTTCAGATACTTTTTTGTTTTTTTTTCCTTATTTTGTTGAGAAATATGGACAAAAGCAGAAAACTCAAATATTTCAGATACTTTGTCGTTTTTTTTCGTTATTTTGTTGCGAAATATGGACAGAAACAGAAAACTCAAATATTTCAGATAGCTTTTTGTTTTATTGCTGTTGCGAAATATGGACAAAAAATGAAAACTCAAATATTTAAGATACTTTGTCGTTTTTCTTCGTTATTTTGTTGCGAAATATGGATTAAAACAGAAACTCAAATATTTCAGATTCGTTTCGTTTTTTTTCGATATTTAGTTGCGAAATATGGATAAAAACAGAAAACGCAAATATTTGAGATAGTTTTTTATTTTTTTTCGTTATTTTGTTGCGAAATATGGACAAAAAAAGAAAACTCAAATATTTCAGATACTTTCTTGTTATTTTTTCGTTATTTTGTTGCGAAATATGGACAAAAACAGAAAACTCAAATATTTCATATACTTGATTGTTATTTTTTCGTTATTTTGTTGCAAAATTTGGACAACAACAGAAAACTAAAATATTTCAGATACTTTTTTGTTTGTTTTTTTCCTTATTTCGTTGGAAAATATGGACAAAATAAGAAAACTCAAATATTTCAGATACTTTTTTGTTTTTTTTTTCGTTATATTATTGCGAAATATGGACAAAAATAGAAAACTTAAATATTTCAGATATTTTTTTTTTTTTGGTTATTTTGTTGGGAAATATGGACAAAACCAGAAAACTCAAATATATCAGACACTTTCTTGTCGTTATCTGGTATCGAAATATGGACAAACACAGAAAATTCACATATTTCAGATACTTTTATATTTTTTTCGTTCATTTCTTGCGAAATATGGACAAAAACAGAAAACTCAAATATAACAGATATATGGACCAAAACAGAAAACTCTAATATCTGAGATTCTTTTTGTTTTTTTTCGATATTTAGTTGCGAAATATGGACAAAAACAGGAAAGTCAAATATTTCAGATACTTTTTTGTTATTTTTTCGTTATTTTGTTGCGAAATATGGACAAAACCAGAAAACTCAAATATTTCAGATAGTTTTTTGTTTTTTTTCGTTATTTTTTAGCGAAATATGGACAAAAACAGAAAGCTCAAATATTTCAGATACTTTTTTGTTTTTTTTTCGTTATTTTGTTGCGAAATATGGAGAATTTGTTGTTTTTTTAAGTTATTTTGATGCGAACTATGTACAAAACTAGAAAACTCAAATATTCAAATACTTTTTTTTCGTTATTCTATTGCGAAATATGGACAAAAACAGAAAGCTCAAATATTTCAGATACTTTTATGTTTTTTTTCTTTAATTTGTTGCGAAATATGGACAAAAAATGAAAACTCAAATATTCCAGATACTTTTTCCTTTTTTTCGTTATTTTGTTGCGTAATATGGACAAAAACAGAAAACTCAAATATTTCAGATTCTTTTTGATTTTTCGATATTTAGTTGCGAAATATGGACAAAAACAGAAAACTCAAATATTTCAGATAGTTTTTTGTTTTTTTCGTTATTTTGTTGCGAAATATGGAGAATTTGTTGTTTTTTTACGTTATTTTGATGCGAACTATGTACAAAACTAGAAAACTCAAATATTCAAATACTTTTTTTTCGTTATTCTATTGCGAAATATGGACAAAAACAGAAAGCTCAAATATTTCAGATACTTTTATGTTTTTTTTCTTTAATTTGTTGCGAAATATGGACAAAAAATGAAAACTCAAATATTCCAGATACTTTTTCCTTTTTTTCGTTATTTTGTTGCGTAATATGGACAAAAACAGAAAACTCAAATATTTCAGTTTCTTATTGTTTTTTTCGATATTTAGTTACGAAATATGGGCAAAAAGAGAAAACTCAAATATTTCAGATATTTTTTTTTCGTTATTTTGTTGCGAAATATGGACAAAAGCAGAAAACTCAAATATTTCAATACTTTTATGTTTTTTTCGTTAATTTGTTGCGAAATATGGCTAAAAACAGAAAACTCAAATATTTCAGATACTTTCTTGTTATTTTTTCGTTAATCTGTTGCGAAATATGGACAAAAACAGAAAACTCAAATATTTCAGATACTTTTTTGTTGTTTTTTTCGTTATTTCGTTGCGAAATATGGACACAACCAGAAAACTCAAATATTTCAGATATTTTTTTTCGTTATTTTGTTGCGAAATATGGATAAAAACAAAAAACTCAAATATTTCAGATACGTTTTCCTCTTTTTTCGTTATTTTGTTGCGAAATATTGAGAATTTGTTGTTTTTTTCGTTATTTTGTTGCGAAATATGGACAAAACCAGAGAACTCAAATATTTCAGACAATTTTTGGTTGTTATTTTGTATCGAAATATGGACAAACACAGAAAGTTCACATATTTCAGATACTTTTATATTTTTTTCGTTAATTTCTTGCGAAATCTGGACAAAAAATTAAAACACAAATATTTGATATAATTTTTCCTTTTTTTCGTTATTTTGTTGCGAAATATGGACAAAAACAGAAAACTCAAATATTTCAGATAGTTTTTGGTTTTTTTTCGTTATTTTGTAGCGAAATATGGACCAAAACAGAAAACTCAAATATCTCAGATTTTTTTGTTTTTTTTCGATATTTAGTTGCGAATTATGGACTAAAACAGGAAAGTCAAATATTTCAGATACTTTTAATTTTTTTCGTTATTTTGTTGAGAAATATGGACAAAAACAGAAAACTCAAATATTTCAGATACTTTTTTGTTTTTTTTTCCTTATTTTGTTGAGAAATATGGACAAAAGCAGAAAACTCAAATATTTCAGATACTTTGTCGTTTTTTTTCGTTATTTTGTTGCGAAATATGGACAGAAACAGAAAACTCAAATATTTCAGATAGCTTTTTGTTTTATTGCTGTTGCGAAATATGGACAAAAAATGAAAACTCAAATATTTAAGATACTTTGTCGTTTTTCTTCGTTATTTTGTTGCGAAATATGGATTAAAACAGAAACTCAAATATTTCAGATTCGTTTCGTTTTTTTTCGATATTTAGTTGCGAAATATGGATAAAAACAGAAAACGCAAATATTTGAGATAGTTTTTTATTTTTTTTCGTTATTTTGTTGCGAAATATGGACAAAAAAAGAAAACTCAAATATTTCAGATACTTTCTTGTTATTTTTTCGTTATTTTGTTGCGAAATATGGACAAAAACAGAAAACTCAAATATTTCATATACTTGATTGTTATTTTTTCGTTATTTTGTTGCAAAATTTGGACAACAACAGAAAACTAAAATATTTCAGATACTTTTTTGTTTGTTTTTTTCCTTATTTCGTTGGAAAATATGGACAAAATAAGAAAACTCAAATATTTCAGATACTTTTTTGTTTTTTTTTTCGTTATATTATTGCGAAATATGGACAAAAATAGAAAACTTAAATATTTCAGATATTTTTTTTTTTTTTGGTTATTTTGTTGGGAAATATGGACAAAACCAGAAAACTCAAATATATCAGACACTTTCTTGTCGTTATCTGGTATCGAAATATGGACAAACACAGAAAATTCACATATTTCAGATACTTTTATATTTTTTTCGTTCATTTCTTGCGAAATATGGACAAAAACAGAAAACTCAAATATAACAGATATATGGACCAAAACAGAAAACTCTAATATCTGAGATTCTTTTTGTTTTTTTTTCGATATTTAGTTGCGAAATATGGACAAAAACAGGAAAGTCAAATATTTCAGATACTTTTTTGTTATTTTTTCGTTATTTTGTTGCGAAATATGGACAAAACCAGAAAACTCAAATATTTCAGATAGTTTTTTGTTTTTTTTCGTTATTTTTTAGCGAAATATGGACAAAAACAGAAAGCTCAAATATTTCAGATACTTTTTTGTTTTTTTTTCGTTATTTTGTTGCGAAATATGGACAAAAACAGAAAATCAAATATATCAGATACTTTTTGTTTTTTTTTTCGTTATTTTGTTGCGAAATATGGACAAAAACAGAAAACTCAAATATTTCAGATAGTTTTTTGTTTTATTTCTGTTGCGAAATATGGACAAAAAATGAAAACTCAAATATTTAAGGTACTTTGTCGTTTTTTTCGGTATTTTGTTGCGATATATGGACCAAAACAGAAAACTCAAATATCTCAGATTCTTTATGTTTTTTTTCGATATTTAGTTGCGAAATGTGGACAAAAACAGGAAAGTCAAATATTTCAGATACTTTTTTGTTATTTTTTCGTTATTTTGTTGCGAAATATGGACAAAAACAGAAAATCAAATATATCAGATACTTTTTGTTTTTTTTTCGATATTAAGTTGCGAAATATGGACAAAAACAGAAAACTCAAATATTGCAAATAATTTTTTTCGGTATTTTATTGCGAAATATGGACAAAAACAGAAAGCTCAAATATTTCAGATACTTTTATGTTTTTCTTCGTTAATTTGTTGCGAAATATGGACAAAAAATGAAAACTCAAATATTCCAGATACTTTTTCCTTTTTTTCGTAATTTTGTTGCGAAATATGGACAAAAACAGAAAACTCAAACATTTCAGTTTCTTTTTGTTTTTTTCGATATTTAGTTACGAGATATGCACAAAAACAGAAAACTCAAATATTTCAGATACTTTTTTGTTTTTTTTTCGTTACTTTGTTGCGAAATATGGACAACAACAGAAAACTCAAATATATCAGATGTATGGACAAAAAATGAAATCTCAAATATTTCAGATACTTTGTCGTTTTTTTCGTTATTTTGTTGCGAAATATGGACAAAAACAGAAAACTCAAATATTTCAGATAGTTTTTTGTTTTTTTTTTCGTTATTTTGTTGCGAAATATGGACAACAACAGAAAACTCAAATATATCAGATGTATGGACAAAAAATGAAATCTCAAATATTTCAGATACTTTGTCGTTTTTTTCGGTATTTTGTTGCGATATATGGACCGAAACAGAAAACTCAAATATCTCAGATACTTTTTGTTTTTTTTCGATATTTAGTTGCGAAATATGGACAAAAACAGGAAAGTCAAATATTTCAGATACTTTTTTGTTATTTTTTCGTTATTTTGTTGCGAAATATGGACAAAAACAGAAAGTCAAATATATCAGATACTTTTTGTTTTTTTTTTCGTTATTTTGTTGCGAAATATAGACAAAAACAGAAAACTCAAATATTTCAGATAGTTTTTTGTTTTATTTCTGTTGCGAAATATGAATAAAAAAAATGAAAACTCAAATATTTAAGATACTGTGTCGTTTTTTTTTCGTTATATTGTTGCGAAATATGGACAAAAACAGAAAGCTCAAATATTTAAGATAATTTATGTTTTTTCGTTAATTTGTTACGAAATATGGACAAAAAACGAAAACTCAAATATTTCAGATACATTTTCCTTTTTTTTCGTTATTTTGTTGCGAAAGATGGAGAATTTGTTTTTTTTTTCCGTTATTTTGTTGCGAAATATGTACAAAACCAGAAAACTCAAATATTTCAGATACTTTTTTTTCGTAATTTTGTTGCGAAATATGGACAAAATCAGAAAGCTCAAATATTTCAGATACTTTTATGTTTTTTTCGTTAATTTGTTGCGAAATATGGACAAAAATAGAATACTCTAATATTTCAGATTCTTTTTGATTTTTCGATATTAAGTTGCGAAATATGGACAAAAACAGAAAACTCAAATATTTCAAATAATTTTTTTCGGTATTTTATTGCGAAATATGGACAAAAACAGAAAGCTCAAATATTTCAGATACTTTTATGTTTTTCTTCGTTAATTTGTTGCGAAATATGGACAAAAAATGAAAACTCAAATATTCCAGATACTTTTTCCTTTTTTTCGTAATTTTGTTGCGAAATATGGACAAAAACAGAAAACTCAAACATTTCAGTTTCTTTTTGTTTTTTTCGATATTTAGTTACGAGATATGCACAAAAACAGAAAACTCAAATATTTCAGATACTTTTTTGTTTTTTTTTCGTTACTTTGTTGCGAAATATGGACAACAATAGAAAACTCAAATATATCAGATGTATGGACAAAAAATGAAATCTCAAATATTTCAGATACTTTGTCGTTTTTTTCGTTATTTTGTTGCGAAATATGGACAAAAACAGAAAACTCATATATTTCAGATAGTTTTTTGTTTTTTTTTTCGTTATTTTGTTGCGAAATATGGACAACAACAGAAAACTCAAATATATCAGATGTATGGACAAAAAATGAAATCTCAAATATTTCAGATACTTTGTCGTTTTTTTCGGTATTTTGTTGCGATATATGGACCGAAACAGAAAACTCAAATATCTCAGATTTTTTTGTTTTTTTTCGATATTTAGTTGCGAATTATGGACAAAAACAGGAAAGTCAAATATTTCAGATACTTTTAATTTTTTTCGTTATTTTGTTGAGAAATATGGACAAAAACAGAAAACTCAAATATTTCAGATACTTTTTTGTTTTTTTTTCCTTATTTTGTTGAGAAATATGGACAAAAGCAGAAAACTCAAATATTTCAGATACTTTGTCGTTTTTTTTCGTTATTTTGTTGCGAAATATGGACAGAAACAGAAAACTCAAATATTTCAGATAGCTTTTTGTTTTATTGCTGTTGCGAAATATGGACAAAAAATGAAAACTCAAATATTTAAGATACTTTGTCGTTTTTCTTCGTTATTTTGTTGCGAAATATGGATTAAAACAGAAACTCAAATATTTCAGATTCGTTTCGTTTTTTTTCGATATTTAGTTGCGAAATATGGATAAAAACAGAAAACGCAAATATTTGAGATAGTTTTTTATTTTTTTTCGTTATTTTGTTGCGAAATATGGACAAAAAAAGAAAACTCAAATATTTCAGATACTTTCTTGTTATTTTTTCGTTATTTTGTTGCGAAATATGGACAAAAACAGAAAACTCAAATATTTCATATACTTGATTGTTATTTTTTCGTTATTTTGTTGCAAAATTTGGACAACAACAGAAAACTAAAATATTTCAGATACTTTTTTGTTTGTTTTTTTCCTTATTTCGTTGGAAAATATGGACAAAATAAGAAAACTCAAATATTTCAGATATTTTTTGTTTTTTTTTTCGTTATATTATTGCGAAATATGGACAAAAATAGAAAACTTAAATATTTCAGATATTTTTTTTTTTTTGGTTATTTTGTTGGGAAATATGGACAAAACCAGAAAACTCAAATATATCAGACACTTTCTTGTCGTTATCTGGTATCGAAATATGGACAAACACAGAAAATTCACATATTTCAGATACTTTTATATTTTTTTCGTTCATTTCTTGCGAAATATGGACAAAAACAGAAAACTCAAATATAACAGATATATGGACCAAAACAGAAAACTCTAATATCTGAGATTCTTTTTGTTTTTTTTCGATATTTAGTTGCGAAATATGGACAAAAACAGGAAAGTCAAATATTTCAGATACTTTTTTTGTTATTTTTTCGTTATTTTGTTGCGAAATATGGACAAAACCAGAAAACTCAAATATTTCAGATAGTTTTTTGTTTTTTTTCGTTATTTTTTAGCGAAATATGGACAAAAACAGAAAGCTCAAATATTTCAGATACTTTTTTGTTTTTTTTTCGTTATTTTGTTGCGAAATATGGACAAAAACAGAAAATCAAATATATCAGATACTTTTTGTTTTTTTTTTCGTTATTTTGTTGCGAAATATGGACAAAAACAGAAAACTCAAATATTTCAGATAGTTTTTTGTTTTATTTCTGTTGCGAAATATGGACAAAAAATGAAAACTCAAATATTTAAGGTACTTTGTCGTTTTTTTCAGTATTTTGTTGCGATATATGGACCAAAACAGAAAACTCAAATATCTCAGATTCTTTATGTTTTTTTTCGATATTTAGTTGCGAAATGTGGACAAAAACAGGAAAGTCAAATATTTCAGATACTTTTTTGTTATTTTTTCGTTATTTTGTTGCGAAATATGGACAAAAACAGAAAATCAAATATATCAGATACTTTTTGTTTTTTTTTCGATATTAAGTTGCGAAATATGGACAAAAACAGAAAACTCAAATATTGCAAATAATTTTTTTCGGTATTTTATTGCGAAATATGGACAAAAACAGAAAGCTCAAATATTTCAGATACTTTTATGTTTTTCTTCGTTAATTTGTTGCGAAATATGGACAAAAAATGAAAACTCAAATATTCCAGATACTTTTTCCTTTTTTTCGTAATTTTGTTGCGAAATATGGACAAAAACAGAAAACTCAAACATTTCAGTTTCTTTTTGTTTTTTTCGATATTTAGTTACGAGATATGCACAAAAACAGAAAACTCAAATATTTCAGATACTTTTTTGTTTTTTTTTCGTTACTTTGTTGCGAAATATGGACAACAACAGAAAACTCAAATATATCAGATGTATGGACAAAAAATGAAATCTCAAATATTTCAGATACTTTGTCGTTTTTTTCGTTATTTTGTTGCGAAATATGGACAAAAACAGAAAACTCATATATTTCAGATAGTTTTTTGTTTTTTTTTTCGTTATTTTGTTGCGAAATATGGACAACAACAGAAAACTCAAATATATCAGATGTATGGACAAAAAATGAAATCTCAAATATTTCAGATACTTTGTCGTTTTTTTCGGTATTTTGTTGCGATATATGGACCGAAACAGAAAACTCAAATATCTCAGATTTTTTTGTTTTTTTTCGATATTTAGTTGCGAATTATGGACAAAAACAGGAAAGTCAAATATTTCAGATACTTTTAATTTTTTTCGTTATTTTGTTGAGAAATATGGACAAAAACAGAAAACTCAAATATTTCAGATACTTTTTTGTTTTTTTTTCCTTATTTTGTTGAGAAATATGGACAAAAGCAGAAAACTCAAATATTTCAGATACTTTGTCGTTTTTTTTCGTTATTTTGTTGCGAAATATGGACAGAAACAGAAAACTCAAATATTTCAGATAGCTTTTTGTTTTATTGCTGTTGCGAAATATGGACAAAAAATGAAAACTCAAATATTTAAGATACTTTGTCGTTTTTCTTCGTTATTTTGTTGCGAAATATGGATTAAAACAGAAACTCAAATATTTCAGATTCGTTTCGTTTTTTTTCGATATTTAGTTGCGAAATATGGATAAAAACAGAAAACGCAAATATTTGAGATAGTTTTTTATTTTTTTTCGTTATTTTGTTGCGAAATATGGACAAAAAAAGAAAACTCAAATATTTCAGATACTTTCTTGTTATTTTTTCGTTATTTTGTTGCGAAATATGGACAAAAACAGAAAACTCAAATATTTCATATACTTGATTGTTATTTTTTCGTTATTTTGTTGCAAAATTTGGACAACAACAGAAAACTAAAATATTTCAGATACTTTTTTGTTTGTTTTTTTCCTTATTTCGTTGGAAAATATGGACAAAATAAGAAAACTCAAATATTTCAGATATTTTTTGTTTTTTTTTTCGTTATATTATTGCGAAATATGGACAAAAATAGAAAACTTAAATATTTCAGATATTTTTTTTTTTTTGGTTATTTTGTTGGGAAATATGGACAAAACCAGAAAACTCAAATATATCAGACACTTTCTTGTCGTTATCTGGTATCGAAATATGGACAAACACAGAAAATTCACATATTTCAGATACTTTTATATTTTTTTCGTTCATTTCTTGCGAAATATGGACAAAAACAGAAAACTCAAATATAACAGATATATGGACCAAAACAGAAAACTCTAATATCTGAGATTCTTTTTGTTTTTTTTCGATATTTAGTTGCGAAATATGGACAAAAACAGGAAAGTCAAATATTTCAGATACTTTTTTTGTTATTTTTTCGTTATTTTGTTGCGAAATATGGACAAAACCAGAAAACTCAAATATTTCAGATAGTTTTTTGTTTTTTTTCGTTATTTTTTAGCGAAATATGGACAAAAACAGAAAGCCAAATATTTCAGATACTTTTTTGTTTTTTTTTCGTTATTTTGTTGCGAAATATGGACAAAAACAGAAAATCAAATATATCAGATACTTTTTGTTTTTTTTTTTCGTTATTTTGTTGCGAAATATGGACAAAAACAGAAAACTCAAATATTTCAGATAGTTTTTTGTTTTATTTCTGTTGCGAAATATGGACAAAAAATGAAAACTCAAATATTTAAGGTACTTTGTCGTTTTTTTCGGTATTTTGTTGCGATATATGGACCAAAACAGAAAACTCAAATATCTCAGATTCTTTATGTTTTTTTTCGATATTTAGTTGCGAAATGTGGACAAAAACAGGAAAGTCAAATATTTCAGATACTTTTTTGTTATTTTTTCGTTATTTTGTTGCGAAATATGGACAAAAACAGAAAATCAAATATATCAGATACTTTTTGTTTTTTTTTCGATATTAAGTTGCGAAATATGGACAAAAACAGAAAACTCAAATATTGCAAATAATTTTTTTCGGTATTTTATTGCGAAATATGGACAAAAACAGAAAGCTCAAATATTTCAGATACTTTTATGTTTTTCTTCGTTAATTTGTTGCGAAATATGGACAAAAAATGAAAACTCAAATATTCCAGATACTTTTTCCTTTTTTTCGTAATTTTGTTGCGAAATATGGACAAAAACAGAAAACTCAAACATTTCAGTTTCTTTTTGTTTTTTTCGATATTTAGTTACGAGATATGCACAAAAACAGAAAACTCAAATATTTCAGATACTTTTTTGTTTTTTTTTCGTTACTTTGTTGCGAAATATGGACAACAACAGAAAACTCAAATATATCAGATGTATGGACAAAAAATGAAATCTCAAATATTTCAGATACTTTGTCGTTTTTTTCGTTATTTTGTTGCGAAATATGGACAAAAACAGAAAACTCAAATATTTCAGATAGTTTTTTGTTTTTTTTTTCGTTATTTTGTTGCGAAATATGGACAACAACAGAAAACTCAAATATATCAGATGTATGGACAAAAAATGAAATCTCAAATATTTCAGATACTTTGTCGTTTTTTTCGGTATTTTGTTGCGATATATGGACCGAAACAGAAAACTCAAATATCTCAGATACTTTTTGTTTTTTTTCGATATTTAGTTGCGAAATATGGACAAAAACAGGAAAGTCAAATATTTCAGATACTTTTTTGTTATTTTTTCGTTATTTTGTTGCGAAATATGGACAAAAACAGAAAATCAAATATATCAGATACTTTTTGTTTTTTTTTCGTTATTTTGTTGCGAAATATGGACAAAAACAGAAAACTCAAATATTTCAGATAGTTTTTTGTTTTATTTCTGTTGCGAAATATGAATAAAAAAAATGAAAACTCAAATATTTAAGATACTGTGTCGTTTTTTTTTCGTTATATTGTTGCGAAATATGGACAAAAACAGAAAGCTCAAATATTTAAGATAATTTATGTTTTTTCGTTAATTTGTTACGAAATATGGACAAAAAACGAAAACTCAAATATTTCAGATACATTTTCCTTTTTTTTCGTTATTTTGTTGCGAAAGATGGAGAATTTGTTTTTTTTTTTTCCGTTATTTTGTTGCGAAATATGTACAAAACCAGAAAACTCAAATATTTCAGATACTTTTTTTTCGTAATTTTGTTGCGAAATATGGACAAAATCAGAAAGCTCAAATATTTCAGATACTTTTATGTTTTTTTCGTTAATTTGTTGCGAAATATGGACAAAAATAGAATACTCTAATATTTCAGATTCTTTTTGATTTTTCGATATTAAGTTGCGAAATATGGACAAAAACAGAAAACTCAAATATTTCAAATAATTTTTTTCGGTATTTTATTGCGAAATATGGACAAAAACAGAAAGCTCAAATATTTCAGATACTTTTATGTTTTTCTTCGTTAATTTGTTGCGAAATATGGACAAAAAATGAAAACTCAAATATTCCAGATACTTTTTCCTTTTTTTCGTAATTTTGTTGCGAAATATGGACAAAAACAGAAAACTCAAACATTTCAGTTTCTTTTTGTTTTTTTCGATATTTAGTTACGAGATATGCACAAAAACAGAAAACTCAAATATTTCAGATACTTTTTTGTTTTTTTTTCGTTACTTTGTTGCGAAATATGGACAACAACAGAAAACTCAAATATATCAGATGTATGGACAAAAAATGAAATCTCAAATATTTCAGATACTTTGTCGTTTTTTTCGTTATTTTGTTGCGAAATATGGACAAAAACAGAAAACTCATATATTTCAGATAGTTTTTTGTTTTTTTTTTCGTTATTTTGTTGCGAAATATGGACAACAACAGAAAACTCAAATATATCAGATGTATGGACAAAAAATGAAATCTCAAATATTTCAGATACTTTGTCGTTTTTTTCGGTATTTTGTTGCGATATATGGACCGAAACAGAAAACTCAAATATCTCAGATACTTTTTGTTTTTTTTCGATATTTAGTTGCGAAATATGGACAAAAACAGGAAAGTCAAATATTCCAGATACTTTTTTGTTATTTTTTCGTTATTTTGTTGCGAAATATGGACAAAAACAGAAAATCAAATATATCAGATACTTTTTGTTTTTTTTTCGTTATTTTGTTGCGAAATATGGACAAAAACAGAAAACTCAAATATTTCAGATAGTTTTTTGTTTTATTTCTGTTGCGAAATATGAATAAAAAAAATGAAAACTCAAATATTTAAGATACTGTGTCGTTTTTTTTTCGTTATATTGTTGCGAAATATGGACAATAACAGAAAGCTCAAATATTTAAGATAATTTATGTTTTTTTCGTTAATTTGTTACGAAATATGGACCAAAAACGAAAACTCAAATATTTCAGATACGTTTTCCTTCTTTTTCGTTATTTTGTTGCGAAAGATGGAGAATTTGTTGTTTTTTTCCGTTATTTTGTTGCGAAATATGTACAAAACCAGAAAACTCAAATATTTCAGATACTTTTTTTTCGTAATTTTGTTGCGAAATATGGACAAAATCAGAAAGCTCAAATATTTCAGATACGTTTATGTTTTTTTCGTTAATTTGTTGCGAAATATGGACAAAAATAGAATACTCAAATATTTCAGATTCTTTTTGATTTTTCGATATTAAGTTGCAAAATATGGACAAAAACAGAAAACTCAAATATTTCAAATAATTTTTTTCGGTATTTTATTGCGAAATATGGACAAAAACAGAAAGCTCAAATATTTCAGATACTTTTATGTTTTTTTTCGTTAATTTGTTGCGAAATATGGACAAAAAATGAAAACTCAAATATTCCAGATACTTTTTCCTTTTTTTCGTAATTTTGTTGCGAAATATTGACAAAAACAGAAAACTCAAACATTTCAGTTTCTTTTTGTTTTTTTCGATATTTAGTTGCGAGATATGCACAAAAACAGAAAACTCAAATATTTCAGATACTTTTTTGTTTTTTTTTCGTTACTTTGTTGCGAAATATGGCCAAAAACAGAAAACTCAAATATTTCAGATATTTTCTTGTTAATTTTTCGTTAATTTGTTGCGAAATATGGCGAAATATGGAGAAAAACAGAAAACTCAAATATTTTAGATACGTTTTTGTTTTTTTTTCGTTATTTCGTTGCGAAATATGGACACAACCAGAAAACTCAAATATTTCAGATTTTTTTTTTCGTTATTTTGTTGCGATATATGAACAAAAGCAGAAAACTCAAATATTTCAGATACTTTTATGTTTTTTTTCGTTAATTTGTTGCGAAATATGGACAAAAACAGAAAACTCAAATATTTCAGATACGTTTTCCTCTCTTTTCGTTATTTTGTTGCGAAATATGGAGAATTTGTTGTTTTTTCCGTTATTTTGTTGCGAAATATGGACAAAACCAGAAAACTCAAATTATTCAGACACTTTTTTGTCGTTATTTTGTATCGAAATATGGACAAACACAGAAAGTTTATATAATTGAGATACTTTTATATTTTTATCGTTAATTTCTTGCGAAATATGGACAAAAAATAAAAACTCAATTATTTCATATAATTTTTCCTTTTTTTCGTTATTTTGTTGCGAAATATGGACAAAAACAGAAAACTCAAATATTTCAGATAGTTTTTTGTTTTTTTTTCGTTATTTTGTTGCGAAATATGGACAACAACAGAAAACTCAAATATATCAGATGTATGGACAAAAAATGAAATCTCAAATATTTCAGATACTTTGACGTTTTTTTCGGTATTTTGTTGCGATATATGGACCGAAACAGAAAACTCAAATATCTCAGATACTTTTTGTTTTTTTCGATATTTAGTTGCGAAATATGTACAAAAACAGGAAAGTCAAATATTTCAGATACTTTTTTGTTATTTTTTCGTTATTTTGTTGCGAAATATGGACAAAAACAGAAAATCAAATATATCAGATTCTTTTTGTTTTTTTTTCGTTATTTTGTTGCGAAATATGGATAAAAACAGAAAACTCAAATATTTCAGATAGTTTTTTGTTTTATTTCTGTTGCGAAATATGGACAAAAAATGAAAACTCAAATATTTAAGATACTTTGTCGTTTTTTTTCGTTATTTTGTTGCGAAATATGGACAAAAACAGAAAGCTCAAATATTTAAGATATTTTTATGTTTTTTTCGTTAATTTGTTACGAAATATGGACAAAAATGAAAACTCAAATATTTCAGATACGTTTTCTTTTTTTTCGTTATTTTGTAATATGGAGAATTTGTTGTGTTTTTCCGTTATTTTGTTGCGAAATATGTACAAAACCAGAAAACTCAAATATTTCAGATACTTTTTTTTCGTAATTTTGGTGCGAAATATGGACAAAATCAAAAAGCTCAAATATTTCAAATACTTTTATGTTTTTTCGTTAATTTGTTGCGAAATATGGACAAAAAATGAAAACTCAAATATTCCAGATACTTTTTCCTTTTTTTCATTATTTTGTTGCGAAATATGGACAAAAACAGAAAGATCAAACATTTCAGTTTCGTTTTGTTTTTTTTCGATATTTAGTTGCGAAATATGGACAAAAACAGAAAACTCAAATATTTCAGATACTTTTTTGTTTTTTTTTCGTTATTTTGTCGCGAAATATGGACAAAAATAGAATACTCAAATATTTCAGATTGTTTTTGAATTTTCGATATTAAGTTGCGAAATATGGACAAAAACAGAAAACTCAAATATTTCAGATAGTTTTTTGTTTTTTTCGTTATTTTGTTGCGAAATATGGAGAATTTGTTTTTTTTCCGTTATTTTGTTGCGAAATATGTACAAAACCAGAAAACTCAAATATTTCAAATACTTTTTTTTCGTTATTTTATTGCGAAATATGTACAAAAACAGAAAGCTCAAATATTTCAGATACTTTTATGTTTTTTTTCGTTAATTTGTTGCGAAATATGGACAAAAAATGAAAACTCAAATATTCCAGATACTTTTTCCTTTTTTTCATTATTTTGTTGCGAAATATGGACAAAAACAGAAAGATCAAACATTTCAGTTTCGTTTTGTTTTTTTTCGATATTTAGTTGCGAAATATGGACAAAAACAGAAAACTCAAATATTTCAGATACTTTTTTGTTTTTTTTTCGTTACTTTGTTGCAAAATATGGCCAAAAACAGAAAACTCAAATATTTCAGATACTTTCTTGTTATTTTTTCGTTAATTTGTTGCGAAATATGGAGAAAAACAGAAAACTCAAATATTTCAGATACGTTTTTTTTTTCGTTATTTCGTTGCGAAATATGGACACAACCAGAAAACTCAAATATTTCAGATATTTTTTTTCGTTATTTTGTTGCGATATATGAACAAAAGCAGAACACTCAAATATTTCAGATACTTTTATGTTTTTTTTTCGTTAATTTGTTGCGAAATATGGACAACAACAGAAAACTCAAATATTTCAGATACGTTTTCCTCTTTTTTCGTTATTTTGTTGCGAAATATGGAGATTTTGTTGTTTTTTCCGTTATTTTGTTGCGAAATATGGACAAAACCAGAAAACTCAAATTATTCAGACAATTTTTTGTCGTTATTTTGTATCGAAATATGGACAAACACAGAAAGTTCACATAATTCAGATACTTTTATATTTTTATCGTTAATTTCTTGCGAAATATGGACAAAAAATTAAAACTCAAATATTTCATATAATTTTTCCTTTTTTTTCGTTATTTTGTTGCGAAATATGGACAAAAACAGAAAACTCGAATATTTCAGATAGTTTTTTGTTTTTTTTTCCGTTATTTTTTGTCCATATTTCGTATGGACAAAATATGGACAAAAACAGAAAACTCAAATATTTCACATACGTTTTCCTTTTTACTTACTTTTTTTTTTCGTTATTTTGTTGCGAAATATGGACAAAAACTTCTGTTTTTGTCCATATTTCGCAACAAAATAACGAAAAAATAACAAGAAAGTATCTGAAATATTTGAGTTTTCTGTTTTTGTCCATATTTCGCAACAAAATAACGAAAAAAAACGACAAAGTATCTGAAATATTTGAGTTTACATTTATTGCAAACTCAAATATTTCAGATACTTTTTTGTTTTTTTTTCGTTATTTTGTTGCGAAATATGGACAAAAAAGTATCTGAAATATTTGAGTTTGCAATAAATGTAAACTCAAATATTTCAGATACTTTGTCGTTTTTTTTCGTTATTTTGTTGCGAAATATGGACAAAAACAGAAAACTCAAATATTTCAGATACTTTCTTGTTATTTTATCGTTATTTTGTTGCGAAATATGGACAAAAACAGAAAGCTCAAATATTTAAAATATTTTTAGTTTTTTTCGCTAATTTGTTGCGAAATATGGACAAAAACAGAAAACTCAAATATTTCAGATTCTTTTTGATTTTTCGATATTTAGTTTCGAAATATGGACAAAAACAGAAACTCAAATATTTCAAATAGTTTTTTGTTTTTTTCGTTATTTTGTTGCGAAATATGGACAAAAAATGAAAACTCAAATATTCCAGATACTTTTTCCTTTTTTTCAGATACTTTTTTGTTTTTTTTCGTTATTTCGTCGCGAAATATGGACACAACCAGAAAACTCAAATATTTTAGATATTTTTTTTCGTTATTTTGTTGCAAAATTTGGACAAAAGCAGAAAACTCAAATATTTCAGATCCTTTTATGTTTTTTCGTTAATTTGTTGCGAAATATGGCTAAAAAGAGAAAACTAAAATATTTTAGATACTTTCTTGTTATTTTTTCGTTAATTTGTTGCGAAATATGGACAAAAACAGAAAACTCAAATATTTCAGATACTTTTTTGTTTTTTTTTCGTTATTTCGTTGCGATATATGGACACAACCAGAAAACTCAAATATTTCAGATATTTTTTTCGTTATTTTGTTCCGAAATATAGACAAAAGCAGAAAACTCAAATATTTTAGATACTTTTATGTTTTTTCGTTAATTTGTTGCGAAATATGGACAAAAACAGAAAACTCAAATATTTCAGATACGTTTTCCTTTTTTTTCGTTATTTTGCTGCGAAATATGGACAAAATGAGAAAGCTCAAATATTTCAGATACTTTTATATTTTTTTCGTTAATTTGTTGCGAAATATGGACAAAACCAGAAAACTCAAATATTTCATATACTTTCTCCTTTTTTTCGTTATTTTGTAGCGAAATATGTACAAAAACAGAAAACTCAAATATTTCAGATACTTTTTTGTTTTTTTTTTCGTTACTTTGTTGCGAAATATGGCCAAAAACAGAAAACTCAAATATTTCAGATACTTTCTTGTTATTTTTTCGTTATTTTGTTGCAAAATATGGACAAAAACAGAAAACTCAAATATTTCAGATACTTTTTTTTTTTCGTTATTTCATTGCGAAATATGGACACAACCAGAAAACTCAAATATTTCAGATATTTTTTTTATCGTTATTTTCTTGCGAAATATGGACAAAAAACAGAAAACTCAAATATTTCAAATACTTTTATGTTTTTTTCGTTAATTTCTTGCGAAATATGGCCAAAAACAGAAAACTCAAATATTGCAGATACTTTGTTGTTATTTTTTCGTTAATTTGTTGCGAAATATCGACAAAAACAGAAAACTCAAATATTTCAAATACTTTTTTGTTTTTTTTTCGTTATTTTGTTGCGAAATATGGACACAACCAGAAAACTCAAATATTTCAGTTATTTTTATTCGTTATTTTGTTGCGAAATATGGACAAAAGCAGAAACCTCAAATATTTCAGATACTTTTATGTTTTGTTCGTTAATTTGTTGCGAGATATGGACAAAAACAGAAAACTCAAATATTTCAGATACTTTCTTGTTATTTTTTCGTTATTTTGTTGCGAAATATGGACAAAAACAGAAAACTCAAATATTTCAGATACTTTTTTTTCGTTTTTTTGTTGCAAAATATGGACAAAATCAGAAAGCTCAAATATTTCAGATACTTTTATGTTTTTTTCGTTAATTTGTTGCGAAATATGAACAAAAAATGAAAACTCAAATATTGCAGATACTTTTTTTCGTTATTTTGTTGCGAAATATGGACAAAAACAGAAAACTCAAATATTTCAGATACTTTCTTGTTATTTTTTCGTTAGTTTGTTGCGAAATATGGACAAAAACAGAAAACTCAAATATTTCGGATAATTTTTTTTTTTCGTTATTACGTTGCGAAATATGCACACAACCAGAAAACTCAAATATTTCAAATACTTTTTTTTCGTTATTTTATTGCGAAATATGGACAAAAACTGGAAGCTCAAATATTTCAGATACTTTCGTGTTATTTTTTCGTTATTTTGTTGCGAAATATGGACAAAAACAGAAAACTCAAACATTTCAATTACTTTTTTGTTTTTTTTTTACTTTGTTGCGAAATATGGCCAAAAACAGAAAACTCATATTTTTCAGATACTTTTTTGTTTTTTTTCGTTATTTTGTTGCGAAATATGGAGAATTTGTTGTTTTTTTTCCGTTATTTAGTTGCGAAATATGGACACAACCAGAAAACTCAAATATTTCAGATATTTTTTTTTCGTTATTTTGTTGCAAAATATGGACAAAAACAGAAAACACAAATATTTCAGATACGTTCTCCTTTTTTTTCGTTATATTGTTGCGAAATATGGAGAATTTGTTGTTTTTTTTCCGTTATTTTGTTGCGAAATATGTACAAAACCAGAAAACTCAAATATTTCAGATACTTTTTTTTCGTTATTTTGTTGCAAAATATGGACAAAATCAGAAAGCTCAAATATTTCAGATACTTTTATGTTTTTTTCGTTAATTTGTTGCGAAATATGAACAAAAAATGAAAACTCAAATACTGCAGATACTTTTTTTCGTTATTTTGTTGCGAAATATGGACAAAAACAGAAAACTCAAATATTTCAGTTTCTTTTTGTTTTTTTCGATATTTAGTTGCGAAATATGGACAAAAACCGAAAACTCAAATATTTCAGATACTTTTTTGTTTTTTTTTTTCGTTACTTTGTTGCGGAATATGGCCAAAAACAGAAAACTCAAATATTTCAGATATTTTCTTGTTATTTTTTCGTTATTTTGTGGCAAAATATGGACAAAAACAGAAAAGTCAAATATTTCATATACTTTTTTTTTCATTATTTCATTGCGAAATATGGACACAACCAGAAAACTCAAATATTTCAGATATTTTTTTTTCGTTATTTTCTTGCGAATTATGGACAAAAAACAGAAAACTCAAATATTTCAAATACTTTTATGTTTTTTTCGTTAATTTCTTGCGAAATATGGCCAAAAACAGAAAACTCAAATATTGCAGATACTTTGTTGTTATTTTTTCGTTAATTTGTTGCGAAATATGGACAAAAACAGAAAACTCAAATATTTCAGATACTTTTTTTGTTTATTTTCGTTATTTCCTTGCGAAATATGGACAAAAACAGAAAACTCAAATATTTCAGATACTTTTATGTTTTTTTGTTAATTTTTGCGAAATATGGCCAAAACAGAAAACTCATATATTTCAGATACTTTCTTGTTATTTTTTCGTTATTTTGTTGCAAAATATGGACAAAAAGAGAAAACGCAAATATTTCAGATACTTTTTTGTTTTTTTTTTCGTTATTTCGTTGCGAAATATGGACACCACCAGAAAAGTCAAATATTTCAGATATTTTTTTTCGTTATTTTGTTGCGAAATATGGACAAAAGCAGAAAACTCAAATATTTCAGATACCTTCTTGTTATTTTTTCGTTAATTTGTTTTTTTTCGTTATTTTGTTGCAAAATATGGACAAAAGCAGAAAGCTCAAATATTTCAGTTACTTATTTCAGATGTTTTTTTCGTTAATTTGTTGCGAAATATGGACAAAAAATGAAAACTCAAATATTACAGATAATTTTTCCTTTTCTTCGTTATTTTGTTGTAAAATATGGACAAAAACAGAAAACTCAAATATTTCAGATACTTTCTTGTTATTTTTTCGTTAATTTGTTTCGAAATATGGACAGAAACAGAAAACTCAAATATTTCAGTTACTTTTTTGGTGTGTTTTTCGTTATTTCGTTGCGAAATATGGACAATAACAGCAAACTCAAATATTTCAGATACTTTTTTGTTGTTTTTTCGTTATTTTGTTGCGAAATATAGACAAAACCAGAAAACTCAAATATTTCAGATACTTTTTTTTTCGTTATTTTGTTGCGAAGTATGGACAAAAATAGAAAGCTCAAATATTTCAGAGACTTTTATATGTTTTTTCATTAATTTGTTGCGAAATATGGTTAGAAAATGAAAACTCAAAAATTTCAGATACATTTTTGTTTTTTTTTTTCGTTATTTTGTTGCGAAATATGGACACAACCAGAAAACTCAAATATTTCAAATACTTTTTTTTCGTTATTTTATTGCGAAATATGGACAAAAACAGGAAGCTCAAATATTTCAGATACTTTCTGGTTATTTTTTCGTTATTTTGTTGCGAAATATGGACAAAAACAGAAAACTCAAATATTTCAATTACTTTTTTATTTTTTTTTTACTTTGTTGCGAAATATGGACAAAAACAGAAAACTCAAATATTTCAGATACTTTCTTGTTATTTTTTCGTTATTTTGTTGCGAAATATGGACAAAAACAGAAAACTCAAATATTTCGGATAATTTTTTTTTTTCGTTATTACGTTGCGAAATATGCACACAACCAGAAAACTCAAATATTTCAAATACTTTTTTTTCGTTATTTTATTGCGAAATATGGACAAAAACAGGAAGCTCAAATATTTCAGATACTTTCTGGTTATTTTTTCGTTATTTTGTTGCGAAATATGGACAAAAACAGAAAACTCAAATATTTCAATTACTTTTTTATTTTTTTTTTACTTTGTTGCGAAATATGGCCAAAAACAGAAAACTCATATTTTTCAGATACTTTTTTGTTTTTTTTCGTTATTTTGTTGCGAAATATGGAGAATTTGTTGTTTTTTTTCCGTTATTTTGTTGCGAAATATGTACAAAACCAGAAAACTCAAATATTTCAAATACTTTTTTTTCGTTATTTTATTGCGAAATATGGACAAAAACAGGAAGCTCAAATATTTCAGATACTTTCTTGTTATTTTTTCGTTATTTTGTTGCGAAATATGGACAAAAACAGAAAACTCAAATATTTTAATTACTTTTTGTTTTTTTTTACTTTGTTGCGAAATATTGCCAAAAACAGAAAACTAATATTTTTCAGATACTTTTTAGTTTTTTTTCGTTATTTTGTTGCGAAATATGGAGAATTTGTTGTTTTTTTCAGTTATTTAGTTGCGAAATATGGACACAACCAGAAAACTCAAATATTTCAGATACGTTTTCCTTTTTTTTCGTTATTTTGTTGCGAAATATGGAGAATTTGTTGTTTTTTTCCGTTATTTTGTTGCGAAATATGTACAAAACCAGAAAACTCAAATATTTCAGATACTGTTTTTTCGTTATTTTGTTGCAAAATATGGACAAAATCAGAAAGCTCAAATATTTCAGATACTTTTATGTTTTTTTCGTTAATTTGTTGCGAAATATGAACAAAAAATGAAAACTCAAATATTGCAGATACTTTTTCCTTTTTTTCGTTATTTTGTTGCGAAATATGGACAAAAAGAGAAAACTCAAATATTACAGTTTCTTTTTGTTATTTTCGATATTTAGTTGCGAAATATGGAAAAAAACAGAAAACTCAAATATTTCAGATACTTTTTTGTTTTTTTTTCGATACTTTGTTGCGGAATATGGCCAAAAACAGAAAACTCAAATATTTCAGATATTTTCTTGTTATTTTTTCGTTATTTTGTTGCAAAATATGGACAAAAACAGAAAAGTCAAATATTTCAGATACTTTTTTTTTCATTATTTCATTGCGAAATATGGACACAACCAGAAAACTCAAATATTTCAGATATTTTTTTTTGGTAATTTCCTGCGAAATATGGTCAAAAAACAGAAAACTCAAATATTTCAAATACTTTTATGTTTTTTTCGTTAATTTCTTGCGAAATATGGAAAAAAACAGAAAACTCAAATATTGCAGATACTTTTTTTTGTTTTTTTTCGTTATTTCCTTGCGAAATATGGACACAACCAGAAAACTCAAATATTTCAGATATTTTTTTTCGTTATTTTGTTGCGAAATATGGACAAAAGCAGAAAACTCAAATATTTCAAATACTTTTTTTTCGTTTTTTTATTGCGAAATAGGGACAAAAACAGAAAACTCAAATATTTCAGATACTTTTATATGTTTTTTCGTTAATTTGTTGCGAAATATGGTTAGAAAATGAAAACTCAAATATTTCAGATACATTTTTGTTTTTTTTCGTTATTTTGTTGCGAAATCTGGACACAACCATAAAACTCAAATATTTCAAATACTTTTTTTTCGTTATTTTATTGCGAAATATTGACAAAAACAAGAAGCTCAAATATTTCACATACTTTCTTGTTATTTTTTCGTTATTTTGTTGCGAAATATGGACAAAAACAGAAAACTCAAATATTTAAATTACTTTTTTATTTTTTTTTACTTTGTTGCGAAATATGGACAAAAACAGCAAACTCAAATATTTCAGATACTTTCTTGTTATTTTTTCGCTATTTTGTTGCGAAATATGGACAAAAACAGAAAACTCAAATATTTCGGATAATTTTTTTTTTTTCGTTATTACGTTGCGAAATATGCACACAACCAGAAAACTCAAATATTTCAAATACTTTTTTTTCGTTATTTTATTGCGAAATATGGACAAAAACAGGAAGCTCAAATATTTCAGATACTTTCTTGTTATTTTTTCGTTATTTTGTTGCGAAATATGGACAAAAACAGAAAAATCAAATATTTCAATTACGTTTTTGTTTTTTTTACTTTGTTGCGAAATATGGCCAAAAACAGAAAACTCATATTTTTCAGATACTTTTTTGTTTTTTTTCGTTATTTTGTTGCGAAATATGGAGAATTTGTTGTTTTTTTTCCGTTATTTAGTTGCGAAATATGGACACAACCAGAAAACTCAAATATTTCAGATATTTTTTTTTCGTTATTTTGTTGCGAAATATGGACAAAAGCAGAAAACTCAAATATTTCAGATACGTTTTCCTTTTTTTTCGTTATTTTGTTGCGAAATATGGACAAAAACAGAAAGCTCAAATATTTCAGATACTTTTATGTTTTTTTTCGTTAATTTGTTGCGAAATATGGACAAAAACAGAAAACTCAAATATTTCAAATACTTTTTTTTCGTTATTTTATTGCGAAATATGGACAAAAACTGAAAGCTCAAATATTTCAGATACTTTTATGTTTTTTTTCGTTAATTTGTTGCGAAATATGGACAAAAACAGAAAACTCAAATATTTCAAATACTTTTTTTTCGTTATTTTATTGCGAAATATGGACAAAAGCAGAAAACTCAAATATTTCAAATACTTTTTTTTCGTTTTTTTATTGCGAAATAGGGACAAAAACAGAAAACTCAAAAATTTCAGATACTTTTATATGTTTTTTCGTTAATTTGTTGCGAAATATGGTTAGAAAATTAAAACTCAAATATTTCAGATACATTTTTGTTTTTTTTTCGTTATTTTGTTGCGAAATATGGACACAACCAGAAAACTCAAATATTTCAGATACTTTTATGTTTTTTTCGTTAATTTGTTGCGAAATATGAACAAAAAATGAAAACTCAAATATTGCAGATACTTTTTCCTTTTTTTCGTTATTTTGTTGCGAAATATGGACAAAAACAGAAAACTCAAATATTTCAGTTTCTTTTTGTTTTTTTTTACTTTGTTGCGAAATATGGCCAAAAACAGAAAACTCATATTTTTCAGATACTTTTTTGTTTTTTTCGTTATTTTGTTACGAAATATGGAGAATTTGTTCTTTTTTTCCGTTATTTAGTTGCGAAATATGTACAAAACCAGAAAACTGAAATATTTCTGATACTTTTTTTTCGTTATTTTGTTGCAAAATATGGACAAAATCAGAAAGCTCAAATATTTCAGATACTTTTATGTTTTTTTTCGTTAATTTGTTGCGAAATATGGACAAAAACAGAAAACTCAAATATTTCAAATACTTTTTTTTCGTTATTTTATTGCGAAATATGGACAAAAACAGAAAGCTCAAATATTTCAGATACTTTTATGTTTTTTTTCGTTAATTTGTTGCGAAATATGAACAAAAAATGAAAACTCAAATATTGCAGATACTTTTTCCTTTTTTTCGTTATTTTGTTGCGAAATATGGACAAAAACAGAAAACTCAAATATTTCAGTTTCTTTTTGTTTTTTTTACTTTGTTGCGAAATATGGCCAAAAACAGAAAACTCATATTTTTCAGATACTTTTTTGTTTTTTTTTCGTTATTTTGTTGCGAAATATGGAGAATTTGTTGTTTTTTTTCCGTTATTTAGTTGCGAAATATGTACAAAACCAGAAAACTGAAATATTTCAGATACTTTTTTTTCGTTATTTTGTTGCAAAATATGGACAAAATCAGAAAGCTCAAATATTTCAGATACTTTTATGTTTTTTTTCGTTAATTTGTAGCGAAATATGGACAAAAACAGAAAACTCAAATATTTCAAATACTTTTTTTTCGTTATTTTATTGCGAAATATGGACAAAAACAGAAAGCTCAAATATTTCAGATACTTTTATGTTTTTTTTCGTTAATTTGTTGCGAAATATGGACAAAAACAGAAAACTCAAATATTTCAAATACTTTTTTTTCGTTATTTTATTGCGAAATATGGACAAAAACAGAAAGCTCAAATATTTCAGATACTTTTATGTTTTTTTTCGTTCATTTGTTGCGAAATAGGGACAAAAACAGAAAACTCAAATATTTCAGATATTTTCTTGTTATTTTTTCGTTATTTTGTTGCAAAACAGAAAAGTCAAATATTTCAGATACTTTTTTTTTCATTATTTCATTGCGAAATATGGACACAACCAGAAAACTCAAATATTTCAGATATTTTTTTTTCGTTATTTTCTTGCGAAATATGGACAAAAAACAGAAAACTCAAATATTTCAAATACTTTTATGTTTTTTTCGTTAATTTCTTCCGAAATATGGCCAAAAACAGAAAACTCAAATATTGCAGATACTTTGTTGTTATTTTTTCGTTAATTTGTTGCGAAATATGGACAAAAACAGAAAACTCAAATATTTCAGATACTTTTTTTGTTTTTTTTTCGTTATTTCCTTGCGAAATATGGACACAACCAGAAAACTCAAATATTTCAGATATTTTTTTTCGTTATTTTGTTGCGAAATATGGACAAAAGTAGAAAACTCAAATATTTCAAATACTTTTTTTTCGTTTTTTTATTGCGAAATATGGACAAAAACAGAAAACTCAAATATTTCAGATACTTTTATGTTTTTTTGTTAATTTTTGCGAAATATGGCCAAAACAGAAAACTCAAATATTTCAGATACTTTCTTGTTATTTTTTCGTTATTTTGTTGCAAAATATGGACAAAAACAGAAAACGCAAATATTTCAGATACTTTTTTGTTTTTTTTTTGTTATTTCGTTGCGAAATATGGAAACCACCAGAAAAGTCAAATATTTCAGATATTTTTTTTCGTTATTTTGTTGCGAAATATGGACAAAAGCAGAAAACTCAAATATTTCAGATACTTATTTCAGATGTTTTTTTCGTTAATTTGTTGCGAAATATGGCTAAAAACAGAAAACTCAAATATTTCAGATACCTTCTTGTTATTTTTTCGTTAATTTGTTGCGAAATATGGACAAGAACAGGAAACTCAAATATTTCAGATACTTTTTTGTTTTTTTTTGTTATTTCGTTGCGAAATATGGACACAACCAGTAAACTCAAATATTTCAGATATTCTTTTTTCGTTGTTTTGTTGCGAAATATGGACAAAAGCAGAAAGCTCAAATATTTCAGTTACTTATTTCAGATGTTTTTTTCGTTAATTTGTTGCGAAATATGGACAAAAAATGAAAACTCAAATATTCCAGATACTTTTTCCTTTTTTTCGTTATTTTGTTGTGAAATATGGACAAAAACAGAAAACTCAAATATTTCAGATACTTTCTTGTTATTTTTTCGTTAATTTGTTTTTTTTTCGTTATTTTGTTGCGAAATATGGACAAAAGCAGAAAGCTCAAATATTTCAGTTACTTATTTCAGATGTTTTTTTCGTTAATTTGTTGCGAAATATGGCTAAAAACAGAAAACTCAAATATTTCAGATACCTTCTTGTTATTTTTTCGTTAATTTGTTGCGAAATATGGACAAGAACAGGAAACTCAAATATTTCAGATACTTTTTTGTTTTTTTTTGTTATTTCGTTGCGAAATATGGACACAACCAGTAAACTCAAATATTTCAGATATTCTTTTTTCGTTGTTTTGTTGCGAAATATGGACAAAAGCAGAAAGCTCAAATATTTCAGTTACTTATTTCAGATGTTTTTTTCGTTAATTTGTTGCGAAATATGGACAAAAAATGAAAACTCAAATATTCCAGATACTTTTTCCTTTTTTTCGTTATTTTGTTGTGAAATATGGACAAAAACAGAAAACTCAAATATTTCAGATACTTTCTTGTTATTTTTTCGTTAATTTGTTTCGAAATATGGACAGAAACAGAAAACTCAAATATTTCAGTTACTTTTTTGATGTTTTTTTCGTTATTTCGTTGCGAAATATGGACAATAACAGCAAACGCAAATATTTCAGATACTTTTTTGTTGTTTTTTCGTTATTTTGTTGCGAAATATGGACAAAACCAGAAAACTCAAATATTTCAGATACTTTTTTTTCGTTATTTTATTGCGAAGTATGGACAAAAATAGAAAGCTCATATATTTCAGATACTTTTATATGTTTTATCGTTAATTTGTTGCGAAATATGGTTAAAAAATGAAAACTCAAATATTTCAGATACATTTTTGTTTTTTTTTCGTTATTTTGTTGCGAAATATGGACACAACCAGAAAACTCAAATATTTCAAATACTTTTTTTTCGTTATTTTATTGCGAAATATGGACAACAACAGAAAGTTCAAATATTTCAGATACTTTTTATATTTTTTCGTTAATTTGTTGCGAAATATGAACAAAAAATGAAAACTCAAATATTCCAGATACTTTTTCCTTTTTTTCGTTATTTTGTTGCGAAATATGGACAAAAACAGAAAACTCAAATATATCAGATACTTCTTTGTTTTTTTTTTACTTTGTTGCGAAATATGGCCACAAACAGAAAACTCAAATATTTCACATACATTTTTGTTTTTTTTTTGTTATTTTGTTGGGAAATATGGACAAAAACAGAAAACTCAAATATTTCAGTTACTTTTTTGGTTTTTTTTTTCGTTATTTCGTTGCGAAATATGGACAAAAACAGCAAACTCAAATATTTCAGATACTTTTTTGTTGTTTTTTCGTTATTTTGTTACGAAATATGGACAAAACCAGAAAACTCAAATATTTCAGATACTTTTTTTTCGTTATTTTGTTGCGAAGTATGGACAAAAATAGAAAGCTCAAATATTTCAGATACTTTTATGTGTTTTTTCGTTAATTTGTTGCGAACTATGGTTAAAAAATGAAAACTCAAATATTTCAGATACATTTTTGTTTTTTTTTCGTTATTTTGTTGCAAAATATGGACACAACCAGAAAACTCAAATATTTCAAATACTTTTTTTTCGTTATTTTATTGCGAAATATGGACAAGAACAGAAAGCTCAAATATTTCAGATACTTTTATGTATTTTTTCGTTAATTTGTTGCGAAATATGGACAACAACAGAAAACTCAAATGTTTCAGATACTTTTTTGTATATTTTTTTATTTTGTTGCGAAATATGGCCAAAAACAGAAAACTATTTCAGATACTTTCTTGTTTTTTTTCGTTATTTTGTTGCAAAATATGGACAAAAACAGAAAACTTAAATATTTCAGATACTTTTTTGTTTTTTTTCGTTAATTTGTTGCGAAATATGGACAAAAAATGAAAACTCAAATATTTTAGATACTTTTTCTTTTTTTTCGTTATTTTTTTGCGAAATATGGACAAAAACAGAAAACTCAAATATTTCAGATACTTTTTGGTTTTTTTTTTACTTTGTTGCGAAATATGGCCAAAAACACAAAACTCAAATATTTCAGATACTTTCTTGTTATTTTTTCGTTATTTTGTTGCAAAATATGGACAAAAACAGAAAACGCAAATATTTCAGATACTTTTTTGTTTTTTATTCGTTATTTCGATGCGAAATATGGACACAACCAGAAAACTCAAATATTTCAGATATTTTTTTTCGTTATTTTGTTGCGAAATATGGACAAAAGCAGAAAACTCAAATATTTCAGATACTTTTATGTTTTTTTCGTTAATTTGTTGCGAAATATGGCCAAAAACAGAAAACTCAAATATTTCAAATACCTTCTTGTTATTTTTTCGTTAATTTGTTGCGAAACATGGACAACAACAGAAAACTCAAATGTTTCAGATACTTTTTGGTATATTTTTTTATTTTGTTGCGAAATATGGCCAAAAACAGAAAACTATTTCAGATACTTTCTTGTTTTTTTTCGTTATTTTGTTGCAAAATATGGACAAAAACAGAAAACTCAAATATTTTAGATACTTTTTCTTTTTTGTCGTTATTTTTTTGCGAAATATGGACAAAAACAGAAAACTCAAATATTTCAGATACTTTTTTGTTTTTTTTTTTACTTTGTTGCGAAATATGGCCAAAAACAGAAAACTCAAATATTTCAGATACTTTCTTGTTATTTTTTCGTTATTTTGTTGCAAAATATGGACAAAAAATGAAAACTCAAATATTCCAGATACTTTTTCATTTTTTTCGTTATTTTGTTGCAAAATATGGACAAAAACAGAAAACTCAAATATTTCAGATACTTTTTTGTTTGTTTTTTTTCATTACTTTGTTGCGACATATGGCCAAAAACAGAAAACTCAAATATTTCAGATACTTTCTTGTTATTTTTTCGTTATTTTGTTGTAAAATATGGACAAAAGCAGAAACCTCAAATATTTCAGATACTTTTATGTTTTTTTCGTTAATTTGTTGCGAAATATGGACAAAAACAGAAAACTCAAATATTTGGTTGCGAAATATGTACAAAAAGAGAAAACTCAAATATTTCAGATACTTTCTTGTTATTTTTTCGCTATTTTGTTGCGAAATATGGACAAAAACAGAAAACTCAAATATTTGAGATAATTTTTGGTTTTTTTTTCGTTATTTTGTTGCGAAATATGGACAAAATCAGAAAGCTCAAATATTTCAGATACTTTTATGTTTTTTTCGTTAATTTGTTGCGAAATATAGACAAAAAATGAAAACTGAAATATTGCATATACTTTTTCCTTTTTTTCGTTATTTTGTTGCGAAATATGGACAAAAACAGAAAACTCAAATATTTCAGTTTCTTTTTGTTTTTTTTGCATATTTAGTTGCGAAATATGGACAAAAACAGAAAACTCAAATATTTCAGATACTTTTTTGTTTTTTTTTTGTTACTTTGTTGCAAAATATGGCCAAAAACAGAAAACTCAAATATTTCAGATACTTTCTTGTTATTTTTTCGTTATTTTGTTGCAGAATATGGACAAAAACAGAAAACTCAAATATTTCAGATCCTTTTTTTTCGTTATTTCATTGCGAAATATGGACATAACCAGAAAACTCAAATATTTCAGATGTTTTTTTTCGTTATTTTCTTGCGAAATATGGACAAAACGGAAAACTCAAATATTTCAAATACTTTTATGTTTTTTTCGTTAATTTCTTGCGAAATATGGCCAAAAACAGAAAACTCAAATATTGCAGATACTTTGTTATTATTTTTTCGTTAATTTGTCGCGAAATATGGACAAAAACAGAAAACTCAAATATTTCAGATATTTTTTTTGTTTTTTTCGTTATTTCGTTGCGAAATATGAACACAACCAGAAAACTCAAATATTTCAGATATTTTTTTTCGTTATTTTGTTGCGAAATATGGACAAAAATAGAAAGCTCAAATATTTCTGATACTTTTATGTGTTTTTTCGTTAATTTGTTGCGAAATATGGCCAAAAACAGAAAACTCAAATATTTCAGATACCTTCTTGTTATTTTTTCGTTAATTTGTTGCGAAATATGGACAAGAACAGGAAATTGAAATATTTCAGATAGTTTTTTGTTTTTTTTTTCGTTATTTCGTTGCGAAATATGGACACAACCACAAAACTCAAAAATTTCAGATTATTTTTTTCGTTATTTTGTTGCGAAATATGGACAAAAATAGAAAGCTCAAATATTTCAGATACTTTTATGTGTTTTTTCGTTAATTTGTTGCGAAATATGGTTAAAAACTGAAAACTCAAATATTTAAGATACTTTTTTGTTATTTTGTTGCAAAATATTGACAAAAACAGAAAACGCAAATATTTCAGATACTTTTTTTTTTTTTTTTCGTTATTTCGATGCGAAATATGGACACAACCAGAAAACTCAAAAATTTCAGATATTTTTTTTCTTTATTTTGTTGCGAAATATGGACAAAAGCAGAAAACTCAAATATTTCAGATACTTTTATGTTTTTTTCGTTAATTTGTTGCGAAATATGGCCAAAACCAGAAAACTCAAATATTTCAGATACCTTCTTGTTATTTTTTCGTTAATTTGTTGCGAAATATGGACAAGAACAGGAAATTGAAATATTTCAGATACTTTTTTGTTTTTTTTTTTCGTTATTTCGTTGCGACATATGGACACAACCACAAAACTCAAAAATTTCAGATTATTTTTTTCGTTATTTTGTTGCGAAATATGGACAAAAATAGAAAGCTCAAATATTTCAGATACTTTTATGTGTTTTTTCGTTAATTTGTTGCGAAATATGGTTAAAAACTGAAAACTCAAATATTTCAGATACATTTTTGTTTTTTTTTCGTTATTTTGTTGCGAAATATGGACACAACCAGAAAACTCAAATATTTCAAATACTTTTTTTTCGTTATTTTATTGCGAAATATGGACAACAACAGAAAGCTCAAATATTTCAGTTACTTATTTCAGATGTTTTTTTCGTTAATTTGTTGCGAAAAAATGAAAAAAAATGGACAAAAAATGAAAACTCAAATATTCCAGATCCTTTTTCATTTTTTTCGTTATTTTGTTGCGAAATATGGACAAAAACAGAAAACTCAAATATTTCAAATACTTTTTTTTCGTTATTTTATTGCGAAATATGGACAAAAACAGAAAGCTCAAATATTTCAGATACTTTTATGTTTTTTTTCGTTAATTTGTTGCGAAATATGGACAAAAAATGAAAACTCAAATATTTTAGATACTTTTTCCTTTTATTCGTTATTTTGTTGCGAAATATGGACAAAATCAGAAAGCTCAAATATTTCAGATACTTTTATGTTTTTTTCGTTAATTTGTTGCAAAATATGGACAAAAAATGAAAACTCAAATATTCCAGATACTTTTTCATTTTTTTCGTTATTTTGTTGCAAAATATGGACAAAAACAGAAAACTCAAATATTTCAGATACTTTTTTGTTTGTTTTTTTTCATTACTTTGTTGCGACTATGGCCAAAAACAGAAAACTCAAATATTTCAGATACTTTCTTGTTATTTTGTCGTTATTTTGTTGTAAAATATGGACAAAAGCAGAAACCTCAAATATTTCAGATACTTTTATGTTTTTTTCGTTAATTTGTTGCGAAATATGGACAAAAACAGAAAACTCAAATATTTCAGATACTTTTTTGTTTTTTTTTTGTTACTTTGTTGCGAAATATGGCCAAAAACAGAAAACTCAAATATTTAAGATACTTTTTTATTTTTTTTTATTTGGTTGCGAAATATGTACAAAAAGAGAAAACTCAAATATTTCAGATACTTTCTTGTTATTTTTTCGTTATTTTGTTGCGAAATATGGATAAAAACAGAAAACTCAAATATTTGAGATAATTTTTTGTTTTTTTTTTCGTTATTTTGTTGCGAAATATGGACAAAATCAGAAAGCTCAAATATTTCAGATACTTTTATGTTTTTTTCGTTAATTTGTTGCGAAATATAGACAAAAAATGAAAACTCAAATATTTTAGATACTTTTTCCTTTTATTCGTTATTTTGTTGCGAAATATGGACAAAATCAGAAAGCTCAAATATTTCAGATACTTTTATGTTTTTTTCGTTAATTTGTTGCGAAATATGGACAAAAAATGAAAACTCAAATATTTTAGATACTTTTTCCTTTTATTCGTTATTTTGTTGCGAAATATGGACAAAATCAGAAAGCTCAAATATTTCAGATACTTTTATGTTTTTTTCGTTAATTTGTTGCAAAATATGGACAAAAAATGAAAACTCAAATATTCCAGATACTTTTTCCTTTTTTTCGTTATTTTGTTGCGAAATATGGACAAAAACAGAAAACTCAAATATTTCAGTTTCTTTTTGTTTTTTTTTGCATATTTAGTTGCGAAATATGGACAAAAACAGAAAACTCAAATATTTCAGATACTTTTTTGTTTTTTTTTTGTTACTTTGTTGCAAAATATGGCAAAAAACAGAAAACTCAAATATTTCAGATACTTTCTTGTTATTTTTTCGTTATTTTGTTGCAGAATATGGACAAAAACAGAAAACTCAAATATTTCAGATCCTTTTTTTTTCGTTATTTCATTGCGAAATATGGACACAACCAGAAAACTCAAATATTTCAGATGTTTTTTTTCGTTATTTTCTTGCGAAATATGGACAAAACGGAAAACTCAAATATTTCAAATACTTTTATGTTTTTTTCGTTAATTTCTTGCGAAATATGGCCAAAAACAGAAAACTCAAATATTGCAGATACTTTGTTATTATTTTTTCGTTAATTTGTCGCGAAATATGGACAAAAACAGAAAACTCAAATATTTCAGATACTTTTTTTGTTTTTTTCGTTATTTCGTTGCGAAATATGAACACAACCAGAAAACTCAAATATTTCAGATATTTTTTTTCGTTATTTTGTTGCGAAATATGGACAAAAATAGAAAGCTCAAATATTTCAGATACTTTTATGTGTTTTTTCGTTAATTTGTTGCGAAATATGGCCAAAAACAGAAAACTCAAATATTTCAGATACTTTCTTGTTATTTTTTCGTTAATTTGTTGCGAAATATGGACAAGAACAGGAAATTGAAATATTTCAGATAGTTTTTTGTTTTTTTTTTCGTTATTTCGTTGCGAAATATGGACACAACCACAAAACTCAAAAATTTCAGATTATTTTTTTCGTTATTTTGTTGCGAAATATGGACAAAAATAGAAAGCTCAAATTTTTCAGATACTTTTATGTGTTTTTTCGTTAATTTGTTGCGAAATATGGTTAAAAACTGAAAACTCAAATATTTCAGATACTTTTTTGTTATTTTTTCGTTATTTGGTTGCAAAATATTGACAAAAACAGAAAACGCAAATATTTCAGATACTTTTTGTTTTTTTTTTCGTTATTTCGATGCGAAATATGGACACAACCAGAAAACTCAAAAATTTCAGATATTTTTTTTCGTTATTTTGTTGCGAAATATGGACAAAAGCAGAAAACTCAAATATTTCAGATACTTTTATGTTTTTTTCGTTAATTTGTTGCGAAATATGGCCAAAACCAGAAAACTCAAATATTTCAGATACCTTGTTGTTATTTTTTCGTTAATTGGTTGCAAAATATGGAAAAGAACAGGAAATTGAAATATTTCAAATACTTTTTTGTTTTTTTTTTCGTTATTTCGTTGCGAAATATGGACACAACCACAAAACTCAAAAATTTCAGATTATTTTTTTCGTTATTTTGTTGCGAAATATGGACAAAAATAGAAAGCTCAAATATTTCAGATACTTTTATGTGTTTTTTCGTTAATTTGTTGCGAAATATGGTTAAAAACTGAAAAATCAAATATTTCAGATACATTTTTGTTTTTTTTTCGTTATTTTGTTGCGAAATATGGACACAACCAGAAAACTCAAATATTTCAAATACTTTTTTTTCGTTATTTTATTGCGAAATATGGACAACAACAGAAAGCTCAAATATTTCAGTTACTTATTTCAGATGTTTTTTCGTTAATTTGTTGCGAAAAAATGAAAAAAAATGGACAAAAAATGAAAACTCAAATATTCCAGATACTTTTTCATTTTTTTCGTTATTTTGTTGCGAAATATGGACAAAAACAGAAAACTCAAATATTACAAATACTTTTTTTTCGTTATTTTATTGCGAAATATGGACAAAAACAGAAAGCTCAAATATTTCAGATACTTTTATGTTTTTTTTCGTTAATTTGTTGCGAAATATGGACAAAAAATGAAAACTCAAATATTTTAGATACTTTTTCCTTTTATTCGTTATTTTGTTGCGAAATATGGACAAAATCAGAAAGCTAAAATATTTCAGATACTTTTATGTTTTTTTCGTTAATTTGTTGCGAAATATGGACAAAAAATGAAAACTGAAATATTGCAGATACTTTTTCCTTTTTTTCGTTATTTTGTTGCGAAATATGGACAAAAATAGAAAACTCAAATATTTCAGATACTTTTTTGTTTTTTTTTTTGTTCTTTGTTGCGAAATATGGCCAAAAACAGAAAACTCAAATATTTCAGATACTTTCTTGTTATTTTTTCGTTATTTTGTTGCAGAATATGGACAAAAACAGAAAACTCAAATATTTCAGATCCTTTTTTTTTTCGTTATTTCATTGCGAAATATGGACACAACCAGAAAACTCAAATATTTCAGATGTTTTTTTCGTTATTTTCTTGTGAAATATGGACAAAACGGAAAACTCAAATATTTCAAATACTTTTATGTTTTTTTCGTTAATTTCTTGCGAAATATGGCCAAAAACAGAAAACTCAAATATTGCAGATACTTTGTTATTATTTTTTCGTTAATCTGTTGCGAAATATGGACAAAGACAGAAAACTCAAATATTTCAGATACTTTTTTTGTTTTTTTCGTTATTTCGTTGCGAAATATGAACACAACCAGAAAACTCAAATATTTCAGATATTTTTTTTTCGTTATTTTGTTGCGAAATATGGACAAAAATAGAAAGCTCAAATATTTCAGATACTTTTATGTGTTTTTTCGTTAATTTGTTGCGAAATATGGTTAAAAACTGAAAACTCAAATATTTCAGATACATTTTTTTTTTTTTCGTTATTTTGTTGCGAAATATGGACACAACCAGAAAACTCAAATATTTCAAATACTTTTTTTTCGTTATTTTATTGCGAAATATGGACAACAACAGAAAGCTCAAATATTTCAGATACTTTTAAGTATTTTTTCTTTAATTTGTTGCGAAATATGGCCAAAAACAGAAAACTATTTCAAATACTTTCTTGTTATTTTTTCGTTATTTTGTTGCAAAATATGCACAAAAACAGAAAACTTAAATATTTCAGATACTTTTTTGTTTTTGTCGTTAATTTGTTGCGAAATATGGACAAAAAATGAAAACTGAAATATTTTAGATACTTTTTTTTTTTTTTCCTTATTTTTTTGCGAAATATGGACAAAAACAGAAAACTCAAATATTTCAGATACTTTTTTGTATTTTTTTTTTACTTTGTTGCGAAATATGGCCAAAAACAGAAAACTATTTCAAATACTTTCTTGTTATTTTTTCGTTATTTTGTTGCAAAATATGGTCTAAAACAGAAAACTTAAATATTTCAGATACTTTTTTGTTTTTTTTTCGTTAATTCGTTGCGAAATATGGACAAAAAATTAAAACTCAAATATTTCAGATACTTTTTTGTTTTTTTTTTTACTTTGTTGCGAAATATAGCCAAAAACAGAAAACTCAAATATTTCAGATACTTTCTTGTTATTTTTTCCTTATTTTGTTGCAAAATATGGACAAAAACAGAAAACGCAAATATTTCAGATACTTTTTTGTTTTTTTTTTCGTTATTTCGATGCGAAATATGGACACAACCAGAAAACTCAAAAATTTCAGATATTTTTTTTCGTTATTTTGTTGCGAAATATGGACAAAAGCAGAAAACTCTAATATTTCAGATACTTTTATGTTTTTTTCGTTAATTTGTTGCGAAATATGGCCAAAACCAGAAAACTCAAATATTTCAGATACCTTCTTGTTATTTTTTCGTTAATTTGTTGCGAAATATGGACAAGAACAGGAAATTGAAATATTTCAGATACTTTTTTGTTTTTTTTTTTCGTTATTTCGTTGCGAAATATGGACACAACCACAAAACTCAAAAATTTCAGATTATTTTTTTCGTTATTTTGTTGCGAAATATGGACAAAAATAGAAAGCTGAAATATTTCAGATACTTTTATGTGTTTTTTCGTTAATTTGTTGCGAAATATGGTTAAAAACTGAAAACTCAAATATTTCAGATACATTTTTGTTTTTTTTTCGTTATTTTGTTGCGATATATGGACACAACAAGAAAACTCAAATATTTCAAATACTTTTTTTTCGTTATTTTATTGCGAAATATGGACAACAACAGAAATATCAAATATTTCAGATACTTTTATGTATTTTTTCGTTAATTTGTTGCGAAATATGGACAAAAAATGAAAACTGAAATATTCCACATACTTTTTCCTTTTTTCGTTATTTTATTGCGAAATATGGACAACAACAGAAAGCTCAAATATTTCAGTTACTTATTTCAGATGTTTTTTTCGTTAATTTGTTGCGAAAAAATTAAAAAAAATGGACAAAAAATGAAAACTCAAATATTCCAGATACTTTTTCATTTTTTTCGTTATTTTGTTGCGAAATATGCACAAAAACAGAAAACTCAAATATTTCAAATACTTTTTTTTCGTTATTTTATTGCGAAATATGGACAACAACAGAAAGCTCAAATATTTCAGTTACTTATTTCAGATGTTTTTTTCGTTAATTTGTTGCGAAAAAATGGAAAAAAATGGACAAAAAATGAAAACTCAAATATTCCAGATACTTTTTCATTTTTTTCGTTATTTTGTTGCGAAATATGCACAAAAACAGAAAACTCAAATATTTCAAATACTTTTTTTTCGTTATTTTATTGCGAAATATGGCCAAAAACAGAAAACTCAAATATTTCAGATACTTTCTTGTTATTTTGTCGTTATTTTGTTGTAAAATATGGACAAAAGCAGAAACCTCAAATATTTCAGATACTTTTATGTTTTTTTCGTTAATTTGTTGCGAAATATGGACAAAAACAGAAAACTCAAATATTTCAGATACTTTTTTGTTTTTTTTTGTTACTATGTTGCGAAATATGGCCAAAAACAGAAAACTCAAATATTTAAGATACTTTTTTATTTTTTTTTATTTGGTTGCGAAATATGTACAAAAAGAGAAAACTCAAATATTTCAGATACTTTCTTGTTATTTTTTCGTTATTTTGTTGCGAAATATGGATAAAAACAGAAAACTTAAATATTTGAGATAATTTTTTGTTTTTTTTTTCGTTATTTTGTTGCGAAATATGGACAAAATCAGAAAGCTCAAATATTTCAGATACTTTTATATTTTTTTCGTTAATTTGTTACGAAATATAGACAAAAAATGAAAACTGAAATATTGCATATACTTTTTCCTTTTTTTCGTTATTTTGTTGCGAAATATGGACAAAAACAGAAAACTCAAATATTTCAGTTTCTTTTTGTTTTTTTGCATATTTAGTTGCGAAATATGGACAAAAACAGAAAACTCAAATATTTCAGATACTTTTTTGTTTTTTTTGTTACTTTGTTGCAAAATATGGGCAAAAACAGAAAACTCAAATATTTCAGATACTTTCTTGTTATTTTTTCGTTATTTTGTTGCAGAATATGGACAAAAACAGAAAACTCAAATATTTCAGATCCTTTTTTTTCGTTATTTCATTGCGAAATATGGACACAACCAGAAAACTCAAATATTTCAGATGTTTTTTTTCGTTATTTTCTTGCGAAATATGGACAAAACGGAAAACTCAAATATTTCAAATACTTTTATGTTTTTTTCGTTAATTTCTTGCGAAATATGGCCAAAAACAGAAAACTCAAATATTGCAGATACTTTGTTATTATTTTTTCGTTAATTTGTCGCGAAATATGGACAAAAACAGAAAACTCAAATATTTCAAATATTTTTTTTGTTTTTTTCGTTATTTCGTTGCGAAATATGAACACAACCAGAAAACTCAAATATTTCAGATATTTTTTTTCGTTATTTTGTTGCGAAATATGGACAAAAATAGAAAGCTCAAATATGTCAGATACTTTTATGTGTTTTTTCGTTAATTTGTTGCGAAATATGGCCAAAAACAGAAAACTAAAATATTTCAGATACCTTCTTGTTATTTTTTCGTTAATTTGTTGCGAAATATGGAAAAGAACAGGAAATTGAAATATTTCAGATACTTTTTTGTTTTTTTTTTCGTTATTTCGTTGCGAAATATGGACACAACCACAAAACTCAAAAATTTCAGATTATTTTTTTCGTTATTTTGTTGCGAAATATGGACAAAAATAGAAAGCTCAAATATTTCAGATACTTTTATGTGTTTTTTCGTTAATTTGTTGCGAAATATGGCCAAAAACAGAAAACTAAAATATTTCAGATACCTTCTTGTTATTTTTTCGTTAATTTGTTGCGAAATATGGACAAGAACAGGAAATTGAAATATTTCAGATAGTTTTTTGTTTTTTTTTTCGTTATTTCGTTGCGAAATATGGACACAACCACAAAACTCAAAAATTTCAGATTATTTTTTTCGTTATTTTGTTGCGAAATATGGACAAAAATAGAAAGCTCAAATATTTCAGATACTTTTATGTGTTTTTTCGTTAATTTGTTGCGAAATATGGTAAAAAACTGAAAACTCAAATATTTCAGATACTTTTTTGTTATTTTTTCGTTATTTTGTTGCAAAATATTGACAAAAACAGAAAACGCAAATATTTCAGATACTTTTTTGTTTTTTTTTTCGTTATTTCGATGCGAAATATGGACACAACCAGAAAACTCAAAAATTTCAGATATTTTTTTTCGTTATTTTGTTGCGAAATATGGACAAAAGCAGAAAACTCAAATATTTCAGATACTTTTATGTTTTTTTCGTTAATTTGTTGCGAAATATGGCCAAAACCAGAAAACTCAAATATTTCAGATACCTTCTTGTTATTTTTTCGTTAATTTGTTGCGAAATATGGAAAAGAACAGGAAATTGAAATATTTCAGATACTTTTTTGTTTTTTTTTTCGTTATTTCGTTGCGAAATATGGACACAACCACAAAACTCAAAAATTTCAGATTATTTTTTTCGTTATTTTGTTGCGAAATATGGACAAAAATAGAAAGCTCAAATATTTCAGATACTTTTATGTGTTTTTTCGTTAATTTGTTGCGAAATATGGTTAAAAACTGAAAACTCAAATATTTCAGATACATTTTTGTTTTTTTTTCGTTATTTTGTTGCGAAATATGGACACAACCAGAAAACTCAAATATTTCAAATACTTTTTTTTCGTTATTTTATTGCGAAATATGGACAACAACAGAAAGCTCAAATATTTCAGTTACTTATTTCAGATGTTTTTTCGTTAATTTGTTGCGAAAAAATGAAAAAAATGGACAAAAAATGAAAACTCAAATATTCCAGATACTTTTTCATTTTTTTCGTTATTTTGTTGCGAAATATGGACAAAAACAGAAAACTCAAATATTTCAAATACTTTTTTTTCGTTATTTTATTGCGAAATATGGACAAAAACAGAAAGCTCAAATATTTCAGATACTTTTATGTTTTTTTTCGTTAATTTGTTGCGAAATATGGACAAAAAATGAAAACTCAAATATTTTAGATACTTTTTCCTTTTATTCGTTATTTTGTTGCGAAATATGGACAAAATCAGAAAGCTCAAATATTTCAGATACTTTTATGTTTTTTTCGTTAATTTGTTGCGAAATATGGACAAAAAATGAAAACTGAAATATTGCAGATACTTTTTCCTTTTTTTCGTTATTTTGTTGCGAAATATGGACAAAAAACAGAAAACTCAAATATTTCAGATACTTTTTTGTTTTTTTTTTTGTTCTTTGTTGCGAAATATGGCCAAAAACAGAAAACTCAAATATTTCAGATACTTTCTTGTTATTTTTTCGTTATTTTATTGCAAAATATGGACAAAAACAGAAAACGCAAATATTTCAGATACTTTTTTGTTTTTTTTTGTTATTTCGTTGCGAAATATGGACACAACCAGAAAACTCAAATATTTCAGATATTTTTTTTTCGTTATTTTGTTGCGAAATATGGACAAAAGCAGAAAACTCAAATATTTCAGATACTTTTATGTTTTTTTCGTTAATTTGTTGCGAAATATGGGCAAAAACAGAAAACTCAAATATTTCATATACCTTCTTGGTATTTTTTCGTTAATTTGTTACGAAATATGGACAAGAACAGGAAACTCAAATATTTCAGATACTTTTTTGTTTTTTTTTTTCGTTATTTCGTTGCGAAATATGGACACAACCAGAAAACTCAAAAATTTCAGATATTTTTTTTTCGTTATTTTGTTGCGAAATATGGACAAAAGCAGAAAGCTCAAATATTTCAGTTACTTATTTCAGATGTTTTTTCGTTAATTTGTTGCGAAATATGGACAAAAAATGAAAACTCAAATATGCCAGATACTTTTTCATTTTTTTCGTTATTTTGTTGCGAAATATGCACAAAAACAGAAAATTCAAATATTTCAGTTTCTTTTTGTTTTTTTTTCGATATTTAGTTGCGAAATATGGACAAAAACAGAAAACTCAAATATTTCAGATACTTTTTTGTTTTTTTTTTGTTACTTTGTTGCGAAATATGGCCAAAAACAGAAAACTCAAATATTGCAGATACTTTTTTATTTTTTTTTATTTCGTTGCGAAATATGTACAAAAAGAGAAAACTCAAATATTTCAGATACTTTCTTGTTATTTTTTCGTTATTTTGTTGCGAAATATGGACAAAAACAGAAAACTCAAATATTTGAGATAATTTTTTGTTTTTTTTTCGTTATTTTGTTGCGAAATATGGACAAAATCAGAAAGCTCAAATATTTCAGATACTTTTATGTTTTTTTTTTGTTACTTTGTTGCGAAATATGGCCAAAAACAGAAAACTCAAATATTTCAGATACTTTCTTGTTATTTTTTCGTTATTTTGTTGCAGAATATGGACAAAAACAGAAAACTCAAATATTTCAGATCCTTTTTTTTTCGTTATTTCATTGCGAAATATGGACACAACCAGAAAACTCAAATATTTCAGATGTTTTTTTCGTTATTTTCTTGCGAAATATGGACAAAACGGAAAACTCAAATATTTCAAATACTTTTATGTTTTTTCGTTAATTTCTTGCGAAATATGGCCAAAAACAGAAAACTCAAATATTGCAGATACTTTGTTATTATTTTTTCGTTAATTTGTTGCGAAATATGGACAAAAACAGAAAACTCAAATATTTCAGTTTCTTTTTGTTTTTTTTCGATATTTAGTTGCGAAATATGGACAAAAACAGAAAACTCAAATATTTCAGATACTTTTTTGTTTTTTTTTGTTACTTTGTTGCGAAATATGGCCAAAAACAGAAAACTCAAATATTTCAGATACTTTCTTGTTATTTTTTCGTTATTTTGTTGCAGAATATGGACAAAAACAGAAAACTCAAATATTTCAGATACTTTTTTTTTTTCGTTATTTCATTGCGAAATATGGACACAACCAGAAAACTCAAATATTTCAGATGTTTTTTTTCGTTATTTTCTTGCGAAATATGGACAAAACGGAAAACTGAAATATTGCAGATACTTTTTCCTTTTTTTCGTTATTTTGTTGCGAAATATGGACAAAAACAGAAAACTCAAATATTTCAGTTTCTTTTTGTTTTTTTTTTCGATATTTAGTTGCGAAATATGGACAAAAACAGAAAACTCAAATATTTCAGATAATTTTTTTTTTTTTTTTTCTTACTTTGTTGCGAAATATGGCAAAAAACAGAAAACTCAAATATTTCAGATACTTTCTTGTTATTTTTTCGTTATTTTGTTGCAGAATATGGACGAAAACAGAAAACTCAAATATTTCAGATCCTTTTTTTTTCGTTATTTCATTGCGAAATATGGACACAACCAGAAAACTCAAATATTTCAGATGTTTTTTTTCGTTATTTTCTTGCGAAATATGGACAAAACGGAAAACTCAAATATTTCAAATACTTTTATGTTTTTTTCGTTAATTTCTTGCGAAATATGGCCAAAAAGAGAAAACTCAAATATTTCAGATATTTTTTTTTCGTTATTTTGTTGCGAAATATGGAAAAAAGCAGAATACTCAAATATTTCAGATACTCTTATGTTTTTTTCGTTAATTTGTTGCGAAATATGGGCAAAAACAGAAAACTCAAATATTTCAGATACCTTCTTGGTATCTGAAATACCTTCTTGGTTAACGAAATATGGACAAGAACAAGAAACTCAAATATTTCAGATACTTTTTTTTTTTTTTTCGTTATTTCGTTGCGAAATATGGACACAACCAGAAAACTCAAAAATTTCAGATATTTTTTTTTCGTTATTTTGTTGCGAAATATGGACAAAAGCAGAAAGCTCAAATATTTCAGTTACTTATTTCAGATGTTTTTTCGTTAATTTGTTGAGAAATATGGACAAAAACAGAAAACTCAAATATTTCAGATACTTTTTTGTTTGTTTTTTTTTCATTACTTTGTTGCGACATATGGCAAAAAACAGAAAACTCAAATATTTCAGATACTTTCTTGTTATTTTTTCGTTATTTTGTTGCAGAATATGGACGAAAACAGAAAACTCAAATATTTCAGATCCTTTTTTTTTCGTTATTTCATTGCGAAATATGGACACAACCAGAAAACTCAAATATTTCAGATGTTTTTTTTCGTTATTTTCTTGCGAAAAATGGACAAAACGGAAAACTCAAATATTTCAAATACTTTTATGTTTTTTCGTTAATTTCTTGCGAAATATGGCCAAAAACAGAAAACTCAAATATTGCAGATACTTTGTTATTATTTTTTCGTTAATTTGTTGCGAAATATGGCCAAAAACAGAAAACTCAAATATTTGAGATACTTTTTTATTTTTTTTTATTTGGTTTGCGAAATATGTACAAAAAGAGAAAACTCAAATATTTCAGATACTTTCTTGTTATTTTTTCGTTATTTTGTTGCGAAATATGGACAAAAACAGAAAACTCAAATATTTGAGATAATTTTTTGTTTTTTTTTTCGTTATTTCGTTGCGAAATATGGACACAACCAGAAAACTCAAATATTTCAAATACTTTTTTTTCGTTATTTTATTGCGAAATATGGACAACAACAGAAAGCTCAAAAATTTCAGATACTTTTATGTTTTTTTCGTTAATTTATTGCGAAATATGGACAAAAAAGGAAAACTCAAATATTCCAGATACTTTTTCCTTTTTTTCGTTATTTTGTTGTGAAATATGGACAAAAAAAGAAAACTTAAATATATCAGATACTTTTTTGTTTTTTTTTTCGTTATTTCGTTGCGAAATATGGACACAACCAGAAAACTGAAATATTTCAAATATTTTTTTTCGTTCTTTTGTTGCGAAACATGGACAAAAGCAGAAAGCTCAAATATTTCAGTTACTTATTTCAGTTGTTTTTTTCGTTAATTTGTGGCGAAATATGGACAAAAAATGAAAACTCAAATATTTCAGATACTTTTTCCTTTTTTCCGTTATTTTGTTGCGAATTATGTACAAAACCAGAAAACTCAAATATTTCAAATACTTTTTTTTCGTTATTTTATTGCGAAATATGGACAAAAACAGGAAGCTCAAATATTTCAGATACTTTCTTGTTATTTTTTCGTTATTTTGTTGCGAAATATGGACAAAAACAGCAAACTCAAATATTGCAATTACTTTTTTGTTTTTTTTTACTTTGTTGCGAAATATGGCCAAAAACAGAAAACTCATGTTTTTCAGATACTTTTTTGTTTTTTTTTCGTTATTTTGTTGCGAAATATGGAGAATTTGTTGTTTTTTTTCCGTTATTTAGTTGCGAAATATGGACACAACCAGAAAACTCAAATATTTCAGATATTTTTTTTTCGTTATTTTGTTGCGAAATATGGACAAAAGCAGAAAACTCAAATATTTCAGATACGTTTTCCTTTTTTTTCGTTATTTTGTTGCGAAATATGGGGAATTTGTTGTTTTTTTTCCGTTATTTTGTTGCGAAATATGTACAAAACCAGAAAACTCAAATATTTCAGATACTTTTTTTTCGTTATTTTGTTGCGAAATATGGACAAAATCAGAAAGCTCAAATATTTCAGATACTTTTATGTTTTTTTCGTTAATTTGTTGCGAAATATGAACAAAAAATGAAAACTCAAATATTGCAGATACGTTTTCCTTTTTTTCGTTATTTTGTTGCGAAATATGGACAAAAACAGAAAACTCAAATATTTCAGTTTCGTTTTGTTTTTTTCGATATTTAGTTGCGAAATATGGACAAAAACAGAAAACTCAAATATTACAGATACTTTTTTGTTTTTTTTTTTCGTTACTTTGTTGCGGAATATGGCCAAAAACATAAAACTCAAATATTTCAGATATTTTCTTGTTATTTTTTCGTTATTTTGTTGCAAAATATGGACAAAAACAGAAAAGTCAAATATTTCAGATACTTTTTTTTTCATTATTTCATTGCGAAATATGGACACAACCAGAAAACTCAAATATTTCAGATATTTTTTTTCGTTATTTTCTTGCGAAATATGGAAAAAAAAACAGAAAACTCAAATATTTCAAATACTTTTATGTTTTTTTCGTTAATTTCTTGCGAAATATGGCCAAAAACAGAAAACTCAAATATTGCAGATACTTTGTTGTTATTTTTTCGTTAATTTGTTGCGAAATATGGACAAAAACAGAAAACTCAAATATTTCAGATACTTTTTTTGTTTTTTTTTCGTTATTTCCTTGCGAAATATGGACACAACCAGAAAGCTCAAATATTTCAGATATTTTTTTCGTTATTTTGTTGCGAAAAATGGACAAAAGCAGAAAACTCAAATATTTCAAATACTTTTTTTTTAGTTTTTTTATTGCGAAATATGGACAAAAACAGAAAACTCAAATATTTCAGATACTTTTATGTTTTTTTTGTTAATTTTTGCGAAATATGGCCAAAACAGAAAACTCAAATATTTCAGATACTTTCTTGTTATTTTTTCGTTATTTTGTTGCAAAATATGGACAAAAACAGAAAACGCAAATATTTCAGATACTTTTTTGTTTTTTTTTTGTTATTTCGTTGCGAAATATGGACACCACCAGAAAAGGCAAATATTTCAGATATTTTTTTTCGTTATTTTGTTGCGAAATATGGACAAAAGCTGAAAACTCAAATATTTCAGATACCTTCTTGTTATTTTTTCGTTAATTTGTTTTTTTTTCGTTATTTTGTTGCGAAATATGGACAAAAGCAGAAAGCTCAAATATTTCAGTTACTTATTTCAGATGTTTTTTTCGTTAAATTGTTGCGAAATATGGCCAAAAATAGAAAACTCAAATATTTCAGATACCTTCTTGTTATTTTTTCGTTAATTTGTTGCGCAATGTGGACAATTACAGGAAACTCAAATATTTCAGATACTTTTATATATTTTTTCGTTAATTTGTTGCGAAATATGGACAAAAAATGAAAACTCTAATATTCCAGATACTTTTTCCTTTTTTTCGTTATTTTGTTGCGAAATATGGACAAAAACAGAAAACTCAAATATATCAGATACTTCTTTGTTTTTTTTTACTTTGTTGCGAAATATGGCCACAAACAGAAAACCCAAATATTTCACATACATTTTTGTTTTTTTTTCGTTATTTTGTTGCGAAATATGGACAAAAACAGAAAACTCAAATATTTCAGTTACTTTTTTGGTTTTTTTTTCGTTATTTCGTTGCGAAATATGGACAAAAACAGCAAACTCAAATATTTCAGATACTTTTTTGTTGTTTTTTCGTTATTTTGTTGCGAAATATGGACAAAACCAGAAAACTCAAATATTTCAGATACTTTTTTTTCGTTATTTTGTTGCGAAGTATGGACAAAAATAGAAAGCTCAAATATTTCAGATACTTTTATGTATTTTTTCGTTAATTTGTTGCGAACTATGGTTAAAAAATGAAAACTCAAATATTTCAGATACATTTTTTTTTTTTTCGTTATTTTATTGCAAAATATGGACAAAAACAGAAAACGCAAATATTTCAGATACTTTTTTGTTTTTTATTTCGTTATTTCGATGCGAAATATGGACACAACCAGAAAACTCAAATATTTCAGATATTTTTTTTCGTTATTTTGTTGCGAAATATGGACAAAAGCAGAAAACTCAAATATTTCAGATACTTTTATGTTTTTTTCGGTAATTTGTTGCGAAATATGGCCAAAAACAGAAAACTCAAATATTTCAGATACCTTCTTGTTATTTTTTCGTTAATTTGGTGCGAAATATGGACAAGAACAGGAAACTGAAATATTTCAGATACTTTTTTGTTTTTTTTTGTTATTTCGTTGCGAAATATGGACACAACCACAAAACTCAAAAATTTCAGATTATTTTTTTCGTTATTTTGTTGCGAAATATGGACAAAAGCAGAAAGCTCAAATATTTCAGTTACTTATTTCAGATGTTTTTTCGTTAATTTGTTGCGAAAAAATGAAAAAAAATTGACAAAAAATGAAAACTCAAATATTCCAGATACTTTTTCATTTTTTTCGTTATTTTGTTGCGAAATATGGACAAAAACAGAAAACTCCAATATTTCAAATAGTTTTTTTCGTTATTTTATTGCGAAATATGGACAAAAACAGAAAGCTCAAATATTTCAGATACTTTTATGTTTTTTTTCGTCAATTTGTTGCGAAATATGGACAAAAAATGAAAACTCAAATATTTTAGATACTTTTTCCTTTTTATTCGTTATTTTGTTGCGAAATATGGACAAAATCAGAAAGCTCAAATATTTCAGATACTTTTATGTTTTTTTCGTTAATTTGTTGCGAAATATGGACAAAAAATGAAAACTGAAATATTGCAGATACTTTTTCCTTTTTTTCGTTATTTTGTTGCGAAATATGGACAAAAACAGAAAACTCAAATATTTCAGTTTCTTTTTGTTTTTTTTCGATATTTAGTTGCGAAATATGGACAAAAACAGAAAACTCAAATATTTCAGATCCTTTTATTTTTTCGTTATTTCATTGCGAAATATGGACACAACCAGAAAACTCAAATATTTCAGATGTTTTTTTCGTTATTTTCTTGCGAAATATGGACAAAACGGCAAACTCAAATATTTCAAATACTTTTATGTTTTTTTCGTTAATTTCTTGCGAAATATGGCCAAAAACAGAAAACTCAAATATTGCAGATACTTTGTTATTATTTTTTCGTTAATTTGTTGCGAAATATGGACAAAAACAGAAAACTCAAATATTTCAGATACTTTTTTTGTTTTTTTTCGTTATTTCGTTGCGAAATATGAACACAACCAGAAAACTCAAATATTTCAGATATTTTTTTTTTCGTTATTTTGTTGCGAAATATGGACAAAAACAGAAAGCTCAAATATTTCAGATACTTTTATGTGTTTTTTTCGTTAATTTGTTGCGAAATATGGTTAAAAACTGAAAACTCAAATATTTCAGATACATTTTTGTTTTTTTTTCGTTATTTTGTTGCGAAATATGGACACAACCAGAAAATTCAAATATTTCAAATACTTTTTTTTCGTTATTTTATTGCGAAATATGGACAAAAGCAGAAAGCTCAAATATTTCAGTTACTTATTTCAGATGTTTTTTCGTTAATTTGTTGCGAAAAAATGAAAAAAAATGGACAAAAAATGAAAACTCAAATATTCCAGATACTTTTTCATTTTTTTCGTTATTTTGTTGCGAAATATGGACAAAAACAGAAAACTCCAATATTTCAAATAGTTTTTTTCGTTATTTTATTGCGAAATATGGACAAAAACAGAAAGCTCAAATATTTCAGATACTTTTATGTTTTTTTTCGTCAATTTGTTGCGAAATATGGACAAAAAATGAAAACTCAAATATTTTAGATACTTTTTCCTTTTTATTCGTTATTTTGTTGCGAAATATGGACAAAATCAGAAAGCTCAAATATTTCAGATACTTTTATGTTTTTTTTCGTTAATTTGTTGCGAAATATGGACAAAAAATGAAAACTGAAATATTGCAGATACTTTTTCCTTTTGTTCGTTATTTTGTTGCGAAATATGGACAAAAACAGAAAACTCAAATATTTCAGTTTCTTTTTGTTTTTTTTCGATATTTAGTTGCGAAATATGGACAAAAACAGAAAACTCAAATATTTCAGATCCTTTTATTTTTTCGTTATTTCATTGCGAAATATGGACACAACCAGAAAACTCAAATATTTCAGATGTTTTTTTCGTTATTTTCTTGCGAAATATGGACAAAACGGCAAACTCAAATATTTCAAATACTTTTATGTTTTTTTCGTTAATTTCTTGCGAAATATGGCCAAAAACAGAAAACTCAAATATTGCAGATACTTTGTTATTATTTTTTCGTTAATTTGTTGCGAAATATGGACAAAAACAGAAAACTCAAATATTTCAGATACTTTTTTTGTTTTTTTTTCGTTATTTCGTTGCGAAATATGAACACAACCAGAAAACTCAAATATTTCAGATATTTTTTTTTCGTTATTTTGTTGCGAAATATGGACAAAAATAGAAAGCTCAAATATTTCAGATACTTTTATGTGTTTTTTCGTTAATTTGTTGCGAAATATGGTTAAAAACTGAAAACTCAAATATTTCAGATACATTTTTGTTTTTTTTTTCGTTATTTTGTTGCGAAATATGGACACAACCAGAAAATTCAAATATTTCAAATACTTTTTTTTCGTTATTTTATTGCGAAATATGGACAACAACAGAAATATCAAATATTTCAGATACTTTTATGTATTTTTTCGTTAATTTGTTGCGAAATATGGACAAAAAATGAAAACTGAAATATTCCACATACTTTTTCCTTTTTTTCGTTATTTTGTTGCGAAATATGGACAAAAACAGAAAACTCAAATATTTCAGATACTTTTTTGTATTTTTTTTTACTTTGTTGCGAAATATGGCCAAAAACAGAAAACTATTTCAAATACTTTCTTGTTATTTTTTCGTTATTTTGTTGCAAAATGTGGACAAAAACAGAAAACTTAAATATTTCAGATACTTTTTTGTTTTTTTTCATTAATTTGTTGCGAAATATGGACATAAAATGAAAACTGAAATATTTTAAATACTTTTTCTTTTTTTTCGTTATTTTTTTGCGAAATATGGACAAAAACAGAAAACTCAAATATTTCAGATACTTTTTTGTATTTTTTTTTACTTTGTTGCGAAATATGGCCAAAAACAGAAAACTATTTCAAATACTTTCTTGTTATTTTTTCGTTATTTTGTTGCAAAATATGGACAAAAACAGAAAACTTAAATATTTCAGATACTTTTTTGTTTTTTTTCGTTAATTTGTTGCGAAATATGGACAAAAAATGAAAACTCAAATATTGCAGATACTTTTTTGTTTTTTTTTACTTTGTTGCGAAATATGGCCAAAAACAGAAAACTCAAATATTTCAGATACTTTCTTGTTATTTTTTCGTTATTTTGTTGCAAAATATGGACAAAAACAGAAAACGCAAATATTTCAGATACTTTTTGTTTTTTTTTGTTATTTCGTTGCGAAATATGGACTCAACCAGAAAACTCAAATATTTCAGATATTTTTTTTTCGTTATTTTGTTGCGAAATATGGACAAAAGCAGAAAACTCAAATATTTCACATAATTTTATGTTTTTTTCGTTAATTTGTTGCGAAATATGGGCAAAAACAGAAAACTCAAATATTTCAGATACCTTCTTGGTATTTTTTCGTTAATTTGTTGCGAAATATGGACAAGAACAGGAAACTCAAATATTTCAGATACTTTTTTGTTTTTTTTTTCGTTATTTCGTTGCGAAATATGGACACAACCAGAAAACTCAAAAATTTCAGATATTTTTTTTTCGTTATTTTGTTGCGAAATATGGACAAAAGCAGAAAGCTCAAATATTTCAGTTACTTATTTCAGATGTTTTTTCGTTAATTTGTTGCGAAATATGGACAAAAATGAAAACTCAAATATTCCAGATACTTTTTCATTCTTTTCGTTATTTTGTTGCGAAATATGCACAAAAACAGAAAATTCAAATATTTCAGTTTCTTTTTGTTTTTTTTCTATATTTAGTTGCGAAATATGGACAAAAACAGAAAACTCAAATATTTCAGATACTTTTTTGTTTGTTTTTTTTCATTACTTTGTTGCGACATATGGCCAAAAACAGAAAACTCAAATATTTCAGATACTTTCTTGTTATTTTTTCGTTATTTTGTTGCAAAATATGGACAAAAGAAGAAACCTCAAATATTTCAGATACTTTTATGTTTTTTTCGTTAATTTGTTGCGAAATATGGACAAAAAATGAAAACTGAAATATTGCAGATACTTTTTCCTTTTTTTCGTTATTTTGTTGCGAAATATGGACAAAAACAGAAAACTCAAATATTTCAGTTTCTTTTTGTTTTTTTTCGATATTTAGTTGCGAAATATGGACAAAAACAGAAAACTCAAATATTTCAGATACTTTCTTGTTATTTTTTCGTTATTTTGTTGCAGAATATGGACAAAAACAGAAAACTCAAATATTTCAGATCCTTTTTTTTTCGTTATTTCATTGCGAAATATAGACACAACCAGAAAACTCAAATATTTCAGATGTTTTTTTCGTTATTTTCTTGCGAAATATGGACAAAACGGAAAACTCAAATATTTCAAATACTTTTATGTTTTTTCGTTAATTTCTTGCGAAATATGGCCAAAAACAGAAAACTCAAATATTGCAGATACTTTGTTATTATTTTTTCGTTAATTTGTTGCAGAATATGGACAAAAACAGAAAACTCAAATATTTCAGATCCTTTTTTTTTCGTTATTTCATTGCGAAATATAGACACAACCAGAAAACTCAAATATTTCAGATGTTTTTATTCGTTATTTTCTTGCGAAATATGGACAAAACGGAAAACTCAAATATTTCAAATACTTTTATGTTTTTTCGTTAATTTCTTGCGAAATATGGACAAAAACAGAAAACTCAAATATTTCAGATACTTTTTTGTATTTTTTTTACTTTGTTGCGAAATATGGCCAAAAACAAAAAACTATTTCAAATACTTTCTTGTTATTTTTTCGTTATTTTGTTGCAAAATATGGACAAAAACAGAAAACTTAAATATTTCAGATACTTTTTTGTTTTTTTTCGTTAATTTGTTGCGAAATATGGACAAAAAATGAAAACTGAAATATTTTAGGTACTTTTTCTTTTTTTTCGTTATTTTTTTGCGAAATATGGACAAAAACAGAAAACTCAAATATTTCAGATACTTTTTTGTATTTTTTTTTACTTTGTTGCGAAATATGGCCAAAAACAGAAAACTATTTTAAATACTTTCTTGTTATTTTTTCGTTATTTTGTTGCAAAATATGGACAAAAACAGAAAACTGAAATATTTCAGATACTTTTTTGTTTGTTTTCGTTAATTTGTTGCGAAATATGGACAAAAAATGAAAACTCAAATATTTCAGATACTTTTTTGTTTTTTTTTTACTTTGTTGCGAAATATGGCCAAAAACAGAAAACTCAAATATTTCAGATACTTTCTTGTTATTTTTTCGTTATTTTGTTGCAAAATATGGACAAAAACAGAAAACGCAAATATTTCAGATACTTTTTTGTTTTTTTTTGTTATTTCGTTGCGAAATATGGACACAACCAGAAAACTCAAATATTTCAGATATTTATTTTTTCGTTATTTTGTTGCGAAATATGGACAAAAGCAGAAAACTCAAATATTTCAGATACTTTTATGTTTTTTTCGTTAATTTGTTGCGAAATATGGGCAAAAACAGAAAACTCAAATATTTCAGATACCTTCTTGGTATTTTTTCGTTAATTTGTTGCGAAATATGGACAAGAACAGGAAACTCAAATATTTCAGATACTTTTTTGTTTTTTTTTTCGTTATTTCGTTGCGAAATATGGACACAACCAGAAAACTCAAATATTTCAGATACTTTTATGTTTTTTTCGTTAATTTGTTGCGAAATATGGGCAAAAACAGAAAGCTCAAATATTTCAGTTACTTATTTCAGATGTTTTTTCGTTAATTTGTTGCGAAATATGGACAAAAAATGAAAACTCAAATATTCCAGATACTTTTTCATTTTTTTCGTTATTTTGTTGCGAAATATGCACAAAAACAGAAAATTCAAATATTTCAGTTTCTTTTTGTTTTTTTTTCGATATTTAGTGGCGAAATATGGACAAAAACAGAAAACTTAAATATTTCAGATACTCTTTTGTTTGTTTTTTTTTTCATTAATTTGTTGCGAAATATGGACAAAAAATGAAAACTCAAATATTCCAGATACTTTTTCATTTTTTTCGTTATTTTGTTGCGAAATATGCACAAAAACAGAAAATTCAAATATTTCAGTTTCTTTTTGTTTTTTTTCGATATTTAGTTGCGAAATATGAACAAAAACAGAAAACTCAAATATTTCAGATACTCTTTTGTTTGTTTTTTTTTCATTACTTTGTTGCGACATATGGCCAAAAACAGAAAACTCAAATATTTCAGATACTCTCTTGTTATTTTTTCGTTATTTTGTTGCAAAATATGGACAAAAGCAGAAACTTCAAATATTTCAGATACTTTTATGTTTTTTTCGTTAATTTGTTGCGAAATATGGACAAAAACAGAAAACTCAAATATTCTGATACTTCTTGTTATTTTTTCGTTATTTTGTTGCGAAATACGGACAAAAACAGAAAACTCAAATATTTCAGATACTTTTTAATTTTTTTTTATTTGGTTGCGAAATATGTACAAAAAGAGAAAACTCAAATATTTCAGATACTTTCTTGTTATTTTTTCGTTATTTTGTTGCGAAATATGGACAAAAACCGAAAACTCAAATATTTGAGATAATTTTTTGTTTTTTTTTTCGTTATTTCGTTGCGAAATATGGATACAACCAGAAAACTCAAATATTTCAAATACTTTTTTTCGTTATTTTATTGCGAAATATGGACAACAACAGAAAGCTCAAAAATTTCACACACTTTTATGTTTTTTTCGTTCATTTATTGCGAAATATGGACAAAAAAGGAAAACTCAAATATTCCATATACTTTTTCCTTTTTTTCGTTATTTTGTTGTGAAATATGGACAAAAAAAGAAAACTTAAATATATCAGATACTTTTTTGTTTTTTTTTTTCGTTATTTCGTTGCAAAATATGGACACAACCAGAAAACTCAAATATTTCAGATATTTTTTTTCGTTCTTTTGTTGCGAAACATGGACAAAAGCAGAAAGCTCAAATATTTCAGTTACTTATTTCAGTTGTTTTTTTCGTTAATTTGTGGCGAAATATGGACAAAAAATGAAACTGAAATATTGCAGATACTCTTTCCTTTTTTTCGTTATTTTGTTGCGAAATATGGACAAAAACAGAAAACTCAAATATTTCAGTTTCTTTTTGTTTTTTTTTCGATATTTAGTTGCGAAATATGGACAAAAACAGAAAACTCAAATATTTCAGATACTTTCTTGTTATTTTTTCGTTATTTTGTTGCAGAATATGGACAAAAACAGAAAACTCAAATATTTCAGATCCTTTTTTTTCGTTATTTCATTGCGAAATATAGACACAACCAGAAAACTCAAATATTTCAGATGTTTTTTTCGTTATTTTCTTGCGAAATATGGACAAAACGGAAAACTCAAATATTTCAAATACTTTTATGTTTTTTCGTTAATTATATATATGGAAATATGGCCAAAAACAGAAAACTCAAATATTGCAGATACTTTGTTATTATTTTTTCGTTAATTTGTTGCAGAATATGGACAAAAACAGAAAACTCAAATATTTCAGATCCTTTTTTTTTCGTTATTTCATTGAGAAATATAGACACAACCAGAAAACTCAAATATTTCAGATGTTTTTTTTCGTTATTTTCTTGCGAAATATGGACAAAACGGAAAACTCAAATATTTCAAATACTTTTATGTTTTTTCGTTAATTTCTTGCGAAATATGGACAAAAACAGAAAACTCAAATATTTCAGATACTTTTTTGTATTTTTTTTTACTTTGTTGCGAAATATGGCCAAAAACAGAAAACTATTTTAAATACTTTCTGGTTATTTTTTCGTTATTTTGTTGCAAAATATGGACAAAAACAGAAAACTTAAATATTTCAGATACTTTTTTGTTTTTTTTCGTTAATTTGTTGCGAAATATGGACAAAAAATGAAAACTAAAATATTTCAGATACTTTTTTGTTTTTTTTTACTTTGTTGCGAAATATGGCCAAAAACAGAAAACTCAAATATTTCAGATACTTTCTTGTTATTTTTTCGTTATTTTGTTGCAAAATATGGACAAAAACAGAAAACGCAAATATTTCAGATACTTTTTTGTTTTTTTTTGTTATTTCGTTGCGAAATATGGACACAACCAGAAAACTCAAATATTTCAGATATTTTTTTTTCGTTATTTTGTTGCGAAATATGGACAAAAGCAGAAAACTCAAATATTTCAGATACTTTTATGTTTTTTTCGTTAATTTGTTGCGAAATATGGGCAAAAACAGAAAACTCAAATATTTCAGATACCTTCTTGGTATTTTTTCGTTAATTTGTTGCGAAATATGGACAAGAACAGGAAACTAAAATATTTCAGATACTTTTTTGTTTTTTTTCGTTATTTCGTTGCGAAATATGGACACAACCAGAAAACTCAAAAATTTCAGATATTTTTTTTTCGTTATTTTGTTCCGAAATATGGACAAAAGCAGAAAGCTCAAATATTTCAGTTACTTATTTCAGATGCTTTTTCGTTAATTTGTTGCGAAATATGGACAAAAAATGAAAACTCAAATATTCCAGATACTTTTTCATTTTTTTCGTTATTTTGTTGCGAAATATGCACAAAAACAGAAAATTCAAATATTTCAGTTTCTTTTTGTTTTTTTTCGATATTTAGTTGCGAAATATGGACAAAAACAGAAAACTCAAATATTTCAGATACTCTTTTGTTTGTTTTTTTTTCATTAATTTGTTGCGAAATATGGACAAAAAATGAAAACTCAAATATTCCAGATACTTTTTTCATTTTTTTCGTTATTTTGTTGCGAAATATGCACAAAAACAGAAAATTCAAATATTTCAGTTTCTTTTTGTTTTTTTTCGATATTTAGTTGCGAAATATGATCAAAAACAGGAAAACTCAAATATTTCAGATACTCTTTTTGTTTGTTTTTTTTTCATTACTTTGTTGCGACATATGGCCAAAAACAGAAAACTCAAATATTTCAGATACTCTCTTGTTATTTTTTCGTTATTTTGTTGCAAAATATGGACAAAAGCAGAAACTTCAAATATTTCAGATACTTTTATGTTTTTTTCGTTAATTTGTTGCGAAATATGGACAAAAACAGAAAACTCAAATATTTCTGATACTTTCTTGTTATTTTTTCGTTATTTTGTTGCGAAATACGGACAAAAACAGAAAACTCAAATATTTCAGATACTTTTTAATTTTTTTTTATTTGGTTGCGAAATATGTACAAAAAAGAGAAAACTCAAATATTTCAGATACTTTCTTGTTATTTTTTCGTTATTTTGTTGCGAAATATGGACAAAAACAGAAAACTCAAATATTTGAGATAATTTTTTGTTTTTTTTTTTCGTTATTTCGTTGCGAAATATGGACACAACCAGAAACTCAAATATTTCAAATACTTTTTTTTCGTTATTTTATTGCGAAATATGGACAACAACAGAAAGCTCAAAAATTTCACATACTTTTATGTTTTTTTCGTTAATTTATTGCGAAATATGGACAAAAAAGGAAAACTCAAATATTCCATATACTTTTTCCTTTTTTTCGTTATTTTGTTGTGAAATATGGACAAAAAAAGAAAACTTAAATATATCAGATACTTTTTTTGTTTTTTTTTTCGTTATTTCGTTGCAAAATATGGAAACAACCAGAAAACTCAAATATTCAGATATTTTTTTTTTCGTTCTTTTGTTGCGAAACATGGACAAAAGCAGAAAGCTCAAATATTTCAGTTACTTATTTCAGTTGTTTTTTTTCGTTAATTTGTGGCGAAATATGGACAAAAAATGAAAATTGAAATATTTCAGATACTTTTTCCTTTTTTCCGTTATTTTGTTGCGAATTATGTACAAAACCAGAAAACTCAAATATTTCAAATACTTTTTTTCGTTATTTTATTGCGAAATATGGACAAAAACAGAAAGCTCAAATATTTCAGATACTTTTATGTTTTTTTTTCGTTAATTTGTTGTGAACTATGGAAAAAAAATGAAAACTCATATATTTTAGATACTTTTTCCTTTTTATTCGTTATTTTGTTGCGAAATATTGACAAAATCAGAAAGCTCAAATATTTCAGATACTTTTATGTTTTTTTCGTTAATTTGTTGCGAAATATGGACAAAAATGAAAACTGAAATATTGCAGATACTTTTTCCTTTTTTTCGTTATTTTGTTGCAAAATATGGACAAAAAACAGAAAACTCAAATATTTCAGTTTCTTTTTTGTTTTTTTTTCGATATTTAGTTGCGAAATATGGACAAAAACAGAAAACTCAAATATTTCAGATACTTTTTTGTTTTTTTTTTCGTTATTTCGTTGCGAAATATGGTTACAACCAGAAAACTCAAATATTTCAAATACTTTTTTTTCGTTATTTTATTGCGAAATATGGACAACAACAGAAAGCTCAAAAAATTTCAGATACTTTTATGTTTTTTTCGTTAATTTATTGCGAAATATGGACAAAAAAGGAAAACTCAAATATTCCATATACTTTTTCCTTTTTTTCGTTATTTTGTTGTGAAATATGGACAAAAAAAGAAAACTTAAATATATCAGATACTTTTTTGTTTTTTTTTTCGTTATTTCGTTGCAAAATATGGACACAACCAGAAAACTCAAATATTTAAGATATTTTTTTTTCGTTCTTTTGTTGCGAAACATGTGACAAAAGCAGAAAGCTCAAATATTTCAGTTACTTATTTCAGTTGTTTTTTTCGTTAATTTGTGGCGAAATATGGACAAAAAATTAAAACTCAAATATTTCAGATACTTTTCCTTTTTTCCGTTATTTTGTTGCGAATTATGTACAAAACCAGAAAACTGAAATATTTCAAATACTTTTTTTCGTTATTTTATTGCGAAATATGACAAAGACAAAAACAGAAAGCTCAAATATTTCAGATATTTTTATGTTTTTTTTCGTTAATTTGTTGTGAAATATGGAAAAAAAATGAAAACTCAAATATTTTAGATACTTTTTCCTTTTTATTCGTTATTTTTGTTGCGAAATATTGACAAAATCAGAAAGCTCAAATATTTCAGATACTTTTATGTTTTTTTCGTTAATTTGTTGCGAAATATGGACAAAAAATGAAAACTGAAATATTGCAGATACTTTTTTCCTTTTTTTCGTTATTTTGTTGCAAAATATGGACAAAAACAGAAACTCAAATATTTCAGTTTCTTTTTGTTTTTTTCGATATTTAGTTGCGAAATATGGACAAAAAACAGAAAACTCAAATATTTCAGATACTTTTTGTTTTTTTGTTGTTACTTTGTTGCGAAATATGGCCAAAAACAGAAAACTCAATATTTCAGATACTTTCTTGTTATTTTTTCGTTATTTTGTTGCAAAATATGGACAAAAACAGAAAACTCAAATATTTCAGATCCTTTTTTTTTTCGTTATTGAAAACTGAAATATTGCAGATACTTTTTCCTTTTTTTCGTTATTTTGTTGCGAAATATGGACACAACCAGAAAACTCAAATATTTCAGATATTTTTTTTCGTTATTTTCTTGCGAAATATGGACAAAAACAGAAAACTCAAATATTTCTTTTATTTTTTTTTTCGTTAATTTCTTGCGAAATATGGCCAAAAACAGAAAACTCAAATATTGCAGATACTTTGTTGTTAATTTTTCGTTAATTTGTTGCAAAATATGAGCAAAAACAGAAAACTCAAATATTTCAGATACTTTTTTTGTTTTTTTTCGTTATTTCGTTGCGAAATATGAACACAACCAGAAAACTCAAATATTTCGTTATTTTGTTGCGAAATATGGACAAAAGCAGAAACCTCAAATATTTCAGATACTTTTTTGTTTTTTTTTTCGTTATTTCGTTGCGAAATATGGTTACAACCAGAAAACTCAAATATTTCAAATACTTTTTTTTCGTTATTTTATTGCGAAATATGGACAACAACAGAAAGCTCAAAAATTTCAGATACTTTTATGTTTTTTTCGTTAATTTGTTGCGAAATATGGGCAAAAACAGTAAACTCAAATATTTCAGATACCTTCTTGGTATTTTTTCGTTAATTTCTTGCGAAATATGGACAAGAACAGGAAACTCAAATATTTGAGATACTTTTTTTTTTCGTGATTTCGTTGCGAAATATGGACACAACCAGAAAACTCAAATATTTCAGATACTTTTGTTTTTTTTAAACTTTGTTGCAAAATATGGCCAAAAACAGAAAACTCAAATATTTCAGATATTTTCTTGTTATTTTTTCGTTATTTTGTTGCAAAATATGGACAAAAACAGAAAACTCAAATATTTCAGATACTTTTTTGTTTTTTTTTTTTCGTTAATTTGTTGCGAAATATGGACAAAAACAGAAAACTCAAATATTTCAGATACTTTTTTTTTCGTGATTTCGTTTGCGAAATATGGACACAACCAGAAAACTCAAAAATTTCAGATACTTTTGTTTTTTTAAACTTTGTTGCAAAATATGGCCAAAAACAGAAAACTCAAATATTTCAGATATTTTCTTGTTATTTTTTCGTTATTTTGTTGCAAAATATGGACAAAAAAAGAAAACTCAAATATTTCGAATACTTTCATGTTATTTTTGCGTTAATTTGTTGCGAAATATGGACAAAAACAGAAAACTCAAATATTTCAGATACTTTTTTGTTTTTTTTAACTTTGTTGCAAAATATGGCCAAAAACAGAAAACTCAAATATTTCAGATACTTTCTTGTTATTTTTTCGTTATTTTGTTGCAAAATATGGACAAAAACAGAAAACTCAAATATTTCAGATACTTTCTTGTTAGTTTTTCGTTAATTTGTTGCGAAATATGGACAAAAACAGAAAACTCAAATATTTCAGATACTTTTTTGTTTTTTTTAACTTTGTTGCAAAATATGGCCAAAAACAGAAAGCTCAAATATTTCAGTTACTTATTTCAGTTGTTTTTTTCGTTAATTTGTGGCGAAATATGGACAAAAAATGAAAACTGAAATATTTCAGATACTTTTTCCTTTTTTCCGTTATTTTGTTGCGAATTATGTACAAAACGAGAAAACTCAAATATTTCAAATACTTTTTTTCGTTATTTTATTGCGAAATATGGACAAAAAAATGAAAACTCAAATATTCTAGATACTTTTTCCTTTTTATTCGTTATTTTGTTGCGAAATATTGACAAAATCAGAAAGCTCAAATATTTCAGATACTTTTATGTTTTTTTCGTTAATTTGTTGCGAAATATGGACAAAAAATGAAAACTGAAATATTGCAGATACTTTTTCCTTTTTTTCGTTATTTTGTTGCAAAATATGGACAAAAACAGAAAACTCAAATATTTCAGTTTCTTTTTGTTTTTCTTCGATATTTAGTTGCGAAATATGGACAAAAACAGAAAACTCAAATATTTCAGATACTTTTTTGTTTTTTTTTTTCGTTATTTCGTTGCGAAATATGGACACAACCAGAAAACTCAAATATTTCAAATACTTTTTTTTCGTTATTTTATTGTGAAATATGGACAACAACAGAAAGCTCAAAAATTTCAGATACTTTTATGTTTTTTTCGTTAATTTATTGCGAAATATGGACAAAAAAGGAAAACTCAAATATTCCATATACTTTTTCCTTTTTTTCGTTATTTTGTTGTGAAATATGGACAAAAAAAAAACTTAAATATATCAGATACTTTTTTGTTTTTTTTTTCGTTATTTCGTTGCAAAATATGGACACAACCAGAAAACTCAAATATTTCAGATATTTTTTTTTCGTTCTTTTGTTGCGAAACATGGACAAAAGCAGAAAGCTCAAATATTTCAGTTACTTATTTCAGTTGTTTTTTTCGTTAATTTGTGGCGAAATATGGACAAAAAATGAAAACTCAAATATTTCAGATACTTTTTCCTTTTTTCCGTTATTTTGTTGCGAATTATGTACAAAACCAGAAAACTCAAATATTTCAAATACTTTTTTTCGTTATTTTATTGCGAAATATGGACAAAAACAGAAAGCTCAAATATTTCAGATACTTTTATGTTTTTTTCGTTAATTTGTTGTGATATATGGAAAAAAAATGAAAACTCAAATATTTTAGATACTTATTCCTTTTTATTCCTTATTTTGTTGCGAAATATTGACAAAATCAGAAAGCTCAAATATTTCAGATACTTTTATGTTTTTTTCGTTAATTTGTTGCGAAATATGGACAAAAAATGAAAACTGAAATATTGCAGATACTTTTTCCTTTTTTTCGTTATTTTGTTGCAAAATATGGACAAAAACAGAAAACTCAAATATTTCAGTTTCTTTTTGTTTTTTTCGATATTTAGTTGCGAAATATGGACAAAAACAGAAAACTCAAATATTTCAGATACTTTTTTGTTTTTTTGTTGGTACTTTGTTGCGAAATATGGCCAAAAACAGAAAACTCAAATATTTCAGATACTTTCTTGTTATTTTTTCGTTATTTTGTTGCAAAATATAGACAAAAACAGAAAACTCAAATATTTCAGATCCTTTTTTTTTCGTTATCTCATTGCGAAATATGGACACAACCAGAAAACTCAAATATTTCAGATATTTTTTTTCGTTATTTTCTTGCGAAATATGGACAAAAACAGAAAACTCAAATATTTCTTTTATTTTTTTTTCGTTAATTTCTTGCGAAATATGGCCAAAAACAGAAAACTCAAATATTTCAGATACTTTCTTGTTATTTTTTCGTTAATTTGTTGCGAAATATGGACAAAAAATTTAAACTCAAATATTTTAGATACTTTTTCTTTTTTTCGTTATTTTGTTGCGAAATATGGACAAAAACAGAAAACTCAAATATTTCAGATACTTTTTTGTTTTTTTTATCTTTGTTGCAAAATATGGCCAAAAACAGAAAACTCAAATATTTCAGATACTTTCTTGTTATTTTTTCGTTATTTTGTTGCAAAATATGGACAAAAACAGAAAACTCAAATATTTCAGATACTTTTTTGTTTTTTTTTTCGTTAATTTGTTGCGAAATATGGACAAAAACAGAAAACTCAAATATTTCAGATACTTTTTTTTTTCGTGATTTCGTTGCGAAATATGGACACAACCAGAAAACTCAAATATTTCAGATACTTTTGTTTTTTTAAACTTTGTTGCAAAATATGGCCAAAAACAGAAAACTCAAATATTTCAGATACTTTCTTGTTATTTTTTCGTTATTTTGTTGCAAAATATGGACAAAAAAAGAAAACTCAAATATTTCAGATACTTTCTTGTTATTTTTTCGTTAATTTGTTGCGAAATATGGACAAAAACAGAAAACTCAAATATTTCAGATACTTTTTCGTTTTTTTTAACTTTGTTGCAAAATATGGCCAAAAACAGAAAACTCAAATATTTCAGATACTTTCTTGTTATTTTTTCGTTATTTTGTTGCAAAATATGGACAAAAACAGAAAACTCAAATATTTCAGATACTTTTATGTTTTTTTTTTTCGTTAATTTGTTGCGAAATATGGACAAAAACAGAAAACTCAAATATTTCAGATACTTTTTTTTTTCGTGATTTCGTTGCGAAATATGGACACAACCAGAAAACTCAAATATTTCAGATACTTTTGTTTTTTTAAACTTTGTTGCAAAATATGGACAAAAACAGAAAACTCAAATATTTCAGATACTCTTTTGTTTTTTGGTTGTTACTTTGTTGCGAAATATGGCCAAAAACAGAAAACTTAAATATTTCAGATACTTTCTTGTTATTTTTTCGTTATTTTGTTGCAAAATATGGACAAAAACAGAAAACTCAAATATTTCAGATCCTTTTTTTTTTCGTTATTTCATCGCGAAATATGGACACAACCAGAAAACTCAAATATTTCAGATATTTTTTTTTTCGTTATTTTCTTGCGAAATATGGACAAAAACAGAAAACTCAAATATTTCTTTTATGTTTTTTTCGTTAATTTCTTGCGAAATATGGCCAAAAACAGAAAACTCAAACCTTGCAGATACTTTGTTGTTATTTTTTCCTTAATTTGTTGCAAAATATGAGCAAAAACAGAAAACTCCAATATTTCAGATACTTTTTTTGTTTTTTTTTCGTTATTTCGTTGCGAAATATGAACACAACCAGAAAACTGAAATATTTCAGATATTTTTTTTCGTTATTTTGTTGCGAAATATGGACAAAAGCAGAAACCTCAAATATTTCAGATACTTTTATGTTTTTTTCGTTAATTTGTTGCGAAATATGGACAAAAACAGAAAACTCAAATATTTCAGATACTTTCTTGTTATTTTTTCGTTATTTTGTTGCGAAATATGGACAAAAACAGAAAACTCAAATATTTCATATACTTTCTTGTTATTTTTTCGTTATTTTGTTGCGAAATATGGACAAAAACAGAAAACTCAAATATTTCATATACTTTCTTGTTATTTTTTCGTTATTTTGTTGAGAAAAATGGACAAAACCAGAAAACTCAAATATTTCAGATACTTTTTTTTCGTTATTTCGTTGCGAAATATGGACAAAAAATGAAAACTCAAATATTCCAGATACTTTTTCCTTTTTTTCGTTATTTTCTTGCGAAATATGGACAAAAACAGAAAACTCAAATATTTCAGATACTTTTTTTTTTCGTTATTTCGTTGCGAATTATGGACACAACCAGAAAACTCAAATATTTCAAATACTTTTTTTCGTTATTTTATTGCGAAATATGGCCTAAAACAGAAAACTTAAATATTTCAGATACTTTCTTGTTATTTTTTCGTTAATTTGTTGCGAAATATGGACAAAAACAGAAAACTCAAATATTTCAGATACTTTTTTGTTTTTTTTTTTCGTTATTTCGTTGCGAAATATGGACACAACCAGAAAACTCAAATATTTCAGATATTTTTTTTTCGTTATTTTGTTGCGAAATATGGACAAAAGCAGAAAGCTCAAATATTTCAGTTAGTTATTTCAGTTGTTTTTTCGTTATTTTGTTGCAAAATATGGACAAAAACAGAAAACTCAAATATTTCAGATACTTTCTTGTTATTTTTTCGTTAATTTGTTGCGAAATATTTGTTGCGAAAAACAGAAAACTCAAATATTTCAGATACTTTTTTGTTTTTTTTAACTTTGTTGCAAAATATGTCCAAAAACAGAAAACTCAAATATTTCAGATACTTTCTTGTTATTTTTTCGTTATTTTGTTGCAAAATATGGACAAAAACAGAAAACTCAAATATTTCAGATACTTTTTTGCTTTTTTTTTGTTATTTCGTTGCGAAATATTGACACAACCAGAAAACTCAAATATTTCAGATATTTTTTTTTCGTTATTTTGTTGCGAAATATGTACAAAAGCAGAAAACTCAAATATTTCAGATACTTTTATGTTTTTTTTAACTTTGTTGCAAAATATGGCCAAAAACAGAAACCTCAAATATTTCAGATACTTTCTTGTTATTTTTTCGTTATTTTGTTGCAAAATATGGACAAAAACAGAAAACTCAAATATTTCAGATACTTTCTTGTTATTTTTTCGTTAATTTGTTGCGAAATATTGACAAAAACAGAAAACTCAAATATTTCAGATACTTTTTTGTTTTTTTTTAACTTTGTTGCAAAATATGGACAAAAACAGAAAACTCAAATATTTCAGTTTCTTTTTGTTTTTTTCTATGTTTAGTTGCGAAATATGGACAAAAACAGAAAACTCAAATATTTTAAATACTCTTTTGTTTTTTTGTTGTTACTTTGTTGCGAAATATGGCCAAAAACAGAAAACTCAAATATTTCAGATACTTTCTTGTTATTTTTTCGTTATTTTGTTGCAAAATATGGACAAAAACAGAAAACTCAAATATTTCAGATCTTTTTTTTTCGTTATTTCATTGCGAAATATGGACACAACCAGAAAACTCAAATATTTCAGATATTTTTTTTCGTTATTTTCTTGCTCAAATATTTCAGTTAGTTATTTCAGTTGTTTTTTCGTTATTTTGTTGCAAAATATGGACAAAAACAGAAAACTCAAATATTTCAGATACTTTCTTGTTATTTTTTCGTTAATTTGTTGCGAAATATGGACAAAAACAGAAAACTCAAATATTTCAGATACTTTTTTGTTTTTTTTTAACTTTGTTGCAAAATATGGCCAAAAACAGAAAACTCAAATATTTCAGATACTTTCTTGTTATTTTTTCGTTATTTTGTTGCAAAATGTGGACAAAAACAGAAAACTCAAATATTTCAGATACTTTTTTGCTTTTTTTTTGTTATTTCGTTGCGAAATATGGACACAACCAGAAAACTCAAATATTTCAGATATTTTTTTTTCGTTATTTTGTTGCGAAATATGTACAAAAGCAGAAAACTCAAATATTTCAGATACTTTTATGTTTTTTTAACTTTGTTGCAAAATATGGCCAAAAACAGAAAACTCAAATATTTCAGATACTTTCTTGTTATTTTTTCGTTATTTTGTTGCAAAATATGGACAAAAATAGAAAACTCAAATATTTCAGATACTTTCTTGTTATTTTTTCGTTAATTTGTTGCGAAATATGAACAAAAACAGAAAACTCAAATATTTCAGATACTTTTTTGTTTTTTTTAACTTTGTTGCAAAATATGTACAAAAACAGAAAACTCAAATATTTCAGTTTCTTTTTGTTTTTTTCGATATTTAGTTGCGAAATATGGACAAAAACAGAAAACTCAAATATTTTAGATACTCTTTTGTTTTTTTGTTGTTACTTTGTTGCGAAATATGGCCAAAAACAGAAAACTCAAATATTTCAGATACTTTCTTGTTATTTTTTCGTTATTTTGTTGCAAAATATGGACAAAAACAGAAAACTCAAATATTTCTTTTATGTTTTTTTCGTTATTTCATTGCGAAATATGGACACAACCAGAAAACTCAAATATTTCAGATATTTTTTTTCGTTATTTTCTTGCGAAATATGGACAAAAACAGAAAACTCAAATATTTCTTTTATGTTTTTTTCGTTAATTTCTTGCGAAATATGGCCAAAAACAGAAAACTCAAATATTGCAGATACTTTGTTGTTATTTTTTCGTTAATTTGTTGCGAAATATGAGCAAAAACAGAAAACTCAAATATTTCAGATACTTTTTTTGTTTTTTTTTTCGTTATTTCGTTGCGAAATATGAACACAACCAGAAAACTGAAATATTTCAGATATTTTTTTTTCGTTATTTTGTTGCGAAATATGGACAAAAGCAGAAACCTCAAATATTTCAGATACTTTTATGTTTTTTTCGTTAATTTGTTGCGAAATATGGACAAAAACAGAAAACTCAAATATTTCATATAATTTCTTGTTATTTTTTCGTTATTTTGTTGCGAAATATGGACAAAAACAGAAAACTCAAATATTTTAGATACTTTTTTATTTTTTTTTACTTTGTTGCGAAATATGGACAAAAACAGAAAACTCAAATATGCCAGATACTTTTTTCTTTTTTTCGTTATTTTCTTGCGAAATATGGACAAAAACAGAAAACTCAAGTATTTCAGATACTTTTTTTTTTTCGTTATTTCGTTGCGAATTATGGACACAACCAGAAAACTCAAATATTTCAAATACTTTTTTTTCGTTATTTTATTGCGAAATATGGCCTAAAACAGAAAACTTAAATATTTCAGATACTTTCTTGTTATTTTTTCGTTAATTTGTTGCGAAATATGGACAAAAACAGAAAACTCAAATATTTCAGATACTTTTTTGTTTTTTTTTTCGTTATTTCGTTGCGAAATATGGACACAACCAGAAAACTCAAATATTTCAGATATTTTTTTTTCGTTATTTTGTTGCGAAATATGGACAAAAGCAGAAAGCTCAAATATTTCAGTTATTTATTTCAGATGCTTTTCGTTAATTTGTTGCGAAATATGGACAAAAAATTAAAACTAAAATATTTTAGATACTTTTTCTTTTTTTTCGTTATTTTGTTGCGAAATATGGACAAAAACAGAAAACTCAACTATTTCAGATACTTTTTTGTTTTTTTAATTTTGTTGCAAAATATGGCCAAAAACAGAAAACTCAAATATTTCAGATACTTTCTTGTTATTTTTTCGTTATTTTGTTGCAAAATATGGACAAAAACAGAAAACTCAAATATTTCAGATACTTTCTTGTTATTTTTTCGTTAATTTGTTGCGAAATATGGACAAAAAAAGAAAACTCAAATATTTCAGATACTTTTTTGTTTTTTTTAACTTTGTTGCAAAATATGGCCAAAAACAGAAAACTCAAATATTTCAGATACTTTCTTGTTATTTTTTCGTTATTTTGTTGCAAAATATGGACAAAAACAGAAAACTCAAATATATCAGATACTTTCTTGTTATTTTTTCGTTAATTTGTTGCGAAATGTGGAAAAAACAGAAAACTCAAATATTTCAGATACTTTTTTATTTTTTTTAACTTTGTTGCAAAATATGGCCAAAAACAGAAAACTCAAATATTTCAGATACTTTCTTGTTATTTTTTCGTTATTTTGTTGCAAAATATGGACAAAAACAGAAAACTCAAATATTTCAGATACTTTCTTGTTATTTTTTCGTTAATTTGTTGCGAAATATGGACAAAAACAGAAAACTCAAATATTTCAAATACTTTTTTGCTTTTTTTTTTGTTATTTCGTTGCGAAATATGAACACAACCAGAAAACTCAAATATTTCAGATATTTTTTTTTCGTTATTTTGTTGCGAAATATGGACAAAAGCAGAAAACTCAAATATTTCAGATACTTTTATGTTTTTTTAACTTTGTTGCAAAATATGGCCAAAAAAAGAAAACTCAAATATTTCAGATACTTTCTTGTTATTTTTTCGTTATTTTGTTGCAAAATATGGACAAAAACAGAAAACTCAAATATTTCAGATACTTTCTTGTTATTTTTTCGTTAATTTGTTGCGAAATATGGACAAAAACAGAAAACTCAAATATTTCAGATACTTTTTTGTTTTTTTTAACTTTGTTGCAAAATATGGCCAAAAACAGAAAACTCAAATATTTCAGATACTTTCTTGTTATTTTTTCGTTATTTTGTTGCAAAATATGGACAAAAACAGAAAACTCAAATATTTCAGATACTTTCTTGTTATTTTTTCGTTAATTTGTTGCGAAATATGGACAAAAACAGAAAACTCAAATATTTCAGATACTTTTTTGCTTTTTTTTTTGTTATTTCGTTGCGAAATATGGACACAACCAGAAAACTCAAATATTTCAGATATTTTTTTTTCGTTATTTTGTTGCGAAATATGGACAAAAGCAGAAAACTCAAATATTTCAGATACTTTTATGTTTTTTTTAACTTTGTTGCAAAATATGGCCAAAAACAGAAAACTCAAATATTTCAGATACTTTCTTGTTATTTTTTCGTTATTTTGTTGCAAAATATGGACAAAAACAGAAAACTCAAATATTTCAGATACTTTCTTGTTATTTTTTCGTTAATTTGTTGCGAAATATGGACAAAAACAGAAAACTCAAATATTTCAGATACTTTTTTGTTTTTTTTAACTTTGTTGCAAAATATGGCCAAAAACAGAAAACTCAAATATTTCAGATACTTTCTTGTTATTTTTTCGTTATTTTGTTGCAAAATATGGACAAAAACAGAAAACTCAAATATTTCAGATACTTTCTTGTTATTTTTTCGTTAATTTGTTGCGAAATATGGACAAAAACAGAAAACTCAAATATTTCAGATACTTTTTTGTTTTTTTTAACTTTGTTGCAAAATATGGCCAAAAACAGAAAACTCAAATATTTCAAATACTTTTTGTTCGTTATTTTATTGCAAAATATGGCCAAAAACAGAAAACTCAAATATTTCAGATACTTTCTTGTTATTTTTTCGTTAATTTGTTGCGAAATATGGACAAAAACAGAAAACTTAAATATTTCAGATACTTTTTTGTTTTTTTTAACTTTGTTGAAAAATATGGCCAAAACAGAAAACTCAAATATTTCAGATACTTTCTTGTTATTTTTTCGTTATTTTGTTGCAAAATATGGACAAAAACAGAAAACTCAAATATTTCAGATACTTTCTTGTTATTGTTTCGTTAATTTGTTGCGAAATATGGACAAAAACAGAAAACTCAAATATATCAGATACTTTTTTTTTTCGTGATTTCGTTGCGAAATATGGACACAACCAGAAAACTCAAATATTTCAGATATTTTTTTTTCGTTATTTTGTTGCGAAATATGGACAAAAGCAGAAAGCTCAAATATTTCAGTTACTTATTTCAGATGTTTTTTCGTTAATTTGTTGCGAAATATGGACAAAAAATGAAAACTCAAATATTCCAGATACTTTTTCCTTTTTTTCGTTATATTGTTGCGAAATATGGACAAAAACAGAAAACTGAAATATTTCAGATACTTTTTTGTTTGTTTTTTTCTTTACTTTGTTGCGAAATATGGCCAAAAACCAAAAACTCAAATATTTCAGATATTTTTTTTTCGTTCTTTTGTTGCGAAATATGGACAAAAGCAGAAAGCTCAAATATTTCAATTACTTATTTCAGATGTTTTTTTCGTTAATTTGTTGCGAAATATGGACAAAAAATGAAAACTCAAATATTCCAGATACTTTTTCTTTTTTTTCGTTATATTGTTGGGAAATATGGACAAAAACAGAAAACTCAAATATTTCAGATACTTTTTTGTTTGTTTTTTTCATTACTTTGTTGCGAAATATGGCCAAAAACCAAAAACTCAAATATTTCAGATACTTTCTTGTTATTTTTTCGTTATTTTGTTGCGAAATACGGACAAAAACAGAAAACTCAAATATTTCAGATACTTTTTTATCTCTTTTTACTTTGTTGCGAAATATGGCCAAAAACAGAAAACTCAAATATTTCAGATACTTTCTTGTTATTTTTTCGTTATTTTGTTGCGAAATATGGACAAAAACAGAAAACTCAAAAATTTTAGATACTTTTTTATTTTTTTTTACTTTGTTGCGAAATAAGGACAAAAACAGAAAACTCAAATATTTCATATACTTTCTTGTTATTTTTTCGTTATTTTGTTGCGAAATATGGACAAAAACAGAAAGTTCAAATATTTCAGATACTTTTTTTTTCGTTATTTCGTTGCGAATTATGGACACAACCAGAAAACTCAAATATTTCAAATACTTTTTTTTCGTTATTTTATTGCGAAATATGGCCTAAAACAGAAAACTTAAATATTTCAGATACTTTCTTGTTATTTATTCGTTAATTTGTTGCGAAATATGGACAAAAACAGAAAACTCAAATTTTTCAGATACTTTTTTGTTTTTTTTTTTCGTTATTTCGTTGCGAAATATGGACACAACCAGAAAACTCAAATATTTCATATATTTTTTTTTCGTTATTTTGTTGCGAAATATGGACAAAAACAGAAAGCTCAAATATTTCAGTTAGTTATTTCAGATGTTTTTTCGTTATTTTGTTGCAAAATATGGACAAAAACAGAAAACTCAAATATTTCAGATACTTTCTTGTTATTTTTTCGTTAATTTGTTGCGAAATATGGACAAAAACAGAAAACTCAAATATTTCAGATACTTTTTTGTTTTTTTAACTTTGTTGCAAAATATGGCCAAAAACAGAAAACTCAAATATTTCAGATACTTTCTTGTTATTTTTTCCTTATTTTGTTGCAAAATATGGACAAAAACAGAAAACTCAAATATTTCAGATACTTTTTTGCTTTTTTTTTTGTTATTTCGTTGCGAAATATGGACACAACCAGAAAACTCAAATATTTCAGATATTTTTTTTTCGTTATTTTGTTGCGAAATATGTACAAAAGCAGAAAACTCAAATATTTCAGATACTTTTATGTTTTTTTTAACTTTGTTGCAAAATATGGCCAAAAACAGAAAACTCAAATATTTCAGATACTTTCTTGTTATTTTTTCGTTATTTTGTTGCAAAATATGGACAAAAACAGAAAACTCAAATATTTCAGATACTTTCTTGTTATTTTTTCGTTAATTTGTTGCGAAATATGGACAAAAACAGAAAACTCAAATATTTCAGATACTTTTTTGTTTTTTTTAACTTTGTTGCAAAATATGGACAAAAACAGAAAACTCAAATATTTCAGTTTCTTTTTGTTTTTTTCGATATTTAGTTGCGAAATATGGACAAAAACAGAAAACTCAAATATTTTAGATACTCTTTTGTTTTTTTGTTGTTACTTTGTTGCGAAATATGGCCAAAAACAGAAAACTCAAATATTTCAGATACTTTCTTGTTATTTTTTCGTTATTTTGTTGCAAAATATGGACAAAAACAGAAAACTCAAATATTTCAGATCCTTTTTTTTTCGTTATTTCATTGCGAAATATGGACACAACCAGAAAACTCAAATATTTCAGATATTTTTTTTTCGTTATTTTCTTGCGAAATATGGACAAAAACAGAAAACTCAAATATTTCTTTTATGTTTTTTTCGTTAATTTCTTGCGAAATATGGCCAAAAACAGAAAACTCAAATATTGCAGATACTTTGTTGTTATTTTTTCGTTAATTTGTTGCGAAATATGAGCAAAAACAGAAAACTCAAATATTTCAGATACTTTTTTTGTTTTTTTTTCGTTATTTCGTTGCGAAATAAGAACACAACCAGAAAACTGAAATATTTCAGATATTTTTTTTTCGTTATTTTGTTGCGAAATATGGACAAAAGCAGAAACCTCAAATATTTCAGATACTTTTATGTTTTTTTCGTTAATTTGTTGCGAAATATGGACAAAAACAGAAAACTCAAATATTTCAGATACTTTCTTGTTATTTTTTCGTTATTTTGTTGCGAAATATGGACAAAAACAGAAAACTCAAATATTTTAGATACTTTTTTATTTTTTTTACTTTGTTGCGAAATATGGACAAAAACAGAAAACTCAAATATTTCATATACTTTCTTGTTATTTTTTCGTTATTTTGTTGCGAAATATGGACAAAAACAGAAAGTTCAAATATTTCAGATAATTTTATGTTTTTTTTTCGTTATTTCGTTGCGAAATATGGACAAAAAATGAAAACTCAAATATTCCAGATACTTTTTTCTTTTTTTCGTTATTTTCTTGCGAAATATGGACAAAAACAGAAAACTCAAATATTTCAGATACTTTTTTTTTTTCGTTATTTCGTTGCGAATTATGGACACAACCAGAAAACTCAAATATTTCAAATACTTTTTCTTCGTTATTTTATTGCGAAATATGGCCTAAAACAGAAAACTTAAATATTTCAGATACTTTCTTGTTATTTTTTCGTTAATTTGTTGCGAAATATGGACAAAAACAGAAAACTCAAATATTTCAGATACTTTTTTGTTTTTTTTTTCGTTATTTCGTTGCGAAATATGGACACAACCAGAAAACTCAAATATTTCAGATATTTTTTTTTCGTTATTTTGTTGCGAAATATGGACAAAAGCAGAAAGCTCAAATATTTCAGTTACTTATTTCAGATGTTTTTTCGTTAATTTGTTGCGAAATATGGACAAAAAATTAAAACTCAAATATTTTAGATACTTTTTCTTTTTTTTCGTTATTTTGTTGCGAAATATGGACAAAAACAGAAAACTCAACTATTTCAGATACTTTTTTGTTTTTTTAATTTTGTTGCAAAATATGGCCAAAAACAGAAAACTCAAATATTTCAGATACTTTCTTGTCATTTTTTCGTTATTTTGTTGCAAAATATGGACAAAAACAGAAAACTCAAATATTTCAGATACTTTTTTGTTTTTTTTTTCGTTATTTCGTTGCGAAATATGGACACAACCAGAAAACTCAAATATTCCAGATATTTTTTTTTCGTTATTTTGTTACGAAATATGGACAAAAGCAGAAAACTCAAATATTTCAGATACTTTTTTGTTTTTTATTCCGTTATTTTGTTGGAAAATATGGCCAAAAACAGAAAACTGAAATATTTCAGATACTTTCTTGTTATTTTTTCGTTATTTTGTTGCAAAATATGGACAAAAACAGAAAACTCAAATATTTCAGATACTTTCTTGTTATTTTTTCGTTAATTTGTTGCGAAATATGGACAAAAACAGAAAACTCAAATATTTCAGATACTTTTTTGTTTTTTTTAACTTTGTTGCAAAATATGGCCAAAAACAGAAAACTCAAATATTTCAGATACTTTTTTGCTTTTTTTTTTGTTATTTCGTTGCGAAATATGGACACAACCAGAAAACTCAAATGTTTCAGATATTTTTTTTTCGTTATTTTGTTGCGAAATATGGACAAAAGCAGAAAACTCAAATATTTCAGATACTTTTATGTTTTTTTTAACTTTGTTGCAAAATATGGCCAAAAACAGAAAACTCAATTATTTCAGATACTTTCTTGTTATTTTTTCGTTATTTTGTTGCAAAATATGGACAAAAACAGAAAACTCAAATATTTCAGATACTTTCTTGTTATTTTTTCGTTAATTTGTTGCGAAATATGGACAAAAACAGAAAACTCAAATATTTCAGATACTTTTTTGTTTTTTTTAACTTTGTTGCAAAATATGGCCAAAAACAGAAAACTCAAATATTTCAGATACTTTCTTGTTATTTTTTCGTTATTTTGTTGCAAAATATGGACAAAAACAGAAAACTCAAATATTTCAGATACTTTCTTGTTATTTTTTCGTTAATTTGTTGCGAAATATGGACAAAAACAGAAAACTCAAATATTTCAGATACTTTTTTGTTTTTTTTAACTTTGTTGCAAAATATGGCCAAAAACAGAAAACTCAAATATTTCAGATACTTTCTTGTTATTTTTTCGTTATTTCGTTGCAAAATATGGACACAACCAGAAAACTCAAATATTTCAAATACTTTTTTTTCGTTATTTTATTGCGAAATATGGCCAAAAACAGAAAACTCAAATATTTCAGATACTTTCTTGTTATTTTTTCGTTAATTTGTTGCGAAATATGGACAAAAACAGAAAACTCAAATATTTCAGATACTTTTTTGTTTTTTTTAACTTTGTTGAAAAATATGGCCAAAACAGAAAACTCAAATATTTCAGATACTTTCTTGTTATTTTTTCGTTATTTTGTTGCAAAATATGGACAAAAACAGAGAACTCAAATATTTCAGATACTTTCTTGTTATTTTTTCGTTAATTTGTTGCGAAATATGGACAAAAACAGAAAACTCAAATATTTCAGATAATTTTTTTTTTTCGTGATTTCGTTGCGAAATATGGACACAACCAGAAAACTCCAATATTTCAGATATTTTTTTTTCGTTCTTTTGTTGCGAAATATGGACAAAAGCAGAAAGCTCAAATATTTCAGTTACTTATTTCAGATGTTTTTTTCGTTAATTTGTTGCGAAATATGGACAAAAAATGAAAACTCAAATATTCCAGATACTTTTTCCTTTTTTTCGTTATATTGTTGCGAAATATGGACAAAAACAGAAAACTCAAATATTTCAGATACTTTTTTGTTTGTTTTTTTCATTACTTTGTTGCGAAATATGGCCAAAAACCAAAAACTCAAATATTTCAGATACTTTCTTGTTATTTTTTCGTTATTTTGTTGCGAAATACGGACAAAAACAGAAAACTCAAATATTTCAGATACTTTTTTATTTCTTTTTACTTTGTTGCGAAATATGGACAAAAACAGTAAACTCCAATATTTCAGTTTCTTTTTGTTTTTTTTCGATATTTAGTTGCGAAATATGGACAAAAACAGAAAACTCAAATATTTCAGATACTTTTTTGTTTTTTTTTGTTACTTTGTTGCGACATATGGCCAAAAACAGAAAACTCAAATATTTCAGATATTTTTTTTTCGTTATTTTGTTGCGAAATATGGACAAAAGCAGAAAGCTCAAATATTTCAGTTACTTATTTCAGATGTTTTTTTCGTTAATTTGTTGCGAAATATGGACAAAAAATGAAAACTCAAATATTCCAGATACTTTTTCCTTTTTTTCGTTATATTGTTGCGAAATATGGACAAAAACAGAAAACTCAAATATTTCAGATACTTTTTTGTTTGTTTTTTTCATTACTTTGTTGCGAAATATGGCCAAAAACCAAAAACTCAAATATTTCAGATACTTTCTTGCTATTTTCTCGTTATTTTGTTGCGAAATACGGACAAAAACAGAAAACTCAAATATTTCAGATACTTTTTTATTTCTTTTTACTTTGTTGCGAAATATGGACAAAAACAGAAAACTCCAATATTTCAGTTTCTTTTTGTTTTTTTCGATATTTAGTTGCGAAATATGGACAAAAACAGAAAACTCAAATATTTCAGATACTTTTTTGTTTTTTTTTTGTTACTTTGTTGCGACATATGGCCAAAAACCGAAAACTCAAATATTTCAGATACTTTCTTCTTATTTTTTCGTTATTTTGTTGCGAAATACGGACAAAAACAGAAAACTCAAATATTTCAGATACTTTTTTATTTCTTTTTACTTTGTTGCGAAATATGGACAAAAACAGAAAACTCCAATATTTCAGTTTCTTTTTGTTTTTTTCGATATTTAGTTGCAAAATATGGACAACAACAGAAACCTCAAATATTTCAGATCCTTTTTTTTTTTCGTTATTTCATTGCGAAATATGGACACAACCAGAAAACTCAAATATTTCAGATATTTTTTTTTTGTTATTTTCTTGCGAAATATGGACAAAAACAGAAAACTCAAATATTTCTTTTATGTTTTTTTCGTTAATTTCTTGCGAAATATGGCCAAAAACAGAAAACTCAAATATTGCAGATACTTTGTTGTTATTTTTTCGTTAATTTGTTGCGAAATATGAGCAAAAACAGAAAACTCAAATATTTCAGATACTTTTTTTGTTTTTTTTTCGTTATTTCGTTGCGAAATATGAACACAACCAGAAAAGTCAAATATTTCAGATATTTTTTTTTCGTTATTTTGTTGCGAAATATGGACAAAAGCAGAAACCTGAAATATTTCAGATACTTTTATGTTTTTTTCGTTAATTTGTTGCGAAATATGGACAAAAACAGAAAACTCAAATATTTCAGATACTTTCTTGTTATTTTTTCGTTATTTTGTTGCGAAATATGGACAAAAACAGAAAACTCAAATATTTTAGATACTTTTTTATTTTTTTTTTACTTTGTTTCGAAATATGGACAAAAATAGAAAACTCAAATATTTCAGATACTTTCTTGTTATTTTTTCGTTATTTTGTTGTGAAATATGGACAAAAATAGAAAGCTCAAATATTTCAGATAATTTGTTTTTTTTTTTTTCGTTATTTTGTTGCGAAATATGGACAAAAAATGAAAACTCAAATATTCCAGATACTTTTTCCTTTTTTTCGTTATTTTCTTGCGAAATATGGACAAAAACAGAAAACTCAAATATTTCAGATACTTTTTTTTTTCGTTATTTTATTGCGAAATATGGCCAAAAACCAAAAACTCAAATATTTCAGATACTTTCTTGTTATTTTTTCGTTAATTTGTTGCAAAATATGGACAAAAACAGAAAACTCAAATATTTCAGATACTTTTTTTTTCGTGATTTCGTTGCCAAATATGGACACAACCAGAAAACTCAAATATTTCAAATACTTTTTTTTCGTTATTTTATTGCGAAATATGGCCTAAAACAGAAAACTTAAATATTTCAGATACTTTCTTGTTATTTTTTCGTTAATTTGTTGCGAAATATGGACAAAAACAGAAAACTCAAATATTTCAGATACTTTTTTGTTTTTTTTTTCGTTATTTCGTTGCGAAATATGGACACAACCAGAAAACTCAAATATTTCAGATATTTTTTTTTCGTTATCTTGTTGCAAAATATGGACAAAAGCAGAAAGCTCAAATATTTCAGTTACTTATTTCAGATGTTTTTTCGTTAATTTGTTGCGAAATATGGACAAAAAATTAAAACTCAAATATTTTAGATACTTTTTCTTTTTTTTCGTTATTTTAAATATTTCAAATACTTTTTTTTCGTTATTTTATTGCGAAATATGGCCTAAAACAGAAAACTTAAATATTTCAGATACTTTCTTGTTATTTTTTCGTTAATTTGTTGCGAAATATGGACAAAAACAGAAAACTCAAATATTTCAGATACTTTTTTGTTTTTTTTTTCGTTATTTCGTTGCGAAATATGGACACAACCAGAAAACTCAAATATTTCAGATATTTTTTTTTCGTTATCTTGTTGCGAAATATGGACAAAAGTAGAAAGCTCAAATATTTCAGTTACTTATTTCAGATGTTTTTTCGTTAATTTGTTGCGAAATATGGACAAAAAATTAAAACTCAAATATTTTAGATACTTTTTCTTTTTTTTCGTTATTTTGTTGCGAAATATGGACAAAAACAGAAAACTCAACTATTTCAGATACTTTTTTGTTTTTTTAATTTTGTTGCAAAATATGGCCAAAAACAGAAAACTCAAATATTTCAGATACTTTCTTGTTATTTTTTCGTTATTTTGTTGCAAAATATGGACAAAAACAGAAAACTCAAATATTTCAGATACTTTTTTGTTTTTTTTTTCGTTATTTCGTTGCGAAATATGGACACAACCAGAAAACTCATATATTTCAGATATTTTTTTTTCGTTATTTGGTTGCGAAATATGGACAAAAGCAGAAAACTCAAATATTTCAGATACTTTTATGTGTTTTTTAACTTTGTTGCAAAATATGGCCAAAACAAGAAAACTCAAATATTTCAGATACTTTCTTGTTATTTTTTCGTTATTTTGTTGCAAAATATGGACAAAAACAGAAAACTCAAATATTTCAGATACTTTCTTGTTATTTTTTCGTTAATTTGTTGCGAAATATGGACAAAAACAGAAAACTCAAATATTTCAGATACTTTTTTGTTTTTTTTAACTTTGTTGCAAAATATGGCCAAAAACAGAAAACTCAAATATTTCAGATACTTTCTTGTTATTTTTTCGTTATTTTGTTGCAAAATATGGACAAAAACAGAAAACTCAACTATTTCAGATACTTTTTTGTTTTTTTAATTTTGTTGCAAAATATGGCCAAAAACAGAAAACTCAAATATTTCAGATACTTTCTTGTTATTTTTTCGTTATTTTGTTGCAAAATATGGACAAAAACAGAAAACTCAAATATTTCAGATACTTTTTTGTTTTTTTTTTTCGTTATTTCGTTGCGAAATATGGACACAACCAGAAAACTCATATATTTCAGATATTTTTTTTTCGTTATTTGGTTGCGAAATATGGACAAAAGCAGAAAACTCAAATATTTCAGATACTTTTATGTTTTTTTTAACTTTGTTGCAAAATATGGCCAAAACAAGAAAACTCAAATATTTCAGATACTTTCTTGTTATTTTTTCGTTATTTTGTTGCAAAATATGGACAAAAACAGAAAACTCAAATATTTCAGATACTTTCTTGTTATTTTTTCGTTAATTTGTTGCGAAATATGGACAAAAACAGAAAACTCAAATATTTCAGATACTTTTTTGTTTTTTTTAACTTTGTTGCAAAATATGGCCAAAAACAGAAAACTCAAATATTTCAGATACTTTCTTGTTATTTTTTCGTTATTTTGTTGCAAAATATGGACAAAAACAGAAAACTCAAATATTTCAGATACTTTCTTGTTATTTTTTCGTTAATTTGTTGCGAAATATGGACAAAAACAGAAAACTCAAATATTTCAGATACTTTCTTGTTATTTTTTAACTTTGTTGCAAAATATGGCCAAAAACAGAAAACTCAAATATTTCAGATACTTTTTTGCTTTTTTTTTTGTTATTTCGTTGCGAAATATGGACACAACCAGAAAACTCAAATATTTCAGATATTTTTTTTTCGTTATTTTGTTGCGAAATATGGACAAAAGCAGAAAACTCAATTATTTCAGATACTTTTATGTTTTTTTTAACTTTGTTGCAAAATATGGCCAAAAACAGAAAACTCAAATATTTCAGATACTTTCTTGTTATTTTTTCGTTATTTTGTTGCAAAATATGGACAAAAACAGAAAAGTCAAATATTTCAGATACTTTCTTGTTATTTTTTCGTTAATTTGTTGCGAAATATGGACAAAAACAGAAAACTCAAATATTTCAGATACTTTTTTGTTTTTTTAACTTTGTTGCTAAATATGGCCAAAAACAGAAAACTCAAATATTTCAGATACTTTCTTGTTATTTTTTCGTTATTTTGTTGCAAAATATGGACAAAAACAGAAAACTCAAATATTTCAGATACTTTCTTGTTATTTTTTCGTTAATTTGTTGCGAAATATGGACAAAAACAGAAAACTCAAATATTTCAGATACTTTCTTGTTATTTTTTCGTTATTTCGTTGCGAAATATGGACACAACCAGAAAACTCAAATATTTCAAATACTTTTTTTTCGTTATTTTATTGCGAAATATGGCCAAAAACAGAAAACTCAAATATTTCAGATACTTTCTTGTTATTTTTTCGTTAATTTGTTGCGAAATATGGACAAAAACAGAAAACTCAAATATTTCAGATACTTTTTTGTTTTTTTTAACTTTGTTGAAAAATATGGCCAAAAACAGAAAACTCAAATATTTCAGATACTTTTTTGCTTTTTTTTTTGTTATTTCGTTGCGAAATATGGACACAACCAGAAAACTCAAATATTTCAGTTACTTTCTTGTTATTTTTTCGTTATTTCGTTGCGAAATATGGACACAACCAGAAAACTCAAATATTTCAAATACTTTTTTTTCGTTATTTTATTGCGAAATATGGACAAAAACAGAAAACTCAAATATTTCTTTTATGTTTTTTTCGTTAATTTCTTGCGAAATATGGCCAAAAACAGAAAATTCAAATATTGCAGATACTTTGTTGATATTTTTTCGTTAATTTGTTGCGAAATATGAGCAAAAACAGAAAACTCAAATATTTCAGATACTTTTTTTGTTTTTTTTTCGTTATTTCGTTGCGAAATATGAACACAACCAGAAAACTGAAATATTTCAGATATTTTTTTTTCGTTATTTTGTTGCGAAGTATGGACAAAAGCAGAAACCTCAAATATTTCAGATACTTTTATGTTTTTTTCGTTAATTTGTTGCGAAATATGGACAAAAACAGAAAACTCAAATATTTCAGATACTTTCTTGTTATTTTTTCGTTATTTTGTTGCGAAATATGTACAAAAACAGAAAACTCAAATATTTTAGATACTTTTTTATTTTTTTTTACTTTGTTGCGAAATATGGACAAAAACAGAAAACTCAAATATTTCATATACTTTGTTGTTACTTTTTCGTTATTTTGTTGCGAAATATGGACAAAAACAGAAAGTTCAAATATTTCAGATAATTTTATGTTTTTTTTTCGTTATTTCGTTGCGAAATATGGACAAAAAATGAAAACTCAAATATTCCAGATACTTTTTTCTTTTTTTCGTTATTTTCTTGCGAATATGGACAAAAACAGAAAACTCAAATATTTCAGATACTTTTTTTTTTCGTTATTTCGTTGCGAATTATGGACACAACCAGAAAACTCAAATATTTGAAATACTTTTTTTTCGTTATTTTATTGCGAAATATGGCCTAAAACAGAAAACTTAAATATTTCAGATACTTTCTTGTTATTTTTTCGTTAATTTGTTGCGAAATATGGACAAAAATAGAAAACTCAAATATTTCAGATCCTTTTTTGTTTTTTTTTTCGTTATTTCGTTGCGAAATATGGACACAACCAGAAAATTCAAATATTTCAGATATTTTTTTTTCGTTATCTTGTTGCGAAATATGGACAAAAGCAGAAAGCTCAAATATTTCAGTTACTTATTTCAGATGTTTTTTCGTTAATTTGTTGCGAAATATGGACAAAAAATTAAAACTCAAATATTTTAGATACTTCTTCTTTTTTTTCGTTATTTTGTTGCGAAATATGGACAAAAACAGAAAACTCAACTATTTCAGACACTTTTTTGTTTTTTTAATTTTGTTGCAAAATATGGCCAAAAACAGAAAACTCAAATATTTCAGATACTTTCTTGTTATTTTTTCGTTATTTTGTTGCAAAATATGGACAAAAACAGAAAACTCAGTTATTTCAGATACTTTTTTGTTTTTTTTCGTTATTTCGTTGCGAAATATGGACACAACCAGAAAACTCAAATATTTCAGATATTTTTTTTTCGTTATTTGGTTGCGAAATATGGACAAAAGCAGAAAACTCAAATATTTCAGATACTTTTATGTTTTTTTTAACTTTGTTGCAAAATATGGCCAAAAACAGAAAACTCAAATATTTCAGATACTTTCTTGTTATTTTTTCGTTATTTTGTTGCAAAATATGGACAAAAACAGAAAACTCAAATATTTCAGATACTTTCTTGTTATTTTTTCGTTAATTTGTTGCGAAATATGGACAAAAACAGAAAACTCAAATATTTCAGATACTTTTTTGTTTTTTTTAACTTTGTTGCAAAATATGGCCAAAAACAGAAAACTCAAATATTTCAGATACTTTCTTGTTATTTTTTCGTTATTTTGTTGCAAAATATGGACAAAAACAGAAAACTCAAATATTTCAGATACTTTCTTGTTATTTTTTCGTTAATTTGTTGCGAAATATGGACAAAAACAGAAAACTCAAATATTTCAGATACTTTTTTGTTTTTTTTAACTTTGTTGAAAAATATGGCCAAAAACAGAAAACTCAAATATTTCAGATACTTTTTTGCTTTTTTTTTGTTATTTCGTTGCGAAATATGGACACAACCAAAAAACTCAAATATTTCAGATATTTTTTTTTCGTTATTTTGTTGCGAAATATGGACAAAAGCAGAAAACTCAATTATTTCAGATACTTTTATGTTTTTTTTAACTTTGTTGCAAAATATGGCCAAAAACAAAAAACTCAAATATTTCAGATACTTTCTTGTTATTTTTTCGTTATTTTGTTGCAAAATATGGACAAAAACAGAAAACTCAAATATTTCAGATACTTTCTTGTTATTTTTTCGTTAATTTGTTGCGAAATATGGACAAAAACAGAAAACTCAAATATTTCAGATACTTTTTTGTTTTTTTTAACTTTGTTGCAAAATATGGCCAAAAACAGAAAACTCAAATATTTCAGATACTTTCTTGTTATTTTTTCGTTATTTTGTTGCAAAATATGGACAAAAACAGAAAACTCAAATATTTCAGATACTTTCTTGTTATTTTTTCGTTAATTTGTTGCGAAATATGGACAAAAACAGAAAACTCAAATATTTCAGATACTTTTTTGTTTTTTTTAACTTTGTTGCAAAATATGGCCAAAAACAGAAAACTCAAATATTTCAGATACTTTCTTGTTATTTTTTCGTTATTTCGTTGCGAAATATGGACACAACCAGAAAACTCAAATATTTCAAATACTTTTTTTTCGTTATTTTATTGCGAAATATGGCCAAAAACAGAAAACTCAAATATTTCAGATACTTTCTTGTTATTTTTTCGTTAATTTGTTGCGAAATATGGACAAAAACAGAAAACTCAAATATTTCAGATACTTTTTTGTTTTTTTTAACTTTGTTGAAAAATATGGCCAAAACAGAAAACTCAAATATTTCAGATACTTTCTTGTTATTTTTTCGTTATTTTGTTGCAAAATATGGACAAAAACAGAAAACTCAAATATTTCAGATACTTTCTTGTTATTTTTTCGTTAATTTGTTGCGAAATATGGACAAAAACATAAAACTCAAATATTTCAGATACTTTTTTTTTCGTGATTTCGTTGCGAAATATGGACACACCCAGAAAACTCAAATATTTCAGATATTTTTTTTTCGTTAATTTGTTGCGAAATATGGACAAAAAATGAAAACTCAAATATTCCAGATACTTTTTCCTTTTTTTCGTTATATTATTGCGAAATATGGACAAAAACAGAAAACTCAAATATTTCAGATACTTTTTTGTTTGTTTTTTTCTTTACTTTGTTGCGAAATATGGCCAAAAACCAAAAACTCAAATATTTCAGATATTTTTTTTTCGTTCTTTTTTTGAGAAATATGGACAAAAGCAGAAAGCTCAAATATTTCAGTTACTTATTTCAGATGTTTTTTTCGTTAATTTGTTGCGAAATATGGACAAAAAATGAAAACTCAAATATTCCAGATACTTTTTCCTTTTTTTCGTTATATTGTTGCGAAATATGGACAAAAACAGAAAACTCAAATATTTCAGATACTTTTTTGTTTGGTTTTTTCATTACTTTGTTGCGAAATATGGCCAAAAACCAAAAACTCAAATATTTCAGATACTTTCTTGTTATTTTTTCGTTATTTTGTTGCGAAATACGGACAAAAACAGAAAACTCAAATATTTCAGTTACTTTTTTATTTTTTTTTACTTTGTTGCGAAATATGAACAAAAACAGAAAACTCCAATATTTCAGTTTCTTTTTTTTTTTTTCGATATTTAGTTGCGAAATAAGGACAAAAACAGAAAACTCAAATATTTCAGATACTTTTTTGTTTTTTTTTTGTTACTTTGTTGCGACATATGGCCAAAAACAGAAAACTCAAATATTTCAGATATTTTTTTTCGTTATTTTGTTGCGAAATATTGACAAAAGCAGAAAGCTCAAATATTTCAGTTACTTACTTCAGATGTTTTTTTCGTTAATTTGTTGCGAAATATGGACAAAAAATGAAAACTCAAATATTCCAGATACTTTTTCCTTTTTTTCGTTATATTGTTGCGAAATATGGACAAAAACAGAAAACTCAAATATTTCAGATACTTTTTTGTTTGTTTTTTTAATTACTTTGTTGCGAAATATGGCCAAAAACCAAAAACTGAAATATTTCAGATACTTTCTTGTTATTTTTTCGTTATTTTGTTGCGAAATACGGACAAAAACAGAAAACTCAAATATTTCATATACTTTTTTATTTCTTTTTACTTTGTTGCGAAATATGGACAAAAACAGAAAACTCCAATATTTCAGTTTCTTTTTGTTTTTTTTCGATATTTAGTTGCGAAATATGGACAAAAACAGAAAACTCAAATATTTCAGATACTTTCTTGTTATTTTTTCGTTATTTTGTTGCGAAATACGGACAAAAACAGAAAACTCAAATATTTCATATACTTTTTTATTTCTTTTTACTTTGTTGCGAAATATGGACAAAAACAGAAAACTCCAATATTTCAGTTTCTTTTTGTTTTTTTCGATATTTAGTTGCGAAATATGGACAAAAACAGAAAACTCAAATATTTCAGATACTTTTTTGTTTTTTTTTGTTACTTTGTTGCGACATATGGCCAAAAACAGAAAACTCAAATATTTCAGATACTTTCTTGTTATTTTTTCTTTATTTTGTTGCAAAATATGGACAACAACAGAAATCTCAAATATTTCAGATCCTTTTTTTTTCGTTATTTCATTGCGAAATATGGACACAACCAGAAAACTCAAATATTTCAGATATTTTTTTTTCGTTATTTTCTTGCGAAATATGGACAAAAACAGAAAACTCAAATATTTCTTTTATGTTTTTTTCGTTAATTTCTTGCGAAATATGGCCAAAAACAGAAAACTCAAATATTGCAGATACTTTGTTGTTATTTTTTCTTTAATTTGTTGCGAAATATGAGCAAAAACAGAAAACTCAAATATTTCAGATACTTTTTTTGTTTTTTTTCGTTATTTCGTTGCGAAATATGAACACAACCAGAAAACTCAAATATTTCAGATATTTTTTTTTCGTTATTTTGTTGCGAAATATGGACAAAAGCAGAAACCTCAAATATTTCAGATACTTTTATGTTTTTTTCGTTAATTTGTTGCGAAATATGGACAAAAACAGAAAACTCAAATATTTCAGATACTTTCTTGTTATTTTTTCGTTATTTTGTTGCGAAATATGGACAAAAACAGAAAACTCAAATATTTTAGATACTTTTTTATTTTTTTTTTACTTTGTTGCGAAATATGGACAAAAACAGAAAACTCAAATATTTCAGATACTTTCTTGTTATTTTTTCGTTATTTTGTTGCGAAATATGGACAAAAACAGAAAACTCAAATATTTTAGATACTTTTTTATTTTTTTTTTACTTTGTTGCGAAATATGGACAAAAACAGAAAGCTCAAATATTTCAGATAATTTTTTGTTTTTTTTTTCGTTATTTCGTTGCGAAATATGGACAAAAAATGAAAACTCAAATATTCCAGATACTTTTTCCTTTTTTTCGTTATTTTCTTGCGAAATATGGACAAAAACAGAAAACTCAAATATTTCAGATACTTTTTTTTTCGTTATTTCGTTGCGAAATATGGACACAACCAGAAAACTCAAATATTTAAAATACTTTTTTTTCGTTATTTTATTGCGAAATATGGCCAAAAACCGAAAACTCAAATATTTCAGATACTTTCTTGTTATTTTTTTGTTAATTTGTTGCAAAATATGGACAAAAACAGAAAACTCAAATATTTCAGATACTTTTTTTTTCGTGATTTCGTTGCCAAATATGGACACAACCAGAAAACTAAAATATTTCAGATATTTTTTTTTCGTTATTTTGTTGCGAAATATGGACAAAAGCAGAAAGCTCAAATATTTCAGTTACTTATTTCAAATGTTTTTTCGTTAATTTGTTGCGAAATATGGACAAAAAATTAAAACTCAAATATTTTAGATACTTTTTCTTTTTTTTCGTTATTTTGTTGCGAAATATGGACAAAAACAGAAAACTCAAATATTTCAGATACTTTTTTTGTTTTTTTTAACTTTGTTGCAAAATATGGCCAAAAACAGAAAACTCAAATATTTCAGATACTTTCTTGTTATTTTTTCGTTATTTTGTTGCAAAATATGGACAAAAACATAAAACTCAAATATTTCAGATACTTTTTTGTTTTTTTTTTTCGTTATTTCGTTGCGAAATATGGACACAACCAGAAAACTCAAATATTTCAGATATTTTTTTTTCGTTCTTTTGTTGCGAAATATGGACAAAAGCAGAAAACTCAAATATTTCAGATACTTTTATGTTTTTTTCGTTAATTTGTTGCGAAATATGGCCAAAAACAGAACACTCAAATATTTCAGATACCTTCTTGTTATTTTTTCGTTAATTTTTTGCGAAATATGGACAAGAACAGGAAACTCAAATATTTCAGAAACTTTTTTGTTTTTTTTTCGTTATTTCGTTGCGAAATATGGACACAACCAGAAAACTCAAATATTTCAGATATTTTTTTTTCGTTCTTTTGTTGCGAAATATGGACAAAAGCAGAAAGCTCAAATATTTCAGTTACTTATTTCAGATGTTTTTTTCGTTAATTTGTTGCGAAATATGGACAAAAAATGAAAACTCAAATATTCCAGATACTTTTTCCTTTTTTTCGCTATATTGTTGCGAAATATGGACAAAAACAGAAAACTCAAATATTTCAGATACTTTTTTATTGTTTTTTTCATTACTTTGTTGCGAGATATGGCCAAAAGCCAAAAACTCAAATATTTCAGATACTTTCTTGTTATTTTTTCGTTATTTTGTTGCGAAATACGGACAAAAACAGAAAACTCAAATATTTCAGATACTTTTTTATTTCTTTTTACTTTGTTGCGAAATATGGACAAAAACAGAAAACTCCAATATTTCAGATACTTTCTTGTTATTTTTTCGTTATTTTGTTGCGAAATATGGACAAAAACAGAAATCTCAAATATTTGAGATAATTTTTTTTTTTTTGTTATTTCGTTGCGAAATATGGACACAACCAGAAAACTCAAATATTTCAGATACTTTCTTGTTATTTTTTCGTTAATTAGTTGCGAAATATGGACAAAAACAGAAAACTCAAATATTTCAAATACTTTTTTTTCGTTATTTTATTGCGAAATATGGACAACAACAGAAAGCTCAAATATTTCAGATACTTTTATGTATTTTTTCGTTAATTTGTTGCAAAATATGGACAAAAAATGAAAACTCAAATATTCCAGATACTTTTTCCTTTTTTTCGTTATTTTGTTGCGAAATATGGACAAAAACAGAAAACTCAAATATATGAGATACTTTTTTGTTTTTTTTTTTACTTTGTTGCGAAATATGGCCAAAAACAGAAAACTCAAATATTTCAGATACTTTCTTGTTATTTTTTCGTTATCTTGTTGCAAAATATGGACAAAAGCAGAAACCTCAAATATTTCAGATACTTTTATGTTTTTTTCCTTAATTTGTTGCGAAATATGGCCAAAAACAGAAAACTCAAATATTTCAGATACTTTCTTGTTATTTTTTCGTTAATTTGTTGCGAAATATGGACAAGAACAGGAAACTCAAATATTTCAGATACTTTTTTGTTATTTTTTCGTTATTTTGTTGCAAAATATGGACAAAAACAGAAAACTCAAATATTTCAGATACTTTCTTGTTATTTTTTCGTTAATTTGTTGCGAAATATGGACAAAAACAGAAAACTCAAATATTTCAGATACTTTTATGTTTTTTTCGTTAATTTGTTGCGAAATATGGCCAAAAACAGAACACTCAAATATTTCAGATACCTTCTTGTTATTTTTTCGTTAATTTTTTGCGAAATATGGACAAGAACAGGAAACTCAAATATTTCAGATACTTTTTTGTTTTTTTTTTCGTTATTTCGTTGCGAAATATGGACACAACCAGAAAACTCAAATATTTCAGATATTTTTTTTTCGTTCTTTTGTTGCGAAATATGGACAAAAGCAGAAAACTCAAATATTTCAGATACTTTTATGTTTTTTTCGTTAATTTGTTGCGAAATATGGCCAAAAACAGAACACTCAAATATTTCAGATACCTTCTTGTTATTTTTTCGTTAATTTTTTGCGAAATATGGACAAGAACAGGAAACTCAAATATTTCAGAAACTTTTTTGTTTTTTTTTCGTTATTTCGTTGCGAAATATGGACACAACCAGAAAACTCAAATATTTCAGATATTTTTTTTTCGTTCTTTTGTTGCGAAATATGGACAAAAGCAGAAAGCTCAAATATTTCAGTTACTTATTTCAGATGTTTTTTTCGTTAATTTGTTGCGAAATATGGACAAAAAATGAAAACTCAAATATTCCAGATACTTTTTCCTTTTTTTCGCTATATTGTTGCGAAATATGGACAAAAACAGAAAACTCAAATATTTCAAATACTTTTTTATTGTTTTTTTCATTACTTTGTTGCGAAATATGGCCAAAAGCCAAAAACTCAAATATTTCAGATACTTTCTTGTTATTTTTTCGTTATTTTGTTGCGAAATACGGACAAAAACAGAAAACTCAAATATTTCAGATACTTTTTTATTTCTTTTTACTTTGTTGCGAAATATGGACAAAAACAGAAAACTCCAATATTTCAGATACTTTCTTGTTATTTTTTCGTTATTTTGTTGCGAAATATGGACAAAAACAGAAAACTCAAATATTTGAGATAATTTTTTTTTTTTTTATTTCGTTGCGACATATGGACACAACCAGAAAACTCAAATATTTCAGATACTTTCTTGTTATTTTGTCGTTAATTAGTTGCGAAATATGGACAAAAACAGAAAACTCAAATATTTCAAATACTTTTTTTTCGTTATTTTATTGCGAAATATGGACAACAACAGAAAGCTCAAATATTTCAGATACTTTTATGTATTTTTTCGTTAATTTGTTGCAAAATATGGACAAAAAATGAATACTCAAATATTCCAGATACTTTTTCCTTTTTTTCGTTATTTTGTTGCGAAATATGGACAAAAACAGAAAACTCAAATATATGAGATACTTTTTTGTTTTTTTTTTTACTTTGTTGCGAAATATGGCCAAAAACAGAAAACTCAAATATTTCAGATACTTTCTTGTTATTTTTTCGTTATCTTGTTGCAAAATATGGACAAAAGCAGAAACCTCAAATATTTCAGATACTTTTATGTTTTTTTCCTTAATTTGTTGCGAAATATGGCCAAAAACAGAAAACTCAAATATTTCAGATACTTTCTTGTTATTTTTTCGTTAATTTGTTGCGAAATATGGACAAGAACAGGAAACTCAAATATTTCAGATACTTTTTTGTTATTTTTTCGTTATTTTGTTGCAAAATATGGACAAAAACAGAAAACTCAAATATTTCAGATACTTTCTTGTTATTTTTTCGTTAATTTGTTGCGAAATATGGACAAAAACAGAAAACTCAAATATTTCAGATACTTTTATGTTTTTTTCGTTAATTTGTTGCGAAATATGGCCAAAAACAGAACACTCAAATATTTCAGATACCTTCTTGTTATTTTTTCGTTAATTTTTTGCGAAATATGGACAAGAACAGGAAACTCAAATATTTCAGATACTTTTTTGTTTTTTTTTTCGTTATTTTGTTGCGAAATATGGACACAACCAGAAAACTCAAATATTTCAGATATTTTTTTTTCGTTCTTTTGTTGCGAAATATGGACAAAAGCAGAAAGCTCAAATATTTCAGTTACTTATTGCAGATGTTTTTTTCGTTAATTTGTTGCGAAATATGGACAAAAAATGAAAACTCAAATATTCCAAATACTTTTTCCTTTTTTTCGTTATATTGGCGAAATATGGACAAAAACAGAAAACTCAAATATTTCAGATACTTTTTTGTTTGGTTTTTTCGTTACTTTGTTGCGAAATATGGCCAAAAACCAAAAACTCAAATATTTGAGATACTTTCTTGTTATTTTTTCGTTATTTTGTTGCGAAATACGGATAAAAACAGAAAACTCAAATATTTCAGATACTTTTTTATTTCTTTTTACTTTGTTGCGAAATATGGACAAAAACAGAAAACTCCAATATTTCAGATACTTTCTTGTTATTTTTTCGTTATTTTGTTGCGAAATATGGACAAAAACAGAAAACTTAAATATTTCAAATACTTTTTTTTCGTTATTTTATTGCGAAATATGGACAAAAACAGAAAACTCAAATATTTCAGATACTTTTTTGTATTTTTTCGTTAATTTGTTGCGAAATATGGACAAAAAATGAAAATTCAAATATTCCAGATACTTTTTCCTTTTTTTCGTTATTTTATTGCGAAATATGGACAAAAACAGAAAACTCAAATATATGAGATACTTTTTTGTTTTTTTTACTTTGTGGCGAAATATGGCCAAAAACAGAAAACTCAAATATTTCAGATACTTTCTTGTTATATTTTCGTTATTTTGTTGCAAAATATGGTGTTAGGTCAATTATTATTTTAATTACTTTTTTAATTTACACGTGGCGCTTGAAACGCTATTTTTTACCAGATGGAGTAAAAAAAAAACACTTTGATTTATAAAAAAAAACTATTTACAATAATTAATTCTTTAATTAATCCAAAATATTTAAACAATACACTAAAAACTAAATAATTCAAATTTAATTCTAGAAAAATATTTTTTAACAAATTGAGTATTATAAGAACTACACTGTATTATAAGAATTTTAGTTATTTTTAATTTAAAATATTAGATTTTACCAAAAAAAAAAGATTAAATTTCATTTAATTAATAATATACTATTTTTTATAAATTTTAATAAAAAGAAACAAATTTGTACTCGCCAACAATGGTTTCACTTAACCTTATCAAAATTACGCCCAGTCAATTCAAGAACTAATAAATCAGTAAAGTAAAATTGAGAAAAAATTAATATATATAGTAATTAATACAATGCATGTAAAATAAAGAGTTAAATTAAAACCATTGGTGACGCTTACTATTTATTACAATAAGGCCTAGTCTTCATTATAGTAGATGAGATGTGGTGTTACACGAGGTGGTATGATATGGTGTACTTAATTGGATCCGTCTATTCAGGACTGAACATACCGGCTACCTTGAAGATACTAGGTATCTTCAATCATGTTGTCGTCAATTGGAAGGGGATACAATCGAACAATTGACCGTTTGTAAACGCCGCATTTCGTTTGTACTTCCGCGACTCAAACAACTCCATCGTTGCCTTTGTATACCTTGGTTATTCTGCCCAATAACCATTTAAACGAAGGAATATTATCTTCAGCGACCATTACTAAAGTGCCAACTGTAATATTTGATTTGTTAGATGACCACTTGTTTCTTTGTTGTAACAAGTGTAGATATTCTGTCGACCATCTGCGCCAAAAGAATTGTTTTATTTGTTCTAATCGACGAAAGCGCGATAGTCTGTTTGTTGGTATGTTTACGACATCAGGTTCGGCGAAGGATGTAAGTGGTGCACCTATAAGGAAATGCCCAGGTGTGAGTGCATCTAGATCATTAAACTACGTATTTGACTAGATTTTTCGAGATCTGAGCTGTTGATTAGATTTTTGTAGTCTCTCTTGAACGATACGAGTTGAACATGTCGAATTAATAGATGTAGTCCTGTTTCAATTTCGAACGTTGTCAATGGACCAATTGTTCGGTGTAAGGAATTGGTTAATTGACTATTGTGTATGAAACGATGACAATAAGCGAATGTGCGTTCGAGCGTAGCTAGCGATGACGTGTGGTGGAGATTCTGAACAATATCGTCACTGATAGTTGTTGTTAATACGAATTTGATATGCCTTTTCTCTGGTGGTTCAGAACTTAAAGACAGTGTTGAACTTTCACCTATAGTTGTGTAGTTCTGAAGCTGAATAGGTCCATGGAACCATAACGATGATGAAATTAGTGCATTTGGTAAAACACCACGTGAGATGAGATCTGCGGGGTTCTCAGTTGTACTGATGTATTTCCATTGCTCAATTCTAGTTAGATCTTGGATCTTTGCAACTCTATTTGCGAGAAATGTTTGCCACGTATGCGATGGTGAAGCAATCCAAGCGAGGACATCCTTTGAATCAGAGTAGTAAGTGACAGTAGTAATTGTGATACGTAATAAATTTAGTAATCTGTCGACAAGTTCTACCATCAATAACGCCGCGCACAATTCCAGACGTGGAATAGATGTGATTTTTGTTGGTGCAACTCTAGACTTCGAACACATGAGATGAACGGTGACTTGTCCATATTCATCCTGACTCCGAAGATAACACGCGCTTCCATAAGCTAGTTCACTGCTATCGCAGAAAGCATGTAGATCAATGGTTGTAGGACGTTCTGCTGTCAACATATGACGATTGATCTGTAACGAATTAATATTTTGTAATTGATTTAAATATTTGATCCAACGGTTTTGCAGGTCTGAAGGCAGTTCTTCATCCCAGGAAAATTTGCGTTTCCATAACTGCTGAAAGTAAATTTTTCCTAAAACAACAGCTGGACCGATTAATCCTAACGGATCAAAAATACGTCCAATGTCAGATAATACGGATCTTTTAGTAATAATGTCGGCTGACTTATTATTTTGAACATAAAATTGAAAAACGTCTCGTTTCGGTTGCCATATCAAACCTAAGGTTTTGACGACATCATTTCCTTGGATCGTTAGGTATGTCTCTCGATCTGATTCAGAAATATTCTCTAATAACCGGTAGTCATTTGCACAAAATTTCCGTAGTTCAAAGATACCCCTTTTTAGCAGACGAATTATATTTTCTTGTAGAAGTTTTGCGGTGTATATATCGTTTGCTCCAGTCATGCAATCGTCAACGTAGACATTGTGTAACAAGGAATGGGCTGCATCTGGAAAACTGTCTAGTTCGTCATATGCTAATTGGTTAAGACATCGAGTTGCCAGAAATGGAGCAGCTGATGTACCATAGGTAACGGTGTTCAGTTGCAATGTTTTTAGCTGTTCATTTGGACTATCTCGCCAAAGTACAAGTTGATAATTTCTATCAGCTGGATCGACTAAAATTTGACGGTACATTTTTAAGATATCGGCAGTAAAAACATAACGATGTAACTGAAACCGAAGAATAATTGAAAACAAGTCGGGCTGAACTGTTGGACCAGTCATTAGAATGTCATTTAATGATTTACCTGAAGATGACCTTGCGGAGCCGTCGAAAATTACTCGAAGTTTGGTTGTCGAACTGTCTGGCTTGATAACGCAATGATGAGGAAATACGAAGTTAAGACGAGGCGTAGTGCTGAGTTCGGTCATGTGTTTCAGGTTTATGTATTCGTTTATAAATTCAACGTATGATTTTTGTAGATTGGAGTCCCGTGAAAGCTTTCTTTCTAATGATAAGATTCGTTTGTGTGCGGTAGACATTGAGTCACCTAGTTGAGCTGGATCATCGCGAAATGGTAGTCGAACGACGAACTGACCTGATGACAGCCGTTTGTGTGTGGATGAGAAGTGAGCTTCAGCTTGTTGCTCTTCGATAGTTGAACCTTTTGTAGGTGAATCGTGCCGTTCGATTTCCCAAAATTGCTGCACTAGCTTCTCGAGAGAAGAAATCGACGGTCTTGTTGCAATGTTGCAGTGATATTTTTGTGTGACGTCTAACATGGCACGGCCAGTTATGATCCATCCCAATTGGGTATTTTGTAATGTAGGTAGCTCAGGATTAATTTGTATCTGTCCTTGGTCTAAGAGTTTGCAATAAAGCTCTGCACCAATAAGCAAATCAATCTTGTGCGGTGTGTTAAAATCAGGATCTGCTAATCGGATATTTGTAGGAATCTTCCAATTCCGTACGTCAATGTATCGATCAGGCTGTGATTCACTGATGTTTGGCAAAATATGTACCTCTAAATTGTGAACTTCGAAAGACGTTGATACTGATTTTAATGAAATAACTGCCTTTGCTGGCACTGTTGTAGATACGTTTCCTATTCCACCAATTGGAATGTCAACACGTGTCGTTTTGATGCCTAGCTCAATTGCCAAACGCTTTGACAAAAAGTGTAGCTGTGAACCGGAATCTAGCATTGCTCTGCATACGACTGCTTCACCTTTCTTGTTGAAAACGTGGACCAATGCTGTAGCAAGAAATACATATGAACTAGAATTCTGAGAACTGTGCCTTACAATATTTTTTGATGAATGATATGCAACTGCAGAATTTTCATTGGTTGTGGATGCTTCTTGAATTTGACGGACTGGTTTATTATCAGTTTCTGGGACAAAATGCAATAGTGTGTGATGTGCAGCGGAACACGTGTGACATTTATGTGCTGAGTTGCAGCTGCTTGTGTTGTGACCAGGTCTTAGGCAATTGATACAGAATTTCTTTTGCTTAATGAAATTGTAGCGATTTTGTGGCGATAACTTTTTAAATGTTTGGCATTGAAATATTACATGAGTTGCATTGTTGCAGTAAGAACATGTTTTTAAATTTTTTGTTATAGTGAAGGATGACCTTTGAAATGTTGGTCTATTTTCTTTTTTATTATTCACGGCATTATATGAATCAGCATTTTTACCATGGCTAGAAGTTTCTAGATAATGGCATCGTTTTTCTAAGAATCTAATGAGCTGTTCTAAAGTTGGCATTTTGTCAACTTGACATTCCTCATTCCATCTTTCCAATGTTAAATTGTCAATTTTTGATAATAGTATGTATATAATAATATCATCCCAATAAGTAACTGGACGACCAAGTGACTTTAATGCACGTAAATGTGATTGAACTGTATCAATTAAATTGCGTAATGCAGATGGTATACCCTTTGAAGCAGTCGGTAAACTAAATAATTTTTTAATGTGTTCCTGAATAATAACTACCTTTCTATCATAACGTGATGACAATAGTGATAATGCTACTTTATAGTTATCAGCCGTGATTTCAAGTGACTCAATTCTTTTTAACGCTAAGCCTGTGAGTGACGATCGCAAATAATGAAAGCGAGTTATGTCATCTAATGAACTGTTCTTATGAATTAAATTCGTAAACGTTTCAGAAAATGTTAGCCAGTTTGTATATTCACCAGCAAAGGTTGGCAATGCCACTTTCGGAAGTCTGACGTTATTTGATGGCGCTGAAGTTATACTTGTGTCATTTGAAATTGCTTGTTTAGGATTCGAATCTTTGATAAAGGTGGTTAATTTTGGCTGAAGAGAGAAATAGAATTCTTCGAATTCCGCTCTACTATTTGACTCTGCTTCCGTGATATCTAATTCCTCTAATAAGCTTTGAACTCTTTCAAAATTTTCATAACATGTATTCAGTGCTGCTAAGCGTAGTTCTGCTTCAGCCACCCTTGCTGTAGTCATTTTTGAATTTACGAAGTCTTGAAATCTAATCATCTGCTTTACATATGTTGAGCGCTTTGTTTGCGCCTTCAAAATTTTTTGATCAGCCATGATTAATTTTTTGGTGGTGTGTTGTTAAATTTAGTATCTTATCTGATTCAAATCCAATTAATATAGGTTAAAATAAGTTGATCGTTAATTGTAATGTGTGTTTAATTATAATGTATATAATTATAATGTATATAATGTATATTTAATTATGTTATATAAATTTATAAATTTATTTATTCAATTAAAGGAATTATAATATTTATTTTCTATATAAAATCATTTATTTATTTATTATGCAATTGGTTAGTACAATGTAGTTTACTTCAAATAATTTAATTTAATTGTGAGTTTGCTTACTTTATCAAATTTGCAACTACTTTATCAAATTTGGCCCGCACGCAAATGTGCACTACCACTGCTTACTTTATCAAATACGCAACTACTTTATCAAATTTGGCCCGCACGCAAATGTGCACTACCACTGGCAAAACAATGTTACTGATAAGTAGAACTAATAATTTACAACCACGAACAAATTAAACCATTCTAATAAATGCAATTATATATATTTTTTTTGTATAATTGATAATAAGATGATGTTTTACGCTCTTAATTTGATGGTAAAATTATTGTTGTTAAGAAATATTAATTAATTTCTAATAAATGCGTAAATTTAAAGAATTTTAAGAGTTGTTGTCTGTTTTTCTATTTAACCTTTAGAATTATTTAATTTGTTAGATAAACTTAAATTTTTTTGTTGTATAGTTTTCGAAGTATTGTTATATTTGTGTTGATGCAAATAGTTGGCATATATATATATATATATATATATATTTGTAGTATATATTTTATAGTTTGTATGTAATATTATGTAATACCACGTTATATTATATAATACCATGTGGATATGAAAAATATGGTCGAAATTATGCACTTTTATTAGTAATAATAATGAAAATTTACAACCTGATTTCGTTTCCGATAAATGATGAACTTCTGGAGTTGTCCAAATGATGAATTTTCACGTTCCACTCGCGACGAATCACGTCGGGGTCACCAAAATGTTAGGTCAATTATTATTTTAATTAGTTTTTTAATTTACACGTGGCGCTTGAAACGCTATTTTTTACCAGATGGAGTCCAAAAAAACACTTTGATTTATAAAAAACTATTTACAATAATTAATTCTTTAATTAATCCAAAATATTTAAACAATACACTAAAAACTAAATAATTCAAATTTAATTCTAAAAAAATAATATTTTTTAACAAATTGAGTATTATAAGAACTACACTGTATTATAAGAATTCTAGTTATTTTTAATTTAAAATGTTAGATTTTACCAAAAAAAAGATTAAATTTAATTTAATTAATAGTATACTATTTTTTATAAATTTTAATAAAAAGAAACAAATTTGTACTCGCCAACAATGGTTTAACTTAACCTTATCAAAATTACGCCCAGTCACTTCAAGAACTAATAAATCAGTAAAGTAAAATTGAGAAAAATTAATATATATAGTAATTAATACAATGCATGTAAAATAAAGAGTTAAATTAAAACCATTGGTGACGCTTACTATTTATTACAATAAGGCCTAGTCTTCATTATAGTAGATGAGATGTGGTGTTACACGAGGTGGTATGATATGGTGTACTTACAAAATGGATCCGTCTATTCAGGACTGAACACATGTAAAATAAAGAGTTAAATTAAAACCATTGGTGACGCTTACTATTTATTACAATAAGGCCTAGTCTTCATTATAGTAGATGAGATGTGGTGTTACACGAGATGGTATGATATGGTGTACTTAATTGGATCCGTCTATTCAGGGCTGAACATAAGGACAAAAGCAGAAACCTCAAATATTTCAGATACTTTTATGTTTTTTTCCTTAATTTGTTGCGAAATATGGACAAAAACAGAAAACTCAAATATTTCAGATACTTTCTTGTTATTTTTTCGTTAATTTGTTGCGAAATATGGACAAAAACAGAAAACTCAAATATTTCAAATATTTTTTTTTCGTTATTTTATTGCGAAATATGGACAACACAGAAACTCTTTGGGGCCTTTTTTCCAATTATATTATAACGATTTACTGTTCTTCTTATATATAATTTATTTCAGCGTCTGAACAGCTTGACAGTCTAACATCTATTATTTTTATTACTTATATAAAATATTCTATTTCCTTAACTATGTACTAATACTAATGCATTGTGTACTCTTTCTCTTATTTCATTTTGTTCTATAACTTAACCGTAACCTCGGATGTTACATAGGAAATATTATTACATGGGAATTGAGTGGATTACGCATACAGTGAATATCGTCATTATAGAGCTTTGTTAATATTGGTACTATCTCTCATTTTTGTGGTTATTAGGGTAGCCGCCACAGTACTCCCCTTCTAGTATTTCAACCGATCAGGAAATCGTTCGCGTCTGCCAGAGCGAGTCCTATGCACCGACGTTTGTTGATCATTAATTATTAACTTTGATGGCGTTTCTTTTCCTGTAGATCTATCCTGAACGATGAAAGCTGGTTTTAGACGGTCTACTGAAATTGTGTTTGGTTTCCCTTTTATGTTTATTGTAAAAAATTTGTTATCTCTTTTTATAACCTAGTATGGACCGTTGTACACTGGTTGAAGCGGAGCACGAACTGCATCATTCCTGACAAAAACATGACTGGTTTTACTAAGCGATTTCTGTATAAAAACATGTTGTCTTGAGTGATCTGATGTTTCAGTAGGTTTAATTAATTCAAAAGTTTTTCTAATTTGCGTGATGAATTCGTGTTCTGACGTAACTGATTTTGAATTATTGAAAAATTCTCCTGGTAAACGCAAGGTTGTGCCAATAACCATTTCTGCAGGTGTACACTTCAAATTTTGTTTGAAACATGATCGTAGTCCTAATAATACTAGCGGTAATTCATAATACCAGCGGTGTGTCAATTTTGCTTTAAGTGCTGCTTTTAAGGTTCTATGCCAACGTTCAATTATACCGTTGCTCTGAGAGTGGTATGAGGTAGTTCTCAAGTGTGTCGAACCGAGAATGTTATTTAATTGTAAAAACAGTTGTGACTCAAATTGACGACCACGGTCGGTCGTGATACGTAATGGAACACCAAATCTTGAAATCCATCCCCAAATGAAATACCTAGCAACGGTTTCAGCTGTAATGTCTGGTATTGGAATTGCCTCCGGCCAACGAGAGAATCTATCAATTGCTGTAAGTATATATTGGTAACCGTGTGATGACGGTAATGGCCCGACGATATCTATGTTCACGTGCTCGAATCGGCTAGATGTAACTGGATATTTTTGAATCGGTGCTCTTACATGTTTATCAACCTTCACACGTTGACATGGAATACAAGTTCGAACGAAATTAGTGACGTCCTTTTTCAAATTTGGCCAAACGAATCTCTCCTGAACCAATTTAATTGTTGCTTTAGTTCCAGGGTGTGCCAATTCATGAATGTTTCTTAAAACTGTGCTACAAAAATTTCTGGTTACGAACGGACGTACGAATTTTGTTGAAATGTCGCAATGTATTTCTGTATCTGATTGCTCTAGTTTTACTGATTTAAATTTTAATGATGTATCCTTTTTTTCTAACCACTGTTTCAATTCTTCATCACGTTTTTGTTGCTCCGCTAACTTGGTGTAATCCAATGCTGTTATTTCGTCGATTCGAAATAACAGGTCTGGTACGATAATATCAGCACCTTTGATGTGTTGGATATCGGTGGAAAATTGGCTTATAAAATCTAATTGTCTACATTGGCGTGGCGATGCTTTTTCTGATTTCTGACGAAACGCAAAAATGATTGGTTTGTGATCCGTGAATATGGTAAACTGTCTGCCTTCCAGATGACACTTGAAATATTTTATTGCTTCGTAGATAGCAGTAAGTTCCCGATCATACGTACTGTACTTCTTCTGTGGCTCAGTGAACTTGCGCGAAAAAAATGCTAATGGTTGAAGCTGGTTATCTTTAACTTGATGTAAGGCTGCTCCCATAGCAAAATCTGAAGCGTCTACATTTAATGATAGTTTAGCATCTTTCATCGGATGTGCTAGGGTTGCCACATTTGCTAAAAGCTGTTTGCATTCCTCGAAAGCGGTTGATGATTCATTCGTCCAATATAATAATGATTTATCATTCCTTACGTTACCTTTAATTAATTTCTGGAGTTTATTTTGAATAACTATTGCATTTGGTATGAATCTGCGATAAAAATTTGTCATGGCGATGAATCTACGCAACTCTTTTGCAATTTTTGGTTTTTGAAAATTGATAATAGCTTCAACTTTCGTTTGCAGCGGTTTTATACAATTTGCTGTTAGCAAATGTCCCAGGAATTCAATTTTGAGCTCTGCCGAATTTACATTTTGCTTGATTGATTTTTAATCCATGCTGCGCAAGTCGATTAAAAACTTCTCGAAGGTGTAGCTTTTGTTGTTCTTCATCTTCTGATGCAATGAATATGTCATCAATGTATGCAACGATGTAATCGATACCACGAAAAACTTCATCGATCAATCGTTGGAACGTTTCTGCCGCATTTGACAATCCAAAAATCATCCGTGTAAATTCATACAATCCAAATGGAGTGGTTATTGCCGTCTTAAGAATATCTATTTCTTCCACCAACACTTGATGGAATGCTTTTCTTAAATCGATCACGGAAAATATCTTTTTATTTTCTAGGTTGATGACGAAATCTTGGATGTGTGGTACTGGATATTTATCTGGAATTGTCACCGAGTTTAATCTACGGCAATCGCCACACGGACGCCACACGCCATTTGGTTTATGTACCATATGCAGTGGTGAAGACCAATTGCTTTTAGATGGTCGACAAATTCCTTCAGAAAGTAATTCTTCAAATTCGCGTTTAGCAACTTTGTACTTCTCCGGTGTTAAGCGACGAGGCTTTGACGTTACTGGCTGTCGTTTGGTGATAATATGATGAGTGATGTTAGCTTTAATTGGCGTAACGCAGGGTTGCTCATCAACCAAACATTTGAATTCTTTGAGAATTGAAGAAAATTTACAACTACTATCGATAAAAGTTATTTGTGTACTAGGAACTGTTGTAAGTTGACACATAGTTTTTAATTGTGTTTTCGGATCGCATAAACATTTTTGTTTTAAATCAGTTACCAAGCCAAATGTAGATAAAAAATCAGCGCCTAATATTCATGTTGTTACATCTGCAATGACGAAATTCCACGAAAACTGACGACGTAAACTTAGACTTATAGTTTTTTTTACTAACGCCGTATGTGGTAATTCGGGAACCGTTGGCTGCGAATATATTAATTGGTAGAATTCTAATGCCTTGATCATTTCGATGTTCACTTGAAATAACCGATAAATCGGCACCTGTATCGACGAGAAATTTGATTTTGGTAATTGGGTCGAGAGAAAAAGTCTATACGAATTTTCGTCGATTTGAATCTCCTCAATTTCAAATCGCGTATTTAGTTTTTTGGTTTCGAACGTTCTGCGTAAAATTTACACCAACTTTTGCAATTACGAGCTTTGTCGCCAAATTTGTGGTGAAAATAACACTGTTCAAATGTTGGTTTGCTTTTTGAACGATTCGGTGTAGGTGTACGTTTACGTTGTCTTGAAAAATTTCGAAAATGCGTAGTATTCCGTGACGGACGTTCTAATTATCTATTCGTGAAATGATCTATTCTAATTTACTTTCTAACGACACATTCCTAAAATCGTTTGTTTTTTCTGTGCTAGATTGACATGCCATAACGTTCAATTGTGTTGTTTCCATAATTTTATCGGCCATTGCTGCCAGCTGCTGAAGCGAATCAGTAGATACTGATAATATTGCCTTGGCTGTATCAGGTAAACAATCTAACCATAATGCTTTAATAACTTCTTGACCAACTTGGTTATTAATGTTATGTTGTTGCATTTCATTTAATACGGTTGACGGTTTTCTATCACCTAGCGTTATTCTAGATAATAATTTCCGAACTCGTGTTTGATCCGATTCTGCATAATTGTTTACCAGTCTGCTCTTTAAAGTTTTATATTTATCTTGGTGGGGTGGATTCCTAAGCATGTCAATAACTGTTACCGCAATCTCTTCTGGTAATTGGCTGACGACAATAAGAAACTTAATTGAATCCGAAGTAAGGCGTTGAGCTGTAAAATGGCTTTCAACCTGAAGAAACCAAAGATCTGGATTTCTGGTACTGAATGGTTGTATTTTAACACTTGATTGTGTATAAATTTTGTTTGAACTCTCTTTGTTCGTAATAACCGTTTCGGTTCGCCACTTTCCGGTCACTTTTCGGCATTATGTATGATATTTTGGGATTTTATTATTGATACCCTATGTTGTAATATTATTGAAAGTTAAATACTGTAATATACGATGTTCAGATAACATTGGATACTCGAATAATATGCAATATCCAAGTTATTTGCAATACTCAGATAATATACGATATTCAAATTATACGTCAATCGAGGTAATAAAACGTTACTCAATATTTTAAAATGTAATAAATAATTTACTATGAATAATTATTAATTATTTAATTATATTTTATTTAAAACCGTATCCCTTTTGAATCGAAATGTTGTAATTTTACCGAAATAGTTTGAGAAATGAAAGTTTATTTAATGTGAAAAGAGAAAAAACACACAACGCTGTATCAGTTATTATAATTGCAACAATTGTAATTCAACAATTATAATTTAATAGAGAAAAATTGTTTTTATAATTAATTTCTATTATTATTTGATTAAAATTTATCAAAATGTTCAAAATTTTATATACTTATTAAGTATTTGTAGTTAATATATCTTATTCTTATTATAATTTTTAAAAAATATTCCGTTTATTATTTCATGATCATATTGTGTATTGTTATTTTGTGCAATACCGGCAATACGTTTATAAAAATTACTTACGATATTCTATGTTTGATACATATAATATTAGTAACACTGTGTATTGTACTCAAATAAGTATTGCATGAATTTTCTTGTTCTCTTACTGTATTTTGTTTTAAAAAAATTATTTAGTCTTTCATAATGACACTGATAATTAATTTAAATAATTAATCCTGACGTGAATCTAAAAAAATTTTTCAAAACAATTGTAATTTAAAAATTTCAATTGTGGATTCATTAACATGTAAAACGCCGAAAAATATGCAAATTTATAAATTAATTCTTTATTATAAAATTACTGATGTCCATAAATTAATTGGTTTGAGGTCTCACTAAAATAATTTGTTGCGCCAAACAGTATGCAATCAAATAAACATATGTGTACCTATTTATATTTTAGACATTGGATGGAATAATTTTTTAGTCGATAACAATATATTGATGATCATGAATTAATTAATTTTATAAAACGGTTACTAAAATACATTATTAACAGTTAGTAATAATTAGTTAATTTTATTTTAATTCGCTTTAATTTATATTTTTATAATTTTACTATATTTTATTTTATCAAATATTACTGTACTGTATAACAAATACTACTGTTCGATAATATTTATTTAATATTTATGTACGTATTTACACATGGTTAACGTTTATTGACGTTGAATATGATTACTCCTGTTTATTTATTATATTTACTTCAAAATTACTATTTATTTAAATGTTTCACTATTACTGTATTTATTTTAATATGGAAAATTATTTATTTGATCATATATAGTAATAAGTAATAATGGTATTTATTTGTAATGCAGTAAAATACTAAAATTCATGTTATGCGTTAAAACTACAAAAAAAATTTAAAAGTAATGTCATACGTGTATTGCTTAATTTGACATTGTTAATTTTTGCTTTGACAGCTAATATTGTCTTCGATTGTCAAATTTCGATTTGTCACCATTGTCAAATTCGATTTGGCAAGCATTATCTTTTTACGTATGTTATTACGCTTTTGCTTTACCAAATTTTTAGGTTAGTTTTTATTTTTAGGTTACATATTATAATTTTTGTATCCAACTTTTTCGTGGTAAGTTTTAAATTGTGTTGGGTACGAAACGCAAAAATTTAAATATGTACCTTAGCTTATCAGATTTTTTAGGCTACTACCTGTAGAATCTTGCTGTGACGCTCAGATGAGTAATTGTGGAATATTTTGAAATATGTTTCGTTGAATATTGCTGATGAACTTTTCTTATTGAATTTTTGTGTTAGATGTGTTCTGTTGAATTTTGTTGTTAGATGTTATTTGTTGGAATTTCTTGTTGTATTATTTTTTTAATTTTCTTGCTGGATGTTTTTTGTTGAATATTTTATGCCGTATATGCCGTATATGCCGTATATGCCGGTGATCAGTTTTATTTTTTTATTATAAAAAAAAATATATGTTATTTTACTCCAGACCAAAATATATTTTATTTTGCTCCAGTCGGGGTCACCATTTTGGGGCTTTTTCTCCAATTATATTAAAACGATTTTCTGTTCTTCTTATATATAATTTATTTCAGCGCCTGAACAGCTTGACAGTCTAACATCTATTTTTTTTATTACTTATATAAAATATTCTATTTCCTTAACTATTTACTAATGCTAATGCATTGTGTACTCTTTCTCTTATTTCATTTTGTTCTATAATTTAACGGTAACGTCGGATGTTACATAGGAAATATTATTACATGGGAATTGAGTGGATTACGCATACAGTGAATATCGTCATTATAGAGCTTTGGGTTATTAGGGTAGCCGCCACAGCTCAAATATTTCAGATACTTTTATGTATTTTTTCGTTAATTTGTTGCGAAATATGGACAAAAAATGAAAACTCAAATATTCCAGATACTTTTTCCTTTTTTTCGTTATTTTGTTGCGAAATATGGACAAAAACAGAAAACTCAAATATATCAGATACTTTTTTTGTTTTTTTTTTCCTTTGTTGCAAAATATGGCCAAAAACAGAAAACTCAAATATTTCAGATACTTTCTTGTTATTTTTTCGTTATTTTGTTGCAAAATATGGACAAAAGCAGAAACCTCAAATATTTCAGATACTTTTATGTTTTTTTCCTTAATTTGTTGCGAAATGTGGACAAAAACAGAAAACTCAAATATTTCAGATACTTTCTTGTTTATTTTTTCGTTATTTTGTTGCAAAATATGGAGAAAAACAGAAAACTTAAATATTTCAGATACTTTTTTGTTTTTTTTTCGTTATTTCGTTGCGAAATATGGACACAACCAGAAAACTCAAATATTTCAAATATTTTTTGTTCGTTATTTTGTTGCGAAATATGAACAAAAGCAGAAATTTGTTTTTCGTTAATTTGTTGCGAAATATTGGCACAAAAAAAAACTTAAATGTATCAGATACTTTTTTGTTTTTTTTTCGTTATTTCATTGCGAAATATGGACACAACCAGAAAACTGAAATATTTCAGATATTTTTTTTTCTTTATTTTGTTGCGAAATATGGACAAAAGCAGAAAGCTCATATATTTCAGTTACTTATTTCACTTGTATTTTTCGTTATTTTGTTGCGAAATATGGACAAAAACAGAAAACTCAAATATTTCAGATTCTTTTTGATTTCTCGATATTTAGTTGCGAAATATGGACAAAAACAGAAAACTCAAATATTTCAGATACTTTGTCCTTTTTTTTCGTTATTTTGTTGCGAAATATGGACAAAGACAGAAAACTCAAATATTTCAGTTTCTTTACGTTTTTTTTTCGATATTTAGTTGCGAAATATGGACAAAAACAAAAAACTCAAATAATTCAGATAGTTTTTTTTTTCGTTATTTTGTTGCGAAATATGGGCAAAAACAGAAATATGGGCAAAAAAATTGCGAAATATGGGCAAAAAATATTTCAGTTTCTTTTTGTTTTTTCCCATATTTAGTTGCGAAATATGGACAAAAAATAAAATTCAAATATTTCAGATACTTTTTTGTTTTTTTTCGTTAATTTGTTGCGAAATATGGACAAAAAATGAAAACTCAAATATTCCAGATACTTTTTCCTTTTTTTCGTTATTTTGTTGCGAAATATGGACAAAAACAGAAAACTCAAATATATCAGATACTGTTTTGTTTTTTTTTACTTTGTTGCGAAATATGGACAAAAACAGAAAACTTAAATATTTCAGATACTTTTTTGTTTTTTTTCGTTATTTCGTTGCGAAATATGGACACAACCAGAAAACTCAAATATTTCAAATATTTTTTCTTCGTTATTTTGTTGCGAAATATGAACAAAAGCAGAAAACTCAAATATTTCAGATACTTTTATGTTTTTTTCGTTAATTTGTTGCGAAATATTGGCAAAAAAAAAAACTTAAATATATCAGATACTTTTTTGTTTTTTTTTCGTTATTTCATTGCGAAATATGGACACAACCAGAAAACTGAAATATTTCAGATATTTTTTTTTCTTTATTTTGTTGCGAAATATGGACAAAAGCAGAAAGCTCATATATTTCAGTTACTTATTTCAGTTGTATTTTTCGTTATTTTGTTGCGAAATATGGACAAAAACAGAAAACTCAAATATTTCAGATACTTTGTCCATTTTTTTCGTTATTTTGTTGCGAAATATGGACAAAGACAGAAAACTCAAATATTTCAGTTTCTTTTCGTTTTTTTCGATATTTAGTTGCGAAATATGGACAAAAACAGAAAACTCAAATATTTCAGATACTTTTTTGTTTTTTTTTCGTTGCGAAATATGGACACAACCAGAAAACTCAAATATTTCAGATATTTTTTTTTCGTTATTTTGTTGCGAAATATGGACAAAAGCAGAAAACTCAAATATTTGAGATACTTTTATGTTTTTTTTTCTTAATTTGTTGCGAAATATGGCCAAAAACAGAAAACTCAAATATTTCAGATACTTTCTTGTTATTTTTTCGTTCATTTGTTGCGAAATATGGGCAAAAACAGAAAACTCAAATATTTCAGATACTTTTTTGTTTTTTTTCGTTATTTCGTTGCGAAATATGGACACAACAAGAAAACTCAAATATTTAAGATATTTTTTTTCGTTATTTTGTTGCGAAATATGGACAAAAGCAGACAATTCAAATATTTCAGATACTTTTATGTTTTTTTCGTTAATTTGTTGCGAAATATGGACAAAAACAGAAAACTCAAATATTTCAGATACTTTTTTGTTTTTTTTTCGTTGCGAAATATGGACACAACCAGAAAACTCAAATATTTCAGATATTTTTTTTTCGTTATTTTGTTGCGAAATATGGACAAAAGCAGAAAACTCAAATATTTGAGATACTTTTATGTTTTTTTTTCTTAATTTGTTGCGAAATATGGACAAAAACAGAAAACTCAAATATGTCAGATACTTTCTTGTTATTTTTTCGTTATTTTGTTGCGATATATGGATAAAAACTGAAAACTCAAATATTTCAGATATTTTTTTTTCGTTATTTTGTTGCGAAATATGGACAAAAGCAGAAAGCTCAAATATTTCAGATACTTATTTCAGATGTTTTTTTCGTTAATTTGTTGCGAAATATGGACAAAAAATGAAAACTCAAATATTTTAGATACTTGTTCCTGTTTTTCGATATTTAGTTTCGAAATATGAACAAAAACAGAAAACTCAAATATTTCTGATTCTTTTTGATTTCTCGATATTTAGTTGCGAAATATGGACAAAAACAGAAAACTCAAATATTTCAGATACTTTCTTGTTATTTTTCCGTTATTTTGTTGCGAAATATTAAGAAAAAATGAAAATTCAAATATTTCAGATACTTTGTCGTTATCTCGTTATTTTGATGCGAAATATGGACAAAAACAAATAACTCAAATATTCAGATACTTTTTTGTTTTTTTTTGTTATTTCGTTGCGAAATATGGACACAACCAGGGAACTCAAATATTTCAGATATTTTTTTTCGTTATTTTGTTGCGAAATATGGACAAAAGCAGAAAACCGTTTTAATATTGATTAAAGTTTTCCGTTTTAATATGGATTAAAACGGAAAACTCAAATATTTCAGATTCTTTTTGTTTTTTCGATATTTAATTGCGTTATATGGACAAAAACAGAAAACGCAAATATTTCAGATTATTTTTGTTGATTTTTTATATTTAGTTACTACATATGGACAAAAATAGAAAACGCAAATATTTCAAATAGTTTTTTGTTTTTTTTCGTTATTTCGTTGCGAAATATGGACAAAAACAGAAAACTCAAATATTTCAGATACTTGCTTGTTATTTTTTCGTTTTTTTGTTGCGAAATATGGACAAAAACGCAAACTCAAATATTGCAGATACTTTGTCGTTTTTTTTCGTTATTTTGTTGCGAAATATGAACAAAAACAGAAAACTCAAATATATCAGATACTTTCTTGATCTTTTTTCGTTATTTTGTTGCGAAATATGGACAAAAAACGCAAACTCAAATATTGCACATACTTTGTCGTTTTTTTTCGTTTTTTGTTGTTTAAAATGGACAAACACAGAAAACTCAAATATTTCAGAGAATTTGTTGTTTTTTCGTTATTTTGTTGGGAAATATGGACAAATACAGAAAACTCAAATATTTCCGAGAATTTCTTGTTTTTTTCCGTTATTTTGTTGCGAAATATGTACAAACCAAAAAACTCAAATATTTCAGATACTTTTTTTTTCGTTATTTTGTTGCGAAATATGTATAAAACCAGAAAACGCAAATATTTCAGATGATTTTATGTTTTTTTTATATTTAGTTGCGGAATATGGACAAAAATAGAAAACTCAAATATTTCAGATACTTTTTGTTTTTTCGATATTTAGTTGCGAAATATGGACAAAAACAGAAAACTCAAATATTTCAGATATTTCAGATACTTTGGACAAAAACAGAAAACTCAAATATTTATGATATTGCAGATAAAACTCAAATATTTCAGATATTTTGTCGTTTTTTTTCGTTATTTTGTTGCGAAATATGGATTAAAACAGAAAACTTAAATATTTCAGATTATTTTTGTTTTTTTCGATATTTAGTTGCGCAATAAAGACAAAAGCATAAAATGCAAATATTTCAGATTCTGTTTGTTTGTTTTTTTATATTTAGTTGCGGAATATGGACAAAAATAGAAAACTCAAATATATCAGATAGTTTTTAGTTTTTTTTCGGTATTTTGTTGCGAAATATGGACAAAAACAGAAAATTCAAATATTTCAGATACTTTCTTGTTATTTTTTTGTTATTTAGTTGCGAAATATGGACAAAAAATGCAAACTCAAATATGTCAGATACTTTGTCGTTTGTTGCGAAATGTGGATTAAAACAGAAAACTCAAATATATCAGATAGTTTTTTGTTTTTTTCGGTATTTTGTTGCGAAATATGGACAAGAACAGAAAACTCAAATATTTCAGAGAATTTGTTGTTTTTTTCCGTTATTTTGTTGCGAAATATGTACAAACCCAGAAAACTCAAATATTTCAGATACTTTTTTCTCGTTATTTTGTTGCGAAATATGGACAAAAACAGAAAACTCAAATATTTCATATATTTCAGATACTTTGGACAAAAACAAAAAAGTGAAATATTTCAGATACTTTTTGTTGATTTTTTGATATTTATTTGCGGAATATGGACAAAAATAGAAAACGCAAATATTTCAGATAGTTTTTTGTTTTTTTTTCGTTCTTTCGTTGCGATATTTGGACAAAAACAGAAAACTCAAATATTTCAGATACTTGCTTGTTATTTTTTCGTTATTTTGTTGCGAAATATGGACAAAAACGCAAACTAAAACATTGCAGATACTTTGTCGTTTTTTTTCGTTATTTTGTTGCGAAATATGGACAAAAAACGCAAACTCAAATATTGCAGATACTTTGTCGTTTTTTCGTTTTTTGTTGGGAAAAATGGACAAACACAGACAAGTCAAATATTTCAGATACTTTTTCCTTTTTTTTCTTTACTTTGTTGCGGAATATACACAAAACCAGCAAACTCAAATATTTCCAATAATTTTTTTTTCGTTATTTTATTGCGAGATATGGACAAAAACATAAAGTTCAAATATTTCAAATACTTTTATGTTTTTTTTTCGTTATTTTGTTGCGAAATATACACAAAAACAGAAAACAAAATTATTTCAGATAGTTTTATGTTTTTTTTTCGTTAATTTGTTGCGTTATATTTCAGAGCATTTGTTGTTTTTTTCCGTTATTTTGTTGCGAAATATGGACTAAAACAGAAAGCTCAAATATTTCAGATTCTTTTATGGTTTTTTCATTAATTTGTTGCGAAATATAGACAAAAATTAAAACTCAAATATGTCAGATACTTTTTCCTTTCTTTTCGTTACTTTGTTGCGGAATATGGACAAAACCAGCAAACTCAAATATTTCCAATAATTTTTTTTTCGTTATTTTATTGCGAAATATGGATAAAAAGATAAAGTTGAAATATTTCAGATACTTTTATGTTTTTTTTTCGTTAATTTGTTGCGAAATATGGACAAAAAATGAAAACTCAAATATTTGAGATACTTTTTGCTTTCTTTTCGTTACTTTGTTGCGGAATATGGACAAAACCAGCAAACTCAAATATTTCCAATAATTTTTTTTTCGTTATTTTATTGCGAAATATGGACAAAAACATATAGTTCAAATATTTCAAATACTTTTATGTTTTTTTTCGTTAAGTTGTTGCGAAATATGGACAAAAAATGAAAACTCAAATATTTCAGATACTTTTTCCTTTCTTTTCGTTATTTTGTTGCGAAATATGGACAAAAACATAAAGTTCAAATATTTCAGATTGTTTTATATTTTTTTCATTAATTTGTTGCGAAATATGGACAAAAAATGAAAACTCAAATATTTCAGATACTTTTTCCTTTTTTTTCTTTACTTTGTTGCGGAATATGGACAAAACCAGCAAACTCAAATATTTCCAATAATTTTTTTTTCGTTATTTTATTGCGAAATATGGACAAAAACATAAAGTTCAAATATTTCAAATACTTTTATGTTTTTTTTCGTTATTTGTTGCGAAATATACACAAAAACAGAAAACAAAATTATTTCAGATAGTTTTATGTTTTTTTCGTTAATTTGTTGCGATATATGGACAAAAAATGCAAACTCACATATTTCAGATACTTTTTTGTTTTTTTTCGTTATTTTGTTGCGAAATATGGACAAAAACAGAAAAGTCAAATATTTCAGATACTTTTTCCTTTTTTTTCTTTACTTTGTTGCGGAATATGCACAAAAACAGCAAACACAAATATTTCCAATAATTTTTTTTTCGTTATTTTATTGCGAGATATGGACAAAAACAGAAAGTTCAAATATTTGAAATACTTTTATATTTTTTTTCGTTATTTTGTTGCGAAATATACACAAAAACAGAAAACAACATTATTTCAGATAGTTTTATGTTTTTTTCGTTAATTTGTTGCGATATATGGACAAAAAATGAAAACTCAAATATTTCAGATACTTTTTCCTTTTTTTTCTTTACTTTGTTGCGGAATATGGACAAAACCAGCAAACTCAAATATTTCCAATAATTTTTTTTTCGTTATTTTATTGCGAAATATGGACAAAAACATAAAGTTCAAATATTTCAAATACTTTTATGTTTTTTTTTCGTTATTTTGTTGCGAAATATACACAAAAACAGAAAACAAAATTATTTCAGATAGTTTTATGTTTTTTTTCGTTAATTTGTTGCGATATATGGACAAAAAATGCAAATTCACATATTTCAGATACTTTTATGTTTTTTTCGTTAATTTTTGCGAAATATGGACAAAAAATGAAAACTCAAATATGTCAGATACTTTTTCCTTTCTTTTCGTTACTTTGTTGCGGAATATGGACAAAACCAGCAAACTCAAATATTTCCAATAATTTTTTTTTCGTTATTTTATTGCGAAATATGGACAAAAACATAAAGTTCAAATATTTCAAATACTTTTATGTTTTTTTTCGTTATTTTGTTGCGAAATATACACAAAAACAGAAAACAAAATTATTTCAGATAGTTTTATGTTTTTTTCGTTAATTTGTTGCGATATATGGACAAAAAATGCAAACTCACATATTTCAGATACTTTTTTGTTTTTTTTCGTTATTTTGTTGCGAAATATGGACAAAAACAGAAAAGTCAAATATTTCAGATACTTTTTCCTTTTTTTTCTTTACTTTGTTGCGGAATATGCACAAAACCAGCAAACTCAAATATTTCCAATAATTTTTTTTTCGTTATTTTATTGCGAGATATGGACAAAAACAGAAAGTTCAAATATTTCAAATACTTTTATATTTTTTTTCGTTATTTTGTTGCGAAATATACACAAAAACAGAAAACAACATTATTTCAGATAGTTTTATGTTTTTTTTCGTTAATTTGTTGCGATATATGGACAAAAAATGAAAACTCAAATATTTCAGATACTTTTTCCTTTTTTTTCTTTACTTTGTTGCGGAATATGGACAAAACCAGCAAACTCAAATATTTCCAATAATTTTTTTTTCGTTATTTTATTGCGAAATATGGACAAAAACATAAAGTTCAAATATTTCAAATACTTTTATGTTTTTTTTCGTTATTTTGTTGCGAAATATACACAAAAACAGAAAACAAAATTATTTCAGATAGTTTTATGTTTTTTTTCGTTAATTTGTTGCGATATATGGACAAAAAATGCAAATTCACATATTTCAGATACTTTTATGTTTTTTTCGTTAATTTTTGCGAAATATGGACAAAAAATGAAAACTCATATATTTCAGATACTTTTGCCTTTCTTTTCGTTATTTTGTTGCGAAATATGGACAAAAACAGAAACCTAATTATTTCAGATACTTTTATGTTTTTTTTCGTTAATTTGTTGCGAAATATGGACAAATAATGCAAACTCAAATATTTCAGATACTTTTTTGTTTTTTTTTCGTTATTTTGTTGCGAAATATGGACAAAAACAGAAAAGTCAAATATTTCAGATACTTTCTTGTTATTTTTTCGTTATTTTATTGCGAAATATGGACAAAAAAAGAAAACTCAAATATTTCAGATACTTTGTCGTTTTTTTCGTTATTTTTTTGCGAAATATGGACAAAAACAGAAAACTAAATTATTTCAGATACTTTTTTGTTTGTTTTTTTCTTATTTTGTTGAGAAATATGGATCAAAGCAGAAAACTCAAATATTTGAGACACTTTTTTGTTTATTTTTTAGTTATATTATTGCGAAATATTGAGAAAGTAAGAAAACTCAAATATTTCATATATTTTTTTGTTTTTTTTTTCGTTATTTTGTTGGGAAATATGGACAAAAACAGAAAACTCAAATATTTCAGAGAATTTGTTGTTTTTTTCCGTTATTTTGTTGCGAAATATGTACAAAACCAGAAAACTCAAATATTTCAGATACTTTTTTTTTCGTTATTTTGTTGCGAAATATGAACAAAAACAGAAAGCTCAAATATTTCAGCTACTTTTTTGTTTTTTTCTTTAATTTGTTGCGAAATATGGGCAAAGAATGAAAACTCAAATATTTCAGATACTTTTTCCTTTTTTTCCGTTATTTTGTTGCGGAATATGGACAAAACCAGCAAACTCAAATATTTCCAATAATTTTTTTTTCGTTATTTTATTGCGAAATATGGACAAAAACATAAAGTTCAAATATTTCAGATACTTTTATGTTTTTTTTCGTTAATTTGTTGCGAAATTTGGACAAAAAATGAAAACTCAAATATTTCAGATACTTTTTCCTTTCTTTTCGTTATTTTGTTGAAAAATATGGACAAAAACAGAAAACTAAATTATTTCAGATACTTTTATGTTTTTTTTTCGTTAATTTGTTGCGAAATATGGACAAAAAATGAAAACTCAAATATTTCAGATACTTTTTCCTTTCTTTTCGTTATTTTGTTGCGAAATATGGACAAAAACAGGAAACTAACTGATCTCAGATAGTTTTATGTTTTTTTTCGTTAATTTGTGGCGATATATGGACAAAAACAGAAAACTCAAATATTTCAGATACTTTCTTGTTATTTTTTTCGTTACTTTACCTTTTTCGTTATTTTGTTGCGAAATATGGACAAAAACAGAAAAGTCAAATATTTCAGATACTTTCTTGTTATTTTTTCGTTATTTTATTGCGAAATATGGACAAAAAAAGAAAACTCAAATATTTCAGATACTTTGTGGTTTTTTTCGTTATTTTTTTGCGAAATATGGACAAAAACAGAAAACTAAAATATTTCAGATACTTTCTTGTTATTTTTCGTTATTTCGTTGCGAAATATGGACAAAAACAGAAAACTCAAATATTTCAGATACTTTTTTGTTATTTTTTCGTTATTTTGTTGCGAAATATGGACAAAAACAGAAAACTAAATTATTTCAGATACTTTTTTGTTTGTTTTTTTCTTATTTTGTTGAGAAATATGGACCAAAGCAGAAAACTCAAATATTTGAGACACTTTTTTGTTTAGTTTTTCGTTATATTATTGCGAAATATTGAGAAAGTAAGAAAACTCAAATATTTCATATATTTTTTTGTTTTTTTTTTCGTTATTTTGTTGGGAAATATCGACAAAAACAGAATACTCAAATATTTCAGAGAATTTGTTGTTTTTTCCGTTATTTTGTTGCGAAATATGTACAAAACCAGAAAACTCAAATATTTCAGATACTTTTTTGTTTTTTTCTTTAATTTGTTGCGAAATATGGGCAAAGAATGAAAACTTAAATATTTCAGATACTTTTTCCTTTTTTTCCGTTATTTTGTTGCGGAATATGGACAAAACCAGCAAACTCAAATATTTCCAATAATTTTTTTTTCGTTATTTTATTGCGAAATATGGACAAAAACATAAAGTTCAAATATTTCAGATACTTTTATGTTTTTTTTCGTTAATTTGTTGCGAAATTTGGACAAAAAATGAAAACTCAAATATTTCAGATACTTTTTCCTTTCTTTTCGTTATTTTGTTGAAAAATATGGACAAAAACAGAAAACTAAATTATTTCAGATACTTTTATGTTTTTTTTTCGTTAATTTGTTGCGAAATATAGACAAAAAATGAAAACTCAAATATTTCAGATACTTTTTCCTTTCTTTTCGTTATTTTGTTGCGAAATATGGACAAAAACAGGAAACTAACTGATTTCAGATAGTTTTATGTTTTTTTTCGTTAATTTGTGGCGATATATGGACAAAAACAGAAAACTCAAATATTTCAGATACTTTCTTGTTATTTTTATCGTTACTTTACCTTTTTCGTTATTTTGTTGCGAAATATGGACAAAAACAGAAAACTAAAATATTTCAGATACTTTTTTGTTTGTTTTTTTCCTTATTTTGTTGAGAAATATGGACAAAAGCAGGAACCTCAAATATTGCATGTACTTTTTTGTTTGTTATTTTGTTGCGAATTATAGACAAAACCAGAAAAATCAAATATTCCACAAAAACAAACAGTAACAAAAAGTATCTGAAATATTGGAGTTGGGTAACAAAAAGTATCTGAAATATTGGAGTTGGCAAACTCCAATATTTCAGATACTTTTTGTTTTTTTTTCGTTATTTTGTTGCGAAAAATGGACAAAAACAGAAAAGTCAAATATTTCAGATACTTTCTTGTTATTTTTTCGTTATTTTATTGCGAAATATGGACAAAAAAAGAAAACTCAAATATTTCAGATACTTTGTCGTTTTTTTCGTTATTTTTTTGCGAAATAAGGACAAAAACAGAAAACTAAAATATTTCAGATACTTTGTTCCTATTTTTTCGTTATTTTGTTGCGAAATATGGACAAAAACAGGAAACTAAATGATTTCAGATAGTTTTATGATTTTTTTCGTTAATTTGTGGCGATATATGTACAAAAACAGAAAACTCAAATATTTCAGATACTTTCTTGTTATTTTTTTCGTTACTTTACCTTTTTCGTTATTTTGTTGCGAAATATGGACAAAAACAGAAAACTAAAATATTTCAGATACTTTTTTGTTTCTTTTTTCTCGTTATTTTGTTGAGCAATATGGACAAAAGCAGAAAAGTCAAATATTTCAGATACTTTTTTTTTATATATATTTAGTTGCGGAATATGGACAAAACAGAAAACTCAAATATTTCAGATACTTTCTTCTTATTTTTTTCGTTACTTTACCTTTGTCGTTATTTTGTAGCGAAATATGGACAAAAACAGAACACTAAAATATTTCAGATACTTTTTTGTTTGTTTTTTTTCCTTATTTTGTAGAGAACTATGGACAAAAGCAGGAACCTCAAATATTGCATATACTTTTTTGTTTTTTCTTCGTTATTTTGTTGCGAAATATAGACAAACCCAGAAAAATCAAATATTCCAGAAACTTTTTTTTTCGGTATTTTGGTGCGAAATATGGGCAAAAACAGAAAACTAAAATATTTCAGATACTTTTTTGTTTGTTTTTTTTGCTTATTTTGTAGAGAAATATGGACAAAGGCAGAAAACTCAAATATTTAAGATAGTTTTTTGTTTTTTTTTCATTATTTTGTTGCGAAATATAGACAAAAACAGAAAACTCATATATTTCAGATAGTTTTTTGTTTTTTTTTTGTCGTTATTTTGTTGCGAAATATGGACAAAAAGAGAAAACTCAAATATTTCAGATAGTTTTTTGTTTTTTTTTCCGTTATTTTGTTGCGAAATGTGGAAACAAACAGAAAGCTCAAATATTTCAGATACTGTTTTTTCGTTATTTTGTTGCGAAATAGAGACAAAAACAGAAAACTAAAACATTTCAGACACTTTTTTGTTTTTTTTTCATTATTTTGTTGGCAAATATGGACCAAAAACGGAAACTCAAATATTTTAGAGAATTTGTTGTTTTTTTCCGTTATTTTGTTGCGACATATGGACAAAACCCGAAAACTCAAATATTTCAGATAGTTTTTGTTTTGTTATTTTGTAGCGAAATATGGACAAAAACAGAAAGCTCAAATATTTCAGATATTTTTATGTTTTTTTCTCGTTATTTTGTTGCGAAATATGGACAAAAGTAGAAAACTCAAATATTTCAGATACTTTTTTGTTTTTTTTTTTCGTTATTTTGTTGCGAAATAAGGACAAAAACAGAAAACTAAAATAATTCAGATACTTTTTTGTTTGTTTTTTTCCTTATTTTGTTGAGAAATATGGACAAAAGTAGAAAACTCAAATATTTCAGATATTTTTTTGTGTTTTTTTCGTTATTTTGTTGGGAAATATGGACATAAACAGAAAACTCAAATATTTCATAGAATTTGTTGTTTTTTTTTTCGTTATTTTGTTGCGATATATGAACAAACCGAGAAAACTCAAATATTTGACATACTTTTTTTTTGTTATTTTGTTGCGAAATATGGACAAAAACAGAAAGCTGAAATATTTTGTTGCGAAATATGGACAAAAACAGAAAACTAATATATTTCAGATACTTTTTTGTTTGTTTTTTTCCTTATTTTGTTGAGAAATATGGACAAAAGTAGAAAACTAAAATATTTTAGATATTTTTTTTTTTTTCGTTATTTTTTTGGGAAATATGGACAAAAACAGAAAACTGAAATATTTCAGATATTTTTTTGATTTTTTTTCGTTATTTTGTTGGGAAATATGGACAAGAACACAAAACTGAAATATTTCAGCTACTTTCTGGTTATTTTTTCGTTATTTTGTTGCGAAATATGTACAAAAACAGAAAACTCAAATATTTCAGATACTTTTTGTTTGTTTTTTTCCTAATTTTGTTGCGAAATATGGACTAAAAGAGAAAAATCAAATATTTCAGATACTTTTTTTTGTTTTTTCGATATTTTGTTGCGAAATATGGACAAAAAGAGAAAACTCAAATATTTCAGATACTTTTTGTTTTGTTATTTTGTTGCGAAATATGGACTAAAAGAGAAAAATCAAATATTTCAGATACTTTTTTTTGTTTTTTCGTTATTTTGTTGCGAAATATGGACAAAAAGAGAAAAATGAAATATTTCAGATACTTTTTTGTTTTTTTTTCGTTATTTTGTTGCGAAATATGGACAAAAAGAGAAAATTCAAATATATTTCAGATACTTTTTTGTTTTGTTTTTTCGTTATTTTGTTGCGATATATGGGCAAAAAGAGAAAAATGAAATATTTCAGATACTTTTTTGTTTCTTTTTCGTTATTTTGTTGCGAAATGTGTACAAAAACAGAAAACACAAATATTTCAGATACTTTTTTGTTTCTTTTTCGTTAGTTTGTTGCGAAATATGGACAAAACCAAAAAACTCAAATATTTCAGATAGTTTTTTTTTTTCGTTGTTTAGTTGCGAAATATGGACAAAAACAGAAAACTCAAATATTTCAGATACTTTCTTGTTATTTTTTCGCTATTTTGTTGCAAAATATGGACAAAAGCAGAAAGCTAAAATATTCCAGATACTCTTTCGTTGTGTTTTCGTTATTTTGTCGCGAAATATGGACAAAAAAGAAACTCAACTATTTCATATATTTTTTTGTCTTTTTTTTCGTTATTTTGTTGCAAAATATGTACAAAAACAGAAAACTCAAATATTTTTTTTTCGTTATTTTGTTGTGAAATATGGACAAAAACAGAAAGCTAAAATATTTCAGATACGCTTTCGTTGTTTTTTCGTTATTTTGTTGCGAAATATAGACAAACAGAAAGCTAAAATATTTCAGATACTCTTTCGTTGTTTTTTCGTTATTTTGTTGCGAAATATGGACAAAAAAAACTCAAATATTTCAGATATTTTTTTTTTTTTTTTTTCGTTATTTTGTTGCGAAATATGTACAAAAACAGAAAACTCAAATATGTCACATACTTGTTTGTTTTTTTTTCGTTATTTGTTGCGAAATAAGTACAAAAACAGAAAAATCAAATATTTAAGATACTGTTTGGTTTTTTTTTCGTTATATTGTTACGAAATATGGACAAACACAGAAAAATCAAATATTTCAGATACTTTTTTGTTTTTTTTTCGTTACTTTGTGGCGAAATATGGACAAAAACAGAAAACTCAAATATTTCAGATACTTTCTTGTTGTTTTTTCTTTATTTTGTTGCGAAATATGGACAAATCCAGCAAACTCAAATATTTCAGATATTGTTTTTTCTTTATTTTGTTGCGACATATGGACAAAAACAGAAAGCTCAAATATTTCGGATACTTTCTTGTTGTTTTTTCGTTATTTTGTTGCGAAATATGGACAAAAAATGAAAACTCAAATATTTCAGATACTTTGTCGTTTTTTTTGGTTATTTTGTTGCGAAATATGGACAAAAACAGAAAACTCAAATATTTCCGATACTTTTCGTTTTTCTTTTTTCGTTATTTTGTTGCGAAATATGGACAAATCCAGCAAACTCAAATATTTCAGATATTTTTTTTTCTTTATTTTGTTGCGACATATGGACAAAAACAGAAAGCTCAAATATTTCGGATAATTTCTTGTTGTTTTTTCGTTATTTTGTTGCGAAATATGGACAAAAAAGAAAACTCAAATTTTTCAGATATTTTTTTGTTTTTTTCGTTATTTTGTTGGGAAATATGGACAAAAACACAAAACTAAAATATTTCAGAGAATTTGTTGTTTTTTCCGTTATTTTGTTGCGAAATATTGACAAAAAAAACTCAAATATTTCAGATAATCTTTTGTTTTTTTTTTCAGATAATTTTTTGTTTTTTTTTTCGTTGTTTTGTTGCGAAATATGTACAAAAGCAGAAAACTGAAATATTTCAGATACTTTCTTGTTATTTTTTCATTATTTTGTTGCAAAATATGGACAAAAAGAGAAAGCTAAAATATTCCAGATACTCTGCCGTTGTTTTTTCATTATTTTGTTGCGAAATATGGACAAAAAAAACTAAAATATTTCAGATATTTTTTTCTTTTTTTTCGTTATTTTGTTGCAAAATATGTACAAAAACAGAAAATCAAATATTTCAGATACTTTTTTCTTTTTTTTTCGTTATTTTGTTGCGAAATATGGACAAAAAGAGAAAAATCAAATATTTCAGATACTTTTTTTTGTTTTGTCGTTATTTTGTTGCGAAATATGGACAAAAAGAGAAAAATGAAATATTTCAGATACTTTTTTGTTTTTTTTTCGTTATTTTGTTGCAAAATATGGACAAAAAGAGAAAATTCAAATATATTTCAGATACTTTTTTGTTTTGCTTTTTCGTTATTTTGTTGCGATATATGGGCCAGAAGAGAAAAATGAAATATTTCAGATAGTTTTTTGTTTCTTTTTGGTTATTTTGTTGCGAAATATGTACAAAAACAGAAAACACAAATATTTCAGATACTTTTTTGTTTCTTTTTTGTTATTTTGTTGCGAAATATGGACAAAACCAAAAAACTCAAATATTTCAGATAGTTTTTTTTTTCGTTGTTTAGTTGCGAAATATGGACAAAAACAGAAAACTCAAATATTTCAGATACTTTCTTGTTATTTTTTCGCTATTTTGTTGCAAAATATGGACAAAAACAGAAAGCTAAAATATTCCAGATACTCTTTCGTTGTGTTTTCGTTATTTTGTTGCGAAATATGGACAAAAAAAAACTCAAATATTTCAGATATTTTTTTGTTTTTTTTTTCGTTATTTTGTTGCAAAATATGTACAAAAACAGAAAACTCAAATATTTTTTTTTTCGTTATTTTGTTGTGAAATATGGACAAAAACAGAAAGCTAAAATATTTCAGATACGCTTTCGTTGTTTTTTCGTTATTTTGTTGCGAAATATAGACAAACAGAAAGCTAAAATATTTCAGATACTCTTTCGTTGTTTTTTCGTTATTTTGTTGCGAAATATGGACAAAAAAAACTCAAATATTTCAGATATTTTTTTGTTTTTTTTTTCGTTATTTTGTTGCGAAATATGTACAAAAACAGAAAACTCAAATATGTCACATACTTTTTTGTTTTTTTTTCGTTATTTGTTGCGAAATATGTACAAAAACAGAAAATCAAATATTTAAGATACTGTTTGGTTTTTTTTTCGTTATATTGTTACGAAATATGGACAAACACAGAAAAATCAAATATTTCAGATACTTTTTTGTTTTTTTTTCGTTACTTTGTGGCGAAATATGGACAAAAACAGAAAACTCAAATATTTCAGATACTTTCTTGTTGTTTTTTCTTTATTTTGTTGCGAAATATGGACAAATCCAGCAAACTCAAATATTTCAGATATTGTTTTTTCTTTATTTTGTTGCGACATATGGACAAAAACAGAAAGCTCAAATATTTCGGATACTTTCTTGTTGTTTTTTCGTTATTTTGTTGCGAAATATGGACAAAAAATGAAAACTCAAATATTTCAGATACTTTGTCGTTTTTTTTGGTTATTTTGTTGCGAAATATGGACAAAAACAGAAAACTCAAATATTTCCGATACTTTTCGTTTTTCTTTTTTCGTTATTTTGTTGCGAAATATGGACAAATCCAGCAAACTCAAATATTTCAGATATTTTTTTTTCTTTATTTTGTTGCGACATATGGACAAAAACAGAAAGCTCAAATATTTCGGATAATTTCTTGTTGTTTTTTCGTTATTTTGTTGCGAAATATGGACAAAAAAGAAAACTCAAATTTTTCAGATATTTTTTTGTTTTTTTTCGTTATTTTGTTGGGAAATATGGACAAAATCACAAAACTAAAATATTTCAGAGAATTTGTTGTTTTTTCCGTTATTTTGTTGCGAAATATTGACAAAAAAAACTCAAATATTTCAGATAATCTTTTGTTTTTTTTTTCAGATAATTTTTTGTTTTTTTTTTCGTTGTTTTGTTGCGAAATATGTACAAAAGCAGAAAACTGAAATATTTCAGATACTTTCTTGTTATTTTTTCATTATTTTGTTGCAAAATATGGACAAAAAGAGAAAGCTAAAATATTCCAGATACTCTGCCGTTGTTTTTTCATTATTTTGTTGCGAAATATGGACAAAAAAAACTAAAATATTTCAGATATTTTTTTCTTTTTTTTCGTTATTTTGTTGCAAAATATGTACAAAAACAGAAAATCAAATATTTCAGATACTTTTTTCTTTTTTTTTCGTTATTTTGTTGCGAAATATGGACAAAAAGAGAAAAATCAAATATTTCAGATACTTTTTTTTGTTTTTTCGTTATTTTGTTGCGAAATATGGACAAAAAGAGAAAAATGAAATATTTCAGATACTTATTTGTTTTTTTTTCGTTATTTTGTTGCAAAATATGGACAAAAAGAGAAAATTCAAATATATTTCAGATACTTTTTTGTTTTGCTTTTTCGTTATTTTGTTGCGATATATGGGCCAGAAGAGAAAAATGAAATATTTCAGATAGTTTTTTGTTTCTTTTTGGTTATTTTGTTGCGAAATATGTACAAAAACAGAAAACACAAATATTTCAGATACTTTTTTGTTTCTTTTTCGTTATTTTGTTGCGAAATATGGACAAAACCAAAAAAACTCAAATATTTCAGATAGTTTTTTTTTTTCGTTGTTTAGTTGCGAAATATGGACAAAAACAGAAAACTCAAATATTTCAGATACTTTCTGTTATTTTTTCGCTATTTTGTTGCAAAATATGGACAAAAACAGAAAGCTAAAATATTCCAGATACTCTTTCGTTGTGTTTTCGTTATTTTGTTGCGAAATATGGACAAAAAAAAACTCAAATATTTCAGATATTTTTTTGTTTTTTTTTTCGTTATTTTGTTGCAAAATATGTACAAAAACAGAAAACTCAAATATTTTTTTTTTCGTTATTTTGTTGTGAAATATGGACAAAAACAGAAAGCTAAAATATTTCAGATACGCTTTCGTTGTTTTTTCGTTATTTTGTTGCGAAATATAGACAAACAGAAAGCTAAAATATTTCAGATACTCTTTCGTTGTGTTTTCGTTATTTAGTTGCGAAATATGCACAAAAAAAACTCAAATATTTCAGATATTTTTTTGTTTTTTTTTCGTTATTTTGTTGCGAAATATGTACAAAAACAGAAAACTCAAATATGTCAGATACTTTTTTGTTTTTTTTTCGTTATTTGTTGCGAAATATGTACAAAAACAGGAAAATCAAATATTTAAGATACTTTTTGGTTTTTTTTTCGTTATATTGTTACGAAATATGGACAAACACAGAAAAATCAAATATTTCAGATACTTTTTTGTTTTTTTTTTCGTTATTTTGTGGCGAAATATGGACAAAAACAGAAAACTGAAATATTTCAGATACTTTCTTGTTATTTTTTCGCTATTTTGTTGCAAAATATGGACAAAAACAGAAAGCTAAAATATTCCAGATACTCTTTCGTTGTGTTTTCGTTATTTAGTTGCGAAATATGGACAAAAAAAACTCAAATATTTCAGATATTTTTTTGTTTTTTTTTCGTTATTTTGTTGCGAAATATGTACAAAAACAGAAAACTCAAATATGTCAGATACTTTTTTGTTTTTTTTTCGTTATTTGTTGCGAAATATGTACAAAAACAGAAAAATCAAATATTTAAGATACTTTTTGGTTTTTTTTTGTTATATTGTTACGAAATATGGACAAACACAGACAAATCAAATATTTCAGATACTTTTTTGTTTTTTTTTTCGTTATTTTGTGGCGAAATATGGACAAAAACAGAAAACTCAAATATTTCAGAAACTTTCTTGTTGTTTTTTCTTTATTTTGTTGCGAAATATGGACAAATCCAGCAAACTCAAATAATTCAGATATTGTTTTTTCTTTATTTTGTTGCGACATATGGACAAAAACAGAAAGCTCAAATATTTCGGATACTATCTTGTTGTTTTTTCGTTATGCGAAATATGGACAAAAAATGAAAACTCAAATATTTAAGATACTTTGTCGTTTTTTTCGTTATTTTGTTGCGAAATATGGACAAAAACAGAAAACTCAAATATTTCCGATACTTTTTGTTTTTCTTTTTTCGTTATTTTGTTGTGAAATATGGACAAATCCAGCAAACTCAAATATTTCAGATATTTTTTTTTTTTTATTTTGTTGCGACATATGGACAAAAACAGAAAGCTCAAATATTTCGGATAATTTCTTGTTGTTTTTTCGTTATTTTGTTGCGAAATATGGACAAAAAAGAAAACTCAAATTTTTCAGATGTTTTTTTTGTTTTTTTTTCGTTATTTTGTTGGGAAATATGGACAAAAACACAAAACTAAAATATTTCAGAGAATTTGTTGTTTTTTCCGTTATTTTGTTGCGAAATATTGACAAAAAAAAACTCAAATATTTCAGATAATCTTTTGTTTTTTTTTTTCAGATAATTTTTTGTTTTTTTTTCTTTGTTTTGTTGCGAAATATGGACAAAAACAGAAAACTCAAATATTTCAGATACTTTCTTGTTATTTTTTCGTTATTTTGTTGCAAAATATGGACTAAAAGAGAAAGCTAAAATATTCCAGATACTCTGCCGTTGTTTTTTTCATTATTTTGTTGAGAAATATGGACAAAAAAACTCAAATATTTCAGATATTTTTTTTGTTTTTTTTTCGTTATTTTGTTGCAAAATATGTACAAAAACAGAAAATCAAATATTTCAGATACTTTTTTCTTTTTTTTTCGTTATTTTGTGGCGAAATATGGACAAAAAGAGAAAAATCAAATATATTTCAGATACTTTTTTGTTTTGTTTTTTCGTTATTTTGTTGCGATATATGGACAAAAAGAGAAAAATGAAATATTTCAGATACTTTTTTGTCTTCTTTTCGTTATTTAGTTGTGAAATATGGACAAAAACAGAAAGCTAAAATATTTCAGATACGCTTTCGTTGTTTTTCCGTTATTTTGTTGCGAAATATGGACAAAAACAGAAAACTCAAATATTTCAGATACTTTCTTGTTATTTTCTCGTTATTTTGTTGCGAAATACGGACAAAAACAGAATACTCAAATTTTCTCGTTATTTTGTTGCGAAATACGGACAAAAACAGAATACTCAAATATTTCAGATATTTTTTTGTTTTTTTTTGTTATCTGGTTGTGAAATATGGATAAAAACAGAAAACTCAAATATTTAAGATACTTCTTTTTTATTTTTTTCGTTATTTTGTTGCAAAATATGGACAAAAACAGAAAAATCAAATATTTCAGAAACTTTTTAGTTTCTTTTTTCGTTATTTTGTTGCGAAATATGTACAAAAACAGAAAACTCAAATATTTCAGATACTTTTTTGTTTTTTTTGTTATTTTGTTCCGAAATATGGACAAAAACAAAAAACTCAAATATTTCAGATACTTTCTTGTTGTTTGTTCGTTATTTTGTTGCGAAATATGGACAAAAACAGAATACTCGAATATTTCAGATTCTTTCTTGTTATTTTTTTTATATTTTGTTGCGAAATACGGACAAAAACAGAATACTCAAATATTTCAGATATTTTTTGGTTTTTTTTTGTTATCTGGTTGTGAAATATGGATAAAAACAGAAAACTCAAATATTTAAGATACTTCTTTTTTATTTTTTCGTTATTTTGTTGTAAAATATGGACAAAAACAGAAAAATCAAATATTTCAGATATTTTTTTGTTTTTTTTTTCGTTATTTTGTTGCGAAATATGTACAAAAACAGAAAACTCAAATATTTCAGATACTTTTTTGTTATTTTTTTCGTTATTTTGTTACGAAATATGTACAAAAACAGGAAACTCAAATATTTCAGATACTTTTTTGGTTTTGTTTTCGTTATTTTGTTGCGAAATATAGACAAACACAGAAAACTCAAATATTTCAGATACTTTCTTGTTGTTTGTTCGTTATTTTGTTGCGAAATATGGACAAAAACAGAATACTCGAATATTTCAGATATTTTTTGGTTTTTTTTTTGTTATTTGGTTGTGAAATATAGATAAAAACAGAAAACTCAAATATTTAAGATACTTCTTTTTTATTTTTTTCGTTATTTTGTTGCGAAATATGGACAAAAACAAAAAAAATCAAATATTTCAAATACTTTTTAGTTTTTTTTTTCGTTATTTTGTTGCGAAATATGCACAAAAACAGAAAACCCAAATATTTCAGATTCTTTCTTGTTATTTTTTCTTTATTTTGTTGCGACATATGGACAAAAACAGAAAGCTCAAATATTTCGGATACTTTTCTTGTTGTTTTTTCGTTATTTTGTTGCGAAATATGGACAAAAAATCAAAACTTAAATATTTCCGATACTATTTGTTTTTATTTTTTCGTTATTTTGTTGCGAAATATGGACAAAAAAGAAAACTAAAATTTTTCAGATATTTTTTTGTTTTTTTTTTCGTTATTTTGTTGGGAAATATGGACAAAACAGAAAACTAAAATATTTCAGAGAATTTGTTGTTTTTTCCGTTATTTTGTTGCGAAATATTGACAAAAAAAACTCAAATAGTTCAGATTTTTTTTTTTTTCAGCTAACTTTTTTTTTTTCGTTGTTTTGTTGCGAAATATGGACACAAACAGAAAACTCAAATATTTCAGATACTTTCTTGTTGTTTTTGCGTTATTTTGTTGCGAAATATGGACAAAACCAGAATACTCGAATATTACAGATATTTTTTTTTCTTTATTTTGTTGCGACATATGGACAAAAACAGAAAGCTCAAATATTTCGGATACTTTCTTGTTGTTTTTTCGTTATTTTGTTGCGAAATATGGACAAAAAATGAAAACTCAAATATTTCCGATACTTTTTGTTTTTCTTTTTTCGTTATTTAGTTCCGAAATATGCACAAAAAAGAAAACTCAAATTTTTCAGATATTTTTTGTTTTTTTTTCGTTATTTTGTTGGGAAATATGGACAAAAACAGAAAACTAAAATATTTCAGTGAATTTGTTGTTTTTTCCGTTATTTTGTTGCGAAATATTGACAAAAAACTCAAATATTTCAGATATTTTTTTGTTTTTTTTTTCAGATAATTTTTTGTTTTTTTTTCTTTGTTTTGTTGCGAAATATGGACAAAAACAGAAAACTCAAATATTTCAGATATTTTTTGGTTTTTTTTGTTATTTTGTTGTGAAATATGGACAAAAACAGAAAACTCAAATATTTCAGATACTTCTTTTTTATTTTTTCGTTATTTTGTTGCGAAATATGGACAAAAACAGAAAAATCAAATATTTCAGATACTTTTTAGTTTTTTTTTTTCGTTATTTTGTTCCGAAATATGGACAAAAACAAAAAACTCAAATATTTCAGATAGTTTTTTTTTTTTTCGTTGTTTTGTTGCGAAATATGGACAAAAACAGAAAGCTAAAATATTTCAGATACTCTTTCGTTGTTTTTTCGTTATTTTGTTGCGAAATATGGGCAAAAAACCAAATATTTCAGATATTTTTTTGTTTTTTTTTCGTTATTTTGTTGCGAAATATGTACAAAAACAGAAAAATAAAATATTTCAGAAACTTTTTAGTTTTTTTTTTCGTTATTTTGTTGCGAAATATGTACAAAAACAGAAAACTCAAATATTTCAGATACTTTTTTGTTTTATTTTGTTATTTTGTTCCGAATATGGACAAAAACAAAAAACTCAAAAATTGCAGATAGTTTTTTGTTTTTTTTTTCATTGTTTTGTTGCGAAATATGGACAAAAACAGAAAACTCAAATATTTCAGATTCTTTCTTGTTATTTTTTTGTTATTTTGTTGCGAAATATGGACAAACAGAAAGCTGAAATATTTCAGATACCCTTTCGTTGTTTTTTCGTTATTTTGTTGCGAAATATGGACAAAAAAACTCAAATATTTCAGATATTTTTTTGTTTTTTTTTCGTTATTTTGTTGCGAAATATGTACAAAAACAGAAAACTCAAATATTTCAGATACTTTTTTGTTGTTTTTTTTCGTTAGTTTGTTACGAAATATGTACAAAAACAGGAAACTCAAATATTTCAGATACTTTTTTGTTTTTTTTTTTCGTTATTTTGTTGCGAAATATGGACAAAAACAGAAAGCTAAAATATTTCAGATACTCTTTAGTTGTTTTTTCGTTATTTTGTTGCGAAATATGGTTAAAAAAACCAAATATTTCAGATATTTTTTTGTTTTTTTTTTCGTTATTTTGTTGCGAAATATGTACAAAAACAGAAAACTCAAATATTTCAGATACTTTTTTGTTTTTTTTTTCGTTATTTTGTTGCGAAATATATACAAAAACAAAAAACTCAAATATTTCAGATACTTTTTTGTTTTTTTTTCGTTATTTTGTTCCGAAATATGGACAAAAACAAAAAACTCGAATATTTCAGATATTTTTTTTCTTTATTTTGTTGCGACATATGGACAAAAACAGAAGGCTCAAATATTTCGGATACTTTCTTGTTGTTTTTTCGTTATTTTGTTGCGAAATATGGACAAAAAATGAAAACTCAAATATTTCCGATACTTTTTGTTTTTCTTTTTTCGTTATTTGGTTCCGAAATATGGACAAAAAAGAAAACTCAAATATTTCAGATACTTTCTTGTTATTTTTTCGTTATTTTGTTGCGAAATATGGACAAAAACAGAAAACTCAAATATTTCAGATATTTTTTGGTTTTTTTTTGTTATTTTGTTGTGCAATATGGACGGAAAACTCAAATATTTCAGATACTTCTTTTATATTTTTTCGTTATTTTGTTGCGAAATATGGACAAAAACAGAAAAATCAAATATTTCAGATACTTTTTTGTTTTTTTTCGTTGGTTTGTTCCGAAATATGTACAATAACAAAAAACTCAAATATTTCAGAGAGTTTTTTTTTTCTTCGTTGTTTTGTTGCGAAGTATGGACAAAAACAGAAAACTGAAATATTTCAGATACTTTCTTGTTATTTTTTCGTTATTTTGTTGCGAAATATGGACAAAAAAACCCAAATATGTCAGATATTTTTGTTTTTTTTTTATTCGTTATTTTGTTGCGAAATATGTACAAAAACAGAAAACTCACATATTTCAGATACTTTTTTGTTTTTTTTCGTTATTTTTTTCCGAAATATGTACAAAAACAGAAAGCTCAAATATTTCAGATACTTTTTTGTTTTTTTTTTTCGTTATTTTGTTGCGAAATATGTACAAAAACAGAAAACTCAAATATTTCAGATACTTTCTTGTTATTTTTTCATTATTTTGTTGCAAAATATGGACAAAAAGAGAAAGCTAAAATATTCCAGATACTCTGCCGTTGTTTTTTCATTATTTTGTTGAGAAATATGGACAAAAAAACTCAAATATTTCAGATATTTTTTTGTTTTTTTTCGTTATTTTGTTGCAAAATATGTACAAAAACAGAAAATCAAATATTTCAGATACTTTTTTCTTTTTTTTTCGTTATTTTGTGGCGAAATATGGACAAAAAGAGAAAAATCAAATATATTTCAGATACTTTTTTGTTTTGTTTTTTCGTTATTTTGTTGCGATATATGGACAAAAAGAGAAAAATGAAATATTTCAGATACTTTTTTGTCTTCTTTTCGTTATTTAGTTGTGAAATATGGACAAAAACAGAAAACTCAAATATTTCAGATACTTTCTTGTTATTTTCTCGTTATTTTGTTGCGAAATACGGACAAAAACAGAATACTCAAATATTTCAGATATTTTTTTGTTTTTTTTTGTTATCTGGTTGTGAAATATGGATAAAAACAGAAAACTCAAATATTTAAGATACTTCTTTTTTATTTTTTCGTTATTTTGTTGCAAAATATGGACAAAAACAGAAAAATCAAATATTTCAGAAACTTTTTAGTTTCTTTTTTCGTTATTTTGTTGCGAAATATGTACAAAAACAGAAAACTCAAATATTTCAGATACTTTTTTGTTTTTTTTGTTATTTTGTTCCGAAATATGGACAAAAACAAAAAACTCAAATATTTCAGATACTTTCTTGTTGTTTGTTCGTTATTTTGTTGCGAAATATGGACAAAAACAGAATACTCGAATATTTCAGATTCTTTCTTGTTATTTTTTTTATATTTTGTTGCGAAATACGGACAAAAACAGAATACTCAAATATTTCAGATATTTTTTGGTTTTTTTTTGTTATCTGGTTGTGAAATATGGATAAAAACAGAAAACTCAAATATTTAAGATACTTCTTTTTTATTTTTTCGTTATTTTGTTGTAAAATATGGACAAAAACAGAAAAATCAAATATTTCAGATATTTTTTTGTTTTTTTTTCGTTATTTTGTTGCGAAATATGTACAAAAACAGAAAACTCAAATATTTCAGATACTTTTTTGTTATTTTTTTCGTTATTTTGTTACGAAATATGTACAAAAACAGGAAACTCAAATATTTCAGATACTTTTTTGTTTTTTTTCGTTATTTTGTTGCGAAATATGTACAAAAACAGAAAAATCAAATATTTAAGATACTTTTTGGTTTTGTTTTCGTTATTTTGTTGCGAAATATAGACAAACACAGAAAACTCAAATATTTCAGATACTTTCTTGTTGTTTGTTCGTTATTTTGTTGCGAAATATGGACAAAAACAGAATACTCGAATATTTCAGATATTTTTTGGTTTTTTTTTGTTATTTGGTTGTGAAATATAGATAAAAACAGAAAACTCAAATATTTAAGATACTTCTTTTTTATTTTTTCGTTATTTTGTTGCGAAATATGGACAAAAACAAAAAAATCAAATATTTCAAATACTTTTTAGTTTTTTTTTTCGTTATTTTGTTGCGAAATATGCACAAAAACAGAAAACCCAAATATTTCAGATTCTTTCTTGTTATTTTTTCTTTATTTTGTTGCGACATATGGACAAAAACAGAAAGCTCAAATATTTCGGATACTTTCTTGTTGTTTTTTCGTTATTTTGTTGCGAAATATGGACAAAAAATCAAAACTCAAATATTTCCGATACTTTTTGTTTTTCTTTTTTCGTTATTTAGTTCCGAAATATGCACAAAAAAGAAAACTCAAATTTTTCAGATATTTTTTGTTTTTTTTTCGTTATTTTGTTGGGAAATATGGACAAAAACAGAAAACTAAAATATTTCAGAGAATTTGTTGTTTTTTCCGTTATTTTGTTGCGAAATATTGACAAAAAAACTCAAATATTTCAGATATTTTTTTGTTTTTTTTTCAGATAATTTTTTGTTTTTTTTTCGTTGGTTTGTTGCGAAATATGGACAAAAACAGAAAACTCAAATATTTCAGATATTTTTTGGTTTTTTTTGTTATTTTGTTGTGAAATATGGACAAAAACAGAAAACTCAAATATTTCAGATACTTCTTTTTTATTTTTTCGTTATTTTGTTGCGAAATATGGACAAAAACAGAAAAATCAAATATTTCAGATACTTTTTAGTTTTTTTTTTCGTTATTTTGTTCCGAAATATGGACAAAAACAAAAAACTCAAATATTTCAGATAGTTTTTTTTTTTTTCGTTGTTTTGTTGCGAAATATGGACAAAAACAGAAAGCTAAAATATTTCAGATACTCTTTCGTTGTTTTTTCGTTATTTTGTTGCGAAATATGGGCAAAAAACCAAATATTTCAGATATTTTTTTGTTTTTTTTTCGTTATTTTGTTGCGAAATATGTACAAAAACAGAAAAATAAAATATTTCAGAAACTTTTTAGTTTTTTTTTTCGTTATTTTGTTGCGAAATATGTACAAAAACAGAAAACTCAAATATTTCAGATACTTTTTTGTTTTATTTTGTTATTTTGTTCCGAAATATGGACAAAAACAAAAAACTCAAAAATTGCAGATAGTTTTTTGTTTTTTTTTTTCATTGTTTTGTTGCGAAATATGGACAAAAACAGAAAACTCAAATATTTCAGATTCTTTCTTGTTATTTTTTTGTTATTTTGTTGCGAAATATGGACAAACAGAAAGCTAAAATATTTCAGATACCCTTTCGTTGTTTTTTCGTTATTTTGTTGCGAAATATGGACAAAAAAACTCAAATATTTCAGATATTTTTTTGTTTTTTTTCGTTATTTTGTTGCGAAATATGTACAAAAACAGAAAACTCAAATATTTCAGATACTTTTTTGTTGTTTTTTTTCGTTAGTTTGTTACGAAATATGTACAAAAACAGGAAACTCAAATATTTCAGATACTTTTTTGTTTTTTTTTTCGTTATTTTGTTGCGAAATATGGACAAAAACAGAAAGCTAAAATATTTCAGATACTCTTTAGTTGTTTTTTCGTTATTTTGTTGCGAAATATGGTTAAAAAAACCAAATATTTCAGATATTTTTTTGTTTTTTTTTTTCGTTATTTTGTTGCGAAATATGTACAAAAACAGAAAACTCAAATATTTCAGATACTTTTTTGTTTTTTTTTCGTTATTTTGTTGCGAAATATATACAAAAACAAAAAACTCAAATATTTCAGATACTTTTTTGTTTTTTTTTCGTTATTCTGTTCCGAAATATGGACAAAAACAAAAAACTCGAATATTTCAGATATTTTTTTTCTTTATTTTGTTGCGACATATGGACAAAAACAGAAGGCTCAAATATTTCGGATACTTTCTTGTTGTTTTTTCGTTATTTTGTTGCGAAATATGGACAAAAAATGAAAACTCAAATATTTCCGATACTTTTTGTTTTTCTTTTTTCGTTATTTGGTTCCGAAATATGGACAAAAAAAGAAAACTCAAATATTTCAGATACTTTCTTGTTATTTTTTCGTTATTTTGTTGCGAAATATGGACAAAAACAGAAAACTCAAATATTTCAGATATTTTTTGGTTTTTTTTTGTTATTTTGTTGTGCAATATGGACAGAAAGCTCAAATATTTCACATACTTTTATGGTTTTTTCGTTATTTTGTTGCGAAATATGGACAAAAACAGAAAACTGAAATATTTCAGATACTTTGTCGTTTTTTTTTCGTTATTTTGTTGCGAAATATGGACAAAAAAACCCAAATATGTCAGATATTTTTGTTTTTTTTTTTATTCGTTATTTTGTTGCGAAATATGTACAAAAACAGAAAACTCACATATTTCAGATACTTTTTTGTTTTTTTTCGTTATTTTTTTCCGAAATATGTACAAAAACAGAAAGCTCAAATATTTCAGATACTTTTTTGTTTTTTTTTTTCGTTATTTTGTTGCGAAATATGTACAAAAACCCAAATATGTCAGATATTTTTGTTTTTTTTTTTATTCGTTATTTTGTTGCGAAATATGTACAAAAACAGAAAAATCAAATATTTAAGATACTTTTTGGTTTTTTTTTCGTTATTTTGTTCCGAAATATGGGCAAAAACAAAAAACTCAAATATTTCAGATAGTTTTTTGTTTTTTTTTCGTTATTTTGTTCCGAAATATGGACAAAAACAAAAAACTCAAATATTTCAGATAGTTTTTTTTTTTCTTCGTTGTTTTGTTGCGAAATATGGACAAAAACAGAAAACTGAAATATTTCAGATACTTTCTTGTTATTTTTTCGTTATTTTGTTGCGAAATATGGACAAACAGGAAGCTAAAATATTTCAGATACTCTTTCGTTATTTTTTCGTTATTTTGTTGCGAAATATGGACAAAAAAACCCAAATATGTCAGATATTTTTGTGTTTTTTTTTTGGTTTGTTGCGAAATATGGACACAAACAGAAAACTCAAATATTTCAGATACTTTTTTGTTTGTTTTCGTTATTTTGTTGAGAAATATATACAAAAACAGAAAACTCAAATATTTCAGATACTTTTTTGTTTTTTTTCGTTATTTTGTTCCGAAATATGGACAAAAACAAAAAACTCGAATATTTCAGATATTTTTTTTCTTTATTTTGTTCCGAAATATGGACAAAAAATGAAAACTCAAATATTTCAGATACTTTCTTGTTATTTTTTCGTTATTTTGTTGCGAAATATGGACAAAAACAGAAAACTCAAATATTTCAGATATTTTTTGGTTTTTTTTTGTTATTTTGTTGTGCAATATGGACAAAAACGGAAAACTCAAATATTTCAGATACTTCTTTTATATTTTTTCGTTATTTTGTTGCGAAATATGGACAAAAACAGAAAAATCAAATATTTCAGATACTTTTTTGTTTTTTTTCGTTGTTTTGTTCCGAAATATGTACAATAACAAAAAACTCAAATATTTCAGATAGTTTTTTTTTTCCTTCATTGTTTTGTTGCGAAATATGGACAAAAACAGAAAACTGAAATATTTCAGATACTTTCTTGTTATTTTTTCGTTATTTTGTTGCGAAATATGGACAAACAGAAAGCTAAAATATTTCAGATACTCTTTCGTTATTTTTTCGTTATTTTGTTGCGAAATATGGACAAAAAAACCCAAATATGTCAGATATTTTTGTGTTTTTTTTTTCGTTATTTTGTTGCGAAATATGTACAAAAACAGAAAACTCACATATTTCAGATACTTTTTTGTTTTTTTTCGTTATTTTTTTCCGAAATATGTACAAAAACAGAAAGCTCAAATATTTCAGATACTTTTTTGTTTTTTTTTTTCGTTATTTTGTTGCGAAATATGTACAAAAACAGAAAAATCAAATATTTAAGATACTTTTTGGTTTTTTTTCGTTATTTTGTTCCGAAATATGGACAAAAACAAAAAACTCAAATATTTCAGATACTTTTTTGTTTTTTTTCGTTATTTTGTTCCGAAATATGGACAAAAACAAAAAACTCAAATATTTCAGATAGTTTTTTTTTTTCTTCGTTGTTTTGTTGCGAAATATGGACAAAAACAGAAAACTCAAATATTTCAGATACTTTCTTGTTATTTTTTCGTTATTTTGTTGCGAAATATGGACAAACAGAAAGCTAAAATATTTCAGATACTCTTTCCTTGTTTTTTCGTTATTTTGTTGCGAAATATGGACAAAAAAACCAAATATTTCAGATATTTTTTTGTTTTTGTTTTCGTTATTTTGTTGCGAAATATGTACAAAAACAGAAAACTCAAATATTTCAGATACTTTATTGTTTTTTTTCGTTATTTTTTTCCGAAATATGTACAAAAACAGAAAGCTCAAATATTTCAGATACTTTTTTGTTTTTTTTCGTTATTTTGTTGCGAAATATGTACAAAAACAGAAAAATCAAATATTTAAGATACTTTTTGGTTTTTTTTCGTTATTTTGTTCCGAAATATGGACAAACACATAAAAATCAAATATTTCAGATACTTTTTTGTTTTTTTTTCGTTATTTTGTTGCAAAATATGGACAAAAAGAGAAAAATCAAATATTTCAGATAATTTTTTGTTTTGTTTTTTCGTTATTTTGTTGCAAAATATGGATAAAAAGAGAAAAATGAAATATTTCAGATACTTTTTTGTTTCTTTTTCGTTATTTTGTTGCGAAATATAGAAAAAAACAGAAAACTAAAATATTTCAGATACTTTTTGTTTTGTTATTTTGTTGCGAAATATGGACAAAAACAAAAAACTCAAATATTTCAGATAGTTTTTTGTTTTTTTTTTTCGCTGTTTTGTTGCGAAATATGAACAAAAACAGAAAAATCAAATATTTCAGATACTTTTTTGTTTTTTTTTTCGTTATTTTGTTGCGAAATATGTACAAAAACAGAAAACTCAAATATTTCAGATACTTTTTTGTTTTCTTTTCGTTATTTAGTTGTGAAATATGAAGAAAAACAGAAAGCTAAAATATTTCAGATACGCTTTCGTTGTTTTTTCGTTATTTTGTTGCGAAATATGGACAAAAACAGAAAACTCAAATATTTCAGATACTTTCTTGTTATTTTTTCGTTATTTTGTTGCGAAATATGGACAAAAACAGAATACTCAAATATTTCAAATATTTTTTGGTTTTTTTTTGTTATTTGGTTGTGAAATATGGTTAAAAACAGAAAACTCAAATATTTAAGATACTTCTTTTTTATTTTTTCGTTATTTTGTTGCGAAATATGGACAAAAACAGAAAAATCAAATATTTCAGAAACTTTTTAGTTTTTTTTTCGTTATTTTGTTGCGAAATATGTACAAAAACAGAAAACTCAAATATTTCAGATACTTTTTTGTTGTTTTTTTTTCGTTATTTTGTTACGAAATATGTACAAAAACAGGAAACTCAAATATTTCAGATACTTTTTTGTTTTTTTTTTTCGTTATTTTGTTGCGAAATATGGACAAACACAGGAAAATCAAATATTTCAGATACTTTTTTTTAGATACTTTTTTGTTTTTTTTTCGTTATTTGGTTGTGAAATATGGATAAAAACAGAAAACTCAAATATTTAAGATACTTCTTTTTTATTTTTTCGTTATTTTGTTGCGAAATATGGACAAAAACAGAAAAATCAAATATTTCAGATACTTTTTAGTTTTTTTTTTTGTTATTTTGTTGCGAAATATGTACAAAAACAGAAAACTCAAATATTTCAGATACTTTTTTGTTTTTTTTTGTTATTTTGTTCCGAAATATGGACAAAAACAAAAAACTCAAATATTGCAGATAGTTTTTTGTTTTTTTTCGTTGTTTTGTTGCGAGATATGGACAAAAACAGAAAACTCAAATGTTTCAGATTCTTTCTTGTTGTTTTTTCGTTATTTTGTTGCGAAATATGAACAAAAAATGAAAACTCAAATATTTCAGATATTTTTTGTTTTTTTTGTTATTTTGTTGTGCAATATGGACAAAAACAGAAAACTCAAATATTTCAGATACTTCTTTTTTATTTTTTCGTTATTTTGTTGCGAAATATGGACAAAAACTGAAAAATCAAATATTTCAGATACTTTTTAGTTTTTTTTTCGTTATTTTGTTGCGAAATATGTACAAAAACGGAAAACTCAAATATTTCAGATACTTTTTTTTTTCGTTATTTTGTTCCGAAATATGGACAAAAACAAAAAACTCAAATATCTCAGATAGTTTTTTGTTTTTTTTTCGTTGTTTTGTTGCGAAATATGGACAAAAACAGAAAACTCAAATATATCAGATACTTTTTAGTTTTTTTTTCGTTATTTTGTTGCGAAATATGTACAAAAACAGAAAACTCAAATATTTCAGATACTTTTTTGTTTTTTTTTCGTTATTTTGTTCCGAAATATGTACAAAAACAGAAAACTCAAATATTTCAGATACTTTTTTGTTTTTTTTCGTTATTTTGTTCCGAAATATGGACAAAAACAGAAAACTCAAATATTTCAGATACTTTCTTGTTATTTTTTCGTTATTTTGTTGCGAAATATGGACAAACAGAAAGCTAAAATATTTCTGATACTCTTTCGATGTTTTTTCGTTATTTTGTTGCGAAATATGGACAAAACCAGAAAACTGAAATATTTCAGATATTTTTTTTTCTTTATTTTGTTGCGAGATATAGATAAAAACAGAAAGCTCAAATATTTCGGATACTTTTTTGTGGTTTTTTCGTTATTTTGTTGCGAAATATGGACAAAAAAGAAAACTCAAATTTTTCAGAAATTTTTTTGTTTTTTTTCGTTATTTTGTTGCGAAATATGGACAAAAACAGAAAACTCAAATATTTCAGATACTTTCATGTTATTTTTCGTTATTTTGTTGCGAAATATGGACAAAAACAGAAAGCTAAAATATTTCAGATACTCTTTCGTTGTTTTTCGTTATTTTGTTGCGAAATATGGACAAAACCAGAAAACTCAAATATTTCCGATACTTTTTTGTTTTTTTTTGTTATTTTGTTCCGAAATATGGACAAAAACAAAAACTCAAATATTTCAGATAGTTTTTAATTTTTTTTTTGTTGTTTTGTTGCGAAATATGGACAAAAACAGAAAAGTCAAATATTTCAGATTCTTTCTTGTTATTTTTTCGTTATTTTGTTGCGAAATATGGACAAACAGAAAGCTAAAATATTTCAGATTCTCTTTCGTTGTTTTTTCGTTATTTTGTTGCCAAATATGGACAAAAAAACTCAAATATTTCAGATATTTTTTTGTTTTTTTTCGTTATTTTGTTCCGAAATATGGACAAAAACAGAAAACTCAAATATTTCAGATACTTTCTTGTTATTTTTTCGTTATTTTGTTGCGAAATATGGACAAACAGAAAGCTAAAATATTTCTGATACTCTTTCGTTGTTTTTTCGTTATTTTGTTGCGATATATGGACAAAACCAGAAAACTGAAATATTTCAGATATTTTTTTTTTCTTTATTTTGTTGCGACATATAGATAAAAACAGAAAGCTCAAATATTTCGAAAACTTTCTTGTGGTTTTTTCGTTATTTTATTGCGAACTATGGACAAAAAATGAAAACTCAAATATTTCAGATACTTTGTCGTTTTTTTCGTTATTTTATTGCGAAATATGGGCAAAAACAGAAAACTCAAATATTTAAGATACTTTTTGGTTTTTTTTTCGTTATTTTGTTGCGAAATATGGACAAACACAGAAAACTCAAATATTTCAGATATTTTTTTGTTTTTTTTTCGTTATTTTGTTGCGAAATATGTACAAAAACAGAAAATATTTCAGATACTTTTTTTTGTTTTTTTTCGTTATTTTGTTCCGAAATATGTACAAAAACAGAAAACTCAAATATTTCAGATACTTTTTTGTTTTTTTTTTCGTTATTTTGTTGCGAAATATGTACAAAAACAGAAAAATCAAATATTTAAGATACTTTTTTGTTTTTTTTTTCGTTATGTTGTTGCGAAATATGGACAAAAACAAAAAACTCAAATATTTCAGATGCTTTTTGGTTTTTTTTTCGTTATTTTGTTGCGAAATATGGACAAACACAGAAAAATCAAATATTTCAGATACTTTTTTGTTTTTTTCGTTATTTTATTGCGCAATATGGGCAAAAACAGAAAACTCAAATATTTAAGATACTTTTTGGTTTTTTTTTCGTTATTTTGTTGCGAAATATGGACAAACACAGAAAAATCAAATATTTCAGATACTTTTTTGTTTTTTTTTTCGTTATTTTGTTGCGAAATATGGACAACAATAGAAAACTCAAATATTTCAGATACTTTCATATTATTTTTCGTTATTTTATTGCGAAATATGGACAAAAACAGAAATCTAAAATATTTCAGATACTCTTTCGTTGTTTTTTCGTTATTTTGTTGCGAAATATGGACAAAACCAGAAAACTCAAATATTTCAGATATTTTTTTTTCTTTATTTTGTTGCGACATATAGATAAAAACAGAAAGCTCAAATATTTCGAAAACTTTCTTGTGGTTTTTTCGTTATTTTATTGCGAAATATGGACAAAAAATGAAAACTCAAATATTTCAGATACTTTGTTGTTTTTTTCGTTATTTTATTGCGAAATATGGGCAAAAACAGAAAACTCAAATATTTCTGATACTTTTTGTTTTTCTTTTTTCGTTATATTGTTGGGAAATATGGACAAAAACAGAAAACTAAAATATTTCAGAGAATTTGTTGTTTTTTCCGTTATTTTGTTGCGAAATATTGACAAAAAAAAACTCAAATATTTCAGATATTTTTCTGTTTTTTTTTCGTTATTTTGTTGCGAAATATGTACAAAAACAGAAAACTCAAATATTTCAGATACTTTTTTGTTTTTTTTTTTCGTTATGTTGTTGCGAAATATGGACAAAAACAAAAAACTCAAATATTTCAGATACTTTCTTGTTATTTTTTCATTATTTTGTTGCAAAATATGGACAAAAACAGAAAGATAAAATATTCCAGATACTCTTTCGTTGTTTTTTCTTATTTTGTTGCGAAATATGGACAAAAAAACTCAAATATTTCAGATATTTTTGTGTTTTTTTCGTTATTTTGTTGCAAAATATGTACAAAAACAGAAAATTCAAATATTTCAGATACTTTTTTGTTTTTTTTCTCGTTGTTTTGTTCCGAAATTTGGACAAAAAGAGAAAAATCAAATTTTTCAGATACTTTTTTGTTTTGTTTTTTCGTTATTTTGTTGCGAAATATGGACAAAAAGATAAAAATGAAATATTTCAGATACTTTTTTGTTTCTCTTTCTTTTTTTTGTTGCGAAATATGGACAAAAACAGAAAAATCAAATATTTCAGATACTTTTTTGTTTTCGTTTTCGTTATTTTGTTGCGAAATATGTACAACAACAGAAAACTCAAATATATCAGATAGATTTTTTTTCGTTGTTTTGTTGCGAAATATGAACAAAAACAGAAAACTCAAATATTTCAGATACTTTCTTGTTATGTTTTCGTTATTTTGTTGCGAAATATGGACAAACAGAAAGCTAAAATATTTCAGATACTCTTTCGTTGTTTTTACATTGTTTTGTTGCGAAATATGGACAAAAAACTCAAATATTCAAATGTTTTTTTGTTTTTTTTTCCGTTATTTTGTTGCCAAATATGTACAAAAACAGAAAACTCAAATATTTCAGATACTTCTTTGTTTTTTTCGTTATTTGTTCCGAAATATGTACAAAACTCAAATATTTCAGATACTTTTTTGTTTTTTTTTTGTTATTTTGTTGCGAAATATGTACAAAAACAGAAAAATCAAATATTGAAATATCGAAAAAAACAAAATGAATCTGAAATATTGGAGTTTTCTGTTTTTGTCCATATTTCGCAACAAAATATCGAAAAAAAAACATAAAAGTAACTGAAACATTTGAGTTTTCTGTTTTTGTCCATATTTCGAAAGTAAATAGCGAAAAAAATAAAATCAATCTGTAATATTTGAATTTTCTGTTTTTGTCCATATTTCGCAACAAAATTACGAAAAAAAACGACAAAGTATCTGAAATATTAGAGTTTTAATTTTTTGTCCATATTTCGCAACAAAATAACGAATAAATAACAAGAAAGTATCTGAAATATTTGAGCTTTCTGTTTTTGTCCGTATTTCGCAACAAAATAACGAAAAAAAAACAAAAAACTATCTGAAATATTTGAGTCTTCTGTTTTTGTCCATATTTCGCAACAAAATAACGAAAAAAAATGACAAAGTATCTGAAATATTTAAGTTTTCTGTTTTTGTCCATATTTCTCAACAAAAAAACGAAAAAATAACAAGAAAGTATCTGAAATATTTGAGTTTTCTGTTTTTGTCCATATTTCGCAACAAAATAAAGGAAAAAAACAAAAAACTATCTGAAATATTTAAGTTTTCTGTTTTGTCCATATTTCGCAACAAAATAACGAAAAAAAATGACAAAGTATTTGAAATTTTTTAGTTTTCATTTTTGTCCATATTTTGCAACAAAATAAAGAAAAAACAACAAGAAAATATCTGAAATATTTTAGTTTTCTGTTTTTCTCCACATTTCGCAATCTAATATCGAAAAAAAATAAACAGAATCTGAAATATTTGAGTTTTCTGGTTTGTCCATATTTCGAAACAAAATTAGGAAAAAAACAAACAAAAAAGTATCTGAAATATTTTAGTTTTCTGTTTTTGTACATATTTCTCAACAAAATAACGAAAAAAAAACGACAAAGTATCTGAAAGATTCGAGTTTTCATTTTTTGTCCATATTTTGCAACAAAATAACGAATAAAAAAGTAACTGAAATAATTGAGTTTTTTATTTTATCCATATTTCGCGACAAATTAACGAAAAAAACATAAAATTATCTGAAATATTTGAGCTTTCTGTTTTTGTCCATATTCGCAACAAAATAACGAAAAAAAATGACAAAGTATTTGAAATATTTGAGTTTTCATTTTTGTCCATATTTTGCAACAAAATAAAGAAAAAACAACAAGAAAATATCTGAAATATTTGAGTTTTCTGTTTTTCTCCACATTTCGCAATCTAATATCGAAAAAAACAAACAGAATCTGAAATATTTGAGTTTTCTGGTTTGTCCATATTTCGAAACAAAATTAGGAAAAAAACAAACAAAAAAGTATCTGAAATATTTTAGTTTTCTGTTTTTGTACATATTTCTCAACAAAATAACGAAAAAAAAACGACAAGGTATCTGAAAGATTCGAGTTTTCATTTTTTGTTCATATTTTGCAACAAAATAACGAAAAAAACAAAGAAAAAAGTATCTGAAATATTTGTGTTTTCTGTTTTTCTCCATATTTCGGAACAAAATAACGAAAAAAAAACAAAAAACTATCTGAAATATTTGAGTTTTTTGTTTTTGCCCATATTTCGAACTAACTATCGAAAAAAACAAAAAGAATCTGAAATATTTGAGTTTTCTGTTTTTGTCCATATTTTGCAACTAAATATCGAAAAAAAAAAGGAATCTGAAATATTTGAGCTTTCTGTTTTTGTCCATATTTCACAACAAAATAACGAAAAAAAAGTATCTGAAATATTTGAGTTTTCTGTTTTTGTCCATATTTCGGAACAAAATAACGGAAAAAAACAACAAATTCTCTGAAATATTTGAGTTTTCTGTTTTTGTCATATTTCCGAACAAAATAACGGAAAAAAAAACAAAATATATCTGAAATATTTTAGTTTTCGTTTTTTTTTTGTCCATATTTCGCAATAATATAACGAAAAATAACAAAAAAGAATCTGAAATATTTGAGTTTTCTGCTTTTGTCGATATATCTCAACAAAATAACGAAAAAAACGACAAAGTATCTGAAATATTTGAATTTTCATTTTTTGTCCATATTTTGCAACAAAATAACGAAAAAATAACAAGAAAATATCTGAAATATTTGAGTTTTCTGTTTTTGTCCACATTTCGCAATCAAATATCGAAAAAAACAAACAGAATCTGAAATATTTGAGCTTTCTGGTTTGTCCATATATCGCAACAAAATAAGGAAAAAACAAACAAAAAAGTATCGGAAATATTTTAGTTTTCTGTTTTTGTACATATTTCGCAACAAAATAACGAAAAAAAAGTATCTGAAATATTTGAGTTTTTTGATTTTGTCCATATTTTGCAACAAAATAACGAAAAAAAACAAAAAATTATCTGAAATATCTCAGCTTTCTGTTTTGTCCATATTTCGCAACAAAATAACGAAAAAAAATCAAAACACTATCAGAAATATTTGAGTTTTCTGTTTTTGTCCATATTTCGCAACAAATTAACGATAAAAAACATAAAAGTATCTGAAATATTTCAGTTTTCTGGTTTTGTTCATGTAAGATGGCCTTCAAGTCTTTTTAGTTTAAACGCAAATTTATCATTATGAACGATATTTTATATTTACATTTATTAAATATTTAATTACAAAATTAACATTGAATTATTATTAGTATTATTAGAATTTTAGAATTAGTTATATAAAACCAAAAAAAAGAAATCTAAGTACTGTAAAATTAAATCGTTCATAAATACATATATTGAAATTGACCGTTCCGTACAAAGTAAAATAGAAGACTAAAATTAATGAGAGCAATTATCGTATATAGAAAATCAATACAAGTTAATAGGCAAAAATCAATACTAGTTAACATTTACATTTTTAAAGAAAAGAAATTAGAATAATACGAAGATGCACGAGTGACGAAATAAATTTCTGCAATTATGGTTTACATCTCGGCCATTCTGAAAATGAGGATCGACCAAGATCTGATCTGTACTGTTGTTTTTGTCTTCTTGTTCATCACATACTAGCTCAATTTCATCATCGTCATCTGGCCCTAGTATACACCATTTCTTCATTTTATCAGAGGCATAAACTCCAAAATACGGCCGTATTTTTCTTGGTGCTCCAGTGATATCTTCTATTACATACCTATCGTTACCTAAAATTTTAGGAACAATATACGGACCTTTATACTACGATTGTAGTTTTCTCGGCTGACCAGTACTAATTGGTTCGCATTCAACCATCACCAGATCATCTACTTTGTAAATCGTCGGATTTCTATGTTTGTAATCGAAACGTTTTTTCTACATTATGCGTTTTCTATTAATATTTTCTGCCGCTTCGTTACGAATTTCTTCTAAAGATTTATTATTTTCGTTAATCTCGTCATGAATGTGTAATATTATTTTGTTCTGCAATGCATCTCTTGGTTTAAAATGGAATACAATCTCATGTGGACTACGGCCAGTTGTAGCAGATTTCATTGTATTCCAAAGACCATTGAATATTTTTCAGTTGTTCGTCCCATTTACGTTCATTTTCCGTTAACGTGGCTATAGCGGTTGACATTGTACGATTTACCCGCTCGATCTGGCCATTAGCCCTTGGTGTTCTGAAAGCAACCTTGACATGTTGAATGGCATGTTCATGGCAATATTCTTCGAATGATTTTGATGTGAACGCTGTTCCTCTATCAGTTATAATTCTAGCTGGAGTTCCGACATAGCTAAAGAATTCTTCTAGAACTTTTATTACACCTGCGGTATTAGTTGTTTTAACTGCCCTTATTACAACGAATTTACTAAAAGCGTCAGATATTCCAAACAGGTGCATGTTTCCTTTAGATCTTTTTTTAAAAGGACCTAGGTGATCTAAATGTAAAGTCTTAAATGGAATAGGCTCTATTTCGTCATAATGCAATTCACCTTCTACCCGTCCTCCTGGTTTGCGATGGTAGCAACATTCAATACACGATTTAAGATACTTTGATACGTAATTTCGCAGCCGCGGAAACCAATAATAGCGCTGTATGCGTTCAACAGTTTTATCTAACCCGAGATGACCAAGCATGTCATGGCATTCACGTACAATTCTCCAGCGAACCATTTTTGGTACGATCCAACGTTTATTACCATTATTTAATATTTTGAATAAACGTCCATTTTGAATGGAATATTCTTTCTCGATATGTTTTTCTACTTTTGGTTCTCTCAATTTTGTAAATATTTCTTTCAACTCCAGGTCTTGAATCTTCATAGTCAGCAAACAATCCAGATCGTCTATTTTTACTTGCATAATTTTTAAAGATGCAGTATCAACTTCATTTGGTATTGACTCGTTTGCTAATCGACTAACCGCATCGACATGAACCATACGATTTCCACTTCTATGTTCAAGTGAAAAATCAAAGTTTTGTAGCCTCAACCACCATCGTGCAATACGAGGTATCAATTCTTTCTTGGACATAGTTGTTTTCAGGGAAGCACAGTCTGTAACGATAATAAAATGTTTACCTAAAAGATAATATTTAAAGCGCTCCAACGTTTCAACTATGGCCAACGTCTCAAGTTCGTAGCTGTGGTATTTGCTTTCACAACCGCTGGTGGTTCGACTGAAGTATGCCACTGGTTTGAATAACTTATCTTCTTGTTGTAATAAAATACCAGCTAATCCGCTAGCGCTGGCATCGGTATGAACTTCATGTTTGGCATTGACGTTATACTTTTTGGTTTTTTTTTCGTTATTTTGTTGCGAAATACGGACAAACACAGAAAAATCAAATATTTCAGATACTTTTTTGTTTTTTTTTTCGTTATTTTGTTGCGAAATATGGACAACAATAGAAAACTCTAATATTTCAGATACTTTCATATTATTTTTCGTTATTTTATTGCGAAATATGGACAAAAACAGAAAGCTAAAATATTTCAGATACTCTTTCGTTGTTTTTTCGTTATCTTGTTGCGAAATATGGACAAAACCAGAAAACTCAAATATTTCAGATATTTTTTTTTCTTTATTTTGTTGCGACATATAGATAAAAACAGAAAGCTCAAATATTTCGAAAACTTTCTTGTGGTTTTTTCGTTATTTTATTGCGAACTATGGACAAAAAATGAAAACTCAAATATTTCAGATACTTTGTCGCTTTTTTCGTTATTTTATTGCGAAATATGGGCAAAAACAGAAAACTCAAATATTTCTGATACTTTTTGTTTTTCTATTTTCGTTATTTTGTTGGGAAATATGGACAAAAACAGAAAACTAAAATATTTCAGAGAATTTGTTGTTTTTTCCGTTATTTTGTTGCGAAATATTGACAAAAAAAAACTCAAATATTTCAGATATTTTTCTGTTTTTTTTCGTTATTTTGTTGCAAAATATGTACAAAAACAGAAAATTCAAATATTTCAGATACTTTTTTGTTTTTTTTCTCGTTGTTTTGTTGCGAAATTTGGACAAAAACAGAAAACTCAAATATTTCAGATACTTTTTTGTTTTTTTTTTTCGTTATGTTGTTGCGAAATATGGACAAAAACAAAAAACTCAAATATTTCAGATACTTTCTTATTATTTTTTCATTATTTTGTTGCAAAATATGGACAAAAACAGAAAGATAAAATATTCCAGATACTCTTTCGTTGTTTTTTCGTTATTTTGTTGCGAAATATGGACAAAAAAACTCAAATATTTCAGATATTTTTGTGTTTTTTTTGTTATTTTGTTGCAAAATATGTACAAAAACAGAAAATTCAAATATTTCAGATACTTTTTTGTTTTTTTTCTCGTTGTTTTGTTGCGAAATTTGGACAAAAAGAGAAAAATCAAATTTTTCAGATACTTTTTTGTTTTGTTTTTTCGTTATTTTGTTGCGAAATATGGACAAAAAGATAAAAATGAAATATTTCAGATACTTTTTTGATTCTCTTTTGTTTATTTTGTTGCGAAATATGGACAAAAACAGAAAAATCAAATATATCAGATACTTTTTTGTTTTCGTTTTCGTTATTTTGTTGCGAAATATGTACAACAACAGAAAACTCAAATATATCAGATAGATTTTTTTTTCGTTGTTTTGTTGCGAAATATGAACAAAAACAGAAAACTCAAATATTTCAGATACTTTCTTGTTATGTTTTCGTTATTTTGTTGCGAAATATGGACAAATAGAAAGCTAAAATATTTCAGATACTCTTTCGTTGTTTTTACATTGTTTTGTTGCGAAATATGGACAAAAAACTCAAATATTCAAATGTTTTTTTGTTTTTTTTCCCGTTATTTTGTTGCGAAATATGTACAAAAACAGAAAACTCAAATATTTCAGATACTTCTTTGTTTTTTTCGTTATTTGTTCCGAAATATGAACAAAAACAGAAAACTCAAATATTTCAGGTACTTTTTTGTTTTTTTTTTGTTATTTTGTTGCGAAATATGTACAAAAACAGAAAAATCAAATATTTAAATATCGAAAAAAACAAAATGAATCTGAAATATTGGAGTTTTCTGTTTTTGTCCATATTTCGCAACAAAATATCGAAAAAAAAACATAAAAGTAACTGAAACATTTGAGTTTTCTGTTTTTGTCCATATTTCGAAAGTAAATAGCGAAAAAAATAAAATGAATCTGTAATATTTGAGTTTTCTGTTTTTGTCCATATTTCGCAACAAAACTACGAAAAAAAAACGACAAAGTATCTGAAATATTAGAGTTTTAATTTTTTGTCCATATTCCGCAACAAAATAACGAATAAATAACAAGAAAGTATCTGAAATATTTGAGCTTTCTGTTTTTGTCCGTATTTCGCAACAAAATAACGAAAAAAAAACAAAAAACTATCTGAAATATTTGAGTCTTCTGTTTTTGTCCATATTTCGCAACAAAATAACGAAAAAAAACATAAAATTTTCTGAAATATTTGAGCTTTCTGTTTTTGTCCATATTTCGCAACAAAATAACGAAAAAAAATGACAAAGTATCTGAAATATTTAAGTTTTCTGTTTTTGTCCATATTTCGCAACAAAAAAAAGTAAAAATAACAAGAAAGTATCTGAAATATTTGAGTTTTCTGTTTTTGTCCATATTTCGCAACAAAATAAAGGAAAAAAACAAAAAACTATCTGAAATATTTAAGTTTTCTGTTTTGTCCATATTTCGCAACAAAATAACGAAAAAAAAAACATAGAAGTATCTAAAATATTTTAGTTTTCTGTTTTTGTAGATATTTTGCAACCAAATAACGAATAAAAAAGTAACTGAAATAATTGAGTTTTTTATTTTATCCATATTTCGCGACAAATTAACGAAAAAAACATAAAATTATCTGAAATATTTGAGCTTTCTGTTTTTGTCCATATTTCGCAACAAAATAACGAAAAAAAATGACAAAGTATCTGAAATATTTGAGTTTTCATTTTTTGTCCATATTTTGCAACAAAATAAAGAAAAAACAACAAGAAAATATCTGAAATATTTGAGTTTTCTGTTTTTCTCCACATTTCGCAATCTAATATCGAAAAAAACAAACAGAATCTGAAATATTTGAGTTTTCTGGTTTGTCCATATTTCGAAACAAAATTAGGAAAAAAACAAACAAAAAAGTATCTGAAATATTTTAGTTTTCTGTTTTTGTACATATTTCTCAACAAAATAACGAAAAAAAAAGACAAAGTATCTGAAAGATTCGAGTTTTCATTTTTTGTCCATATTTTGCAACAAAATAACGAAAAAAACAAAGAAAAAAGTATCTGAAATATTTGAGTTTTCTGTTTTTGTCCATATTTCGCAACAAAATAACGAAAAAATAACAAGAAAGTGTCTGAAATATTTGTGTTTTCTGTTTTTCTCCATATTTCGGAACAAAATAACGAAAAAAAAACAAAAAACTATCTGAAATATTTGAGTTTTTTATTTTTGCCCATATTTCGAATTAACTATCGAAAAAAACAAAAAGAATCTGAAATATTTGAGTTTTCTGTTTTTGTCCATATTTTGCAACTAAATATCGAAAAAAACAAAAGGAATCTGAAATATTTGAGCTTTCTGTTTTTGTCCATATTTCACAACAAAATAACGAAAAAAAAGTATCTGAAATATTTGAGTTTTCTGTTTTTGTCCATATTTCGCAACAAAATAACGGACAAAAACAACAAATTCTCTGAAATATTTGAGTTTTCTGTTTTTGTCCATATTTCCGAACAAAATAACGAAAAAAAAAACAAAATATATCTGAAATATTTTAGTTTTCGTTTTTTTTTTGTCCATATTTCGCAATAATATAACGAAAAATAACAAAAAAGAATCTGAAATATTTGAGTTTTCTGCTTTTGTCGATATATCTCAACAAAATAACGAAAAAAACGACAAAGTATCTGAAATATTTGAATTTTCATTTTTTGTCCATATTTTGCAACAAAATAACGAAAAAATAACAAGAAAATATCTGAAATATTTGAGTTTTCTGTTTTTGTCCACATTTCGCAATCAAATATCGAAAAAAACAAACAGAATCTGAAATATTTGAGCTTTCTGGTTTGTCCATATATCGCAACAAAATAAGGAAAAAACAAACAAAAAAGTATCGGAAATATTTTAGTTTTCTGTTTTTGTACATATTTCGCAACAAAATAACGAAAAAAAAGTATCTGAAATATTTGAGTTTTTTGATTTTGTCCATATTTTGCCACAAAATAACGAAAAAAAACAAAAAATTATCTGAAATATTTCAGCTTTCTGTTTTGTCCATATTTCGCAACAAAAAAACGAAAAAAAAATCAAAACACTATCAGAAATATTTGAGTTTTCTGTTTTTGTCCATATTTCGCAACAAATTAACGATAAAAAACATAAAAGTATCTGAAATATTTCAGTTTTCTGGTTTTGTTCATGTAAGATGGCCTTCAAGTCTTTTTAGTTAAAACGCAAATTTATCATTATGAACGATATTTTATATTTACATTTATTAAATATTTAATTACAAAATTAACATTGAATTATTATTAGTATTATTAGAATTTTAGAATTAGTTATATAATTTTAGAATTAGTTATATAAAAAGCAAAAAAAAGAAATCTAAGTACTGTAAAATTAAATCGTTCATAAATACATATATTGAAATTGACCGTTCCGTACAAAGTAAAATAGAAGACTAAAATTAATGAGAGCAATTATCGTATATAGAAAATCAATACAAGTTAATAGGCAAAAATCAATACTAGTTAACATTTACATTTTTAAAGAAAAGAAATTAGAATAATACGAAGATGCACGAGTGACGAAATCATTTTCTGCAATTATGGTTTACATCTCGGCCATTCTGAAAATGAGGATCGACCAAGATCTGATCTGTACTGTTGTTTTTGTCTTCTTGTTCATCACATACTAGCTCAATTTCATCATCGTCATCTGGCCCTAGTATACACCATTTCTTCATTTTATCAGAGGCATAAACTCCAAAATACGGCCGTATTTTTCTTGGTGCTCCAGTGATATCTTCTATTACATACCTATCGTTACCTAAAATTTTAGGAACAATATACGGACCTTTATACTACGATTGTAGTTTTCTCGGCTGACCAGTACTAATTGGTTCGCATTCAACCATCACCAGATCATCTACTTTGTAAATCGTCGGATTTCTATGTTTGTAATCGAAACGTTTTTTCTACATTATGCGTTTTCTATTAATATTTTCTGCCGCTTCGTTACGAATTTCTTCTAAAGATTTATTATTTTCGTTAATCTCGTCATGAATGTGTAATATTATTTTGTTCTGCAATGCATCTCTTGGTTTAAAATGGAATACAATCTCATGTGGACTACGGCCAGTTGTAGCAGATTTCATTGTATTCAAAGACCATTGAATATTTTTCAGTTGTTCGTCCCATTTACGTTCATTTTCCGTTAACGTGGCTATAGCGGTTGACATTGTACGATTTACCCGCTCGATCTGGCCATTAGCCCTTGGTGTTCTGAAAGCAACCTTGACATGTTGAATGGCATGTTCATGGCAATATTCTTCGAATGATTTTGATGTGAACGCTGTTCCTCTATCAGTTATAATTCTAGCTGGAGTTCCGACATAGCTAAAGAATTCTTCTAGAACTTTTATTACACCTGCGGTATTAGTTGTTTTAACTGCCCTTATTACAACGAATTTACTAAAAGCGTCAGATATTCCAAACAGGTGCATGTTTCCTTTAGATCTTTTTTTAAAAGGACCTAGGTGATCTAAATGTAAAGTCTTAAATGGAATAGGCTCTATTTCGTCATAATGCAATTCACCTTCTACCCGTCCTCCTGGTTTGCGATGGTAGCAACATTCAATACACGATTTAAGATACTTTGATACGTAATTTCGCAGCCGCGGAAACCAATAATAGCGCTGTATGCGTTCAACAGTTTTATCTAACCCGAGATGACCAAGCATGTCATGGCATTCACGTACAATTCTCCAGCGAACCATTTTTGGTACGATCCAACGTTTATTACCATTATTTAATATTTTGAATAAACGTCCATTTTGAATGGAATATTCTTTCTCGATATGTTTTTCTACTTTTGGTTCTCTCAATTTTGTAAATATTTCTTTCAACTCCAGGTCTTGAATCTTCATAGTCAGCAAACAATCCAGATCGTCTATTTTTACTTGCATAATTTTTAAAGATGCAGTATCAACTTCATTTGGTATTGACTCGTTTGCTAATCGACTAACCGCATCGACATGAACCATACGATTTCCACTTCTATGTTCAAGTGAAAAATCAAAGTTTTGTAGCCTCAACCACCATCGTGCAATACGAGGTATCAATTCTTTCTTGGACATAGTTGTTTTCAGGGAAGCACAGTCTGTAACGATAATAAAATGTTTACCTAAAAGATAATATTTAAAGCGCTCCAACGTTTCAACTATGGCCAACGTCTCAAGTTCGTAGCTGTGGTATTTGCTTTCACAACCGCTGGTGGTTCGACTGAAGTATGCCACTGGTTTGAATAACTTATCTTCTTGTTGTAATAAAATACCAGCTAATCCGCTAGCGCTGGCATCGGTATGAACTTCATGTTTGGCATTGACGTTATACTTTTTGGTTTTTTTTTCGTTATTTTGTTGCGAAATACGGACAAACACAGAAAAATCAAATATTTCAGATACTTTTTTGTTTTTTTTTTCGTTATTTTGTTGCGAAATATGGACAACAATAGAAAACTCTAATATTTCAGATACTTTCATATTATTTTTCGTTATTTTATTGCGAAATATGGACAAAAACAGAAAGCTAAAATATTTCAGATACTCTTTCGTTGTTTTTTCGTTATCTTGTTGCGAAATATGGACAAAACCAGAAAACTCAAATATTTCAGATATTTTTTTTTCTTTATTTTGTTGCGACATATAGATAAAAACAGAAAGCTCAAATATTTCGAAAACTTTCTTGTGGTTTTTTCGTTATTTTATTGCGAACTATGGACAAAAAATGAAAACTCAAATATTTCAGATACTTTGTCGCTTTTTTCGTTATTTTATTGCGAAATATGGGCAAAAACAGAAAACTCAAATATTTCTGATACTTTTTGTTTTTCTATTTTCGTTATTTTGTTGGGAAATATGGACAAAAACAGAAAACTAAAATATTTCAGAGAATTTGTTGTTTTTTCCGTTATTTTGTTGCGAAATATTGACAAAAAAAAACTCAAATATTTCAGATATTTTTCTGTTTTTTTTCGTTATTTTGTTGCAAAATATGTACAAAAACAGAAAATTCAAATATTTCAGATACTTTTTTGTTTTTTTTCTCGTTGTTTTGTTGCGAAATTTGGACAAAAACAGAAAACTCAAATATTTCAGATACTTTTTTGTTTTTTTTTTTCGTTATGTTGTTGCGAAATATGGACAAAAACAAAAAACTCAAATATTTCAGATACTTTCTTATTATTTTTTCATTATTTTGTTGCAAAATATGGACAAAAACAGAAAGATAAAATATTCCAGATACTCTTTCGTTGTTTTTTCGTTATTTTGTTGCGAAATATGGACAAAAAAACTCAAATATTTCAGATATTTTTATGTTTTTTTTCGTTATTTTGTTGCAAAATATGTACAAAAACAGAAAATGCAAATATTTCATATACTTTTTTTTTTTTTTGGTTGTTTTGTTGCGAAATTTGGACAAAAAGAGAAAAATCAAATTTTTCAGATACTTTTTTGTTTTGTTTTTTCGTTATTTTGTTGCGAAATATGGACAAAAAGATAAAAATGAAATATTTCAGATACTTTTTTGATTCTCTTTTGTTTATTTTGTTGCGAAATATGGACAAAAACAGAAAAATCAAATATATCAGATACTTTTTTGTTTTCGTTTTCGTTATTTTGTTGCGAAATATGTACAACAACAGAAAACTCAAATATATCAGATAGATTTTTTTTTCGTTGTTTTGTTGCGAAATATGAACAAAAACAGAAAACTCAAATATTTCAGATACTTTCTTGTTATGTTTTCGTTATTTTGTTGCGAAATATGGACAAATAGAAAGCTAAAATATTTCAGATACTCTTTCGTTGTTTTTACATTGTTTTGTTGCGAAATATGGACAAAAAACTCAAATATTCAAATGTTTTTTTGTTTTTTTTTCCCGTTATTTTGTTGCGAAATATGTACAAAAACAGAAAACTCAAATATTTCAGATACTTCTTTGTTTTTTTCGTTATTTGTTCCGAAATATGAACAAAAACAGAAAACTCAAATATTTCAGGTACTTTTTTGTTTTTTTTTTGTTATTTTGTTGCGAAATATGTACAAAAACAGAAAAATCAAATATTTAAATATCGAAAAAAACAAAATGAATCTGAAATATTGGAGTTTTCTGTTTTTGTCCATATTTCGCAACAAAATATCGAAAAAAAAACATAAAAGTAACTGAAACATTTGAGTTTTCTGTTTTTGTCCATATTTCGAAAGTAAATAGCGAAAAAAATAAAATGAATCTGTAATATTTGAGTTTTCTGTTTTTGTCCATATTTCGCAACAAAACTACGAAAAAAAACGACAAAGTATCTGAAATATTAGAGTTTTAATTTTTTGTCCATATTCCGCAACAAAATAACGAATAAATAACAAGAAAGTATCTGAAATATTTGAGCTTTCTGTTTTTGTCCGTATTTCGCAACAAAATAACGAAAAAAAAACAAAAAACTATCTGAAATATTTGAGTCTTCTGTTTTTGTCCATATTTCGCAACAAAATAACGAAAAAAAACATAAAATTATCTGAAATATTTGAGCTTTCTGTTTTTGTCCATATTTCGCAACAAAATAACGAAAAAAAATGACAAAGTATCTGAAATATTTAAGTTTTCTGTTTTTGTCCATATTTCGCAACAAAAAAAAGTAAAAATAACAAGAAAGTATCTGAAATATTTGAGTTTTCTGTTTTTGTCCATATTTCGCAACAAAATAAAGGAAAAAAACAAAAAACTATCTGAAATATTTAAGTTTTCTGTTTTGTCCATATTTCGCAACAAAATAACGAAAAAAAAAACATAGAAGTATCTAAAATATTTTAGTTTTCTGTTTTTGTAGATATTTTGCAACCAAATAACGAATAAAAAAGTAACTGAAATAATTGAGTTTTTTATTTTATCCATATTTCGCGACAAATTAACGAAAAAAACATAAAATTATCTGAAATATTTGAGCTTTCTGTTTTTGTCCATATTTCGCAACAAAATAACGAAAAAAAATGACAAAGTATCTGAAATATTTGAGTTTTCATTTTTTGTCCATATTTTGCAACAAAATAAAGAAAAAACAACAAGAAAATATCTGAAATATTTGAGTTTTCTGTTTTTCTCCACATTTCGCAATCTAATATCGAAAAAAACAAACAGAATCTGAAATATTTGAGTTTTCTGGTTTGTCCATATTTCGAAACAAAATTAGGAAAAAAACAAACAAAAAAGTATCTGAAATATTTTAGTTTTCTGTTTTTGTACATATTTCTCAACAAAATAACGAAAAAAAAGACAAAGTATCTGAAAGATTCGAGTTTTCATTTTTTGTCCATATTTTGCAACAAAATAACGAAAAAAACAAAGAAAAAAGTATCTGAAATATTTGAGTTTTCTGTTTTTGTCCATATTTCGCAACAAAATAACGAAAAAATAACAAGAAAGTGTCTGAAATATTTGTGTTTTCTGTTTTTCTCCATATTTCGGAACAAAATAACGAAAAAAAAACAAAAAACTATCTGAAATATTTGAGTTTTTTATTTTTGCCCATATTTCGAATTAACTATCGAAAAAAACAAAAAGAATCTGAAATATTTGAGTTTTCTGTTTTTGTCCATATTTTGCAACTAAATATCGAAAAAAACAAAAGGAATCTGAAATATTTGAGCTTTCTGTTTTTGTCCATATTTCACAACAAAATAACGAAAAAAAAGTATCTGAAATATTTGAGTTTTCTGTTTTTGTCCATATTTCGCAACAAAATAACGGACAAAAACAACAAATTCTCTGAAATATTTGAGTTTTCTGTTTTTGTCCATATTTCCGAACAAAATAACGAAAAAAAAAACAAAATATATCTGAAATATTTTAGTTTTCGTTTTTTTTTTGTCCATATTTCGCAATAATATAACGAAAAATAACAAAAAAGAATCTGAAATATTTGAGTTTTCTGCTTTTGTCGATATATCTCAACAAAATAACGAAAAAAACGACAAAGTATCTGAAATATTTGAATTTTCATTTTTTGTCCATATTTTGCAACAAAATAACGAAAAAATAACAAGAAAATATCTGAAATATTTGAGTTTTCTGTTTTTGTCCACATTTCGCAATCAAATATCGAAAAAAACAAACAGAATCTGAAATATTTGAGCTTTCTGGTTTGTCCATATATCGCAACAAAATAAGGAAAAAACAAACAAAAAAGTATCGGAAATATTTTAGTTTTCTGTTTTTGTACATATTTCGCAACAAAATAACGAAAAAAAAGTATCTGAAATATTTGAGTTTTTTGATTTTGTCCATATTTTGCCACAAAATAACGAAAAAAAACAAAAAATTATCTGAAATATTTCAGCTTTCTGTTTTGTCCATATTTCGCAACAAAAAAACGAAAAAAAAATCAAAACACTATCAGAAATATTTGAGTTTTCTGTTTTTGTCCATATTTCGCAACAAATTAACGATAAAAAACATAAAAGTATCTGAAATATTTCAGTTTTCTGGTTTTGTTCATGTAAGATGGCCTTCAAGTCTTTTTAGTTAAAACGCAAATTTATCATTATGAACGATATTTTATATTTACATTTATTAAATATTTAATTACAAAATTAACATTGAATTATTATTAGTATTATTAGAATTTTAGAATTAGTTATATAATTTTAGAATTAGTTATATAAAAAGCAAAAAAAAGAAATCTAAGTACTGTAAAATTAAATCGTTCATAAATACATATATTGAAATTGACCGTTCCGTACAAAGTAAAATAGAAGACTAAAATTAATGAGAGCAATTATCGTATATAGAAAATCAATACAAGTTAATAGGCAAAAATCAATACTAGTTAACATTTACATTTTTAAAGAAAAGAAATTAGAATAATACGAAGATGCACGAGTGACGAAATCATTTTCTGCAATTATGGTTTACATCTCGGCCATTCTGAAAATGAGGATCGACCAAGATCTGATCTGTACTGTTGTTTTTGTCTTCTTGTTCATCACATACTAGCTCAATTTCATCATCGTCATCTGGCCCTAGTATACACCATTTCTTCATTTTATCAGAGGCATAAACTCCAACATACGGCCGTATTTTTCTTGGTGCTCCAGGGATATCTTCTATTACATACCTATCGTTACCTAAAATTTTAGGAACAATATACGGACCTTTATACTTCGATTGTAGTTTTCTCGGCTGACCAGTACTAATTGGTTCGCATTCAACCATCACCAGATCATCTACTTTGTAAATCGTCGGATTTCTATGTTTGTAATTGAAACGTTTTTTCTACATTATTCGTTTTCTATTAATATTTTCTGCCGCTTCGTTACGAATTTCTTCTAAAGATTTATTATTTTCGTTAATCTCGTCATGAATGTGTAATATTATTTTGTTCTGCAATGCATCTCTTGGTTTAAAATGGAATACAATCTCATGTGGACTACGGCCAGTTGTAGCAGATTTCATCGTATTCAAAGACCATTGAATATTTTTCAGTTGTTCGTCCCATTTACGTTCATTTTCCGTTAACGTGGCTATAGCGGTTGACATTGTACGATTTACCCGCTCGATCTGGCCATTAGCCCTTGGTGTTCTGAAAGCAACCTTGACATGTTGAATGGCATGTTCATGGCAATATTCTTCGAATGATTTTGATGTGAACGCTGTTCCTCTATCAGTAATAATTCTAGCTGGAGTTCCGACATAGCTAAAGAATTCTTCTAGAACTTTTATTACACCTGCGGTATTAGTTGTTTTAACTGCCCTTATTACAACGAATTTACTAAAAGCGTCAGATATTCCAAACAGGTGCATGTTTCCTTTAGATCTTTTTTGAAACGGACCTAGGTGATCTAAATGTAAAGTCTTAAATGGAATAGGCTCTATTTCGTCATAATGCAATTCACCTTCTACCCGTCCTCCTGGTTTCCGATGGTAGCAACATTCAATACACGATTTAAGATACTTTGATACGTAATTTCGCAGCCGCGGAAACCAATAATAGCGCTGTATGCGTTCAACAGTTTTATCTAACCCGAGATGACCAAGCATGTCATGGCATTCACGTACAATTCTCCAGCGAACCATTTTTGGTACGATCCAACGTTTATTACCATTATTTAATATTTTGAATAAACGTCCATTTTGAATGCAATATTCTTTCTCGATATGTTTTTCTACTTTTGGTTCTCTCAATTTTGTAAATATTTCTTTCAACTCCAGGTCTTGAATCTTCATAGTCAGCAAACAATCCAGATCGTCTATTTTTACTTGCATAATTTTTAAAGATGCAGTATCAACTTCATTTGGTATTGACTCGTTTGCTAATCGACTAACCGCATCGACATGAACCATACGATTTCCACTTCTATGTTCAAGTGAAAAATCAAAGTTTTGTAGCCTCAACCACCATCGTGCAATACGAGGTATCAATTCTTTCTTGGACATAGTTGTTTTCAGGGAAGCACAGTCTGTAACGATAATAAAATGTTTACCTAAAAGATAATATTTAAAGCGCTCCAACGTTTCAACTATGGCCAACGTCTCAAGTTCGTAGCTGTGGTATTTGCTTTCACAACCGCTGGTGGTTCGACTGAAGTATGCCACTGGTTTGAATAACTTATCTTCTTGTTGTAATAAAATACCAGCTAATCCGCTAGCGCTGGCATCGGTATGAACTTCATGTTTGGCATTGACGTTATATGAAGTAAGTAATGGTTCGTTAATGAGAGAATATTTTAAATTATTAAACGCTTCGTCATGTTCAGATAACCAGGTAAATTTAGTATCTTTCTTCAATAGCTGATTCAACGGATTTGCAATTATCGCGAAATGTTTTACAAATTTTCGAAAGTAGCTCGTTAAACCCAAGAATTGTCTGACCTCTTTGATGTTAGTCGGGATTTTAAAATTCTTGACGGCTTCGGTTTTAAGTGTACCTGGAGATATACCTGTTGGCGATACTTTATGTCCTAAATACTCAATTGTCGTTTTCAGGAAAGAACATTTACTTAAATTTAAAGTCAAATTAAAATCTTTTAAAGCGTTCATCGTTTTGCGTAATTTATCAAGATTTTGTTGTACAGTATTACTACCGATCAATATATCGTCCATGTATATTTGTATGTCATCGTTAATTTTATTTTTTAATTTGAGCATCAATTGATGAAAAACAGGTGGTGGATTTTTAAGCCCAAACAGCATGCGTTTGAATTCGTATAAACCTGTAGGTGTTATGAAAGCTGTATATTTTCGGCTTTCTTCACTTATTGGAATTTGATAGTAGCCACTATTTAGATCGAGGGTGGTCAAATACTTATACGAGCTAGCGATTTGCAATTCTTCTTCAATGTTCGGTGTAGCACTGATTTCTTTTACTATTTTTAAATTTAACATACGATAATCAATACATAGTCGATCAGTACCGTTTTAATTTTTAACCAATAAGGCTGGACTTGAGTAATTAGATTTTGACGGTACAACAATATCATTTTCTACTAATTCGTTCACCATTTTGTCAATAACATTCCGTTTAGCGTACGATACTCGATAAGACTTTAACTGAACTGATTTTTCATCAACTACATTAATTTTTATTTCGATTTCTTGAGTTAAACCAAGATCTTTTAAATTTTCTGGAAACAATTCCTTAAAATCATTTAGTAAATCAATTAATAAACGTTTTTCTTCATTATCTATATCACCAATCTCCATTTCTTTTCCGTCCAAGTTTTGATCGATATTTGACTCAAATTTTTCTTCGTTTCTCAAAATTTTTAAATTTTTATCATCTTCGTTCACGCAATCATAATCATCATCAACGGATAAATTATTTTCGTTCTTTCGCTTTATATCGACACTTAAATGATCAATTTTATCTTCCAAAACAACGTTCGAGTTTTCTTTCAGCATTCTGACATTTGGCAAATCTAATATATTTCGTCCGATTAACAACGGCACTGGCATATGCTCATCATTTACAACAAAAACTTCAGCATCTACTTTTAATCTATCAATTTCCAAATTTAAATACATTTTACTGGTATCTATGTACGTCCCACCAAGAAATCCTGATAAATGCATTTCACATTTTTTTTCTTTAGCAGATAATTTATTAGCATTCTCTGCTTTTATGAGCGTACATGGACTACCGCAATCTATTTGGCCTACTATACGGAAATTATTAATTTTAACAATTTTGTGATACATACTTGGTAATTTAAAACATTCCATCAGACCAACTCGTGCTGCACCTGGACATTCAGAAGGTTCGCCTTTTTTATGTACTTTTTGACATTTTCTGCACCGTTCTCTACGTGATGGTTCTGGGCAATTCTTAGAATAGTGTCCGCTTTTGTGACAGTTGAAACATTCAACATCATATGTTTTATTACCTTTTACAAACTTTAGATCAGGTTTTGTATTTGGTTTGAAATTATCATGAACAATCTTTGATTTAAAATCCTTTACTTTTTCGTTATTCGTTCTTCTCAAACTTAAGCACCATTGGACTTTATCACGTAATTCATCAATTTGTTCTATTCGTTGACCTTGGAAAGCTTGAAATAAATCGTCATCGCGCATACCCATAATATAGTATTTTAATATAGCGGTTTCTTTGAGACGTCCTTTAGCACCTAATCGAACCATTTCTTCTAAATATTTTATTAGATTTTCATTATATTTTCTTTTCCTATTTGCCATTGTTGTATGAATATTAGCATCATTTAATATCGGCATGAATTTTTCTTCAAATTTTTCAGCAAAATCAACCCAGTTAACGCAATATTCGTCCATTCTATTATACCAATTACGAGCAACACATTTTAGTTTTGGACTGATTGAAATTAATAATAATGGATCTTCCCATTTATAATAATTCTTTAACTGAATGATTTGCTTATACCATTCTTCCGATAAAATTCGGGCAGGATACTCATCATATCTGAAGGAGTAAATTGATACTTATTAATATTATTATCATTTACCTTACTCTGCACTAGTGTTGAAGTTATCGTACGTCCACTATTCTTGTTAATGATATCGTGTCCATCGTTCCGAACATGACTATCATTATCGTTCCGTTCAACTTCCATAACGTTCCCGTCACTACTGCCATCGTTGCCCTCATTATCTTCATTAACTTCGTTCAAAATTTCAGAATTCGCAGCATTATTTTGAATAACTGCATTTAAATTTTCATAATAATTCATAATGCATTCGATCAACACGTTCTTTTTACCCGTAATTCGCAAATTTAGATCTTTTAATTTATTTTTAAGTTCACCGATCGTTAATTTTTTTAATTGATTTTCATTAATTTTGAATTATTATTAATTCCGATCAAATTTTAAAAAAACTATTAGATTCATTCATTCACGTTTGTTTAATTTCATTAATTTCATTCACGTTTGTTTAATTTCATTAATTTCATTAATTCCGTTTTAAAATTATTTTATTTTTCCATTGTTTCGTTTTTTTTAAAATTTATAATTAAAAATTACAATTTTTTTAATATCTACACGTTTTTAAAAAAAAAAAATTGTGAGTCATTAAAGAACTCGCGCGGCTATATAATTTTTAATATGAAACTTTTCAATAACGAATGTTGTACGAAAACTCACGCGGCGATATTTGAAATGTTGTATTTGTATTTATTGTAATACTAAAAGTCACAAATATTTCGATAAATATTTCGATAAATTCTACACTAAACCAAACACTATATATATATATATATATATATATGTAGCGGTCATGCACTGTACTTTCTCTTACTTTACTATCAAAATAATATTTCTGTTTCTTTCCGTTAATAAACCTGTTGGAATCATACTCTCATTTCTTATTCTTTTGACTGTTTTCTAATCACGCCACTCACACACACATACACATACACAGTTGTTATCAATTGGTAACAACTGCATGATTTAAATTAATTAAAAATTAATTATATCATCCTAAGTTTTCAACCAGTTCGGTCGTAGTCAAAGAAAAATCAATTTAATAAAAGTCGAAAGGTACAGTCGCGTCAATTTAATTAGTCGAGTTAAATATGATAATAAAATATAATAAAAATCTACTTTAATAACAATTATAATAATAAATAATAGTAATAGACAATAGTAATAAATTAACTTAATTAGTCTTAATATTAGTAATAAATAATAATTATAATATAAGATTAATCCTAAGAAGATAAATAAGAATAGTTTTAGCGCTAGTTAAGTGAAATCATAATAATAGTTAAGTTTAGTTAATTAATAGTTTAATAAAGTGTAGGTTAAGGTAAAAACTAAATAACATTGTTTTATTTCAACTACCTTACACCCACATACTGGTGACCCCGAAATTTAAAAAAAAAAAAGACAATTATTAACTAAATTAACAATTAAAAGTGACATTCATATAGCGCCTAAAATAAAAAACATATTAAAATTCAAAAAAGTTTAATAACTTATTTAAAACAAATAATGAACAGTGTTTAAAACAATTAAAATCACATAATAATGATAATTTTAAACAAAAATTTATTTTAAAACAAGTTCATACAAAACATTAACATACGGTGAAATTTAATAGAGGTGACCTTCAAAATTAAAAATATAACATTCAAATACAAAAAATTGTAAAAGACAAATTAAAATTGCATATAAAATTACATATAAAATTACATATAAAGTTACATATAAAGTTAAAATTACATATATTAATCAGTATTTTATATACTATATAAAAATATATATTTATATATATAAACTAAAATCATCCATAATTATTTATATATATGAAAAATCATAATATATTTTCATATATATAAAATAAATCATCCGATTTATTAACAATAGCATCAACAAACTACAGGCAATGCTCGAACAACAGAACTTTAAACAAATATTTTACAACACAACCATCAAACAACGAATATCATCCCAGGTTTTTAATATCATCATCATTTCAATAAATAAATTTTACAAATTCATATTTCTCATACAATTTTAATTTTAAAATATTTTTTTTTTTTCAATTCATAAATTCTAAAATATAAATTTTTATTAATATTCAAAAATTTTTAATATATTTTTCTAAAATATTAAAATTATTAAATTAAATTGCAAAAAAAAACTTATCAAAATTAAATAAACATACATTATTATTTAGACAATTTTTCTTAAATATATTATACATTTAAAAATATATTAAATATATTATACACAAACAAAAATATTATATTTGTACAAAAACAAATTAAAAATCATTGTACAAAGGAAAAATAATTTTACAGTACACCCTCGATTTCTGAAACATATAAAAATATTACAAAAACAGTAGACCGTCGAAATCTCGAACGGCTACCATTCATTTCAGAATTCACTGTATAATTTAAAAATATTTTTCCTACAACATATATCAAATTACAACTAAAATTCATACAAGATTTTTATTATATTTTCGGTTTTTTATTTTTTTCAATTAATTATACAAAATTTCATTTTTTTTCCAATACACAAAATTTTTTATTCACTTTTCGCAACAAATATTTAAATTTATCTTCGTTTTTATACTTTTGATTTACTTTGACCAGTTTGCTGCATTCTCTTCGTCATTTTCTTCTTTTTGCTTTCTTTTTTCGCCTTTTCCATCATTTTTCTTCTCAGTGCACCGAAAACCTTCTTTCAAGCCTGAAAAAAAATGCCAGACCCGAATCCTGAAACAGAAAAGCCAAGAACATCAAAAACAATGACAGATACAGAGAATCAGACTATACACACCGACGCCATTGACTTCGCGAAAGTTCGCTTACCATCGTTCTGGCCGAAGCACAGTTTGCGGTATTCAGAATAACACGCGATGAGACCAAATACTGTCTCACGATTGCTGCTATTCCCCCTGAAACTTGCGAATCAGTCATCGACATTATCGCTGAGCCACCAGTGATTGATAAATATCAAAAATTAAAATCAACGTTAATATCACGACATTCCGCTTCTGAAAGTAAACGTCTCGAAGAGTTATTGGAAAAAGTAGAACTTGGTAACCAAAAACCATCAGCACTTTTTCGTTCAATGAAACAGACCGCTGGTGGCACATTTGATTCCAATATTATCAAAAAACTCTGGTTATGACGACTACCACAAGCAATAAACATCGCTTTAGTTTCGGTAGGCGACAAACCAACAGATGAACTGATTGCACTGGCGGATAAAATTTTTGAAGCCACCGAAAATGCATCATCTTCATCAATCAATACACTTCCCAATAACTTTCAGAGACCAATACACAATCACGACAATAGTTTAGAACAAAGATTATCACGATTAGAAAATATGATTTCAAAAATAAACATTAACAGCAACAGCAATCGGAAAGACAGTAATTTTTCAAGAAACCGATCAAGATCGCGGTCTAACAAAAGAAACAGCCAATCAAACCAAGGCTTATGTTATTACCATAAAAAGTTTGGTGCCAAAGCGCAAAAATGCGCATATACCAAAATTTTGCATACAAAGAATAACAACAGTTCTGCGAACCTCCCCAAACTAGAACATCCTGTGGCCGAAACGGCTCAGCCACAGGTGATCAATCGAAGACGCTTATTTGTTAGTGACGTTAGCAGCAAGGTTAAATTCCTAATCGACACTGGCGCCAGCTTATCCGTCATACCACAAAAACATGTCACTGATAAACGTTCAAAATCAGACATACTCTTAACTGCTGCTAACGGCTCAGTAATCAACACCTATGGCTCTAAACTTCTGACATTAAATCGTGGCCTTCGAACTTTCTGTCACCCTTTTATAGTTGCTGATGTTCAACACCCTATAATAGGTGCAGACTTTCTACAAAAATTTGGCCTGCTGGTTGACATTAAGCGAAAACGTTTGGTAGATCCACAAACCTCACTCCAAGTATCCACACTAACAGATACTAACATGTCAGCTACTATAATGTCATTTTCAATTAAACAATATTCCTGCCCTAACAAATTTAACCAGCTACTAACAAAATATCCAACATTAACACAGCCCACCAACTATTTTCTTCCCGTCAAAAAAAGTGTTGTGCATCACATCGAAACAAAAGGTAATTTGCCTTTTGCCAGACCTCGGCGCCTCAATGCAACACGTCACAAAATTGCTCAAGCAGAATTTCAACATATGACAGACATAGGTATTTGCAAGCAATCCGACTCTTCAGTTTCATCACCACTACACGTGGTCAAAAAGAAGAATAATTCTGATTGGCGACCTTGTGGCGATTACAGACGATTAAACGACGTTACGATCCTGGATAGGTATCCCATACCTCACATAGAGAACTTTTCTATGAATATACAGGGTTGTACCATATTTTCAAAAGTAGATTTAGTCAGGGCCTACCACCTTATACCGGTGGCTCCGGATGAAATCCACAAAACAGCGATTACTACACTTTTCGGACTGTTTGAGTTTTTGCGGATGCCGTTCGGGTTACGAAACGATGCTCAAACTTTTCAACGTTTCATCAACGAAGTCTGTAGGGACTTAGATTTCGTTTTCGCGTACATAGATGATATTCTCATCGCGAGTAAAAGCGAAAACGAACACCTACAACACATTGAAATACTTTTCAAACGTCTTGCCGATTACGGAATCGACATCAATTTGTCGAAATGTGTTTTTGGAGTTGATTCAATCGATTTCCTCAGCCACACGATCAATTCTTCCGGCATTTTTCCATCACACGACAGAATCAAGATAATCAGAGACTTCCCGAAGCCTGATTCAATAAAATCGATTCAACGATTTATCGGAATGATAAACTATTATCATCGATTTTTACCACATCTTGCTGAACTTTTAGCACCAATTCACTCACACCTCACGCTGTTGCTTCAAAAGCCAAAATCTCCCAAAAAATTTTACTGGCCATCAGAGCTAGACCAGCATTTCGATAAGGTCAAGGAAGCTCTGGCTAACGCTACGATTTTGGCATACCCTGTACTCGACGGGCAATACAGCATAGCGACTGATGCTTCCGACATCGCCGTAGGAGCAGTCCTACAACAATTCAAAGACGATCATTGGGAACCTATCTCATTTTTCTCAAGAAAACTCTCACCTGCAGAACGCAAATACTCTGCTTTCGACCGTGAACTTTTAGCTATTTACTTAGCCATTAAACACTTCAGATATTTCATCGAGGGAAGACAATTCAGAATCTTCACGGATCATAAACTTCTAATTTTTGCTATTAAGTCAAAAACTGAACGAAGCCCAAGACAAACTAGACACCTTGATTTCATCGCTCAATTCACGACAGACATCGTTCACGTGAAAGGCTCAGAAAATTTAGTCGCGGACAGCCTTTCTCGTATTTCGGACATTTGCTCCTTACACAACGATTTTAATATCATAAAAATAGCAAAATACCAGCAAGAAGACAACGATTTAAAGACGATATTAGAGAAACCAAAAGATCCCTCAACGAAATTTAATTTACAACGTTTTGAATTCCCGGACGCAACGATTTACTGTGACACATCTACTGGTAAAAACAGACCATATCTGCCTGAGCAATTGCGCAGAACCGCTTTCGATGTGTTGCACAATCTTTCCCATCCTGGAATGCGTACCACACGTAAATTAATAGCGGCACGTTATTTCTGGCCCGGCCTAAATAAAGATATCGCCCGCTGGACTAAAAATTGTGTACAATGTCAAAAATGCAAAGTACAGAGGCATACAATTAGTCACCAGGGTACATTTTCACTCCCGAACACCATATTTGAACAAATCCATATGGACATTGTAGGCCCCTTACCAACAACCGAAGTTTTCAGCTACCTGCTAACCATTGTGGATCGTTTCACAAGGTGGCCCGAAGCATATCCGATTAAAGATATGACAGCCGTCACAGTAGCGAAAACTTTCGTCCAAAACTACACTTCCAGATTCGGAGTAGCTGCCATCATTACCACCGATCAAGGCAGGCAATTCGAATCGAAACTCTTCACTGAACTCACTAAACTACTTGGCTGTCATAGGATTCGAACTTCGCCGTACCATCCACAATCCAACGGCCTTGTGGAACGATTCCACAGGCAGCTGAAATCTTCTTTAAAAGCACGCTACAATACCGCAAACTGGACGATCGAGTTTCCCATCATCTTGCTCTCGATCCGTGCTTCAGTTAAAGACCACCTGAAAGTTTCACCAGCCGAATTAGTCTACGGGCAGTGCCTTAAACTGCCAGGCGAATTTTTCATCGACAACGACAAGACTCCACCTACGAACCAGGAGATGTTGACAACGCAACTAAAAACGATAATGAACAACCTGACACCTACACCGCCACGAACGCCGACAAGGAAAGTTCATTTTCCACAGGACCTGAAGACTTGTGATTTTGTTCTTTTACGAACGGACGCAATTAAATCAGGACTGACAAAACCGTACACCGGACCACACAAAATCATACGCAGACTTCGACATAACTACATCATCGACCTTAACAACAAACAAGTTTCTGTTTCAGTCGATCGACTTAAACCAGCCTATGTCTATCAGACTTGAAGGGGGGTGATGTAGCGGTCATGCACTGTACTTTCTCTTACTTTACTATCAAAATAATATTTCTATTTCTTTCCGTTAATAAACCTGTTGGAATCATACTCTCATTTCTTATTCTTTTGACTGTTTTCTAATCACGCCACTCACACACACATACACATACACAGTTGTTATCAATTGGTAACAACTGCATGATTTAAATTAATTAAAAATTAATTATATCATCCTAAGTTTTCAATCAGTTCGGTCGTAGTCAAAGAAAAATCAATTTAATAAAAGTCGAAAGGTACAGTCGCGTCAATTTAATTAGTCGAGTTAAATATGATAATAAAATGTAATAAAAATCTACTTTAATAACAATTATAATAATAAATAATAGTAATAGACAATAGTTATAAATTAACTTAATTAGTCTTAATATTAGTAATAAATAATAATTATAATATAAGATTAATCCTAAGAAGAAAAATAAGAATAGTTTTAGCGCTAGTTAAGTGTAGTTATAATAATAGTTAAGCTTAGTTAATTAATAGTTTAATAAAGTGTAGGTAAAGGTAAAAACTAAATAACATTGTTTTATTTCAACTACCTTACACCCACATATATATATATATATATATATATTTTTTAAGTGCGTTAGTGCGACGATAATTTGCATTTATTTTGTATATGAAAAATGACCATTTGGTGCATATGTTTTTATACATGTATATTATTATATACAATGCCACCAATATCCATATATACTCGCTAAAATTTAAAAAAAAGAGAACCAATTCGAATGTTCTTTTTTTTTTCTATTATTTTTTCTTCTTTTCCTTTTCAGTGTCAATAGAAAAGAAAAGAAAACTAAAACGAAAAGAAGTGAGAACGATTTCCCTTTCTTTAACTATGAAAATTTCTCCAGTTTTTATAATGCGTAAGAAACTTAAACACAAAATGAACGCAACGAAAAAAAAAACAACAACAAATAGAAATATTTAGAATTGGAACAACTACAATAGAGATGTAAATTTTGTTACCGATTTTCACTTTTATTCGAATTTTAATATATATATATATATATAGTTTTATATTATTTTAACCAACGGTATTTTCCGATAAAATTCTAATATGAATTTTTTTTTTTTTAGGTATAATTTTTTTTTGAATAAATTTATTTATATATTAATTTTTTTAAATCACTTTTTCTTTTAATCAATTTTACATTTTTTGTCTTTTAAATTAATAGAATAATTTAATGATATCGAATTTTATTATTCTTATTTTTTTTTTGATAATTTTTATCCCACTTCTGATTTGTAAGATGGCCTTCAAGTCTTTTTAGTTAAAACGCAAATTTATCATTATGAACGATATTTTATATTTACATTTATTAAATATTTAATTACAAAATTAACATTGAATTATTATTAATATTATTAGAATTTTAGAACTAATTATATAAAAGCAAAAAAAAGAAATCTAAGTACTTTAAAATTAAATCGTTCATAAATACATATATTGAAATTGACCGTTCCGTACAAAGTAAAATAGAAGACTAAAATTAATGAGAGCAATTATCGTATATAGAAAATCAATACAAGTTAATAGGCAAAAATTAATACCAGTTAACATTTACATTTTTAAAGAAAAGAAATTAGAATAATACAAAGATGCACGAGTGACGAAATCATTTTCCGCAATTATGGTTTACATTCATATTTCGCAACTAAATATCGACAAAAACAAAAAGCATCTGAAATATTTGAGTTTTCTATTTGTGTACATATTTCACAACAAAATAACGAAAAAAAAATATCTGAAATATTTGAGTTTTTTGTTTTTGTCCATATTTCGCAACAAAATATCGAAAAAAACAAACAGAATCTGCAATATTTGAGCTTTCTGTTTTGTCCATATTTCGCAACAAAATAACGAAAAAAAACAAAAAACTATCTATTTCGCAACAAAATAACGAAAAAATAACAAGAAAGTATCTGAAATATTTGAGTTGTCTGTTTTTGTCCATATTTCGCAACAAAATAACGAAAAAATAACAAAAAACTATCTTAAATATTACAGTTTTCTGTTTTTGTCCATATGTCGCAACTAAATATCGAAGAAAACAAAATGAATCTGAAATATTTGAGTTTTCTGTTTTTGTCCATATTTCGCAACAAAATGTCGAAAAAAAACATAAAAGTAACTGAAACATTTGAGTTTTCTGTTTTTGTCCATATTTCGAAAGTAAATAGCGAAAAAAACAAAAAGAATCTGAAATATTTGAGTTTTCTGTTTTTGTCCATATTTCGGAACAAATTTACGAAAAAAACATAAAAGTATCTGAAATATTTGAGTTTTCTGGTTTTGTCCATATTTCGCCACAAAATAATGGAAAAAAAACGACAAAGTATCTGAAATATTTTAGTTTTAATTTTTTGTCAATATTTCGCAACAAAATAACGAATAAATAAGAAGAAAGTATCTGAAATATTTGAGTTTTCTGTTTTTGTCCGTATTTCGCAACAAAATAACGAAAAAAAACAAAAACCTATCTGAAATATTTGAGTTTTTTGTTTTTGCCCATATTTCGAACTAACTATCGAAAAAAACAAAAAGAATCTGAAATATTTGAGTTTTCTGTTTTTGTCCATATTTCGCAACTAAATATCGAAAAAAAACAAAAAGAATCTGAAATAATTGAGTTTTCTATTTTTGTCCATATTTCGTATCAAAATAACGAAAAAAAAACATAAAAGTATCTGAAATATTTGAGTTTTCTGTTTTTGTCCATATTTCGCAACAACATATCGAAAATAACATACAGAATCTGCAATATTTGAGCTTTCTGTTTTGTCCATATTTCGCAACAAAATAACGAAAAAAAAACAAAAAAGTATCTGAAATATTTGAGTTTTCTACTTTTGTCCATATATCTCAACAAAATAAGGAAAAAAAACAAACAAAAAAGGATCTGAAATATTTGAGTTTTCTGTTTTTCTCCATATTTCGCAACAAAATAACGAAAAAAAAAAAAAAGACTATCTGAAATAACGAAAAAACAACGATAAAGTATCTGAAATATTTTATTTTTCTCTTTTTGTACATATTTAGCAATTAAATATCGAAAAAAAAACAAAAAGAATCTGAAATTTTTGAGTTTTCTGGTTTTGTCCATATTTTGCACCAAAATAACGGAAAAAAACAACAAATTCTCTGAAATATTTGAGTTTTCTGTTTTTGTTCATATTTCCCGACAAAATAACGAAAAAAAAAACAAAAAAGTATCTGACATATTTGAGTTTTCTGTATTTGTCCTTATTGTGCAACAAAATAACGAAAAAAGCACAAAAGTATCGGAAATATTTGAGTTTTCATTTTTTGTCCATATTTCGCAGCAAAATAACGAAAAAAACATAAAAGTATCTGAAATATTTGAGCTTCCTGTTTTTGCCCATCTTCCGCAACAAAATAACGAAAAAAAAGACAAAGTATCTGATATATTCGAGTTTTTATTTTTTGTCCATATTTCGCAACAAAATAACCAAAAAATAACAAGAAAATATCTGAAATATTTGAGTTTTCTGTTTTTGTCCATATTTCGCAACAAAATTATTAAAAAATAACAAGAAAGTATCTGAAATATTTGAGTTGTCTGTTTTTGTCCATATTTCGCAACAAATTAACGAAAAAATAACAAAAAACTATCTTAAATATTTGAGTTTTCATTTTTTGTCCATATTTCGCAGCAAAATAACGAAAAAAAACATACATGTATCTGAAATATTTGAGCTTCCTGTTTTTGCCCATCTGCCGCAACAAAATAACGAAGAAAAAGACAAAGTATCTGATATATTTGAGTTTTTATTTTTTGTCCATTCGCAACAAAATAACGAAAAAATAACAAGAAAATATCTGAAATATTTGAGTTGCCTGTTTTTGTCCATATTTCGCAACAAAATAACGAAAAAATAACAAAAAACTATCTTAAATATTACAGTTTTGTGTTTTTGTCCATATGTCGCAACTAAATATCGAGGAAAACAAAATGAATCTGAAATATTTGAGTTTTCTGTTTTTGTCCATATTTCGCAACAAAATATGGAAAAAAAACATAAAAGTAACTGAAACATTTGAGTTTTCTGTTTTTGTCCATATTTCGAAAGTAATTAGCGAAAAAAACAAAAAGAATCTGAAATATTTGAGTTTTCTGTTTTTGTCCATATTGCGCAACAAAATAACGAAAAAATAACAAAAAACTATCTTAAATATTAGGGTTTCTGTTTTTGTCCATATTTCGCAACTAAATATCGAGGAAAACAAAATGAATCTGAAATATTGGAGTTTTCTGCTTTTGTCCATATTTCGCACCAAAATAACGAAAAAATAACAAAAAACTATCTTAAATATTAGGGTTTCTGTTTTTGTCCATATTTCGCAACTAAATATCGAGGAAAACAAAATGAATCTGAAATATTGGAGTTTTCTGCTTTTGTCCATATTTCGCACCAAAATAACGGAAAAAACAACAAATTCTCTGAAATATTTGAGTTTTCTGTTTTTGTTCATATTTCCCGACAAAATAACGCAAAAAAATAACAAAAAAGTATCTGACATATTTGAGTTTTCTGTATTTGTCCTTATTGCGCAACAAAATAACGAAAAAAGCACAAAAGTATCGGAAATATTTGAGTTTTCATTTTTTGTCCATATTTCGCAGCAAAATAACGAAAAAAACATAAAAGTATCTGAAATATTTGAGCTTCCTGTTTTTGCCCATCTGCCGCAACAAAATAACGAAGAAAAAGACAAAGTATCTGATATATTTGAGTTTTTATTTTTTGTCCATTCGCAACAAAATTACGAAAAAATAACAAGAAAGTATCTGAAATATTTGAGTTGTCTGTTTTTGTCCATATTTCGCAACAAAATAACGAAAAAATAACAAAAAACTATCTTAAATATTACAGTTTTGTGCTTTTGTCCATATGTCGCAACTAAATATCGAGGAAAACAAAATGAATCTGAAATATTTGAGTTTTCTGTTTTTGTCCATATTTCGCAACAAAATATGGAAAAAAAACATAAAAGTAACTGAAACATTTGAGTTTTCTGTTTTTGTCCATATTTCGAAAGTAATTAGCGAAAAAAACAAAAAGAATCTGAAATATTTGAGTTTTCTGTTTTTGTCCATATTGCGCAACAAAATAACGAAAAAATAACAAAAAACTATCTTAAATATTAGGGTTTCTGTTTTTGTCCATATTTCGCAACTAAATATCGAGGAAAACAAAATGAATCTGAAATATTTGAGTTTTCTGCTTTTGTCCATATTTCGCACCAAAATAACGGAAAAAACAACAAATTCTCTGAAATATTTGAGTTTTCTGTTTTTGTTCATATTTCCCGACAAAATAACGAAAAAAATAACAAAAAAGTATCTGACATATTTGAGTTTTCTGTAGTTGTCCTTATTGCGCAACAAAATAACGAAAAAAAGCAAAAAAGTATCGGAAATATTTTAGCTTTCTATTTTTGTCCATATTTCGCAACAAAATAACGAAAAAATAACAAAAAACTATCTTAAATATTTGAGTTTTCATTTTTTGTCCATATTTCGCAGCAAAATAACGAAAAAAAACATAAAAGTATCTGAAATATTTGAGCTTTCTGTTTTTGCCCATCTTCCGCAACAAAATAACGAAAAAAAAGACAAAGTATCTGAAATATTTGAGTTTTCATTTTTTGTCCATATTTCGCAACAAAATAACGAAAAAATAACAAGAAAATATCTGAAATATTTGAGTTTTCTGTTTTTGTCCATATTTCGCAACAAAATTACGAAAAAATAACAAGAAAGTATCTGAAATATTTGAGTTGTGTGTTTTTGTCCATATTGCGCAACAAAATAACGAAAAAATAACAAAAAACTATCTTAAATATTAGGGTTTCTGTTTTTGTCCATATTTCGCAACTAAATATCGAAAAAAACAAAAGTATCTGAAATATTTGAGTTTTCTGTTTTTGTCCATATTTCGCAACAAAATTACGAAAAAATAACAAGAAAGTATCTGAAATATTTGAGTTGTCTGTTTTTGTCCATATTTCGCAACAAAATAACGAAAAAATAACAAAAAACTATCTTAAATATTACAGTTTTCTGTTTTTGTCCATATGTCGCAACTAAATATCGAAAAAAAACAAAAACCTATCTGAAATATTTGAGTTTTTTGTTTTTGTCCATATTTCGCAACAAATTTTCGAAAAAAACATAAAAGTATCTGAAATATTTGAGTTTTCTGTTTTTGTCCATATTTCGCAACAAAATAACGAAAAAATAACAAGAAAGTATCTGAAATATTTGAGTTGTGTGTTTTTGTCCATATTGCGCAACAAAATAACGAAAAAATAACAAAAAACTATCTTAAATATTAGGGTTTCTGTTTTTGTCCATATTTCGCAACTAAATATCGAAAAAAACAAAATGAATCTGAAATATTTGAGTTTTCTGTTTTTGTCTATATTTCGCAACAAAATATCGAAAAAAAACATAAAAGTAACTGAAACATTTGAGTTTTCTGTTTTTGTCCATATTTCGAAAGTAAATAGCGAAAAAAAAAAAGAATCTGAAATATTTGAGTTTTCTGTTTTTGTCCATATTTCGCAACAAATTTTCGAAAAAAACATAAAAGTATCTGAAATATTTGAGTTTTAATTTTTTGTCCATATTTCGCAACAAAATTACGAAAAAATAACAAGAAAGTATCTGAAATATTTGAGTTTTCTGTTTTTGTCCATATTTCGCAACAAAATTACGAAAAAATAACAAGAAAGTATCTGAAATATTTGAGTTGTCTGTTTTTGTCCATATTTCGCAACAAAATAACGAAAAAATAACAAAAAACTATCTTAAATATTACAGTTTTCTGTTTTTGTCCATATGTCGCAACTAAATATCGAAAAAAACAAAAACCTATCTGAAATATTTGAGTTTTCTGTTTTTGTCCATATTTCGCAACTAAATAACGAAAAAATAACAAGAAAATATCTGAAATATTTGAGTTTTCTGTTTTTGTCCATATTTCGCAACAAAATTACGAAAAAATAACAAGAAAGTATCTGAAATATTTGAGTTGTCTGTTTTTGTCCATATTTCGCAACAAAATAACGAAAAAATAACAAAAAACTATCTTAAATATTACAGTTTTCTGTTTTTGTCCATATGTCGCAACTAAATATCGAAAAAAACAAAAAACTATCTGGAATATTTGAGTTTTTTGTTTTTGCCCATATTTCGAACTAACTATCGAAAAAAAACAAAAAGAATCTGAAATATTTGAGTTTTCTGTTTTTGTCCATATTTCGCAACTAAATATCGAAAAAAAACCAAAAGAATCTGAAATAATTGAGTTTTCTACTTTTGTCCATATATCTCAACAAAATAAGGAAAAAAAAACAAACAAAAAAGGATCTGAAATATTTGAGTTTTCTGTTTTTGTCCATATTTCGCAACAAAATAACGAAAAAAAAACAAAAAACTATCTGAAATAACGAAAAAACAACGATAAAGTATCTGAAATATTTTATTTTTCTCTTTTTGTACATATTTAGCAATTAAATATCGAAAAAAACAAAAAGAATCTGAAATTTTTGAGTTTTCTGGTTTTGTCCATATTTCGCAACAAAATAACGGAAAAAAACAACAAATTCTCTGAAATATTTGAGTTTTCTGTTTTTGTTCATATTTCCCGACAAAATAACGAAAAAAATAACAAAAAAGTATCTGACATATTTGAGTTTTCTGTATTTGTCCTTATTGCGCAACAAAATAACGAAAAAAGCACAAAAGTATCGGAAATATTTGAGTTTTCATTTTTTGTCCATATTTCGCAGCAAATTAACGAAAAAAACATAAAAGTATCTGAAATATTTGAGCTTCCTGTTTTTGCCCATCTTCCGCAACAAAATAACGAAAAAAAAGACAAAGTATCTGATATATTTGAGTTTTTATTTTTTGTCCATATTTCGCAACAAAATAACCAAAAAATAACAAGAAAATATCTGAAATATTTGAGTATTCTGTTTTTGTCCATATTTCGCAACAAAATTACTAAAAAATAACAAGAAAGTATCTGAAATATTTGAGTTGTCTGTTTTTGTCCATATTTCGCAACAAATTAACGAAAAAATAACAAAAAACTATCTTAAATATTTCAGTTTTCATTTTTTGTCCATATTTCGCAGCAAAATAACGAAAAAAAACATACAAGTATCTGAAATATTTGAGCTTCCTGTTTTTGCCCATCTTCCGCAACAAAATAACGAAAAAAAAGACAAAGTATGTGATATATTTGAGTTTTTATTTTTTGTCCATATTTCGCAACAAAATAACGAAAAAATAACAAGAAAATATCTGAAATATTTGAGTTTTCTGTTTTTGTCCATATTTCGCAACAAAATTACCAAAAAATAACAAGAAAGTATCTGAAATATTTGAGTTGTCTGTTTTTGTCCATATTTCGCAACAAAATAACGAAAAAATAACAAAAAACTATCTTAAATATTACAGTTTTGTGTTTTTGTCCATATGTCGCAACTAAATATCGAGGAAAACAAAATGAATCTGAAATATTTGAGTTTTCTGTTTTTGTCCATATTTCGCAACAAAATATTGAAAAAAAACATAATAGTAACTGAAACATTTGAGTTTTCTGTTTTTGTCCATATTTCGAAAGTAATTAGCGAAAAAAACAAAAAGAATCTGAAATATTTTATTTTTCTCTTTTTGTCCATATTTAGCAATTAAATATCGAAAAAAACAAAAAGAATCTGAAATAGTTGAGTTTTCTGGTTTTGTCCATATTTCGCACCAAAATAACGGAAAAAACAACAAATTCTCTGAAATATTTGAGTTTTCTGTTTTTGTTCATATTTCCCGACCAAATAACGAAAAAAATAACAAAAAAGTATCTGACGTATTTGAGTTTTCTGTATTTGTCCTTATTGCGCAACAAAATAATGAAAAAAAGCAAAAAAGTATCGGAAATATTTTAGCTTTCTGTTTTTGTCCATATTTCGCAACAAAATAACGAAAAAATAACAAAAAACTATCTTAAATATTTGAGTTTTCATTTTTTGTCCATATTTCGCAGCAAAATAACGAAAAAAAAGACTAAGTATCTGAAATATTTGAGTTTTCATTTTTTGTCCATATTTCGCAACAAAATAACGAAAAAATAACAAGAAAATATCTGAAATATTTGAGTTTTCTGTTTTTGTCCATATTTCGCAACAAAATTACGAAAAAATAACAAGAAAGTATCTGAAATATTTGAGTTGTGTGTTTTTGTCCATATTTCGCAACAAAATAACGAAAAAATAACAAAAAACTATCTTAAATATTAGAGTTTTCTGTTTTTGTCCATATTTCGCAACTAAATATCGAAAAAAACAAAATGAATCTGAAATATTTAAGTTTTCTGTTTTTGTCCATATTTCGCAACAAAATATCGAAAAAAAACATAAAAGTAACTGAAACATTTGAGTTTTCTTTTTTTTCCATATTTCGAAAGTAAAGAGGGAAAAAAACAAAAAGAATCTGAAATAATTGAGCTTTCTGTTTTTGCCCATCTTCCGCAACAAAATAACGAAAAAAAAGACAAAGTATCTCAAATATTTGAGTTTTCATTTTTTGTCCATATTTCGCAACAAAATTACGAAAAAATAACAAGAAAGTATCTGAAATATTTGAGTTGTCTGTTTTTGTCCATATTTCGCAACAAAATAACGAAAAAATAACAAAAAACTATCTTAAATATTAGAGTTTTCTGTTTTTGTCCATATTTCGCAACTAAATATCGAAAAAAAAAAATGAATCTGAAATATTTGAGTTTTCTGTTTTTGTCCATTTTTCGCAACAAAATATCGAAAAAAAACATAAAAGTAACTGAAACATTTGAGTTTTCTGTTTTTGTCCATATTTCGACGGTAAATAGCGAAAAAAACAAAAAGAATCTGAAATATTTGAGCTTTATGTTTTTGTCCGTATTTCGCAACAAAATAACGAAAAAAAAAAAATATCTGAAATATTTGAGTCTTCTGTTTTTGTCCATATTTCGCAACAAACTAACGAAAAAAAACATAAAATTATCTGAAATATTTGAGCTTTCTGTTTTTATCCATATTTCGCAACAAAATAACGAAAAAAAACGACAAAGTATCTGAAATATTTAACTTTTTTGTTTTTGTCCATATTTCGCAACGCAAAAACGAAAAAATAACAAGAAAGTATCTGAAATATTTGAGTTTTCTGTTTTTGTCCATATTTCGCAACAAAATAAAGGAAAAAAAACAAAAAATTATCGGAAAATTTAAGTTTTCTATTTTTGTCCATATTTCGCAACAAAATAACGAAAAAAAAAACTAGAAGTATCTAAAATATTTTAGTTTTCTGTTTTTGTACATATTTTGCAACCAAATAACGAAAAAAAAGTATCTGAAATAATTGAGTTTTTTATTTTGCCCATATTTCGCAACAAAATAACGAAAAAAAACAAAAAAGTATCTGAAATATTTGAGGTATCTGTTTTGTTCATATTTCTCAACAAAATAACGAAAAATAAACAAAAAACTATCTGAAATATTTGAGTTTTCTGTTTTTGTCCATATTTCGCAACAAATTAAGGAAAAAAAACATAAAAGTATGTGAAATATTTGAGTTTTCTGGTTTTTGCACATATTTCGAACTAAATATCGAAAAAAACAAAAAGAATCTGAAATATTTGAGTTTTCTGTTTTTGTCCATATTTTGCAACAAAATAACTAAAAAAACGACAAAGTATCTGAAATATTTGAGTTAAATTTTTTTGTCCATATTGCGCAATAAAATAACGAATAAATAATAAGACAGTATCTCAAATATTTGCGTTTTCTGTTTTTGTCCGTATTTCGCAACAAAATAAGGAAAAAAACAGAAACCTATCCGAAATATTTGAGTTTTCTGGTTTTGCCCATATTTCGCAACAAAATAACGGAAAAAAACAACAAATTCTCTGAAATATTTGAGTTTTCTGTTTTTGTCCATATTTCCCAACAAAGTTTGAAAAAAAAAACAAATAATATCTGAAATATTTTAGTTTTCGTTTTTTGTCCATATTTCGCAATATTATAACGAAAACAAACAAAAAAGAATCTGAAATATATGAGTTTTCTGCTTTTGTAGATATTTCTCAAAAAAAAAACCAAAAAAAAACGACAAAGTATAGGAAATATTTGTGTTTTCATTTTTTGTCCATATTGCGCAACAAAATAAAGAATAAATAACAAGAAATTATCTGAAATATTTGAGCTTTCTGTTTTTGTCCGTATTTCGCAACAAAATAACGAAAAATTAACAAGAAAGAAACTGAAATATTTGAGTTTTGTCCATATTTCGCAACTAAATATCGAAAAAAACAAAAAGGATCTGAAATATTTGAGTTTTCTGTGTTTGTTCATATTTCGCAACAAAATAACAAAACAAAAATTCTCTGAAATATTTGAGTTTTCTGTTTTTGTCTATATTTACCAACAAAATAACGAAAAAAAGGAAAAAATATCTGAAATATTTGAGTTTTCTTTTTTGTCTATATTTCGCAATAATATAACGAAAAAAAAAGTATTTGAAATATTTGAGTTTTTTGCTTTTGTCCATATTTCGCAACAAAATAACGAAAAAAAAAAAACCTAGAAGTATCTAAAATATTTTAGTTTTCTGTTTTTGTACATATTTTGCAACCAAATAACGAAAAAAAAAGGATCTGAAATGATTGAGTTTTTTATTTTTCCCATATTTCGCAACAAAATAACAAAAAAAACCAAAAAGTATCTGAAATATTTGAGTTATCTGTTTTGTTCATATTTCTCAACAAAATAACGAAAAATAAACAAAAAACTATCTGAAATATTTGAGTTTTCTGTTTTTGTCCATATTTCGCAACAAATTAACGAAAAAAAACATAAAAGTATGTGAAATATTTGAGTTTTCTGGTTTTGCACATATTTCGTACTAAATATCGAAAAAAATAAAAAGAATCTGAAATATTTGAGTTTTCTGTTTTTGTCCATATTTTGCAACAAAATAACTAAAAAAACGACAAAGTATCTGAAATATTTCAGCTAAAATTTTTTGTCCATATTGCGCAATAAAATAACGAATAAATAACAAGACTGTATCTGAAATATTTGCGTTTTCTGTTTTTGTCCGTATTTCGCAACAAAATAAGGAAAAAAACAGAAAACTATCTGAAATATTTGAGTTTTCTGGTTTTGCCCATATTTCGCAACAAAATAACGGAAAAAAACAACAAATTCTCTGAAATATTTGAGATTTCTGTTTTTGTCCATATTTCCCAACAAAGTAACGAAAAAAAAACAAATAATATCTGAAATATTTTAGTTTTCGTTTTTTGTCCATATTTCGCAATAATATAACGAAAACAAACAAAAAAGAATCTGAAATATATGAGTTTTCTGCTTTTGTCGATATTTCTCAACAAAATAACGAAAAAAAAACGACAAAGTATCTGAAATATTTGAGTTTTCATTTTTTGTCCATATTTCGCAACAAAATAAAGAATAAATAACAAGAAATTATCTGAAATATTTGAGTTTTCTGTTTTTGTCCGTATTTCGCAACAAAATAACGAAAAAAAAACAAAAAACTATCTCAAATATTTGAGTTTTCTGTTTTTGTCCATATTTGGCAATAAAATAACGAAAAAGAAAAACATAAAAGTATCTGAAATATTTGAGCTTTCTGTTTTTGTCCATATTTCGCAAGAAAATAACGAAAAAAACAACAAAGTACCTGAAATATTTAACTTTTTTGTTTTTGTCCATATTTCGCAACAAAATAACGAAAAATTAACAAGAAAGAAACTGAAATATTTGAGTTTTGTCCATATTTCGCAACTAAATATCGAAAAAAACAAACAGAATCTGAAATATGTGAGTTTTCTGTTTTTGTACAAAATATGGTAAAAAAAAGATAAAAGTAATTGAAATATTTGAGGTTTCTGTTTTTGTCCATATTTCGCAACTAAATATCGAAAAAAACAAACGGAATCTGAAATATGTGAGTTTTCTGTTTTTGTCCATATTTTGCAACAAAATATCGAAAAAAAACATAAAAGTAACTGAAATATTTGAGTTTTCTATTTTTGTCCATATTTCGCAAGTAAATATCGAAAAAAACAAAAAGAATCTGAAATATTTGAGTTTTCTGTTTTTGTTCATATTTCGCAACAAAATAACGAAACAAAAATTCTATGAAATATTTGAGTTTTCTGTTTTTGTCTATATTTACTAACAAAATAACGAAAAAAAAGGAAAAAATATCTGAAATATTTGAGTTTTTTTTGTCTATATTTCGCAATAATATAACGAAAAAAAAAAAAAAAAGTATTTGAAATATTTGAGTTTTCTGTTTTGGTCCATATTTCGCAACTAAATATCGAAAAAAACAAAAAGAATCTGAAATATGTAAGTTTTCTGTTTTTGTCCATATTTCGCAACCAAATATAGAAAAAAAACATAAAAGTAACTGAAATATTTGAGTTTTCTGTTTTTGTCCATATTTCGAAAGTAAATAGCGAAAAAAACAAAAAAGTATCGGAAATATTTGAGTTTTCTACTTTTGTCGATATTTCTCAACAAAATAAGGAAAAAAACAAACAAAAAAGTATCTGAAATATTTTAGTTTTCTGTTTTTGTAGATATTTCGCAACAAAATAACGAAAAAACAACGAAAGAGTATCTGAGATATATTAGCTTCCCGTTTTTGTCCATATTTCACAACATAATAACGACAAAAAAAACAAAAAAGTATCTGAAATATTTCAGTTTTCTGCTTTTATACATATTTCGAAACAAAATAACGGAAAAAAAACAAAAAGTATCTAAAATAGTACATTTTTCTGTTTTTGTCCATATTTGGCAACAAAATAACGAAAAAATAACAAAAAAGGATCTGAAATATTTGAGTTTTTTGTTTTTGCCCATATTTCGAACTAACTATCAAAAAAAACAAAAAGAATCTGAAATATTTGAGTTTTCTGTTTTTGTGCATATTTCGCCACAAAATAACGGAAAAAAGCGACAAAGTATCTGAAATATTTGAGTTTTAATTTTTTGTCCATATTTCTCAACAAAATAACGAATAAATAACAAGAAAGTATCTGAAATATTTTAGTTTTCTGTTTTTGTCCGTATTTCGCAACAAAATAACGAAAAAAAAAACAAAAAACTATCTGAAATATTTGAGTTTTTTGCTTTTGCCCATATTTCGTACTAACTATCGAAAAAAACAAAAAGAATCTGAAATATTTGAGTTTTCTGTTTTTGTGCATATTTCGCCACAAAATAACGGAAAAAAAGCGACAAAGTATCTGAAATATTTGAGTTTTAATTTTTTGTCCATATTTCTCAACAAAATAACGAATAAATAACAAAAAAGTATCTTAAATATTAGAGTTTTCTGTTTTTGTCCATATTTCGCAACTAAATATCGAAAAAAACAAAATGAATCTGAAATATTTGAGTGTTCTGTTTTTGTCCATTTTTCGCAACAAAATATCGAAAAAAAACATAAAAGTAACTGAAACATTTGAGTTTTCTGTTTTTGTCCATATTTCGAAAGTAAATACCGAAAAAAACAAAAAGAATCTGAAATATTTGAGCTTTATGTTTTTGTCCGTATTTCGCAACAAAATAACGGAAAAAAAAAACTATCTGAAATATTTGAGTCTTCTGTTTTTGTCCATATTTCGCAACAAAATAAGGAAAAAAAATATAAAATTATCTGAAATATTTGAGCTTTCTGTTTTTGTCCATATTTCGCAACAAAATAACGAAAAAAAAACTACAAAGTATCTGAAATATTTAACTTTTTTGTTTTTGTCCATATTTCGCAACGCAAAAACGAAAAAATAACAAGAAAGTATCTGAAATATTTGAGTTTTCTGTTTTTGTCCATATTTCGCAACAAAATAAAGGAAAAAAAACAAAAAACTATCGGAAAATTTAAGTTTTCTATTTTTGTCCATATTTCGCAACAAAATAACGAAAAAAAAACCTAGAAGTATCTAAAATATTTTAGTTTTCTGTTTTTGTACATATTTTGCAACCAAATAACGAAAAAAAAAGTATCTGAAATAATTGAGTTTTTTATTTTGCCCATATTTCGCAACAAAATAACGAAAAAAAAACAAAAAAGTATCTGAAATATTTGAGTTATCTGTTTTGTTCATATTTCTCAACAAAATAACGAAAAATAAACAAAAAACTATCTGAAATATTTGAGTTTTCTGTTTTTGTCCATATTTCGCAACAAATTAACGAAAACAAACATAAAAGTATGTGAAATATTTGAGTTTTCTGGTTTTGCACATATTTCGAACTAAATATCGAAAAAAACAAAAAGAATCTGAAATATTTGAGTTTTCTGTTTTTGTCCATATTTTGCAACAAAATAACTAAAAAAACGACAAAGTATTTGAAATATTTGAGTTAAATTTTTTTGTCCATATTGCGCAATAAAATAACGAATAAATAACAAGACAGTATCTGAAATATTTACGTTTTCTGTTTTTGTCCGTATTTCGCATCAAAATAAGGAAAAAAAACAGAAAACTATTCGAAATATTTGAGTTTTCTGGTTTTGCCCATATTTCGGAACAAAATAACGGAAAAAAACAACAAATTCTCTGAAATATTTGAGTTTTCTGTTTTTGTCCATATTTCCCAACAAAGTTTGAAAAAAAACAAATAATATCTGAAACATTTTAGTTTTCGTTATTTGTCCATATTTCGCAATAATATAACGAAAACAAACAAAAAAAAATCTGAAATATATGAGTTTTCTGCTTTTGTCGATATTTCTCAACAAAATAACGAAAAAAAAACGACAAAGTATCGGAAATATTTGAGTTTTCATTTTTTGTCCATATTGCGCAACAAAATAAAGAATAAATAACAAGAAATTATCTGAAATATTTGAGCTTTCTGTTTTTGTCCGTATTTCGCAACAAAATAACGAAAAATAAACAAGAAAGAAACTGAAATATTTCAGTTTTGTCCATATTTCGCAACTAAATATCGAAAAAAACAAACAGAATCTGAAATATGTGAGTTTTCTGTTTTTGTCCAATTTCGCAATAAAATATGGTAAAAAAAAGATAAAAGTAACTGAAATATTTGAGGTTTCTGATTTTGTCCATATTTCGCAACTAAATATCGAAAAAAACAAACAGAATCTGAAATATGTGAGTGTTCTGTTTTTGTCCATATTTTGCAACAAAATATCGAAAAAAAAACATAAAAGTAACTGAAATATTTGAGTTTTCTGTTTTTCTCCATATTTCGCAACTAAATATCGAAAAAAACAAAAAGAATCTGAAATATTTGAGTTTTCTGTTTTTGTTCATATTTCGCAACAAAATAACGAAACAAAAATTCTCTGAAATATTTGAGTTTTCTGTTTTTGTCTATATTTACCAACAAAATAACGAAAAAAAAGGAAAAAATATCTGAAATATTTGAGTTTTTTGTTTTTGTCCATATTTCGCAACAAATTAACGAAAAAAAACATAAAAGTATTTGAAATATTTGAGTTTTCTGGTTTTGTCCATATTTCGCAACAAAATAACGAAAAAAAACACCTAGAAGTATCTAAAATATTTTAGTTTCTTGTTTTTGTACATATTTTGCAACCAAATAACGAAAAAAAAGTATCTGAAATAATTGAGTTTTTTATTTTGCCCATATTTCGCAACAAAATAACGAAAAAAAACAAAATATTTGAGTTATCTGTTTTGTTCATATTTCTCAACAAAATAACGAAAAATAAACAAAAAACTAGCTGAAATATTTGAGTTTTTTGTTTTTGTCCATATTTCGCAACAAATTAACGAAAAAAAACATAAAAGTATGTGAAATATTTGAGTTTTCTGGTTTTGCCCATATTTCGCAACAAAATAACGGAAAAAAAAAACAACAAAGTACCTGAAATATTTAACTTTTTTGTTTTTGTCCATATTTCGCAACAAAATAACGAAAAATTAACAAGAAAGAAACTGAAATATTTGAGTTTTGTCCATATTTCGCAACTAAATATCGAAAAAAACAAACAGAATCTGAAATATGTGAGTTTTCTGTTTTTGTACAAAATATGGTAAAAAAAAGATAAAAGTAACTGAAATATTTGAGGTTTCTGTTTTTGTAAATATTTCGCAACTAAATATCGAAAAAAACAAACAGAATCTGAAATATGTGAGTGTTCTGTTTTTGTCCATATTTTGCAACAAAATATCGAAAAAAAAACATAAAAGTAACTGAAATATTTGAGTTTTCTGTTTTTGTCCTTATTTCCCAACAAAGTAACGAAAAAAAAACAAATAATATCTGAAATATTTTAGTTTTCGTTTTTTGTCGTTTTAGTTTTCGTTTTTATTAGTATAATATAACGAAAACAAACAAAAAAAAATCTGAAATATATGAGTTTTCTGCTTTTGTCGATATTTCTCAACAAAATAACGAAAAAAAAAACGACAAAAAACGAAAACTAAATATTTCGCAATAATATAACGAAAACAAACAAAAAAAAATCTGAAATATATGAGTTTTCTGCTTTTGTCGATATTTCTCAACAAAATAACGAAAAAAAAACGACAAAGTATCGGAAATATTTGAGTTTTCATTTTTTGTCCATATTGCGCAACAAAATAAAGAATAAATAACAAGAAATTATCTGAAATATTTGAGCTTTCTGTTTTTGTCCGTATTTCGCAACAAAATAACGAAAAAAAAACAAAAAACTATCTCAAATATTTGAATTTTCTGTTTTTGTCCATATTTGGCAACAAAATAACTAAGAAAAAACATAAAATTATCTGAAATATTTGAGCTTTCTGTTTTTGTCCATATTTCGCAACAAAATAACGAAAAAAACAACAAAGTACCTGAAATATTTAACTTTTTTGTTTTTGTCCATATTTCGCAACTAAATATCGAAAAAAACAAACAGAATCTGAAATATGTGAATTTTCTGTTTTTGTCCAATTTCGTAACAAAATATCGAAAAAACACATAAAAGTAACTGAAATATTTGAGTTTTCTGTTTTTGTCCATATTTCGCAACTAAATATCGAAAAAAACAAAAAGAATCTGAAATATTTGAGTTTTCTGTTTTTGTTCATATTTCGCAACCAAATAACGAAAAAAAAGTATCTGAAATAATTGAGTTTTTTATTTTGCCCATATTTCGCAACAAAATAACGAAAAAAAACAAAATATTTGAGTTATCTGTTTTGTTCATATTTCTCAACAAAATAACGAAAAATAAACAAAAAACTAGCTGAAATATTTGAGTTTTTTGTTTTTGTCCATATTTCGCAACAAATTAACGAAAAAAAACATAAAATTATGTGAAATATTTGAGTTTTCTGGTTTTGCCCATATTTCGCAACAAAATAACGGAAAAAAAAAACAACAAAGTACCTGAAATATTTAACTTTTTTGTTTTTGTCCATATTTCGCAACAAAATAACGAAAAATTAACAAGAAAGAAACTGAAATATTTCAGTTTTGTCCATATTTCGCAACTAAATATCGAAAAAAACAAACAGAATCTGAAATATGTGAGTTTTCTGTTTTTGTCCAATTTCGCAATAAAATATGGTAAAAAAAAGATAAAAGTAACTGAAATATTTGAGGTTTCTGTTTTTGTCCATATTTCGCAACTAAATATCGAAAAAAACAAACAGAATCTGAAATATGTGAGTTTTCTGTTTTTGTCCATATTTTGCAACAAAATATCGAAAAAACACATAAAAGTAACTGAAATATTTGAGTTTTCTGTTTTTGTCCATATTTCGCAACTAAATATCGAAAAAAACAAAAAGAATCTGAAATATTTGAGTTTTCTGTTTTTGTTCATATTTCGCAACAAAATAACGAAACAAAAATTCTCTGAAATATTTGAGTTTTCTGTTTTTGTCTATATTTCGCAATAATATAACGAAAACAAAAAAGTATTTGAAATATTTGAGTTTTTTGTTTTTGTCCATATTTCGCAACCAAATAACGAAAAAAAAAGTATCTGAAATAATTGAGTTTTTTATTTTGCCCATATTTCTCAACAAAATAACGAAAAATAAACAAAAAACTATCTGAAATATTTGAGTTTTCTGTTTTTGTCCATATTTCGCAACAAATTAACGAAAAAAAACATAAAAGTATGTGAAATATTTGAGTTTTCTGGTTTTGCACATATTTCGAACTAAATATCGAAGAAAACAAAAAGAATCTGAAATATTTGAGATTTCTGTTTTTGTCCATATTTCCCAACAAAGTACCGAAAAAAAAAACAAATAAATCTGAAATATTTTAGTTTTCGTTTTTTGTCCATATTTCGCAATAATATAACGAAAACAAACAAAAAATAATCTGAAATATATGAGTTTTCTGCTTTTGTCGATATTTCTCTACAAAATAACGAGAAAAAAAACGACAAAGTATCGGAAATATTTGAATTTTCATTTTTTGTTCATATTGCGCAACAAAATAAAGAATAAATAACATGAAATTATCTGAAATATTTGAGCTTTCTGTTTTTGTCCGTATTTCGCAACAAAATAACGAAAAAAAAAAACAGAATCTGAAATATGTGAGTTTTCTGTTTTTGTCCATATTTTGCAACAAAATATCGAAAAAAAAAACATAAAAGTAACTGAAATATTTGAGTTTTCTGTTTTTGTCCATATTTTGCAACTTTTTTTTTTTGTTTGTTTTGCCTTTTACCCCTCTTGGGAGCATAGGGCTTCCACTTGGCATCTCCATCTTACTCTGTTTGTTGCTGATGTTTTTGCGTTTTCCCAGGTAAGGTTGCATTTTCCTAGTTCTCGGAGTATTGTGCGTCTCCAGGTGTTCTTCGGTCGACCGCGATTTCTTGATCCTTGAGGATTCCACTCTACCGACATTCTTGTTATCCTATCGGGCTTCTTTCTGATGGTATGACCGATCCACCTCCATTTTCTTCGTTTTATTTGTGTCAGTATGGGTTCCTCATTTGTTAGTTTCCAGAGGGCTGTGTTGCTGATGGTGTTAGGCCAGAATATTTTGCATATGATTCGCAGACACTTGTTGATGAATACCTGTAACTTCTGTGTGATGGTGTTTGATATTAGCCAGGTTTCACTTTCGTATATCAGGGTTTACTTTACACATGCGTTGAATATTCTAAGTTTAGTTCGTCTGGATATTTGTGAGCTTCTCCATACTGGCTGTAATCGTCCAAATGCTGCTCTCGCCTTGTTGAGCCTGTTATTTGCGTCTGTCTCTGCACCACCATCCGTTGTCACTGTACTGCCTAGATAACAGAAGTTATCTACGTATTCGACTGGTTGTCCGTGCAGGGTGATGTGCTCTGTACTGACGTTGTTTATTCTCATCGCCTTGGTGTTCTTGATATTTATCTCAAGCCCTACACTGCGTGCTGTTCTTTCCAGGTCTTCTAGTTTAGCTTGCATGTCAGTAACTTTGTGCGAGAGTAGACAAATATCATCCGCATAATTCAAGTCTTCGAGTTGTCGTGAGAGACTCCATGTTATTCCTCTTTTCTTCGAACAGACTTCGCTCATGATGTCATCTAGTACGATTGTGAATAGTTGAGGTGATAGAGGGCATCCTTGTTTTACTCCTGCGTTTGTGTGGAATGAGTCGCTGATGTTCCCGTTATGAAGAACTGAGAGTTCTGCATCCTCGTACATTGCTATAAATATCGCAACTAAATATCGAAAAAAACAAAAAGAATCTGAAATATTTGAGTTTTCTGTTTTGGTCCATATTTCGCAACTAAATATCGAAAAAAACAAAAAGAATCTGAAATATGTAAGTTTTCTGTTTTTGTCCATATTTCGCAACCAAATATAGAAAAAAAACATAAAAGTAACTGAAATATTTGAGTTTTCTGTTTTTGTCCTTTTTTCGAAAGTAAATAGCGAAAAAAACAAAAAAGTATCAGAAATATTTGAGTTTTCTACTTTTGTCGATATTTCTCAACAAAATAAGGAAAAAAACAAACAAAAAAGTATCTGAAATATTTTAGTTTTCTGTTTTTGTAGATATTTCGCAACAAAATAACGAAAAAACAACGAAAGAGTATCTGAGATATTTTAGCTTCCCGTTTTTGTCCATATTTCACAACAAAATAACGACAAAAAAAAACAAAAAAGTATCTGAAATATTTCAGTTTTCTGCTTTTCTACATATTTCGCAACAAAATAACGGAAAAAAAACAAAAAGTATCTGAAATATTACATTTTTCTGTTTTTGTCCATATTTTGCAACAAAATAACGAAAAAATAACAAAAAAGGATCTGAAATATTTGAGTTTTTTGTTTTTGCCCATATTTCGAACTAACTATCGAAAAATACAAAAAGAATCTGAAATATTTGAGTTTTCTGTTTTTGTGCATATTTCGCCACAAAATAACGGAAAAAAAGGGACAAAGTATCTGAAATATTTGAGTTTTAATTTTTTGTCCATATTTCTCAACAAAATAACGAATAAATAACAAGAAAGTATCTGAAATACTTTAGTTTTCTGTTTTTGTCCGCATTTCGCAACAAAATAACGAAAAAAAAACAAAAAACTATCTGAAATATTTGAGTTTTTTGCTTTTGCCCATATTTCGTACTAACTATCGAAAAAAACAAAAAGAATCTGAAATATTTGAGTTTACTGTTTTTGTCCATATTTCGCAATAAATATCGAAAAAAAAAAAAAGAATCTGAAATATTTGAGTTTTCTATTTTTGTCCATATTTCACAACAAAATAACGAAAAAAAAGTATCTGAAATATTTGCGTTTTCTGTTTTTGTCCGTATTTCGCAACAAAATAACGGAAAAAAACAACAAATTCTCTGAAATATTTGAATTTTCTGTTTTTGTCCATATTTCTCTACAAAGTAACGAAAAAAAAACAAAAAATATCTGAAATATTTTAGTTTTCGTTTTTTGTCCATATTTCGCAATAATATAACGAAAAAAAACAAAAAAGAGTCTGAAATATTTGATTTTTCTGCTTTTGTCGATATTTCTCAACAAAATAACAAAAAAAAACGACAAAGTATCGGAAATATTTATGTTTTCAGTTTTTGTCCATATTGCGCAACAAAATAAAGAATAAATAACAAGAAAGTATCTGAAATATTTGAGCTTTCTGTTTTTTTCCAATTTCGCAACAAAATATGGTAAAAAAAACATAAAAGTAACTGAAATATTTGAGGTTTCTGTTTTTGTCCATATTTCGCACCAAAATAACCGAAAAATAACAAGAAAATATCTGTAATATTTGAGTTTTCTGTTTTTGTCCATATTTCGCAACAAAATAACGAGAAAAAAACAAAAAAGTATTTGAAATATTTGAATTTTCTGTTTTTTTCCATATTTCGCAACTAAATATCGAAAAAAACAAATAGAATCTGAAATATGTGAGTTTTCTGTTTTTTTCCAATTTCGCAACAAAATATGGTAAAAAAAACATAAAAGTAACTGAAATATGTGAGTTTTCTGTTTTTGTCCATATTTCGCAACAAAATTACGAAAAAATAACACGAAACTATCTGAAATATTTGAGTTGTCTGTTTTTGTTCATATTTCCCGACAAAATAACGAAAAAAATAACAAAAAATTATCTGATATATTTGAGTTTTCTGTATTTGTCCTTATTGCGCAACAAAATAACGAAAAAAAGCAAAAAAGTATCTAATATATTTTAGCTTTCTGTTTTTGTCGTATTTTGCAACTAAATATCGAAAAAAAAACAAAAAGAATCTGAAATATTTGAGTTTTCTGTTTTTGTCCATATTTCGCAACAAATTTACGAAAAAAAAACATAAAAGTATCTGAAATATTTGAGTTTTCTGGTTTTGTCCATATTTCGCCACAAAATAACGAAAAAAAAAACGACAAAGTATCTGAAATATTTAACTTTTCTTTTCTTGTCCATATTTCGCAACAAAAAAACCAAAAAATAACAAGAAAGTATTTGAAATATTTGAGCTTTCTGTTTTTGTCCGTATTTCGCAACAAAATAACCAAAAAAAAAACTATCTGAAATATTTGAGTCTTCTGTTTTTGTCCATATTTCGCAACAAAATAACGAAAAATAAACAAAAAACTATCTGAAATATTTGAGTTTTCTGTTTTTGTCCATATTTCGCAACAAATTAACGAAAAAAAACATAAAAGCATATGAAATATATGAGTTTTCTGGTGTTGTACATATTTCGAACTAAATATCGAAAAAAACAAAAAGAATCTGAAATATTTGAGTTTCCTGTTTTTGTCCATATTTTACAACAAAATAACGAAAAAATAACGACAAAGTATCTGAAATATTTGAGTTTTAATTTTTTGTCCATATTGCGCAATAAAATAACGAATAAATAACAAGAAAGTATCTGAAATATTTAACTTTTCTTTTCTTGTCCATATTTCGCAACAAAAAAACCAAAAAATAACAAGAAAGTATTTGAAATATTTGAGCTTTCTGTTTTGTCCGTATTTCGCAACAAAATAACCAAAAAAAAACTATCTGAAATTTTTGAGTTTTCTGGTGTTGCCCATATTTCGCAACAAAATAACGGAAAAAACAACAAATTCTCTGAAATATTTGAATTTTCTGTTTTTGTCCATATTTCCCAACAAAGTAACGAAAAAAAAAACAAAAAATATCTGAATTATTTTAGTTTTCGTTTTTTGTCCATATTTCGCAATAATATAACGAAAAAAAAACAAAAAAGAATCTGAAATATTTGATTTTTCTGCTTTTGTCGATATTTCTCAACAAAATAACGAAAAAAAAACGACAAAGTATCGGAAATATTTATGTTTTCAGTTTTTGTCTATATTGCGCAACAAAATAAAGAATAAATAACAAGAAAGTATCTGAAATATTTGAGCTTTCTGTTTTTGTCCGTATTTCGCAACAAAATAACGAAAAAAAGAAAAAAAACTATCTGAAATATTTGAGTTTTCTATTTTTGTCCATATTTCGCAACTAAATATCGAAAAAAACAAACAGAATCTGAAATATGTGAGTTTTCTGTTTTTGTCCAATTTCGCAACAAAATATGGTAAAAAAACATAAAAGTAACTGAAATATTTGAGGTTTCTGTTTTTGTCCATATTTCGCACCAAATTAACGGAAAAATAACAAGAAAATATCTGTAATATTTGAGTTTTCTGTTTTTGTCCATATTTCGCAACAAAATTACGAAAAAATAACACGAAACTATCTGAAATATTTGAGTTGTCTGTTTTTGTTCATATTTCCCGAAAAAAAAAGCAAAAAATAACAAAAAAAAGTATGTGACATATTTGAGTTTTCTGTATATGTCCTTATTGCGCAACAAAATAACGAAAAAAGCAAAAAAGTATCGGAAATATTTTAGCTTTCTGTTTTTGTCCGTATTTTGCAACTAAATATCGAAAAAAAAAACAAAAACAATCTGAAATATTTGAGTTTTCTGTTTTTGTCCATATTTCGCAACAAATTTACGAAAAAAACATAAAAGTATCTGAAATATTTGAGCTTTCTGTTTTTGTCCGTATTTCGCAACAAAATAACGAGCAAAAAACTATCTGAAATATTTGAGTCTTCTGTTTTTGTCCATATTTCGCAACAAAATAACGAAAAAAAAACATAAAATTATCTGAAATATTTGAGCTTCCTGTTTTTGTCCATATTTCGCAACAAAATAACGAAAAAAACGACATAGTATTTGAAATATTTAACTTTTCTGTTTTTGTCCATATTTCACAACAAAAAAACGAAAAAATAACAAGAAAGTATCTGAAATATTTGAGTTTTCTGTTTTTGTCCATATTTCGCAACAAAATAAAGGAAAAAAAACAAAAAACTATCTGAAATATTTAAGTTTTCTGTTTTGTCCATATTTCGCAACAAAATAACGAAAAAAAACATAGAAGTATCTAAAATATTTTAGTTTTCTGTTTTTGTACATATTTTCAACCAAATAACTAAAAAAAAAAGTATCTGAAATAATTGAGTTTTTTATTTTGTAGATATTTCGCAACAAAATAACGAACAAAAAAACTATCTGAAATATTTGAGTCTTCTGTTTTTGTCCATATTTCGCAACAAAATAACGAAAAAAAAACATAATATTATCTGAAATATTTGAGTTTTCTGTTTTTTGCCCATATTTCGCAACAAAATAACGAAAAATAAACAAAAAACTATTTGAAATATTTTAGTTTTCTGTTTTTGTCCATATTTCGCAACAAAATAACGAAAAAAAAACATAATATTATCTGAAATATTTGAGTTTTCTGTTTTTGCCCATATTTCGCAACAAAATAACGAAAAATAAACAAAAAACTATTTGAAATATTTTACTTTTCTGTTTTTGTCCATATTTCGCAACAAAAAGCGAAAAAATAACAAGAAACTATCTGAAATATTTGAGTTTTCTGTTTTTGTCCATATTTCGCAACAAAATAAAGGAAAAAAAAAACAAAAAACTATCTGAAATATTTAAGTTTTCTGTTTTGTCCATATTTCGCAACAAAATAACGAAAAAAAACATAGAAGTACCTAAAATATTTTAGTTTTCTGTTTTTTACATATTTTGCAACCAAATAACTAAAAAAAAAGTATCTGAAATAATTGAGTTTTTTATTTTGTCCATATTTCGGAACAAATTACCGAAAAAAAAACATAAAATTATCTGAAATATTTGAGTTTTCTGTTTTTGCCCATATTTCGCAACAAAATAACGAAAAAACGACAAAGTATCTGAAATATTTAACTTTTCTGTTTTTGTCCATATTTCGCAACAAAAGCGAAAAAATAACAAGAAAGTATCTGAAATATTTGAGTTTTCTGTTTTTGTCCATATTTCGCAACAAAATAAAGGAAAAAAAAACAAAAAACTATCTGAAATATTTAAGTTTTCTGTTTTGTCCATATTTCGCAACAAAATAACGAAAAAAAAACATAGAAGTATCTAAAATATTTTAGTTTTCTGTTTTTGTACATATTTTGCAACCAAATAACTAAAAAAAAAGTATCTGAAATAATTGAGTTTTTTATTTTGTAGATATTTCGCAACAAAATAACGAACAAAAAACTATCTGAAATATTTGAGTCTTCTGTTTTTGTCCATATTTCGCAACAAAATAACGAAAAAAAAACATAAAATTATCTGAAATATTTGAGTTTTCTGTTTTTGCCCATATTTCGCAACAAAATAACGAAAAAAACGACAAAGTATCTGAAATATTTAACTTTTCTGTTTTTGTCCATATTTCGCAACAAAAACACCAAAAAATAACAAGAAAGTATCTGAAATATTTGAGCTTTCTGTTTTTGTCCGTATTTCGCAACAAAAGAACGAAAAATAAACAAAAAACTATTTGAAATATTTTAGTTTTCTGTTTTTGTCCATATGTCGCAACAAATTAACAAAAAAAAAAACATAAATGTATATGAAATATTTGAGTTTCCTGTTTTTGCCCATATTTTGCAACAAAATAACGAAAAAAAACGACAAAGTATCTGAAATATTTCAGTTTTCATTTTTTGTCCATATTTCGCAATAAAATAACGAATAAATAACAAGAAAGTATCTGAAATATTTGCGTTTTCTGTTTTTGTCCGTATTTCGCAACAAAATAAGGGGAAAAAATACTATCTGAAATATTTGAGTTTTCTGGTTTTGCCCATATTTCGCAACAAAATAACGGAAAAAAACAACAAATTCTCTGAAATATTTGAGTTTTCTGTTTTTGTCCATATTTCCCAACAAAGTAACGAAAAAAAAACAAGAAATATCTGAAATAATTTAGTTTTCGTTTTTTGTCCATATTGCGCAACAAAATAAAGAATAAATAACAAGAAAGTATCTGAAATATTTGAGTTTTTGTTTATGTCCGTATTGCGCAACAAAATAACGAAGAAAGACAAAAAACTATCTGAAATATTTGAGTTTTCTGTTTTTGTCCATATTTTGCAACAAAATAACGAAAAAAAAACAAAAAAGTATCTGAAATATTTGAGTTTTCTGTTTTTGTCCATATTTCGCAACTAAATATCGAAAAAAACAAACAGAATCTGAAATATGTGAGTTTTGTGTTTTTGTCCAATTTCGCAACAACATATGGTAAAAAATACATAAAAGTAACTGAAATATTTGAGGTTTCTGTTTTTGTCCATATTTCGCAACTAAATATCGCAAAAACAAAAAGAATCTGAAATATCTTAGTTTTCTGTTTTTGTCCATATTTCGCAACTAAATATCGAAAAAACAAACAGAATCTGAAATATGTGAGTTTTCTGTTTTTGTCCTTATTTCGCAACAAAATATCGAAAAAAACATAAAAGTAACTGAAATATATGAGTTTTCTGTTTTTGTCCATATTTCACAACTAAATATCGAAAAAAACAAAAAGAATCTGAAATATTTGAGTTTTCTGTTTTTGTTCATATTTCGCAACAAAATAACGTAACAAAAATAATCTGAAATATTTGAGTTTTCTGTTTTTGTCCATATTTACCAACAAAATAACGAAAAAATAACAAGAAAGTATCTGAAATATTTGAGTTTTCTGTTTTTGTCCATATTTCGCTACAAATGAACGAAAAAATAACAAAAAAGTGTCTAAAATATTTGAGTTTTCTGTTTTTGTCCATATTTTGCAACTAAATATCGAAAAAAACAAACAGAATCTGAAATATGTAAGTTTTCTGCTTTTATACATATTTCGCAACAAAATAACGAAAAAAAAACAAAAAGTATCTGAAATATTTCATTTTGCTGTTTTTGTCCATATTTTGCAACAAAATAACGAACAAAAAACGAAAAGTATCTGAAATATTTGAGTTTTCATTTTTTGTCCATATTTCGCTACAAATGAACGAAAAAATAACAAGAAAGTATCTGAAATATTTGAGTTTTCTGTTTTTGTCCATATTTCGCAACAAAATAACAAAAAAAAAACAAAAAACTGTCTGATATATTTGAGTTTTCTGGTTTTGTCCATATTTCGCAACAAAATAACGAAAAAAAACCAAAAATTTACTGAAATATTAGAGTTTTAATTTTTTGTCCATATTTCGCAACAAAATAACGAATCAATAACAAGAAAGTATTTGAAATATTTGAGCTTTCTGTTTTTTCCGTATTTCGCAACAAAATAACAAAAAAAACTATCAATATTTGAGTCTTCTGTTTTTGTCCATATTTCCCAACAAAATAACGAAAAAAAACGACAAAGTATCTGAAATATTAAACTTTTCTGTTTTTGTCCATATTTCGCAAAAAAAAACGAAAAAGTAACAAGAAAGTATCTGAAATATTTGCGTTTTCTGTTTTGACCGTATTTCGCAACAAAATAAGAAAAAAAAAAAACAAAAAACTATCTGAAATATTTGAGTTTTCTGTTTTTGCCCATATTTCGCAACAAAATAAAGGAAAAAAACAACAAATTCTCTGAAATATTTGAGTTTTCTGTTTTTGTCCTTATTTTCCAACAAAGTAACGAAAAAAAACGACAAAGTATCGGAAATATTTAAGTTTTCATTTTTTGTCCATATTGCGCAACAAAATAAAGAATAAATAACAAGAAAGTATCTGAAATATTTGCGTTTTTGTTTTTGTCCGTATTGCGCAACAAAATAACGAAAAAAAAACAAAAAAGTATCTGAAATATTTGAGTTTTCTGTTTTTGTCCATATTTTGCAACAAAATAACGAAAAAAAACAAAAAAGTATCTGAAATATTTGAGTTTTCTGTTTTTGTCCATATTTCGCAACTAAATATCGAAAAAAACAAACAGAATCTGAAATATTTTAGTTTTCTGTTTTTGCCCATATTTCGCAACAAAATATCGAAAAAAAAGTAACTGAAATATTTGAGTTTTCTCTTTTTGTCCATACTTCGAAAGTAAATAGCGAAAAAAACAAAAAAGTATCGGATATATTTGAGTTTTTTGCTTTTGTCGATATTTCTCTTCAAAATAACGAAAAAAAAACGACATCTGAAATATTTGAGCTTAAAAAAAAAAAGTATCTGAAATATTTGAGCTTTCTGTTTTTGCCCATATTTCGCAACAAAATAACGGAAAAAAACATCAAATTCTCTGAAATATTTGAGTTTTCTGATTTTGTACAATTTTTCAAAACAAAGTAACGAAAAAAAAAACAAAAAATATCTGAAATATTTTAGTTTTCGTTTTTCGTCCATATTTCGCAATAATATAACGAAAAAAAACAAAAAAGAATCTGAAATCTTTAAGTTTTCTGCTTTTGTCGATATTTCTCAACAAAATAACGAAAAAAAAAACGACAAAGTATCGGAAATATTTAAGTTTTCATTTTTTGACCATATTGCGCAACAAAATAAAGAATAAATAACAAGAAAGTATCTGAAATATTTGAGCTTTTTGTTTTTCTCCATATTTCGCAAAAAAATAACGAAAAAAAACAAAAAAGTAACTGAAATATTTGAGGTTTCTGTTTTGCCCATATTTCGCAACTAAATATCGAAAAAAACAAAAAGAATCTGAAATATCTGAGTTTTCTGATTTTGTCCATATTTCGCAACTTAATATCGAAAAAAACAAACTGAATCTGAAATATGTGAGTTTTCTGTTTTTGTCCATATTTCGCAACAAAATAACGAAAAAAAAAACGACAAAGTATCGGAAATATTTAAGTTTTCATTTTTTGACCATATTGCGCAACAAAATAAAGAATAAATAACAAGAAAGTATCTGAAATATTTAAGCTTTTTGTTTTTCTCCATATTTCGCAAAAAAATAACGAAAAAAAAACAAAAAAGTAACTGAAATATTTGAGGTTTCTGTTTTGCCCATATTTCGCAACTAAATATCGAAAAAAACAAAAAGAATCTGAAATATCTGAGTTTTCTGATTTTGTCCATATTTCGCAACTTAATATCGAAAAAAACAAACTGAATCTGAAATATGTGAGTTTTCTGTTTTTGTCCATATTTCGCAACAAAATATCGAAAAAAAAAACAAAAAAGTATCGGAAATATTTGAGTTTTCTACTTTTGTCCATATTTCTCAACAAAATAAGGAAAAAAAAGTATCTGAAATATTTTAGTTTTCTGTTTTTGTCGATATTTCGCAACAAAATAACGAAAAAACAACGAAAGAGTATCTGAGATATTTTAGCTTCCCATTTTTGTCCATATTTCACAACAAAATAACGACAAAAAAAACAAAAAAGTATCTGAAATATTTCAGTTTTCTGCTTTTATACATATTTCGCAACAAAATAGACAAAAACAGAAAAATATAGACAAAAACAGAAAACTCCAATATGTCAGATCAGATACTAACGAAAAAATAACGAAAAAATAACAAAAAAGTATCTGAAATATTTGAGTTTTCATTTTTTGTCCATATTTCGCTACAAATGAACGAAAAAATAACAAGAAAGTATCTGAAATATTTGAGTTTACTGTTTTTGTCCATATTTCCCAACAAAATAAAGAAAAAAAAACAAAAAACTATCTAAAATGTTTGAGTTTTCTGGTTATGTCCAAATTTCGCAACAAAATAACGGAAAAAAACAACAAATTCTCTGAAATATTTCAGTTTTCTGTTTTTGTTCATATTTCCCGACAAAATAACGAAAAAAATAACAAAAAAGTATCTGATCTGACATATTTGAGTTTTCTGTTTTTGTCTATATTTCGCAACAAAATAACGAAAAAAAGACGACGAAGTATCTGAAATATTTGAGTTTTCATTTTTTGTCCATATTTCGCAACAAAATAACAAAAAAATAACATAAAAGTATCTGAAATATTTGAGCATTCTGTTTTTGTCCATCTTTCGCAACAAAATAACGAAAAAAAGCAAAAAAGTATCGGAAATATTTTAGCTTTCTGTTTTTGTCCGTATTTTGCAACTAAATTTCGAAAAAAAACAAAAACAATCTGAAATATTTTAGTTTTCTGTTTTTGTCCATATTTTGCAACAAAGTAACGACAAAAAAACGAAAAAGTATCTGAAATATTTGAGTTTTCATTTTTTGTCCATATTTCGCAACAAAATAAAAAAAAAATAACATAAAAGTATCTGAAATATTTGAGCATTCTGTTTTTGTCCATCTTTCGCAACAAAATAACGAAAAAAAAACATAAAATATCTGAAATATTTGAGTTTTCTGTATTTGTCCATATTTCGCAATTAAATATCGAAAAAAACAAAAAGAATCTGAAATATTTGAGTTTTCTGTTTTTTCCATATTTCGCAACAAAATTATGAAAAAAAACGACAAACTATCTGAAATATTTTATTTTTTATTTTTTGTCCACATTTCGCAACAAAATAACGAAAAAATAACAAGAAAGTATCTGAAATATTTGAGTTTTCTGTTTTTGTCCATATTTCGCAACAAAATAACGAAAAAAAACAAAACATATCTGAAATATTTGAGATTTCTGTATTTGTCCATATTTCTCAATTAAATATCGAAAAAAAAAAGAATCTGAAATATTTGAGTTTTCTGTTTTTGTCCATATTGCGCAACAAAATAACGAAAAAAAAACATAAAAGTATCTAAAATATTTGAGTTTTCTATTTTTCTCCATATTTCGCAACTAAATATTTTGAAAAAAAACAAAAAGAATCTGCAATATATGAGTTTTTTGTTTTTGTCCATATTTCGCAACAAAATAACGAAAAAAAACATAAGAGTATCTGAAATATTTTACTTTTCTGTTTTTGTCCATATTTCGCAACTAAATATCCAAACAAAAACAAAAAGAATCTGAAATATTTGTGTTTTCTGTTTTTGTCTATATTTCGCAACAAAATAACGAAAAAAAGACGACAAAGTATCTGAAATATTTGAGTTTTCATTTTTTGTCCATATTTCGCAACAAAATAACGAAAAAATAACAAGAAAGTATCTGAAATATGTGAGTTTTCTGTTTTTGTGCATATTCCGCAACAAAATAACGAAAACAAAACAAAAAACTATCTGTAATATTTGAGTTTTCTGCTTTTGTCCATATTTCGCTACAAAATAACGAAAAAAAGTATCTAAAATATTTGACTTTTCTGGTTTTGCCCATATTTCGCAAAAAAATAACGAAAACAAACTATCTGAAATATTTGAGTTTTCTGTTTTTGTCCATATTTCGCAACTAAATATCGAAAAAACAAAAGGAATATGAAATATTTCAGTTCTCTGTTTTTGTCCATATTTCGCAACAATATAACGAAAACAAAACAAAAAACTAACTAAAATATTTGAGTTTTCTGCTTTTGTCCATATTTCGCTACAAAATAACGAAAAAAAGTATCTAAAATATTTGACTTTTCTGGTTTTGCCCATATTTCGCAAAAAAATAACGAAAACAAACTATCTGAAATATTTGAGTTTTCTGTTTTTGTCCATATTTCGCAACTAAATATCGAAAAAACAAAAGGAATCTGAAATATTTCAGTTCTCTGTTTTTGTCCATATTTCGCAACAAAATAACGAAAACAAAACAAAAAACTAACTAAAATATTTGAGTTTTCTGTTTTTGTCCGTATTTCGCAACAAAATAACGAAAAAAAAACTATCTGAAATAGTTTTGAGTTTTCTGCTTTTGTCCATATTTCGCAACTAAATATCGAAAAAACAAAAAGAATCTGAAATATTTGAGTTCTATGTTTTTGTCCATATTTCGCCACAAAATAACAAAAAAAACTACAAAGTATCTGAAATATTTGAGTTTTGTGCTTTTGTCCACATTTCGGAACAAAATAAGGAAAAACAAACAATAAAGTATCTGAAATATTTTAGTTTTCTGTTTTCGTCCATATTTCGCAACAGAAATATTTGACTTTTCTGGTTTTGCCCATATTTCGCTACAAAATAACGAAAAAAAAAACAAAAAGTAACTGACATATTTGAGTTTTCTGTTTTTGTCCATTTTTCGCAACTAAATATCGAAAAAACAAAAAGAATCTGAAATATTTGAGTTTTCTGTTTTTGTCCATATTTCGTAACAAAATAACGAAAAAAAAACATAAAAGTATCTGAAATATTTTAGCTTTCTGTTTTTGCCCATATTTCGTAACAAAATAACGAAAAAAAACGTATCTGAAATATTTGAGTTTTCTGGTTTTGTCCATATTTCGCAATAAAATAACGGAAAAAAACAACAAATTCTCTGAAATATTTGAGTTTTCTGTTTTTGTCCATATTACCCAACAAAATAACGAAAAAAAAACAAACAAATATCTGAAATATTTGAGTTTTGTTTTTTGTCCATATTTCGGTAAAATATAACGAAAAAAAAAACAAAAAATTATCTCAATTATTTGAGTTTTCTGCTTAACAAAAAACTGTCTGAAATATTTGAATTTTCTCTTTTTGTCTATATTTCGCAACTAAATGTCGAAAAAAAACAAAAAGAATCTGAAATATTTGAGTTTTCTGTTTTTGTCCATATTTCGCAACAAAATAACAAAAAAAAACAAAAAATATCTGAAATATTTGAGTTTTCTGTATTTGTCCATATTTCGCAATTAAATATCGAAAAAAACTCAAAAACAATCTGAAATATTTGAGTTTTCTGTTTTTGTCCATATTACCCAACAAAATAACGAAAAAAAAAACAAACAAATATCTGAAATATTTAAGTTTTGTTTTTTGTCCATATTTCGGTAAAATATAACGAAAAAAAAACAAAAAAGTATCTGAATTATTTGAGTTTTTTGCTTTTCTAAACAAAAGATGGAAAAAAACAAACAAAAAGTATCTGAAATATTTTAGTTTGCTGTATCTGAAATATTTGAGTTTTATGTTTTTGTCCATATTTTGCAACAAAATAACGAAAAAATAACAAAAAAGTATCTCAATTATTTGAGTTGCCTGTTTTGTCCATATCTCGCAACAAAATAACGAAAAAATAACAAAAAACTGTCTGAAATATTTGAGTTTTTTCTTTTTGTCTATATTTCGCAACTAAATATCGAAAAAAAACAAAAAGAATCTGAAATATTTGAGTTTTCTGTTTTTGTCCATATTTCGCAACAAAATAACGAAAAAAAAACAAAAAATATCTGAAATATTTGAGTTTTCTGTATTTGTCCATATTTCGCAATTAAATATCGAAAAAAACACAAAAACAATCTGAAATATTTGAGTTTTCTGTTTTTGTCCATATTTCGCAACAAAATAACGAAAAAAAACATAAAAGTATCTGAAATATTTGAGTTTTCGATTTTTCTCCATATTTTGCAACTAAATTTTGAAAAAAACAAAAAGAATCTGAAATATTTGAGTTTTCTGTTTTTGTCCATATTTCGCAACAAAATAACGAAAAAAAATAAGAGTATCTGAAATATTTGACTTTTCTGTTTTTGTCCATATTTCGCAACTAAATATCGAAAAAAATAAACAAAAAGAATCTGAAATATTTGAGTTTTCTGTTTTTGTCATTATTTCGCAACAAAATAACGAAAAAAAACGACAAAGTATCTGAAATATTTGAGTTTTCTGCTTTTGTCCATATTTCGCTACAAAATAACGAAAAAAAGTATCTAAAATATTTGACTTTTCTGGTTTTGCCCATATTTCGCAAAAAAATAACGAAAAAAAACTATCTGAAATATTTGAGTTTTCTGTTTTTGTCCATATTTCGCAACTAAATATCGAAAAAACAAAAGGAATCTGAAATATTTCAGTTCTCTGTTTTTGTCCATATTTCGCAACAAAATAACGAAAACAAAACAAAAAACTATCTAAAATATTTGAGTTTTCTATTTTTGTCCATATTTCGCAACAAAATAACGAAAAAAAAGTATCTGAAATATTTGACTTTTCTGGTTTTGCCCAAATTTCGCAATAATAAAACAAATAAAAAACAAAAAAGTATGTGAAATATTTGACTTTTCTGTTTTTGTCCATATTTCGCAACAAAATAACGAAAAAAAAACGACAAAGTATCTGAAATATTTGAGTTTTCATTTTTTGTCCATATTTCACAACAAAATAACGAAAATATAACAAGAAAGTATCTGAAATATTTGAGTTTTCTGTTTTTGTGCGTATTTCGCAACAAAATAACGAAAAAAAAACTATCTGAAATAGTTTTGAGTTTTTGTCCATATTCGCAACTATCTGAATAACGAAAAAAAAACTATCTGAAATAGTTTTTGAGCTTTTGTCCATATTTCGCAACTAAATATCGAACAAACAAAAAGAATCTGAAATATTTGAGATCTATGTTTTTGTCCATATTTCGCCACAAAATAAAGAAAAAAAAACTATAAAGTATCTGAAATATTTGACTTTTCTGGTTTTGCCCATATTTCGCAATAATAAAACAAATAAAAAACAAAAAAGTACGTGAAATATTTGACTTTTCTGTTTTGGCCATATTGCGCAACAAAATAACGAAAAAAACGACAAAGTATCTGAAATATTTGAGTTTTCATTTTTTGTCCATATTTCACAACAAAATAACGAAAAAATAACAAGAAAGTATATGAAATATTTGAGTTTTCTGTTTTTGTCTGTATTTCGCAACAAAATAACGAAAAAAAACTATCTGAAATAGTTTTGAGTTTTCTGCTTTTGTCCATATTTCGCAACTAAATATCGGAAAAACAAAAAGAATCTGAAATATTTGAGTTCTATGTTTTTGTCCATATTTCGCCAAAAAATAACAAAAAAAAATACAAAGTATCTGAAATATTTGAGTTTTGTGCTTTTGTCCACATTTCGGAACAAAATAAGGAAAAACAAACAATAAAGTATCTGAAATATTTTAGTTTTCTGTTTTTGTCCATATTTCGCAACAAAATAACGAATAAGAAACAAAAAAGTATGTGAAATATTTAAGTTTTCTGTTTTTGTCCATATTTTGCAACAGAAATATTTGACTTTTCTGGTTTTGCCCATATTTCGTAACAAAATAACGAAAAAAAAAACAAAAAGTAACTGACATATTTGAGTTTTCTGTTTTTGTCCATTTTTCGCAACTAAATATCGAAAAAACAAAAGGAATCTGAAATATTTGAGTTTTCTGTTTTGTCCATATTTCGTAACAAAATAACGAAAAAAAACATAAAAGTATCTGAAATATTTTAGCTTTCTGTTTTTGCCCATATTTCGTAACAAAATAACGAAAAAAAAACAAACAAATATCTGAAATATTTGAGTTTTCTGGTTTTGTCCATATTTCGCAATAAAATAACGGAAAAAAACAACAAATTCTCTGAAATATTTGAGTTTTGTTTTTTGTCCATATTTCGGTAAAATATAACGAAAAAAAAAACAAAAAAGTATCTCAATTATTTGAGTTTTCTGCTTACCAAAAAAACTGTCTGAAATATTTGAATTTTCTCTTTTTGTCTATATTTCGCAACTAAATGTCGAAAAAAAACAAAAAGAATCTGAAATATTTGAGTTTTCTGTTTTTGTCCATATTTCGCAACAAAATAACAAAAAAAAACAAAAAATATCTGAAATATTTGAGTTTTCTGTATTTGTCCATATTTCGCAATTAAATATCGAAAAAAACTCAAAAACAATCTGAAATATTTGAGTTTTCTGTTTTTGTCCATATTACCCAACAAAATAACGAAAAAAAAACAAACAAATATCTGAAATATTTAAGTTTTGTTTTTTGTCCATATTTCGGTAAAATATAACGAAAAAAAAACAAAAAAGTATCTGAATTATTTGAGTTTTTTGCTTTTCTAAACAAAAGATGAAAAAAAACAAACAAAAAGTATCTGAAATATTTTAGTTTGCTGTATCTGAAATATTTGAGTTTTATGTTTTTGTCCATATTTTGCAACAAAATAACGAAAAAATAACAAAAAAGTATCTGAATTATTTGAGTTGCCTGTTTTGTCCATATCTCGCAACAAAATAAAGAAAAAATAACAAAAAACTGTCTGAAATATTTGAGTTTTTTCTTTTTGTCTATATTTCGCAACTAAATATCGAAAAAAACAAAAAGAATCTGAAATATTTGAGTTTTCTGTTTTTGTCCATATTTCGCAACAAAATAACAAAAAAAAACAAAAAATATCTGAAATATTTGAGTTTTCTGTATTTGTCCATATTTCGCAATTAAATATCGAAAAAAACTCAAAAACAATCTGAAATATTTGAGTTTTCTGTTTTTGTCCATATTACCCAACAAAATAACGAAAAAAAACAAACAAATATCTGAAATATTTGAGTTTTGTTTTTTGTCCATATTTCGGTAAAATATAACGAAAAAAAAAAACAAAAAAGTATCTCAATTATTTGAGTTTTCTGCTTAACAAAAAACTGTCTGAAATATTTGAATTTTCTCTTTTTGTCTATATTTCGCAACTAAATGTCGAAAAAAAACAAAAAGAATCTGAAATATTTGAGTTTTCTGTTTTTGTCCATATTTCGCAACAAAATAACAAAAAAAAACAAAAAATATCTGAAATATTTGAGTTTTCTGTATTTGTCCATATTTCGCAATTAAATATCGAAAAAAACTCAAAAACAATCTGAAATATTTGAGTTTTCTGTTTTTGTCCATATTACCCAACAAAATAACGAAAAAAAAACAAACAAATATCTGAAATATTTAAGTTTTGTTTTTTGTCCATATTTCGGTAAAATATAACGAAAAAAAAACAAAAAAGTATCTGAATTATTTGAGTTTTTTGCTTTTCTAAACAAAAGATGGAAAAAAACAAACAAAAAGTATCTGAAATATTTTAGTTTGCTGTATCTGAAATATTTGAGTTTTATGTTTTTGTCCATATTTTGCAACAAAATAACGAAAAAATAACAAAAAAGTATCTGAATTATTTGAGTTGCCTGTTTTGTCCATATCTCGCAACAAAATAAAGAAAAAATAACAAAAAACTGTCTGAAATATTTGAGTTTTTTCTTTTTGTCTATATTTCGCAACTAAATATCGAAAAAAACAAAAAGAATCTGAAATATTTGAGTTTTCTGTTTTTGTCCATATTTCGCAACAAAATAACGGAAAAAAAACAAAAAATATCTGAAATATTTGAGTTTTCTGTATTTGTCCATATTTCGCAATTAAATATCGAAAAAAACACAAAAACAATCTGAAATATTTGAGTTTTCTGTTTTTGTCCATATTTCGCAACAAAATAACGAAAAAAAAACATAAAAGTATCTGAAATATTTGAGTTTTCTATTTTTCTCCATATTTTGCAACTAAATATTGAAAAAAACAAAAAGAATCTGAAATATTTGAGTTTTCTGTTTTTGTCCATATTTCGCAACAAAATAACGAAAAAAAATAAGAGTATCTGAAATATTTGACTTTTCTGTTTTTGTCCATATTTCGCAACTAAATATCGAAAAAAATAAACAAAAAGAATCTGAAATATTTGAGTTTTCTGTTTTTGTCATTATTTCGCAACAAAATAACGAAAAAAAACGACAAAGTATCTGAAATATTTGAGTTTTCTGTTTTTGTTCATATTTCGCTACAAAATAACGAAAAAAAAGTATCTGAAATATTTGACTTTTCTGGTTTTGCCCATATTTCGCAAAAAAATAACGAAAAAAAAACTATCTGAAATATTTGAGTTTTCTGTTTTTGTCCATATTTCGCAACTAAATATCGAAAAAACAAAAGGAATCTTAAATATTTAAGTTCTCTGTTTTGTCCATATTTCGCAACAAAATAACTAAAAAAAACAAAAAACTATCTAAAATATTTGAGTTTTCTGTTTTTGCCCATATTTCGCAACAAAATAACGAAAAAAAAAGTAGGTGAAATATTTGACTTTTCTGGTTTTGCCCATATTTCGCAACAAAATAACGGTAAAAAACAACAAATTCTCTGAAATATTTGAGTTTTCTGTTTTTGTCCTTATTTAGCAATAATAAAACGAATAAAAGACAAAAAAAGTATGTGAAATATTTGACTTTTCTGTTTTTGTCCATATTTCGCAACAAAATAACGAAAAAAAAACGACAAAGTATCTGAAATTTTTTTTCTCTTTGTCCATATTTCGCAACAAAATAACGAAAAAATAACAAGAAAGTATCTGAAATATTTGACTTTTCTGTTTTTGTCCATATTTCGCAACAAAATAACGAAAAAAAACGACAAAGTATCTGAAATTTTTGAGTTTTCATTTTTTGTCCATATTTCACAACAAAATAACGAAAAAATAACAAGAAAGTATCTGAAATATTTGAGTTTTCTGCTTTTGTCCATATTTCGCAACTAAATATCGAAAAAACAAAAAGAATCTGAAATATTTGAGTTCTATGTTTTTGTCCATATTTCGCCACAAAATAACGAAAAAAAAACTACAAAGTATCTGAATAATTTGAGTTTTGTGCTTTTGTCCACATTTCGGAACAAAATAAGGAAAAACAAACAATAAAGTATCTGAAATATTTGAGTTTTCTGTTTTTGTCCATATTTCGCAACAAAATAACGAAAAAAGAACATAAAAGTATCTGAAATATTTGAGCTTTCTGTTTTTGCCCATATTTCGTAACAAAATAACGAAAAAAAACGTATCTGAAATATTTGAGTTTTCTGGTTTTGTCCATATTTCGCAATAAAATAACGAAAAAATAACAAAAAACTGTCTGAAATATTTGACTTTTCTGTTTTTGTCCATATTTCGCAACAAAATAACGAAAAAAAACGACAAAGTATCTGAAATTTTTGAGTTTTCATTTTTTGTCCATATTTCACAACAAAATAACGAAAAAATAACAAGAAAGTATCTGAAATATTTGAGTTTTCTGCTTTTGTCCATATTTCGCAACTAAATATCGAAAAAACAAAAAGAATCTGAAATATTTGAGTTCTATGTTTTTGTCCATATTTCGCCACAAAATAACGAAAGAAAAACTACAAAGTATCTGAATAATTTGAGTTTTGTGCTTTTGTCCACATTTCGGAACAAAATAAGGAAAAACAAACAATAAAGTATCTGAAATATTTGAGTTTTCTGTTTTTGTCCATATTTCGCAACAAAATAACGAAAAAAGAACATAAAAGTATCTGAAATATTTGAGCTTTCTGTTTTTGTCCATAATTCGCAACAAAATAACGAAAAAAAACAAAAAATATCTGAAATATTTGAGTTTTCTGTATTTGTCCATATTTCGCAATTAAATATCGAAAAAAACACAAAAACAATCTGAAATATTTGAGTTTTCTGTTTTTGTCCATATTACCCAACAAAATAACGAAAAAAAAACAAACAAATATCTGAAATATTTAAGTTTTGTTTTTTGTCCATATTTCGGTAAAATATAACAAAAAAAAACAAAAAAGTATCTGAATTATTTGAGTTTTTTGCTTTTCTAAACAAAAGATGGAAAAAAACAAACAAAAAGTATCTGAAATATTTTAGTTTGCTGTATCTGAAATATTTGAGTTTTATGTTTTTGTCCATATTTTGCAACAAAATAACGAAAAAATAACAAAAAAGTATCTGAATTATTTGAGTTGCATGTTTTGTCCATATCTCGCAACAAAATAACGAAAAAATAACAAAAAACTGTCTGAAATATTTGAGTTTTTTCTTTTTGTCTATATTTCGCAACTAAATATCGAAAAAAAACAAAAAGAATTTGAAGTATTTGAGTTTTCTGTTTTTGTCCATATTTCGCAACAAAATAACGAAAAAAACAAAAAATATCTGAAATATTTGAGTTTTCTGTATTTGTCCATATTTCGCAATTAAATATCGAAAAAAACACAAAAACAATCTGAAATATTTGAGTTTTCTGTTTTTGTCCATATTTCGCAACAAAATAACGAAAAAAAAACATAAACGTATCTGAAATATTTGAGTTTTCTATTTTTCTCCATATTTCGCAACTAAATATTGAAAAAAACAAAAAGAATCTGAAATATTTGAGTTTTCTGTTTTTGTCCATATTTCGCAACAAAATAACGAAAAAAAAAATAAGAGTATCTGAAATATTTGACTTTTCTGTTTTTGTCATTATTTCGCAACAAAATAACGAAAAAAAACTACAAAGTATCTGAATTATTTGAGTTGCATGTTTTGTCCATATCTCGCAACAAAATAACGAAAAAATAACAAAAAACTGTCTGAAATATTTGAGTTTTTTCTTTTTGTCTATATTTCGCAACTAAATATCGAAAAAAACAAAAAGAATCTGAAGTATTTGAGTTTTCTGTTTTTGTCAATATTTCGCAACAAAATAACGAAAAAAACAAAAAATATCTGAAATATTTGAGTTTTCTGTATTTGTCCATATTTCGCAATTAAATATCAAAAAAAAACACAAAAACAATCTGAAGTATTTGAGTTTTCTGTTTTTGTCCATATTTCGCAACAAAATAACGAAAAAAAAACATAAACGTATCTGAAATATTTGAGTTTTCTATTTTTCTCCATATTTCGCAACTAAATATTGAAAAAAAACAAAAAGAATCTGAAATATTTGAGTTTTCTGTTTTTGTCCATATTTCGCAACAAAATAACGAAAAAAAAAATAAGAGTATCTGAAATATTTGACTTTTCTGTTTTTGTCATTATTTCGCAACAAAATAACGAAAAAAAACGACAAAGTATCTGAAATATTTGAGTTTTCTGTTTTTGTCCATATTTCGCAACTAAATATCGAAAAAACAAAAAGAATCTGAAATATTTGAGTTTTCTGTTTTTGTCCATATTTCGCAACAAAATAACGAAAAAAAAACATAAAAGTATCTGAAATATTTGAGCTTTCTGTTTTTGCCCAAATTTCGTAACAAAATAACGAAAAAAAACGTATCTGAAATATTTGAGTTTTCTGGTTTTGTCCATATTTCGCAATAAAATAACGAAAAAATAACAAAAAACTGTCTGAAATATTTGAATTTTCTCTTTTTGTCTATATATCGCAACTAAATGTCGAAAAAAAAACAAAAAGAATCTGAAATATTTGAGTTTTCTGTTTTTGTCCATATTTCGCAACAAAATAACAAAAAAAAACAAAAAATATCTGAAATATTTGAGTTTTCTGTATTTGTCCATATTTCGCAATTAAATATCGAAAAAAACTCAAAAACAATCTGAAATATTTGAGTTTTCTGTTTTTGTCCATATTACCCAACAAAATAACGAAAAAAAACAAACAAATATCTGAAATATTTAAGTTTTGTTTTTTGTCCATATTTCGGTAAAATATAACGAAAAAAAAACAAAAAAGTATCTGAATTATTTGAGTTTTTTGCTTTTCTAAACAAAAGATGGAAAAAAACAAACAAAAAGTATCTGAAATATTTTAGTTTGCTGTATCTGAAATATTTGAGTTTTATGTTTTTGTCCATATTTTGCAACAAAATAACGAAAAAATAACAAAAAAGTATCTGAATTATTTGACTTGCCTGTTTTGTCCATATCTCGCAACAAAATAACGAAAAAATAACAAAAAACTGTCTGAAATATTTGAGTTTTCTCTTTTTGTCTATATTTCGCAACTAAAAATCGAAAAAAAAACAAAAAGAATCTGAAATATTTGAGTTTTCTGTTTATGGCCATATTTCGCAACAAAATAACGAAAAAAAAACAAAAAATATCTGAAATTTTTGAGTTTTCTGTATTTGTCCATATTTCGCAATTAAATATCGAAAAAAACACAAAAACAATCTGAAATATTTGAGTTTTCTGTTTTTGTCCATATTTCGCAACAAAATAACGAAAAAAAAACATAAAAGTATCTGAAATATTTGAGTTTTCTATTTTTCTCCATATTTCGCAACTAAATATTGAAAAAACAAAAAGAATCTGAAATATTTGAGTTTTCTGTTTTTGTCCATATTTCGCAACAAAATAACGAAAAAAAAAAAAGAGTATCTGAAATATTTGACTTTTCTGTTTTTGTCCATATTTCGCAACTAAATATCGAAGAAAAAAAAGAATCTGAAATATTTGAGTTTTCTGGTTTTGTCATTATTGCGCAAAAAAATAACGAAAAAAAAACGACAAAGTATCTGAAATATTTGAGTTTTCTGTTTTTGTCCATATTTCGCAACAAAATAACGAAAAATTAAGAGTATCTGAAATATTTGACTTTTCTGTTTTTGTCCATATTTCGCAACAAAATAACGAAAAAAAACGACAAAGTATCTGAAATATTTGAGTTTTCTGTTTTGGTCCATATTTACCAATAATAAAACGAATAAAAAACAAAAAAGTATGTGAAATATTTGAGTTTTCAGTTTTTGTTCATATTTCACAACTAAATATCGAAAAAATAACAAGAAAGTATCTGAAATATTTGAGTTTTCTGTTTTTGTGCATATTTCGCAACAAAATAACGAAAAACTACAAAAAACTATCTGTAATATTTGAGTTTTCTGTTTTTGTCCATATTTCGCTACAAAATAACGAAAAAAAAGTAACTGAAATATTTGACTTTTCTGGTTTTGCCCATATTTCGCAAAAAAATATCGAAAAAAAACTATCTCAAATATTTGAGTTTTCTGTTTTTGTCCATATTTCGCAACTAAATATCGAAAAAACAAAAGGAATCTGAAATATTTGAGTTCTCTGTTTTTGTCCAAATTTCGCAACAAAATAACGAAAAAAACAAAAAACTATCTAAAATATTTGAGTGTTCTGTTTTTGTCCATATTTCGCAACAAAATAACGAAAAAAAAAGTATCTGAAATATTTGACTTTTCTGGTTTTGCCCATATTTCGCAACAAAATAACGGTAAAAAACAACAAATTCTCTGAAATATTTGAGTTTTCTGTTTTTGTCCATATTTAGCAATAATAAAACGAATAAAAAACAAAAAAGTATGTGAAATATTTGACTTTTCTGTTTTTGTCCATATTTCGCAACAAAATAACGAATAAAAAACGACAAAGTATCTGAAATATTTGAGTTTTCTGTTTTTGTCCATATTTCGCAACAAAATAACGAAAAAATAACAAGAAAGTATCTGAAATATTTGAGTTTTCTGTTTTTGTCCGTATTTCGCAACAAAAGAACGAAAAAAAAACTATCTGAAATATTTGAGTTTTCTGCTTTTGTCCATATTGCGCAACTAAATATCGAAAAAACAAAAAGAATCTGAAATATTTGAGTTCTCTGTTTTTGTCCATATTTCGCAACAAAATAACGAAAAAAACTACAAAGTATATGAAATATTTGAGTTTTGTGCTTTTGTCCATATTTCGCAACCAAATAAGGAAAAAAACAAACAATAAAGTATCTGAAATATTTTAGTTTTCTGTTTCTGTCCATATTTCGCAACAAAATAACGAATAAAAAACCAAAAAGTATGTGAAATATTTGAGTTTTCTGTTTTTGTCCATATTCCGCAACAAAATAACGAAAAAAAAGTATCTGAAATATTTGACTTTTCTGGTTTTGCCCATATTTCGCAACAAAATAACGAAAAAAAAACAAAAAGTATATGACATATTTGAGTTTTCTGTTTTTGTCCATATTTCGCAACTAAATATCGAAAAAAACAAAAAGCATCTGAAATATTTGAGATTTCTGTTTTTGTCCATATTTCGCAACAAAATAACGAAAACAAAAACATAAAAGTATCTGAAATATTTGAACTTTATGTTTTTGTCGATATTTCGCAACGAAATAACGAAAAAAAACGAGAAAGTATCTGAAATATTTCAGTTTTCTGTTTTTGTGCATATTTAGCAATAATAAAACGAATAAAAAAACAAAAAAGTGTGTGAAATATTTGAGTTTTCATTTTTTGTCCATATTTCACAACAAAATAACGAAAAAATAACAAGAAAGTATCTGAAATATTTGAGTTTTCTGTTATTGTCCGTATTTCGCAACAAAAGAACGAAAAAAAACTATCTGAAATATTTGAGTTTTCTGCTTTTGTCCATATTCCGCAATAATAAAACGAATAAAAAACAAAAAAGTATCTGAAATATTTGAGTTTCCATTTTTTGTCCATATTTCGCAACAAAATAACGAAAAAATAACAAGAAAGTATCTGAAATATGTGAGTTTTCTGTTTTTGTGCATATTCCGCAACAAAATAAAGAAAAAAAAACAAAAAACTATCTGTAATATTTGAGTTTTCTGCTTTTGTCCATATTTCACAACAAAATAAGGAAAAAAACAAACAATAAAGTATCTGAAATATTTTAGTTTTCTGTTTTTGTCCATATTTCGCAACAAAATAACGATTAAAAAACAAAAAAGTATGGAAATATTTGAGTTTTCTGTTTTTGTCCATATTTCGCAACAAAATAACGAAAAAAAAAGTATCTGAAATATTTGACTTTTCTGGTTTTGCCCATATTTCGCAACAAGATAACGAAAAAAAACAAAAACTATCTGACATATTTGAGTTTTCTGTTTTTGTCCATATTTCGCAACTAAATATCGAAAAAAACAAAAAGCATCTGAAATATTTGACTTTTCTGTTTTTGTCATTATTTCGCAACAAAATAACGAAAAAAAAACGACAAAGTATCTGAAATATTTGAGTTTTCTGTTTTTGTCCATATTTCGCAACAAAAGAACGAAAAATAAAATAAGAGTATCTGAATTATTTGACTTTTCTGTTTTTGTCCATATTTCGCAACAAAATAACGAAAAACTACAAAAAACTATTTTTAATATTTGAGTTTTCTGTTTTTGTTCATATTTCGCAACAAAATAACGAAAAACTACAAAAAACTATCTGTAATATTTGAGTTTTCTGTTTTTGTTCATATTTCGCTACAAAATAACGAAAAAAAAGTATCTGAAATATTTGACTTTTCTGGTTTTGCCCATATTTCGCAAAAAAATAACGAAAAAAAAACTATCTGAAATATTTGAGTTTTCTGTTTTTGTCCATATTTCGCAACTAAATATCGAAAAAACAAAAGGAATCTGAAATATTTGAGTTCTCTGTTTTTGTCCATATTTCGCAACAAAATAACGAAAAAAAAAACAAAAAACCAACTAACTAAAATATTTGAGTTTTCTGTTTTTGTCCATATCTCGCAAGAAAATAACGAAAAAAAAGTATCTGATATATTTGACTTTTATGGTTTTGCCCATATTTCGCAATAATAAAACAAATAAAAAACAAAAAAGTATGTGAAATATTTGACTTTTCTGTTTTTGTCTATATTTCGCAACAAAATAACGAAAAAAAACGACAAAGTATCTAAAATATTTGAGTTTTCATTTTTTGTCCATATTTCACAACAAAATAACGAAAAAATAACAAGAAAGTATCTGAAATATTTGAGTTTTCTGTTTTTGTCTGTATTTCCCAACAAAATAACGAAAAAAAACTATCTGAAATAGTTTTGAGTTTTCTGCTTTTGTCCATATTTCGCAACTAAATATCGAAAAAACAAAAAGAATCTGAAATATTTGAGTTCTATATTTTTGTCCATATTTCGCCACAAAATAACGAAAAAAAAACAACAAAGTATCTGAAATATTTGACTTTTCTGGTTTTGCCCATATTTCGCAATAATAAAAGAAATAAAAAACAAAAAAGTATGAAATAATTGACTTTTCTGTTTTTGTCCATATTTCGCAACAAAAAAACGGAAAAACAAAAGGAATCTGAAATATTTGAGTTCTCTGTTTTTGTCCATATTTCGCAACAAAATAACGAAAAAAAAAACAAAAAACCAACTAACTAAAATATTTGAGTTTTCTGTTTTTGTCCATATCTCGCAAGAAAATAACGAAAAAAAAGTATCTGATATATTTGACTTTTATGGTTTTGCCCATATTTCGCAATAATAAAACAAATAAAAAACAAAAAAGTATGTGAAATATTTGACTTTTCTGTTTTTGTCTATATTTCGCAACAAAATAACGAAAAAAAACGACAAAGTATCTCAAATATTTGAGATTTCATTTTTTGTCCATATTTCACAACAAAATAACGAAAAAATAACAATAAAGTATCAGAAATATTTGAGTTTTCTGTTTTTGTCCGTATTTCGCAACAAAATAACGAAAAAAAAACTATCTGAAATAGTTTTGAGTTTTCTGCTTTTGTCCATATTTCGCAACTAAATATCGAAAAAACAAAAAAAATCTGAAATATTTGAGTTCTATGTTTTTGTCCATATTTCGCCACAAAATAATTTAAAAAAAACTACAAAGTATCTGAAATATTTGAGTTGCCTGTTTTGTCCATATTTAGCAATAATAAAACGAATAAAAAACAAAAAAGTATGTGAAATATTTGAGTTTTCTGTTTTGTCCGTATTTCGCAACAAAAGAACGAATAAAAAACAAAAAAGTATGTGAAATATTTGAGTTTTCTGTTTTTGTCAATATTTCGCAACAAAATAACGAAAAAACAGGTATATGAAATATTTGATTTTTCTGGTTTTGTCCATATTTCGCAATAAAATAACGGAAAAAAACAACAAATTCTCTGAAATATTTGAGTTTCCTGTTTTTTTCCATATTACCCAACAAAATAAAGAAAAAAAAAACAAACAAATATCTGAAATATTTGAGTTTTGTTTTTTGTCCATATTTCGGTAATATATAACGAAAAAAAAAACAAAAAAGCATCTCAATTATTTGAGTTTTCTGCTTTTCGAAACAAAAGATGGAAAAAAACAAACAAAAAGTATCTGAAATATTTTAGTTTGCTGTATCTGAAATATTTGAGTTTTCTGTTTTTGTCCATATTTTGCAACAAAATAACGAAAAAATAACAAAAAAGTATCTGAAATATTTGAGTTGCCTGTTTTGTCCATATTTCGCAACAAAATAACGAACAAATAACAAAAAACTGTCTGAAATATTTGAGTTTTCTCTTTTTGTCTATATTTCGCAACTAAATATCGAAAAAAAAACAAATAGAATCTGAAATATTTGAGTTTTCTGTTTTTGTCCATATTTCGCAACTAAATATCGAAAAAAACAAAAAGAATCTGAAATATTTGAGTTTTCTGTTTTTGTCCATATTTCGCAACAAAATAACGAAAAAAAAAACATAAAAGTATCTGAAATATTTGAGCTTTCTGTTTTTGCCCATATTTGGTAACAAAATAACGAAAAAAAAAACGTATCTGAAATTTTTGAGTTTTCTGTTTTTGTCCATATTTTGCAACAAAATAACGAAAAAATAACAAAAAAGTATCTGAAATATTTGAGTTGCCTGTTTTGTCCATATTTCGCAACAAAATAACGAAAAAATAACAAAAAACTGTCTGAAATATTTGAGTTTTCTCTTTTTGTCTATATTTCGCAACTAAATATCGAAAAAAAACAAAAAGAATCTGAAATATTTGAGTTTTCTGTTTTTGTCCATATTTCGCACCAAAATAACGAAAAAAAACAAAAAAAATCTGAAATATTTGAGTTTTCTGTATTTGTCCATATTTCGCAATTAAATATCGAAAAAAAACACAAAAACAAACTGAAATATTTGAGTTTTCTGTTTTTGTTCATATTTCGCAACTAAATAACAAAAAAAAACATAAAAGTATCTAAAATATTTGAGTTTTCTATTTTTCTCCATATTTCGCAACTAAATATTGAAAAAAACAAAAAGAATCTGAAATATTTGAGTTTTCTGTTTTTGTGCATATTTCGCAACAAAATAACGAAAAACTACAAAAAACTATCTGTAATATTTGAGTTTTTTGTTTTTGTTCATATTTCGCTACAAAATATCGAACAAAAAGTATCTGGAATATTTGACTATTCTGGTTTTGCCCATATTTCGCAAAAAAATAACGAAAAAAAAACTATCTGAAATATTGGAGTTTTCTGTTTTTGTCCATATTTCGCAACTAAATATCGAAAAAACAAAAGTAATCTGAAATATTTGAGTTCTCTGTTTTTGTCCATATTTTGCAACAAAATAACGAAAAAAAAAAAAAACTATCTAAAATATTTGATTTTTCTGTTTTTGTACATATTTCGCAACAAAATAAGGAAAAAAAAGTATGTGAAATATTTGACTTTTCTGGTGTTGCCCATATTTCGCAACAAAATAACGGTAAAAAAGAACAAATTCTCTGAAATATTTGAGTTTTCTGTTTTTGTCCATATTTAGCAATAATAAAACGAATAAAAAACAAAAAAGTATGTGAAATATTTGAGTTTTCATTTTTTGTCCATATTTGAAAACAAAATAACGAAAAAATAACAAGAAAGTATCTGAAATATTTGAATTTTCTGGTTTTGTCCGTATTTCGCAATAAAAGAACGAAAAAAAACTGTCTGAAATATTTGAGTTTTCTGCTTTTGTCCATATTACGCAACTAAATATCGAAAAAAAAACAAAAAGAATCTGAAATATTTGAGTTTTCTGTTTTTGTCTATATTTCGCAACAAAATAACGAAAAAACAACGACAAAGTATCTGAAATATTTGAGTTTTCTGTTTTTGTCCATATTTCGCAACAAAATAAGGAAAAAAAAATAAGAGTATCTGAAATATTTGAATTTTCTGTTTTTGTCCATATTTGGCAACTAAATATCGAAAAAATAACAAGAAAGTATCTGAAATATTTGAGATTTCTGTTTTTGTGCATATATCGCAACCAAATAACGAAAAACTACAAAAAACTATCTGTAATATTTTAGTTTTCTGTTTTTGTCCATATTTCGCAACAAAATAACGGTAAAAAACAACAACTTCTCTGAAATATTTGAGTTTTCTGTTTTTGTCCATATTTAGCAATAATACAACGAATAAAAAACAAAAAAGTATGTGAAATATTTGACTTTTCTGTGTTTGTCCATATTTCGTAACGAAAAAATAACAAGAAAGTATCTGAAATATTTGAGTTTTCTGTTTTTGTCCGTATTTCGCAACAAAAGAACGAAAATAAACTATCTGAAATATTTGAGTTTTCTGCTTTTTTCCATATTTCGCAACTAAATATCGAAAAAACAAAAAGAATCTGAAATATTTGAGTTCTCTGTTTTTGTCCATATTTCGCAACAAAATAACGAAAAAAACTACAAAGTATATGAAATATTTGAGTTCTGTGCTTTTGTCCATATTTCGCAACCAAATAAGGAAAAAAACAAACAATAAAGTATCTGAAATATTTTGGTTTTCTGTTTTGTCCATATTTCGCAACAAAATAACGAATAAAAAACAAAAAAGTATGTGAAATATTTGAGTTTTTTGTTTTTGTCCTTATTTCGCAACAAAATAACGAAAAAAAAACAAAAAGTATCTGACATATTTGAGTTTTCTGTTTTTGTCCACATTTCGCAACAAAATAATGAAAAATAACGACAAAGTATCTGAATTATTTGAGTTTTCTCGTTTTCTCAACAAAATAATGAAAAAAACAATCTGAAATAGTTTTGAGTTTTCTGTTTTTGTCCATATTTCGCAACAAAATAACGAATAAAAAACAACAAATTCTCTGAAATATTTGACTTTTCTGGTTTTGCCCATATTTCGCAACAAAATAACGAAAAAAAAACAAAAAGTATCTGACATATTTGAGTTTTCTGTTTTTGTCCATATTTCGCAACAAAATAATGAAAAAAACGACAAAGTATCTGAATTATTTGAGTTTTCTCGTTTTCTCAACAAAATAATGAAAAAAACAATCTGAAATAGTTTTGAGTTTTCTGTTTTTGTCCATATTTCGCAACTAAATATCGAAAAAACAAAAAAAATCTAAAATATTTGAGTTCTATGTTTTTGTCCATATTTCGCCACAAAATAATTTTAAAAAAACTACAAAGTATCTGAAATATTTGAGTTGCCTGTTTTGTCCATATTTAGCAATAATAAAACGAATAAAAAACAAAAAAGTATGTGAAATATTTGAGTTTTCATTTTTTGTCCATATTTCACAACAAAATAACGAAAAAATAACAAGAAAGTATCTGAAATATTTGAGTTTTCTGTTTTGTCCGTATTTCGCAACAAAAGAACGAAAACAACTATATGAAATATTTGAGTTTTCTGCTTTTGCCATACTTCGCAACTAAATATCGTAAAAACAAAAAGAATCTGAAATATTTGAGTTCTCTGTTTTTGTCCATATTTCGCAACCAAATAACGAAAAAAACTACAAAGTATATGAAATATTTGAGTTTTGTGCTTTTGTCCATATTTCGCAACAAAATAAGGAAAAAAACAAAAAATAAAGTATCTGAAATATTTTAGTTTTCTGTTTTTGTCCATATTTCGCAACAAAATAACGAATAAAAAACAAAAAAGTATGGGAAATATTTGAGTTTTCTGTTTTTGTCTATATTTCGCAAAAAAATAACGAAAAAAAAGGTATCTGAAATATTTGATTTTTCTGGTTTTGTGCATATTTCGCAATAAAATAACGGAAAAAAACAACAAATTGTCTGAAATATTTGAGTTTTCTGTTTTTGTCTATATTTCGCAACTAAAAATCGAAAAAAAAACAAAAAGAATCTGAAATATTTGAGTTTTCTGTTTTTGTCCATATTTCGCACCAAAATAACGAAAAAAAACAAAAAATATCTGAAATATTTGAGTTTTCTGTATTTGTCCATATTTCGCAATTAAATATCGAAAAAAACACAAAAACAATCTGAAATATTTGAGTTTTGTTTTTTGTCCCTATTTCGGTAAAATATAACGAAAAAAAAACAAAAAGTATATGACATATTTGAGTTTTCTGTTTTTGTCCATATTTCGCAACTAAATATCGAAAAAAACAAAAAGCATCTGAAATATTTGAGATTTCTGTTTTTGTCCATATTTCGCAACAAAATAACGAAAACAAAAACATAAAAGTATCTGAAATATTTGAACTTTATGTTTTTGTCGATATTTCGCAACAAAATAACGAAAAAAAACGAGAAAGTATCTGAAATATTTCAGTTTTCTGTTTTTGTGCATATTTAGCAATAATAAAACGAATAAAAAACAAAAAAGTGTGTGAAATATTTGAGTTTTCATTTTTTGTCCATATTTCACAACAAAATAACGAAAAAATAACAAGAAAGTATCTGAAATATTTGAGTTTTCTGTTATTGTCCGTATTTCGCAACAAAAGAACGAAAAAAAACTATCTGAAATATTTGAGTTTTCTGCTTTTGTCCATATTCCGCAATAATAAAACGAATAAAAAACAAAAAAGTATCTGAAATATTTGAGTTTCCATTTTTTGTCCATATTTCGCAACAAAATAACGAAAAAATAACAAGAAAGTATCTGAAATATGTGAGTTTTCTGTTTTTGTGCATATTCCGCAACAAAATAAAGAAAAAAAAACAAAAAACTATCTGTAATATTTGAGTTTTCTGCTTTTGTCCATATTTCACAACAAAATAAGGAAAAAAACAAACAATAAAGTATCTGAAATATTTTAGTTTTCTGTTTTTGTCCATATTTCGCAACAAAATAACGATTAAAAAACAAAAAAGTATGGAAATATTTGAGTTTTCTGTTTTTGTCCATATTTCGCAACAAAATAACGAAAAAAAAAGTATCTGAAATATTTGACTTTTCTGGTTTTCCCCATATTTCGCAACAAGATAACGAAAAAAAACAAAAACTATCTGACATATTTGAGTTTTCTGTTTTTGTCCATATTTCGCAACTAAATATCGAAAAAAACAAAAAGCATCTGAAATATTTGACTTTTCTGTTTTTGTCATTATTTCGCAACAAAATAACGAAAAAAAAACGACAAAGTATCTGAAATATATGAGTTTTCTGTTTTTGTCCATATTTCGCAACAAAAGAACGAAAAATAAAATAAGAGTATCTGAATTATTTGACTTTTCTGTTTTTGTCCATATTTCGCAACAAAATAACGAAAAACTACAAAAAACTATTTTTAATATTTGAGTTTTCTGTTTTTGTTCATATTTCGCAACAAAATAACGAAAAACTACAAAAAACTATCTGTAATATTTGAGTTTTCTGTTTTTGTTCATATTTCGCTACAAAATAACGAAAAAAAAGTATCTGAAATATTTGACTTTTCTGGTTTTGCCCATATTTCGCAAAAAAATAACGAAAAAAAAACTATCTGAAATATTTGAGTTTTCTGTTTTTGTCCATATTTCGCAACTAAATATCGAAAAAACAAAAGGAATCTGAAATATTTGAGTTCTCTGTTTTTGTCCATATTTCGCAACAAAATAACGAAAAAAAAAACAAAAAACCAACTAACTAAAATATTTGAGTTTTCTGTTTTTGTCCATATCTCGCAAGAAAATAACGAAAAAAAAGTATCTGATATATTTGACTTTTATGGTTTTGCCCATATTTCGCAATAATAAAACAAATAAAAAACAAAAAAGTATGTGAAATATTTGACTTTTCTGTTTTTGTCTATATTTCGCAACTAAAAATCGAAAAAAAACAAAAAGAATCTGAAATATTTGAGTTTTCTGTTTTTGTCCATATTTCGCACCAAAATAACGAAAAAAAACAAAAAATATCTGAAATATTTGAGTTTTCTGTATTTGTCCATATTTCGCAATTAAATATCGAAAAAAACACAAAAACAAACTGAAATATTTGAGTTTTCTGTTTTTGTCCATATTTCGCAACAAAATAACAAAAAAAAACATAAAAGTATCTAAAATATTTGAGTTTTCTATTTTTCTCCATATTTCGCAACTAAATATTGAAAAAAACAAAAAGAATCTGAAATATTTGAGTTTTCTGTTTTTGTGCATATTTCGCAACAAAATAACGAAAAACTACAAAAAACTATCTGTAATATTTGAGTTTTCTGTTTTTGTTCATATTTCGCTACAAAATATCGAACAAAAAGTATCTGGAATATTTGACTATTCTGGTTTTGCCCATATTTCGCAAAAAAATAACGAAAAAAAAAACTATCTGAAATATTGGAGTTTTCTGTTTTTGTCCATATTTCGCAACTAAATATCGAAAAAACAAAAGTAATCTGAAATATTTGAGTTCTCTGTTTTTGTCCATATTTTGCAACAAAATAACGAAAAAAAAAAAAAAACTATCTAAAATATTTGAGTTTTCTGTTTTTGTACATATTTCGCAACAAAATAAGGAAAAAAAAGTATGTGAAATATTTGACTTTTCTGGTGTTGCCCATATTTCGCAACAAAATAACGGTAAAAAAGAACAAATTCTCTGAAATATTTGAGTTTTCTGTTTTTGTCCATATTTAGCAATAATAAAACGAATAAAAAACAAAAAAGTATGTGAAATATTTGAGTTTTCATTTTTTGTCCATATTTGACAACAAAATAACGAAAAAATAACAAGAAAGTATCTGAAATATTTGAATTTTCTGGTTTTGTCCGTATTTCGCAATAAAAGAACGAAAAAAAACTGTCTGAAATATTTGAGTTTTCTGCTTTTGTCCATATTTCGCAACTAAATATCGAAAAAAAAACAAAAAGAATCTGAAATATTTGAGTTTTCTGTTTTTGTCTATATTTCGCAACAAAATAACGAAAAAAAAACGACAAAGTATCTGAAATATTTGAGTTTTCTGTTTTTGTCCATATTTCGCAACAAAATAAGGAAAAAAAAATAAGAGTATCTGAAATATTTGAATTTTCTGTTTTTGTCCATATTTGGCAACTAAATATCGAAAAAATAACAAGAAAGTATCTGAAATATTTGAGATTTCTGTTTTTGTGCATATTTCGCAACCAAATAACGAAAAACTACAAAAAACTATCTGTAATATTTTAGTTTTCTGTTTTTGTCCATATTTTGCAACAAAATAACGGTAAAAAACAACAACTTCTCTGAAATATTTGAGTTTTCTGTTTTTGTCCATATTTAGCAATAATACAACGAATAAAAAACAAAAAAGTATGTGAAATATTTGACTTTTCTGTGTTTGTCCATATTTCGTAACGAAAAAATAACAAGAAAGTATCTGAAATATTTGAGTTTTCTGTTTTTGTCCGTATTTCGCAACAAAAGAACGAAAATAAACTATCTGAAATATTTGAGTTTTCTGCTTTTTTCCATATTTCGTAACTAAATATCGAAAAAACAAAAAGAATCTGAAATATTTGAGTTCTCTGTTTTTGTCCATATTTCGCAACAAAATAACGAAAAAAACTACAAAGTATATGAAATATTTGAGTTCTGTGCTTTTGTCCATATTTCGCAACCAAATAAGGAAAAAAACAAACAATAAAGTATCTGAAATATTTTGGTTTTCTGTTTTTGTCCATATTTCGCAACAAAATAACGAATAAAAAACAAAAAAGTATGTGAAATATTTGAGTTTTTTGTTTTTGTCCTTATTTCGCAACAAAATAACGAAAAAAAAACAAAAAGTATCTGACATATTTGAGTTTTCTGTTTTTGTCCATATTTCGCAACAAAATAATGAAAAATAACGACAAAGTATCTGAATTATTTGAGTTTTCTCGTTTTCTCAACAAAATAATGAAAAAAACAATCTGAAATAGTTTTGAGTTTTCTGTTTTTGTCCATATTTCGCAACAAAATAACGAATAAAAAACAACAAATTCTCTGAAATATTTGACTTTTCTGGTTTTGCCCATATTTCGCAACAAAATAACGAAAAAAAAACAAAAAGTATCTGACATATTTGAGTTTTCTGTTTTTGTCCATATTTCGCAACAAAATAATGAAAAAAACGACAAAGTATCTGAATTATTTGAGTTTTCTCGTTTTCTCAACAAAATAATGAAAAAAACAATCTGAAATAGTTTTGAGTTTTCTGTTTTTGTCCATATTTCGCAACTAAATATCGAAAAAACAAAAAAAATCTAAAATATTTGAGTTCTATGTTTTTGTCCATATTTCGCCACAAAATAATTTTAAAAAAACTACAAAGTATCTGAAATATTTGAGTTGCCAGTTTTGTCCATATTTAGCAATAATAAAACGAATAAAAAACAAAAAAGTATGTGAAATATTTGAGTTTTCATTTTTTGTCCATATTTCACAACAAAATAACGAAAAAATAACAAGAAAGTATCTGAAATATTTGAGTTTTCTGTTTTGTCCGTATTTCGCAACAAAAGAACGAAAACAACTATATGAAATATTTGAGTTTTCTGCTTTTGCCATACTTCGCAACTAAATATCGTAAAAACAAAAAGAATCTGAAATATTTGAGTTCTCTGTTTTTGTCCATATTTCGCAACCAAATAACGAAAAAAACTACAAAGTATATGAAATATTTGAGTTTTGTGCTTTTGTCCATATTTCGCAACAAAATAAGGAAAAAAACAAAAAATAAAGTATCTGAAATATTTTAGTTTTCTGTTTTTGTCCATATTTCGCAACAAAATAACGAATAAAAAACAAAAAAGTATGGGAAATATTTGAGTTTTCTGTTTTTGTCTATATTTCGCAAAAAAATAACGAAAAAAAAGGTATCTGAAATATTTGATTTTTCTGGTTTTGTGCATATTTCGCAATAAAATAACGGAAAAAAACAACAAATTGTCTGAAATATTTGAGTTTTCTGTTTTTGTCTATATTTCGCAACTAAAAATGGAAAAAAAACAAAAAGAATCTGAAATATTTGAGTTTTCTGTTTTTGTCCATATTTCGCACCAAAATAACGAAAAAAAACAAAAAATATCTGAAATATTTGAGTTTTCTGTATTTGTCCATATTTCGCAATTAAATATCGAAAAAAACACAAAAACAATCTGAAATATTTGAGTTTTCTGTTTTTGTCCATATTACCCAACAAAATAACGAAAAAAAAACAAACAAATATCTGAAATATTTGAGTTTTGTTTTTTGTCCCTATTTCGGTAAAATATAACGAAAAAAAAACAAAAAAGTATCTCAAATATTTGAGTTTTCTGCTTTTCTAAACCAAAGATGGAAAAACACAAACAAAAAGTATCTGAAATATTTTAGTTTGCTGTATCTGAAATATTTGAGTTTTCTTTTTTTGTCCATATTTTGCAACAAAATAAAGAAAAAAAAACAAAAAGAATCTGAAATATTTGAGTTTTCTGTTTTTGTCCATATTTCGCACCAAAATAACGAAAAAAAACAAAACATATCTGAAATATTTGAGTTTTCTGTATTTGTCCATATTTCGCAATTAAATATCGAAAAAAACACAAAAACAATCTGAAATATTTGAGTTTTCTGTTTTTGTCCATATTACCCAACAAAATAAAGAAAAAAAAACAAACAAATATCTGAAATATTTGAGTTTTGTTTTTTGTCCATATTTCGGTAATATATAACGAAAAAAAAAACCAAAAAGATATCTCAATTATTTGAGTTTTCTGCTTTTCTAAACAAAAGATGGAAAAAAACAAACAAAAAGTATCTGAAATATTTTAGTTTGCTGTATCTGAAATGTTTGAGTTTTCTGTTTTTGTCCATATTTTGCAACAAAATAACGAAAAAATAACAAAAAAGTATCTGAAATATTTGAGTTGCCTGTTTTGTCCATATTTCGCAACAAAATAACGAAAAAATAACAAAAAACTGTCTGAAATATTTGAGTTTTCTCTTTTTGTCTATATTTCGCAACTAAAAATCGAAAAAAAACAAAAAGAATCTGAAATATTTGAGTTTTCTGTTTTTGTCCATATTTCGCACCAAAATAACGAAAAAAAACAAAAAATATCTGAAATATTTGAGTTTTCTGTATTTGTCCATATTTCGCAATTAAATATCGAAAAAAACACAAAAACAATCTGAAATATTTGAGTTTTTTGTTTTTGTCCATATTACCCAACAAAATAACGAAAAAAAAACAAACAAATATCTGAAATATTTGAGTTTTGTTTTTTGTCCCTATTTCGATAAAATATAACGAAAAAAAAACAAAAAAGTATCTCAATTATTTGAGTTTTCTGCTTTTCTAAACAAAAGATGGAAAAACACAAACAAAGAGTATCTGAAATATTTTAGTTTGCTGTATCTGAAATATTTGAGTTTTCTGTTTTTGTCCATATTTTGCAACAAAATAACGAAAAAATAACAAAAAAGTATCTGAAATATTTGAGTTGCCTATTTTGTCCATATTTCGCAACAAAATAACGAAAAAATAACAAAAAACTGTCTGAAATATTTGAGTTTTCTCTTTTTGTCTATATTTCGCAACTAAATATCGAAAAAAAAACGAAAAGAATCTGAAATATTTGAGTTTTCTGTTTTTGTCCATATTTCGCAATAAAATAACGAAAAAAAACAAAAAATATCTGAAATATTTAACTTTTCTGTATTTGTCCATATTTCGCAATTAAATATCGAAAAAAACACAAAAACAATCTGAAATATTTGAGTTTTCTGTTTTTGTCCATATTACCCAACAAAATAACGAAAAAAAAACAAACAAATATCTGAAATATTTGAGTTTTGTTTTTTGTCCATATTTCGGTAAAATATAACGAAAAAAAAAAACAAAAAAGTATCTGAATTATTTGAGTTTTCTGCTTTTCTAAACAAAAGATGGAAAAAAACAAACAAAAAGTAACTGAAATATTTTAGTTTGCTGTATCTGAAATATTTGAGTTTTCTGTTTTTGTCCATATTTTGCAACAAAATAACGAAAAAATAACAAAAAACTATCTGAAATATTTGAGTTGCCTGTTTTGTCCATATTTCGCAACAAAATAACGAACAAATAACAAAAAACTGTCTGAAATATTTGAGTTTTCTCTTTTTGTCTATATTTCGCAACTAAATATCGAAAAAAAACAAATAGAATCTGAAATATTTGAGTTTTCTGTTTTTGTCCATATTTCGCAACTAAATATCGAAAAAAACAAAAAGAATCTGAAATATTTGAGTTTTCTTTTTTTGTCCATATTTCGCAACAAAATAACGAAAAAAAAACATAAAAGTATCTGAAATATTTGAGCTTTCTGTTTTTGCCCATATTTCGTAACAAAATAACGAAAAAAAAACGTATCTGAAATTTTTGAGTTTTCTGTTTTTGTCCATATTTTGCAACAAAATAACGAAAAAATAACAAAAAAGTATCTGAAATATTTGAGTTGCCTGTTTTGTCCATATTTCGCAACAAAATAACGAAAAAATAACAAAAAACTGTCTGAAATATTTGAGTTTTCTCTTTTTGTCTATATTTCGCAACTAAATATCGAAAAAAAACAAAAAGAATCTGAAATATTTGAGTTTTCTGTATTTGTCCATATTTCGCAATTAAATATCGAAAAAAACACAAAAACAATCTGAAATATTTGAGTTTTTTGTTTTTGTCCATATTACCCAACAAAATAACGAAAAAAAAACAAACAAATATCTGAAATATTTGAGTTTTGTTTTTTGTCCCTATTTCGATAAAATATAACGAAAAAAAAACAAAAAAGTATCTCAATTATTTGAGTTTTCTGCTTTTCTAAACAAAAGATGGAAAAACACAAACAAAGAGTATCTGAAATATTTTAGTTTGCTGTATCTGAAATATTTGAGTTTTCTGTTTTTGTCCATATTTTGCAACAAAATAACGAAAAAATAACAAAAAAGTATCTGAAATATTTGAGTTGCCTATTTTGTCCATATTTCGCAACAAAATAACGAAAAAATAACAAAAAACTGTCTGAAATATTTGAGTTTTCTCTTTTTGTCTATATTTCGCAACTAAATATCGAAAAAAAAAAACGAAAAGAATCTGAAATATTTGAGTTTTCTGTTTTTGTCCATATTTTGCAACAAAATAACGAAAAAAAAACAAACAAATATCTGAAATATTTGAGTTTTGTTTTTTGTCCCTATTTCGATAAAATATAACGAAAAAAAAACAAAAAAGTATCTCAATTATTTGAGTTTTCTGCTTTTCTAAACAAAAGATGGAAAAACACAAACAAAGAGTATCTGAAATATTTTAGTTTGCTGTATCTGAAATATTTGAGTTTTCTGTTTTTGTCCATATTTTGCAACAAAATAACGAAAAAATAACAAAAAAGTATCTGAAATATTTGAGTTGCCTGTTTTGTCCATATTTCGCAACAAAATAACGAACAAATAACAAAAAACTGTCTGAAATATTTGAGTTTTCTCTTTTTGTCTATATTTCGCAACTAAATATCGAAAAAAAACAAATAGAATCTGAAATATTTGAGTTTTCTGTTTTTGTCCATATTTCGCAACTAAATATCGAAAAAAACAAAAAGAATCTGAAATATTTGAGTTTTCTTTTTTTGTCCATATTTCGCAACAAAATAACGAAAAAAAAACATAAAAGTATCTGAAATATTTGAGCTTTCTGTTTTTGCCCATATTTCGTAACAAAATAACAAAAAAAAAAGTATCTGAAATTTTTGAGTTTTCTGTTTTTGTCCATATTTTGCAACAAAATAACGAAAAAATAACAAAAAAGTATCTGAAATATTTGAGTTGCCTGTTTTGTCCATATTTCGCAACAAAATAACGAAAAAATAACAAAAAACTGTCTGAAATATTTGAGTTTTCTCTTTTTGTCTATATTTCGCAACTAAATATCGAAAAAAAACAAAAAGAATCTGAAATATTTGAGTTTTCTGTTTTTGTCCATATTTCGCACCAAAATAACGAAAAAAAAACAAAAAAAATCTGAAATATTTGAGTTTTCTGTATTTGTCCATATTTCGCAATTAAATATCGAAAAAAACACAAAAACAAACTGAAATATTTGAGTTTTCTGTTTTTGTTCATATTTCGAAACAAAATAACAAAAAAAAACATAAAAGTATCTAAAATATTTGAGTTTTCTATTTTTCTCCATATTTCGCAACTAAATATTGAAAAAAACAAAAAGAATCTGAAATATTTGAGTTTTCTGTTTTTGTGCATATTTCGCAACAAAATAACGAAAAACTACAAAAAACTATCTATAATATTTGAGTTTTCTGTTTTTGTTCATATTTCGCTACAAAATATCGAACAAAAAGTATCTGGAATATTTGACTATTCTGGTTTTGCCCATATTTCGCAAAAAAAATAACGAAAAAAAAAACTATCTGAAATATTTGAGTTTTCTGTTTTTGTCCATATTTCGCAACTAAATATCGAAAAAACAAAAGGAATCTGAAATATTTGAGTTCTCTGTTTTTGCAACAAAATAACGAAAAAAAAACAAAAAACTATATAAAATATTGTTGCAACAAAATAACGAAAAAAAAACAAAAAACTATATAAAATATTTGAGTTTTCTGTTTTTGTACATATTTCGCAACAAAATAACGAAAAAAAAGTATGTGAAATATTTGACTTTTCTGGTTTTGCCCATATTTCGCAACAAAATAACGGTAAAAAAGAACAAATTCTCTGAAATATTTGAGTTTTCTGTTTTTGTCCATATTTAGCAATAATAAAACGAATAAAAAACAAAAAAGTATGTGAAATATTTGAGTTTTCATTTTTTGTCCATATTTGACAACAAAATAACGAAAAAATAACAAGAAAGTATCTGAAATATTTGAGTTTTCTGGTTTTGTCCGTATTTCGCAATAAAAGAACGAAAAAAAACTGTCTGAAATATTTGAGTTTTCTGCTTTTGTCCATATTTCGCAACTAAATATCGAAAAAAAAACAAAAAGAATCTGAAATATTTGAGTTTTCTGTTTTTGTCCATATTTCGCAACAAAATAACGAAAAAAACTACAAAGTATATGAAATATTTGAGTTTTGTGCTTTTGTCCATATTTCGCAACAAAATAAGGAAAAAAACAAACAATAAAATATCTGAAATATTTTAGTTTTCTGTTTTTGTCCATATTTCGCAACAAAATAACGAATAAAAAACAAAAAAGTATGTGAAATATTTGAGTTTTCTGTTTTTGTGCATATTTCGCAACCAAATAACGAAAAACTACAAAAAACTATCTGTAATATTTTAGTTTTCTGTTTTTGTCCATATTTCGCTACAAAATAACGAAAAAAAAGTATCTGAAATATTTGACTTTTCTGGTTTTGCCCATATTTCGCAAAAAAATAACGAAAAAAAACTATCTGAAATATTTGAGTTTTCTGCTTTTGCCCATATTTCGCAACAAAATAACGGTAAAAAACAACAAATTCTCAGAAATATTTGAGTTTTCTGTTTTTGTCCATATTTAGCAATAATACAACGAATAAAAAACAAAAAAGTATGTGAAATATTTGACTTTTCTGTGTTTGTCCATATTTCGTAACGAAAAAATAACAAGAAAGTATCTGAAATATTTGAGTTTTCTGTTTTTGTCCGTATTTCGCAACAAAAGAACGAAAAAAAAACTATCTGAAATATTTGAGTTTTCTGCTTTTTTCCATATTTCGCAACTAAATATCGAAAAAACAAAAAGAATCTGAAATATTTGAGTTCTCTGTTTTTGTCCATATTTCGCAACAAAATAACGAAAAAAACTACAAAGTATATGAAATATATGAGTTTTGTGCTTTTGTCCATATTTCGCAACCAAATAAGGAAAAAAACAAACAATAAAGTATATGAAATATTTTGGTTTCTGTTTTTGTCCATATTTCGCAACAAAATAACGAATAAAAAACAAAAAAGTATGTGAAATATTTGAGTTTTTTGTTTTTGTCCTTATTTCGCAACAAAATAACGAAAAAAAGGTATCTGAAATATTTGACTTTTCTGGTTTTGCCCATATTTCGCAACAAAATAACGAAAAAAAAAACAAAAAGTATCTGACATATTTGAGTTTTCTGTTTTTGTCCATATTTCGCAATAAAATAACGAAAAAAAACAAAAAATATCTGAAATATTTGAGTTTTGTTTTTTGTCCATATTTCGGTAAAATATAACGAAAAAAAAAACAAAAAAGTATCTGAATTATTTGAGTTTTCTGCTTTTCTAAACAAAAGATGGAAAAAAACAAACAAAAAGTAACTGAAATATTTTAGTTTGCTGTATCTGAAATATTTGAGTTTTCTGTTTTTGTCCATATTTTGCAACAAAATAACGAAAAAATAACAAAAAACTATCTGAAATATTTGAGTTGCCTGTTTTGTCCATATTTCGCAACAAAATAACGAACAAATAACAAAAAACTGTCTGAAATATTTGAGTTTTCTCTTTTTGTCTATATTTCGCAACTAAATATCGAAAAAAAACAAATAGAATCTGAAATATTTGAGTTTTCTGTTTTTGTCCATATTTCGCAACTAAATATCGAAAAAAACAAAAAGAATCTGAAATATTTGAGTTTTCTTTTTTTGTCCATATTTCGCAACAAAATAACGAAAAAAAAACATAAAAGTATCTGAAATATTTGAGCTTTCTGTTTTTGCCCATATTTCGTAACAAAATAACGAAAAAAAAACGTATCTGAAATTTTTGAGTTTTCTGTTTTTGTCCATATTTTGCAACAAAATAACGAAAAAATAACAAAAAAGTATCTGAAATATTTGAGTTGCCTGTTTTGTCCATATTTCGCAACAAAATAACGAAAAAATAACAAAAAACTGTCTGAAATATTTGAGTTTTCTCTTTTTGTCTATATTTCGCAACTAAATATCGAAAAAAAACAAAAAGAATCTGAAATATTTGAGTTTTCTGTATTTGTCCATATTTCGCAATTAAATATCGAAAAAAACACAAAAACAATCTGAAATATTTGAGTTTTTTGTTTTTGTCCATATTACCCAACAAAATAACGAAGAAAAAACAAACAAATATCTGAAATATTTGAGTTTTGTTTTTTGTCCCTATTTCGATAAAATATAACGAAAAAAAAACAAAAAAGTATCTCAATTATTTGAGTTTTCTGCTTTTCTAAACAAAAGATGGAAAAACACAAACAAAGAGTATCTGAAATATTTTAGTTTGCTGTATCTGAAATATTTGAGTTTTCTGTTTTTATCCATATTTTGCAACAAAATAACGAAAAAATAACAAAAAAGTATCTGAAATATTTGAGTTGCCTATTTTATCCATATTTCGCAACAAAATAACGAAAAAATAACAAAAAACTGTCTGAAATATTTGAGTTTTCTCTTTTTGTCTATATTTCGCAACTAAATATCGAAAAAAAAACGAAAAGAATCTGAAATATTTGAGTTTTCTGTTTTTGTCCATATTTCGCAATAAAATAACGAAAAAAAACAAAAAATATCTGAAATATTTAACTTTTCTGTATTTGTCCATATTTCGCAATTAAATATCGAAAAAAACACAAAAACAATCTGAAATATTTGAGTTTTCTGTTTTTGTCCATATTACCCAACAAAATAACGAAAAAAAAACAAACAAATATCTGAAATATTTGAGTTTTGTTTTTTGTCCATATTTCGGTAAAATATAACGAAAAAAAAAACAAAAAAGTATCTGAATTATTTGAGTTTTCTGCTTTTCTAAACAAAAGATGGAAAAAAACAAACAAAAAGTAACTGAAATATTTTAGTTTGCTGTATCTGAAATATTTGAGTTTTCTGTTTTTGTCCATATTTTGCAACAAAATAACGAAAAAATAACAAAAAAGTATCTGAAATATTTGAGTTGCCTGTTTTGTCCATATTTCGCAACAAAATAACGAACAAATAACAAAAAACTGTCTGAAATATTTGAGTTTTCTCTTTTTGTCTATATTTCGCAACTAAATATCGAAAAAAAACAAATAGAATCTGAAATATTTGAGTTTTCTGTTTTTGTCCATATTTCGCAACTAAATATCGAAAAAAACAAAAAGAATCTGAAATATTTGAGTTTTCTTTTTTTGTCCATATTTCGCAACAAAATAACGAAAAAAAAACATAAAAGTATCTGAAATATTTGAGCTTTCTGTTTTTGCCCATATTTCGTAACAAAATAACGAAAAAAAAACGTATCTGAAATTTTTGAGTTTTCTGTTTTTGTCCATATTTTGCAACAAAATAACGAAAAAATAACAAAAAAGTATCTGAAATATTTGAGTTGCCTGTTTTGTCCATATTTCGCAACAAAATAACGAAAAAATAACAAAAAACTGTCTGAAATATTTGAGTTTTCTCTTTTTGTCTATATTTCGCAACTAAATATCGAAAAAAAACAAAAAGAATCTGAAATATTTGAGTTTTCTGTTTTTGTCCATATTTCGCACCAAAATAACGAAAAAAAAACAAAAAAAATCTGAAATATTTGAGTTTTCTGTATTTGTCCATATTTCGCAATTAAATATCGAAAAAAACACAAAAACAAACTGAAATATTTGAGTTTTCTGTTTTTGTTCATATTTCGAAACAAAATAACAAAAAAAAACATAAAAGTATCTAAAATATTTGAGTTTTCTATTTTTCTCCATATTTCGCAACTAAATATTGAAAAAAACAAAAAGAATCTGAAATATTTGAGTTTTCTGTTTTTGTGCATATTTCGCAACAAAATAACGAAAAACTACAAAAAACTATCTATAATATTTGAGTTTTCTGTTTTTGTTCATATTTCGCTACAAAATATCGAACAAAAAGTATCTGGAATATTTGACTATTCTGGTTTTGCCCATATTTCGCAAAAAAATAACGAAAAAAAAAACTATCTGAAATATTTGAGTTTTCTGTTTTTGTCCATATTTCGCAACTAAATATCGAAAAAACAAAAGGAATCTGAAATATTTGAGTTCTCTGTTTTTGTCCATATTTTGCAACAAAATAACGAAAAAAAAACAAAAAACTATATAAAATATTTGAGTTTTCTGTTTTTGTACATATTTCGCAACAAAATAACGAAAAAAAAGTATGTGAAATATTTGACTTTTCTGGTTTTGCCCATATTTCGCAACAAAATAACGGTAAAAAAGAACAAATTCTCTGAAATATTTGAGTTTTCTGTTTTTGTCCATATTTAGCAATAATAAAACGAATAAAAAACAAAAAAGTATGTGAAATATTTGAGTTTTCATTTTTTGTCCATATTTGACAACAAAATAACGAAAAAATAACAAGAAAGTATCTGAAATATTTGAGTTTTCTGGTTTTGTCCGTATTTCGCAATAAAAGAACGAAAAAAAACTGTCTGAAATATTTGAGTTTTCTGCTTTTTTCCATATTTCGCAACTAAATATCGAAAAAACAAAAAGAATCTGAAATATTTGAGTTCTCTGTTTTTGTCCATATTTCGCAACAAAATAACGAAAAAAACTACAAAGTATATGAAATATATGAGTTTTGTGCTTTTGTCCATATTTCGCAACCAAATAAGGAAAAAAACAAACAATAAAGTATATGAAATATTTTGGTTTCTGTTTTTGTCCATATTTCGCAACAAAATAACGAATAAAAAACAAAAAAGTATGTGAAATATTTGAGTTTTTTGTTTTTGTCCTTATTTCGCAACAAAATAACGAAAAAAAGGTATCTGAAATATTTGACTTTTCTGGTTTTGCCCATATTTCGCAACAAAATAACGAAAAAAAAAACAAAAAGTATCTGACATATTTGAGTTTTCTGTTTTTGTCCATATTTCGCGACAAAATAATAAAAAAAAACGACAAAGTATCTGAATTATTTGAGTTTTCTGTTTTTTTCCATATTACCCAACAAAATAAAAAAAAAAAAACAAACAAATATCTGAAATATTTGAGTTTTGTTTTTTGTCCATATTTCGGTAATATATAACGAAAAAAAAACCAAAAAGATATCTCAATTATTTGAGTTTTCTGCTTTTCTAAACAAAAGATGGAAAAACACAAACAAAAAGTATCTGAAATATTTTAGTTTGCTGTATCTGAAATATTTTAGTTTTCTGTTTTTGTCCATATTTTGCAACAAAATAACGAAAAAATAACAAAAAAGTATCTGAAATATTTGAGTTGCTTGTTTTGTCCATATTTCGCAGCAAAATAACGAAAAAATAACAAAAAACTGTCTGAAATATTTGAGTTTTCTCTTTTTGTCTATATTTCGCAACTAAATATCGAAAAAAAACAAAAAGAATCTGAAATATTTGAGTTTTCTGTTTTTGTCCATATTTCGCAACTAAATATCGAAAAAAACAAAAAGAATCTGAAATATTTGAGTTTTCTGTTTTTGTCCATATTTCGCAACAAAATAACGAAAAAAAAAACATAAAAGTATCTGAAATATTTGAGCTTTCTGTTTTTGCCCATATTTCGTAACAAAATAACGAAAAAAAAACGTATCTGAAATTTTTGAGTTTTCTGTTTTTGTCCATATTTTGCAACAAAATAACGAAAAAATAACAAAAAAGTATCTGAAATATTTGAGTTGCCTGTTTTGTCCATATTTCGCAACAAAATAACGAAAAAATAACAAAAAACTGTCTGAAATATTTGAGTTTTCTCTTTTTGTCTATATTTCGCAACTAAAAATCGAAAAAAAACAAAAAGAATCTGAAATATTTTAGTTTTCTGTTTTTGTCCATATTTCGCACCAAAATAACGAAAAAAAACAAAAAATATCTGAAATATTTGAGTTTTCTGTATTTGTCCATATTTCGCAATTAAATATCGAAAAAAACACAAAAACAATCTGAAATATTTGAGTTTTCTGTTTTTGTCCATATTACCCAACAAAATAACGAAAAAAAAACAAACAAATATCTGAAATATTTGAGTTTTGTTTTTTGTCCCTATTTCGGTAAAATATAACGAAAAAAAAAAACAAAAAAGTATCTCAATTATTTGAGTTTTCTGCTTTTCTAAACAAAAGATGGAAAAACATAAACAAAAAGTATCTGAAATATTTTAGTTTGCTGTATCTGAAATATTTGAGTTTTCTGTTTTTGTCCATATTTTGTAACAAAATAACGAAAAAATAACAAAAAAGTATCTGAAATATTTGAGTTGCCTGTTTTGTCCATATTTCGCAACAAAATAACGAAAAAATAACAAAAAACTGTCTGAAATATTTGAGTTTTCTCTTTTTGTCTATATTTCGCAACTAAATATCGAAAAAAAAACAAAAAGAATCTGAAATATTTGAGTTTTCTGTTTTTGTCCATATTTCGCACCAAAATAACGATAAAAAACAAAAAATATCTGAAATATTTGAGTTTTCTGTATTTGTCCATATTTTGCAATTAAATATCGAAAAAAACACAAAAACAATCTGAAATATTTGAGTTTTCTGTTTTTGTCCATATTACCCAACAAAATAACGAAAAAAAAAAACAAACAAATATCTGAAATATTTGAGTTTTGTTTTTTGTCCCTATTTCGGTAAAATATAACGAAAAAAAAAACAAAAAAGTATCTGAATTATTTGAGTTTTCTGTTTTCTAAACAAAAGATGGAAAAAAACAAACAAAAAGTAACTGAAATATTTTAGTTTGCTGTATCTGAAATATATGAGTTTTCTGTTTTTGTCCATATTTTGCAACAAAATAACGAAAAAATAACAAAAAAGTATCTGAAATATTTGAGTTTCCTGTTTTGTCCATATTTCGCAACAAAATAACGAAAAAATAACAAAAAACTGTCTGAAACATTTGAGTTTTCTCTTTTTGTCTATATTTCGCAACTAAATATCGAAAAAAAACAAAAAGAATCTGAAATATTTGAGTTTTCTGTTTTTGTCCATATTTCGCAACAAAATAACGAAAAAAAACAAAAAATATCTGAAATGTTTGAGTTTTCTGTATTTGTCCATATTTCGCAATTAAATATCGAAAAAAACACAAAAACAATCTGAAATATTTGAGTTTTCTGTTTTTGTCCTTATTTCGCAACAAAATAACGGAAAAAAACATAAAAGTATCTGAAATATTTGAGTTTTCTATTTTTCTCCATATTTCGCAACTAAATATTGAAAAAAACAAAAAGAATCTGAAATATTTGAGTTTTCTGTTTTTGTGCATATTTCGCAACAAAATAACGAAAAACTGCAAAAAACTATCTGTAATATTTGAGTTTTCTGTTTTTGTTCATATTTCGCAACAAAATATCGAACAAAAAGTATCTGAAATATTTGACTTTTCTGCTTTTGTCCATATTTCGCAAAAAAATAACGAAAAAAAAAACTATCTGAAATATTTGAGTTTTCTGTTTTTGTCCATATTTCGCAACTAAATATCGAAAAAGCAAAAGGAATCTGAAATATTTGAGTTCTCTGTTTTTGTCCATATTTTGCAACAAAATAACGAAAAAAAAACAAAAAACTATCTAAAATATTTGAGTTTTCTGTTTTTGTCCATATTTCGCAACAAAATAACGAAAAAAAAGTATGTGAAATATTTGACTTTTCTGGTTTTGCCCATATTTCGCAACAAAATAACAGTAAAAAAGAACAAATTCTCTGAAATATTTGAGTTTTCTGTTTTTGTCCATATTTAGCAATAATAAAACGAATAAAAAACAAAAAAGTATGTGAAATATTTGAGTTTTAATTTTTTGTCCATATTTGACAACAAAATAACGAAAAAATAACAAGAAAGTATCTGAAATAATTGAGTTTTCTGGTTTTGTCCGTATTTCGCAACAAAAGAACGAAAAAAAACTGTCTGAAATATTTGAGTTTTCTGCTTTTGTCCATATTTCGCAACTAAATATCGAAAAAAAAACAAAAAGAATCTGAAATATTTGAGTTTTCTGTTTTTGTCTATATTTCGCAACAAAATAACGAAAAAAAAACGACAAAGTATCTGAAATATTTGAGTTTTTTGTTTTTGTCCATATTTCGCAACAAAATAAGGAAAAAAAATAAGAGTATCTGAAATATTTGAATTTTCTGTTTTTGTCCATATTTCGCAACTAAATGTCGAAAAAATAACAAGAAAGTATCTGAAATATTTGAGATTTCTGTTTTTGTGCATATTTCGCAACCAAATAACGAAAAACTACAAAAACTATCTGTAATATTTGAGTTTTCTGTTTTTGTCCATATTTCGCTACAAAATAACGAAAAAAAAGTATCTGAAATATTTGACTTTTCTAGTTTTGCTCATATTTCGCAAAAAAATAACGAAAAAAAACTATCTGAAATATTTAAGTTTTCTGCTTTTGCCCATATTTCGCAACAAAATAACGGTAAAAAACAACAAATTCTCTGAAATATTTGAGTCTTCTGTTTTTGTCCATATTTAGCAATAATAAAACGAATAAAAAACAAAAAAGTATGTGAAATATTTGACTTTTCTGTTTTTGTCCATATTTCGCAACAAAATAACGAATAAAAAACGACAAAGTATCTGAAATATTTGAGTTTTCTGTTTTTGTCCATATTTCGTAACGAAAAATAACAAGAAAGTATCTGAAATATTTGAGTTTTCTGTTTTTGTCCGTATTTCGCAACAAAAGAACGAAAAAAAACTATCTGAAATATTTGAGTTTTCTGCTTTTTTCCATATTTCGCAATTAAATATCGAAAAAACAAAAAGAATCTGAAATATTTGAGTTCTCTGTTTTTGTCCATATTTCGCAACAAAATAACGAAAAAACTACAAAGTATATGAAATATTTGACTTTTGTGCTTTTTTCCATATTTCGCAACCAAATAAGGAAAAAAACAAACAATAAAGTATCTGAAATATTTTGGTTTTCTGTTTTTGTCCATATTTCGCAACAAAATAACGAATAAAAAACAAAAAAGTATGTGAAATATTTGAGTTTTTTGTTTTTGTCCTTATTTCGCAACAAAATAACGAAAAAAAAGTATCTGAAATATTTGACTTTTCTGGTTTTGCCCATATTTCGCAACAAAATAACGAAAAAAAAAACAAAAAGTATCTGACATATTTGAGTTTTCTGTTTTTGTCCATATTTCGCAACTAAATATCGAAAAAAAACAAAAAGCATCTGAAATATTTGAGATTTCTGTTTTTGTCCATATTTCGCAACAAAATAACGAAAAAAAAACATAAAAGTATTTGAAATATTTGAGCTTTATGTTTTTGTCGATATTTCGCAACAAAATAACGAAAAAAAAAACGACAAAGTATCTGAAATATTTGAGTTTTCTGTTTTTGTCCATATTTCGCAATTTAATATCGAAAAAAACACAAAAACAATCTGAAATATTTGAGTTTTCTGTTTTTGTCCATATTACCCAACAAAATAACGACAAAAAAAAAAACAAATATCTGAAATATTTGCGTTTTGTTTTTTGTCCCTATTTCGGTAAAATATAACGAAAAAAAAAACAAAAAAGTATCTCAATTATTTGAGTTTTCTGCTTTTCTAAACAAAAGATGGAAAAACACAAACAAAAAGTATCTGAAATATTTTAGTTTGCTGTATCTGAAATATTTGAGTTTTCTGTTTTTGTCCATATTTTGCAACAAAATAACGAAAAAATAACAAAAAAGTATCTGAAATATTTGAGTTGCCTGTTTTGTCCAAATTTCGCAACAAAATAACGAAAAAATAACAAAAAACTGTCTGAAATATTTGAGTTTTCTCTTTTTGTCTATATTTCGCAACTAAAAATCGAAAAAAAAACAAAAAGAATCTGAAATATTTGAGTTTTCTGTTTTTGTCCATATTTCGCACCAAAATAACGAAAAAAAACAAAACATATCTGAAATATTTGAGTTTTCTGTATTTGTCCATATTTCGCAATTAAATATCGAAAAAACCACAAAAACAAACTGAAATATTTGAGTTTTCTGTTTTTGTGCATATTTCGCAACAAAATAATGAAAACCTACAAAAAACTATCTGTAATATTTGAGTTTTCTGTGTTTGTTCATATTTCGCAACTAAATATCGAAAAAACAAAAGGAATCTGAAATATTTGAGTTCTCTGTTTTTGTCCATATTTAGCAATAATAAAACGAATAAAAAACAAAAAAGTATGTGAAATATTTGAGTTTTCATTTTTTGTCCATATTTGACAACAAAATAACGAAAAAATAACAAGAAAGTATCTGAAATATTTGAGTTTTCTGGTTTTGTCCGTATTTCGCAACAAAAGAACCAATAAAAACTGTCTGAAATATTTGAGTTTTCTGCTTTTGTCCATATTTCGCAACAAAATATCGAAAAAAACAACAAAAAGAATCTGAAATATTTGAATTTTCTGTTTTTGTCCATATTTCGCAACTAAATATCGAAAAAATAACAAGAAAGTATCTGAAATAGTTGAGATTTCTGTGTTTGTGCATATTTCGCAACCAAATAACGAAAAACTATCTGTAATATTTGAGTTTTCTGTTTTTTGTCCATATTTCGCTACAAAATAACGAAAAAAAAGTATCTGAAATATTTGACTTTTCTGGTTTTGCCCATATTTCGCAAAAAAATAACGAAAAAAAAACTATCTGAAATATTTGAGTTTTCTGCTTTTGCCCATATTTCGCAACAAAATAACGGTAAAAAACAACAAATTCTCTGAAATATTTGAGTTTTCTGTTTTTGTCCATATTTAGCAATAATAAAACGAATAAAAAACAAAAAAGTATGTGAAATATTTGACTTTTCTGTTTTTGTCCATATTTCGTAACGAAAAAATACAAGAAAGTATCTGAAATATTTGAGTTTTCTGTTTTTGTCCGTAAAAAACAAAATGAATTTGAAATATTTGAGTTCTCTGTTTTTGTCCATATTTCGCAACAAAATAACGAAAAAAACTACAAAGTATATGAAATATTTGAGTTTTGTGCTTTTGTCCATATTTCGCAACCAAATAAGGAAAAAAACAAACAATAAAGTATCTGAAATATTTTGGTTTTCTGTTTTTGTCCATATTTCGCAACAAAATAACGAATAAAAAACAAAAAAGTATGTGAAATATTTGAGTTTTTTCTTTTGGCCTTATTTCGCAACAAAATAACGAAAAAAAGTATCTGAAATATTTGACTTTTCTGTTTTTGTCCATATTTCGCAACAAAATAATGAAAAAAAACGACAAAGTATCTGAATTATTTGAGTTTTCTCGTTTTCTCAACAAAATAATGAAAAAAACAATCTGAAATAGTTTTGAGTTTTCTGCTTTTGTCCATATTTCGCAACTAAATATCAAAAAACAAAAAAATCTAAAATATTTGTTTTCTATGTTTTTGTCCATATTTCGCCACAAAATAATTTTAAAAAAACTACAAAGTATCTGAAATATTTAAGTTGCTTTGTCCATATTTAGCAATAATAAAACGAATAAAAAACAAAAAAGTATGTGAAATATTTGAGTTTTCATTTTTTGTCCATATTTCACAACAAAATAACGAAAAAATAACAAGAAAGTATCTGAAATATTTGAGTTTTCTGTTTTGTCCGTATTTCGCAACAAAAGAACGAAAAAAACTATCTGATATATTTGAGTTTTCTGCTTTTGCCATACTTCGCAACTAAATATCGTAAAAACAAAAAGAATCTGAAATATTTGAGTTCTCTGTTTTTGTCCATATTTCGCAACAAAATAACGAAAAAAACTACAAAGTATATGAAATATTTGAGTTTTGTGCTTTTGTCCATATTTCGCAACAAAATAAGGAAAAAACAAACAATAAAGTATCTGAAATATTTTAGTTTTCTTTTTTTGTCCATATTTCGCAACAAAATAACGAACAAAAAACAAAAAAGTATGTGAAATATTTGAGTTTTCTGTTTTTGTCTATATTTCGCAACAAAATAACGAAAAAAAAGGTATCTGAAATATTTGAGTTTTCTGTTTTTGTCAATATTTCGCAATAAAATAACGGAAAAAAACAACAAATTCTCTGAAATATTTGAGTTTTCTGTTTTTTTCCATATTACCCAACAAAATAAAGAAAAAAAAACAAACAAATATCTGAAATATTTGAGTTTTGTTTTTTGTCCATATTTCGGTAATATATAACGAAAAAAAAACCAAAAAGATATCTCAATTATTTGAGTTTTCTGCTTTTCTAAACAAAAGATGGAAAAAAACAAACAAAAAGTATCTGAAATATTTTAGTTTGCTGTATCTGAAATATTTGAGTTTTCTGTTTTTGTCCATATTTTGCAACAAAATAACGAAAAAATAACAAAAAACTGTCTGAAATATTTGAGTTTTCTCTTTTTGTCTATATTTCGCAACTAAATATCGAAAAAAACAAAAAGAACCTGAAATATTTGAGTTTTCTGTTTTTGTCCATATTTCGCAACTAAATATCGAAAAAAACAAAAAGAATCTGAAATATTTGAGTTTTCTGTTTTTGTCCATATTTTGCAACAAAATAACGAAAAAATAACATAAAAGTATCTGAAATATTTGAGTTGCCTGTTTTGTCCATATTTCGCAACAAAATAACGAAAAAATAACAAAAAACTGTCTGAAATATTTGAGTTTTCTCTTTTTGTCTATATTTCGCAACTAAATATCGAAAAAAAAACAAAAAGAACCTGAAATATTTGAGTTTTCTGTTTTTGTCTATATTTCGCAACTAAATATCGAAAAAAACAAAAAGAATCTGAAATATTTGAGTTTTCTGTTTTTGTCCATAATTCGCAACAAAATAACGAAAAAAAAAACATAAAAGTATCTGAAATATTTGAGCTTTCTGTTTTTGCCCATATTTCGTAACAAAATAACGAAAAAAAAACGTATCTGAAATTTTTGAGTTTTCTGTTTTTGTCCATATTTTGCAACAAAATAACGAAAAAATAACAAAAAAGTATCTGAAATATTTGAGTTGCCTGTTTTGTCCATATTTCGAAACAAAATAACGAAAAAATAACAAAAAACTGTCTGAAATATTTGAGTTTTCTGTGTTTGTTCATATTTCGCTACAAAATATCGAACAAAAAGTATCTGAAATATTTGACTATTCTGGTTTTGCCCATATTTCGCAAAAAAATAACAAAAAAAAACTATCTGAAATATTTGAGTTTTCTGTTTTTGTCCATATTTCGCAACTAAATATCGAAAAAACAAAAGGAATCTGAAATATTTGAGTTCTCTGTTTTTGTCCATATTTTGCAACAAAATAACGAAAAAAAAACAAAAAACTATCTAAAATATTTGAGTTTTCTGTTTTTGTCCATATTTCGCAACAAAATAACGAAAAAAAAGTATGTGAAATATTTGACTTTTCTAGTTTTGCCCATATTTCGCAACAAAATAACCGTAAAAAAGAACAAATTCTCTGAAATATTTGAGTTTTCTGTTTTTGTCCATATTTAGCAATAATAAAACGAATAAAAAACAAAAAAGTATGTGAAATATTTGAGTTTTCATTTTTTGTCCATATTTCACAACAAAATAACGAAAAAATAACAAGAAAGTATCTGAAATATTTGAGTTTTCTGTTTTGTCCGTATTTCGCAACAAAAGAACGAAAAAAACTATCTGATATATTTGAGTTTTCTGCTTTTGCCATACTTCGCAACTAAATATAGTAAAAACAAAAAGAATCTGAAATATTTGAGTTCTCTGTTTTTGTCCATATTTCGCAACAAAATAACGAAAAAAACTACAAAGTATATGAAATATTTGAGTTTTGTGCTTTTGTCCATATTTCGCAACAAAATAAGGAAAAAAACAAACAATAAAGTATCTGAAATATTTTAGTTTTCTTGTTTTTTGTCCATATTTCGCAACAAAATAACGAACAAAAAACATAAAAGTATCTGAAATATTTGAGTTGCCTGTTTTGTCCATATTTCGCAACAAAATAACGAAAAAATAACAAAAAACTGTCTGAAATATTTGAGTTTTCTCTTTTTGTCTATATTTCGCAACTAAATATCGAAAAAAACGAAAAGAATCTGAAATATTTGAGTTTTCTGTTTTTGTCCATATTTCGCAACAAAATAACGAAAAAAAAAACATAAAAGTATCTGAAATATTTGAGCTTTCTGTTTTTGCCCATATTTCGTAACAAAATAACGAAAAAAAAACGTATCTGAAATTTTTGAGTTTTCTGTTTTTGTCCATATTTTGCAACAAAATAACGAAAAAATAAAAAAAAAGTATCTGAAATATTTGAGTTGCCTGTTTTGTCCATATTTCGCAACAAAATAACGAAAAAATAACAAAAAACTGTCTGAAATATTTGAGATTTCTCTTTTTGTCTATATTTCGCAACTAAATATCGAAAAAAAACAAAAAGAATCTGAAATATTTGAGTTTTCTGTTTTTGTCCATATTTCGCACCAAAATAACGAAAAAAAAACGACAAAGTATCTGAAATATTTGAGTTTTCTGTATTTGTCCATATTTCGCAATTAAATATCGAAAAAACACAAAAACAATCTGAAATATTTGAGTTTTCTGTTTTTGTCCATATTTCGCAACAAAATAACGAAAAACTACAAAAAACTATCTGTAATATTTGAGTTTTCTGTTTTTGTTCATATTTCGCAACAAAATATCGAACAAAAAGTATCTGAAATATTTGACTTTTCTGCTTTTGCCCATATTTCGCAAAAAAATAACGAAAAAAAAAAACTATCTCAAATATTTGAGTTTTCTGTTTTTGTCCATATTTCGCAACAAAATAACGAAAAAAAACATTAAAGTATCTGAAATGTTTGAGTTTTCTATTTTTCTCCATATTTCGCAACTAAATATTGAAAAAAACAAAAAGAATCTGAAATATTTGAGTTTTCTGTTTTTGTGCATATTTCGCAACAAAATAACGAAAAACTACAAAAAACTATCTGTAATATTTGAGTTTTCTGTTTTTGTTCATATTTCGCAACAAAATATCGAACAAAAATTATCTGAAATATTTGACTTTTCTGCTTTTGCCCATATTTCGCAAAAAAATAACGAAAAAACAAAAGGAATCTGAAATATTTGAGTTCTCTGTTTTTGTCCATATTTTGCAACAAAATAACGAAAAAAAAACAAAAAACTATCTAAAATATTTGAGTTTTCTCTTTTTGTCCATATTTCGCAACAAAATAACGAAAAAAAAACTATGTGAAATATTTGACTTTTCTGGTTTTGCCCATATTTCGCAACAAAATAACGGTAAAAAAGAACAAATTCTCTGAAATATTTGAGTTTTCTGTTTTTGTCCATATTTAGCAATAATAAAACGAATAAAAAACAAAAAAGTATGTGAAATATTTGAGTTTTAATTTTTGGTCCATATTTGACAACAAAATAACGAAAAAATAACAAGAAAGTATCTGAAATATGTGAGTTTTCTGGTTTTGTCCGTATTTCGCAACAAAAGAACGAAAAAAAACTGTCTGAAATATTTGAGTTTTCTGCTTTTGTCCATATTTCGCAACTAAATATCGAAAAAAAAACAAAAAGAATCTGAAATATTTGAGTTCTCTGTTTTTGTCCATATTTCGCAACAAAATAACGAAAAAAACTACAAAGTATACGAAATATTTGAGTTTTGTGCTTTTGTCCATATTTCGCAACCAAATAAGGAAAAAAACAAACAATAAAGTATCTGAAATATTTTGGTTTTCTGTTTTTGTCCATATTTCGCAACAAAATAACGAATAAAAACAAAAAAGTATGTGAAATATTTGAGTTTTTTGTTTTTGCCCTTATTTCGCAACAAAATAACGAAAAAAAAGTATCTGAAATATTTGACTTTTCTGGTTTTGCCCATATTTCGCAACAAAATAACGAAAAAAAAAACAAAAAGTATCTGACATATTTGAGTTTCTGTTTTTGTCCATATTTCGAAACTAAATATCGAAAAAAACAAAAAGTATCTGAAATATTTGAGATTTCTGTTATTGTCCATATTTCGCAACAAAATAACAAAAAAAAACATAAAAGTATTTGAAATATTTGAGTTTTAATTTTTTGTCCATATTTGACAACAAAATAACGAAAAAATAACAAGAAAGTATCTGAAATATTTGAGTTTTCTGGTTTTGTCCGTATTTCGCAACAAAAGAACGAAAAAAACTGTCTGAAATATTTGAGTTTTCTGCTTTTGTCCATATTTCGCAACTAAATATCGAAAAAAAAACAAAAAGAATCTGAAATATTTGAGTTCTCTGTTTTTGTCCATATTTCGCAACAAAATAACGAAAAAAAACGACAAAGTATCTGAAATATTTGAGTTTTCTGTTTTTGTCCATATTTCGCAACAAAATAAGGAAAAAAAAATAAGAGTATCTGAAATATTTGAATTTTCTGTTTTTGTCCATATTTCGCAACTAAATGTCGAAAAAATAACAAGAAAGTATCTGAAATATTTGAGATTTCTGTTTTTGTGCATATTTCGCAACCAAATAGCGAAAAACTACAAAAAACTATCTGTAATATTTGAGTTTTCTGTTTTTGTCCATATTTCGCTACAAAATAACGAAAAAAAAGTATCTGAAATATTTGACTTTTCTAGTTTTGCTCATATTTCGCAAAAAAATAACGAAAAAAAAAACTATCTGATATATTTAAGTTTTCTGCTTTTGCCCATATTTCGCAACAAAATAACTGTAAAAAACAACAAATTCTCTGAAATATTTGAGTTTTCTGTTTTGTCCATATTTAGTAATAATAAAACGAATAAAAAACAAAAAAGTATGTGAAATATTTGACTTTTCTGTTTTTGTCCATATTTCGCAACAAAATAACGAATAAAAAACGACAAAGTATCTGAAATATTTGAGTTTTCTGTTTTTGTCCATATTTCGTAACGAAAAATAACAAGAAAGTATCTGAAATATTTGAGTTTTCTGTTTTTGTCCATATTTCGCAACAAAATAACGAAAAAAACTACAAAGTATACGAAATATTTGAGTTTTGTGCTTTTGTCCATATTTCGCAACCAAATAAGGAAAAAAACAAACAATAAAGTATCTGAAATATTTTGGTTTTCTGTTTTTGTCCATATTTCGCAACAAAATAACGAATAAAAAACAAAAAAGTATGTGAAATATTTGAGTTTTTTGTTTTTGCCCTTATTTCGCAACAAAATAACGAAAAAAAAGTATCTGAAATATTTGACTTTTCTGGTTTTGCCCATATTTCGCAACAAAATAACGAAAAAAAAACAAAAAGTATCTGACATATTTGAGTTTTGTGTTTTTGTCCATATTTCGCAACAAAATAACAAAAAAAAAACATAAAAGTATTTGAAATATTTGAGCTTTATGTTTTTGTCGATATTTCGCAACAAAATAACGAAAAAAAAACGACAAAGTATCTGAAATATATGAGTTTTCTGTTTTTGTCCATATTTCGCAATTAAATATCGAAAAAAAGACAAAAACAATCTGAAATATTTGAGTTTTCTGTTTTTGTCCATATTACCCAACAAAATAACGAGAAAAAAACAAACAAATATCTGAAATATTTGAGTTTTGTTTTTTGTCCCTATTTCGGTAAAATATAACGAAAAAAAAACAAAAAAGTATCTCAATTATTTGAGTTTTCTGCTTTTCTAAACAAAAGATGGAAAAACACAAACAAAAAGTATCTGAAATATTTTAGTTTGATGTATCTGAAATATTTGAGTTTTCTGTTTTTGTCCATATTTTGCAACAAAATAACGAAAAAATAACAAAAAAGTATCTGAAATATTTGAGTTGCCTGTTTTGTCCATATTTCGCAACAAAATAACGAAAAAATAACAAAAAACTGTCTGAAATATTTGAGTTTTCTCTTTTTGTCTATATTTCGCAACTAAAAATCGAAAAAAAAACAAAAAGAATCTGAAATATTTGAGTTTTCTGTTTTTGTCCATATTACCCAACAAAATAACGAAAAAAAAACAAACAAATATCTGAAATATTTGAGTTTTGTTTTTTGTCCCTATTTCGGTAAAATATAACGAAAAAAAAACAAAAAAGTATTTCAATTATTTGAGTTTTCTGCTTTTCTAAACAAAAGATGGAAAAACACAAACAAAAATTATCTGAAATATTTTAGTTTGCTGTATCTGAAATATTTGAGTTTTCTGTTTTTGTCCATATTTTACAACAAAATAACGAAAAAATAACAAAAAATTATCTGAAATATTTGAGTTGCCTGTTTTGTCCATATTTCGCAACAAAATAACGAAAAAAAAACAAAAAAGTATCTGAAATATGTGAGTTTTCTGGTCTGGTTTTGTCCATATTTCGCACAAAAATAACGGAAAAAACAACAAATTCTCTGAAATATTTGAGTTTTCTGTTTTTGTCCATATTTCCCAACAAAATAACGGGAAAATACATCAAATTCTCTGAAATATATGAGTTTTCTGTTTTTGTCCATATTTCTCAACAAAATAAGAAAATAAACAAACAAAAACGTATCTGAAATATTTTAGTTTTCATTTTTTGTCCATATTTCGCAACAAAATAACGAAAAAAAACATAAAAATATCAGAAATATTTGAACTTTCTGTGTTTGTACATATGTCGCAACAAATTAACGAAAAAAAAATATCTGAAATATTTGAGTTTTTTGTTTTTTCCATATTTCGCAACAAAATAACGGAAAAAACACCAAATTCTGTGAAATATTTTAGTTTTCTGTTTTTGTCCGTATTTCCCAACAAAATAACGAAAAAAAAACAAAAAAATATCTGTAAAATTTGAGTTTTCTTTTTTGTCCATATTTCGCAACAAAATAACGAAAAATGAAAAACAAAAATTATCGGAAATATTTGAGTTTTCATCTTTTGTCCATTCTTCGCAACAAAATAACGAAAAAACAACAAGAAAGTATCCGAAATATTTGAACTTTCTGTGTTTGTCCATATGTCGCAACAAATTAACGAAAAAAAAATATCTGAAATATTTGAGTTTTTTTTGTCCATATTTCGCAACAAAATAACAAAAAAAACAAAAAAATATCTGAAAATTTTTATTTTTCATTTTTGTCCATATTTCGCAACAAAATAACGAAAAAAAAACAAAAAATTATTTCAAATATTTGAGTTTTTTTCTGTCCATATTTCGCAACAAATAACGAAAACAACGAAAGAGTATCTGAAATATTTTAGCTTTCTGTTTTTGTCCATATTTCGCAACAAAGTAACGAAAAAATAACAAGAAAGTATCTGAAATATTTGAGTTTTCTGTTTTTGTCCATATTTCGCAACAAAACACCGAAAAAAAAAACTATCTGAAATATTTGAGTTTTTTGTTTTTGTCCATATGTCGCAGCAAAGTAACAAAACGAAAAGTATTTGAGTTTTCTGTTTTTGTCCATATTCGCACAAAATAACGAAAAAAAAAACAACAAAATATTTGAGTTTTTTTGTCCATATTTCGCAACAAAATAACGAAAAAACAACGAAAGAGTATCTGAGATATTTTAGCTTTCTCTTTTCGTCCATCTTTCGCCACAAAATAACGACAAAATAACAAGAAAGTATCTGAAATATTTCAGTTTTCTGTTTTTGGCCATATTTCGCAACAAAATAACAAAAAAAAACGAAAGAGTATCTGAAATATTTTAGCTTTCTGTTTTTGTCCATATTTCGCAACAAAATAACGAAAAACAAACAAAAAGTATTTGAAATATTTGATTTTTCTGTTTTTTTACATATTTCGCAACAAAATAACGAAAACAAAACAAAAAAGTATCTGAAATATTTGATTTTTCTGTTTTTGTCCATATTTCGCAACAAAATAACGAAAAAATAAAAAAGAAGTATCTGAAGTATTTGAGTTTTCTGTTTTTGTCCATATTTCACAACAAAATAACGAAAAAAACCTAAAAATATCTGAAATATTTGAGTATTCTGTTTTTGTCCATATTTCACAACAAAATAACGAAAAAAAACCAAAAAATATCTGAAATATTTGAGTATTCTGTTTTTGTCCATATTTCGCAACAAAATAACGAAAAAAAAACAAGAAAATACCTGAAATATTTGAGTTTTCTGTTTTTGTCCATATTTCGCAACAGAATAACGAAAAAATAAAAAAGAAGTATCTGAAATATTTGAGTTTTCTGTTTTTGTCCATATTTTTTTGTCCATATTTCGCAACAAAATAACGATAAAAAAACTAAAAAGTATCCGAAATATTTGAGCATTCTTTTTTTGTCCATATTTAGCAACAAAATAACGAAACAAAAACAAAAAATTATCTGAAATATTTGAGTTTTCTGTTTTTGCACATATTTCGCAACAAAATAACAAAAAAAAAACAAAAACGTATCTGAAATATTTGAGTTTTCATTTTTTGTCCATATTTCGCAACAAAATAACGAAAAAAAACATATAAGTATCTGAAATATTTGAGCTTTTTGTTTTTGTGCATATTTCGATACAAAATAACGAGAAAAAAAGTATCTGAAATATTTGAGTTTTCTGTTTTTGCACATATTTCGCAACAAAATAACAACAAAAACAAAAAAGTATCTGAAATATTTGAGTTTTCATTTTTTGTCCATATTTCGCAACAAAATAACGAAAAAAAACATAGAAGTATCTGAAATATTTGAGTTTTCTGGTTTTGTCCATATTTTCCAACAAAATACCGAAAAAAAAAACAAAAAAGAATCTGAAATATTTTAGGTTTTTGTTTTTTTCATATTTCACAACAAAATAACGTAAAAACAAAAAAAAAATTATCTGAAATATTTAAGTTTTCTGTTATTGTACATATTTCGCAACAAAATAACGAAAAAAACAAGTAGCTGAAATATTTTAGTTTTCATTTTTTGTCCATATTTCGCAACAAAATAACGAAAAAAAACGTAAAAGTATCTGAATTATTTTCGCTTTCTGGTTTTGTGGGTTTGTCCATATTTCTCAAAAAAATAAGAAAAAAACAAATAAAAAAGTATCTGAAATATTTTTGTTTTCTGTTTTTTTCCATATTTCGCAGACAAAATAACCAACAAATAATAAGAAAGTATCTGAAATATTTGAGTTTTTTGTTGTCCATATTTCGCAACAAAATAACGAAAAAGAAAAACAAAAAGTATTGGAAATATTTGAGTTTTCTGTTTTTGTCCATATTTCGCAAAAAATAACGAAAAAAAAACAACAAAGTATCTGAAATATTTGAGTTTCATTTTTTGTCCATATTTCGCAACAAAATAACGAAAAAAAACGTAAAAGTATCTGAATTATTTTCGCTTTCTGGTTTTGTGGTTTTGTCCATATTTCTCAAAAAAATAAGGAAAAAAACAAATAAAAAAGTATCTGAAATATTTTTGTTTTCTGGTTTTGTCCATATTTCGCAACAAAATAACCAACAAATAACAAGAAATTATCTGAAATATTTGAGTTTTTTTTTGTTGTCCATATTTCGCAACAAAATGACAAAAAAAAGAAAAACAAAAAGTATCGGAAATATTTGAGTTTTCTGTTTTTGTCCATATTTCGCAACAAAATAAGGAAAAAAAACATAAAAGTATCAGAAATATTTTAGCTTTCTGTGTTTGTCCATATGTCGCAACAAAATAACGAAACAAAATATCTGAATATTTGAGTTTTTGGTTTTGTATATATTTCGCAACAAAATAACGGAAAAAGCAACAAATTCTCTGAAATATTTTAGTTTTTCTGTTTTGTCCATAATTCCCAACAAAATAACGAAAAAAAAAACAAAAAAATATCTGAAAAATTTGAGTTTTTTTTTGTTGTCCATATTCGCAACAAAATAACGAAAAAAAGAAAAAAAACAAAAAGTATCGGAAATATTTGAGTTTTTCTGTTTTTGTCCATATTTCGCAACAAAAACGAAAAAAAACAACAAAGTATCTGAAATATTTGAGTTTCATTTTTTGTCCATATTTCGCAACAATATAACGAAAAATCAACAAGAAAGTATCTGAAATATTTGAGTTTTCTGTTTTTGTCCATATTTCGCAACAAAACACCTGAAAAAAAAACTATCTGAAATATTTGAGTTTTTTGTTTTTGTCCATATGTCGCACACAAAATAACAAAACGAAAAGTATCTGAAATATTTGGGTTTTCTGTTTTTGTCCATATTTCGCACCAAAATTACGAAAAAAAAAAAAAGTATCTCAAATATTTGCGTTTTTTGTCCATATTTCGCAACAAATAACGAAAAGACAACGAAACAGCATCTGAGATATTTTAGCTTTCTCTTTTTGTCATATTTCGCACAAAATAACGAAAAAATAACAAGAAAGTATCTGAAATATTTCAGTTTTCTGTTTTTGTCCATATTTCGCAACAAAATAACGAAAAAACAACGAAAGAGTATCTGAAATATTTTAGCTTTCTGTTTTTGTCCATATTTCGCAACAAATAACGAAAAAATAACAAGAAAGTGTCTTTATATTTGATTTTTCTGTTTTTGTACATATTTCGCAACAAAATAACGAAGAAAAAAAACAAAAAAATATCTGAAATATTTGAGTTTTTTTTGTCCATATTTCGCAACAAAATTACGAAAAAAAACGAAAGAGTATCTGAAATATTTTAGCTATCTGTTTTTGTCCATATTTCACACCAAAATAACAAAAAAAACCTAAAAATATCTGAAATATTTGAGTATTCTGTTTTTGCCCATATTTCACAACAAAATAACGAAAAAAAAACTAAAAAATATCTGAAATATTTAAGTATTCTGTTTTTGTCCGTATTTCGCAACAAAATAACGAAAAAAAACAAGAAAGTATCTGAAATATTTGAGTTTTCTGTTTTTGTCCATATTTCGCAACAGAATACCGAAAAATAAAAACGAAGTATCTGAAATATTTGAGTTTTCTGTTATTGTCCATATTTCGCAACAAAATAACGATAAAAAACCTAAAAAGTATCTGAAATATTTAATTTTTCTGTTTTTGTCCATATTTCGTAACAAAATAACGAAAAAAAAAACAAAAAAGTATCTGAAATATTTGATTTTTCTGTGTTTGTCCATATTTCCCAACAAAATAACGAAAAAAAAACCAAAAAGTATCTTAAATATTTGATTTTTCTGTTTTTGTACATATTTCGCAACAAAACAACGAAAGAGTATCTGAAATATTTGAGTTTTCTGGTTTTTGTGCATATTTCGCAACAAAATAACGAAAAAAAACAAAAAAGTATCTGAAATATTTGAGTTTTCTTTTTTTTTTGCATATTTCCCAACAAAATAACGAAAAAAAAAAGAAGTATCTGAAATATTTGATTTTTCTGTTTTTGTCCATATTTCGCAACAAAATACGAAAAAATAAAAAAGAAGTATCTGAAATATTGAGTTTTCGGTTTTTGTCCTATTTCACAACAAAATAACGAAAAAAACCTAAAAATATGTGAAATATTTGAGTATTCTGTTTTTGTCAATATTTCACAACAAAATAACGAAAAAAAACCAAAACATATCTGAAATATTTAATTTTTCTCTTTTTGTCCATATTTCGCAACAAAAAAACGAAAAAATAAAAAAGAATTATCTGAAATATTTGAGTTTTCTGTTTTTGTCCAAATTTCACAACAAAGAACGAAAAAAAACAAAAAATAATCCGAAAATATTTGAGTATTCTTTTTTTTGTCCATATTTAGCAACAAAATAACCAAACAAAATCAAAAAATTATCTGAAATATTTGAGTTTCTGTTTTTGCACATACTTCGCAACAAAATAACAAAAAAAACAACAAAGTATCTGAAATATTTGAGTTTTCATTTTTGTCCATATTTCGCAACAAAATAACGAAAAAAAACGTAAAAGTATCTGAATTATTTTCGCTTTCTGGTTTTGTGGTTTTGTCCATATTTTCTCAAAAAATAAGGAAAAAAACAAATAAAAAGTATCTGAAATATTTTTGTTTTCTGGTTTTGTCCATATTTCGCAACAAAATAACCAACAAATAACAAGAAATTATCTGAAATATTTGAGTTTTTTTTGTTGTCCATATTCGCAACAAAATGACAAAAAAAGAAAAACAAAAAGTATCGGAAATATTTGAGTTTTCTGTTTTTGTCCATATTTCGCAACAAAATAAGGAGAAAAAACATAAAAGTATCAGAAATATTTTAGCTTTCTGTGTTTGTCCATATGTCGCAACAAAATAACGAAACAAAATATCTGAAATATTTGAGTTTTTGGTTTTTGTATATATTTCGCAACAAAATAACGGAAAAAGCACAAATTCTCGAAATATTTTAGTTTTCGTTTTTGTCCATAATTCCCAACAAAATAACGAAAAAAAAACAAAAAATATCTGAAAAATTGAGTTTTTTTTGTTGTCCATATTTCGCAACAAAATAACGAAAAAGAAAAACAAAAAGTATCGGAAATATTTGAGTTTTCTGTTTTTGTCCATATTCGCAACAAAAAACGAAAAATAACAACAAAGTATCTGAAATATTGAGTTTTCATTTTTTGTCCATATTCGCAACAATATAACGAAGAAAACAACAAGAAAGTATCTGAAATATTTGAGTTTTCTGTTTTTGTCCATATTTCGCAACAAAACACCGAAAAAAAAAAACTATCTGAAATATTTGAGTTTTTTGTTTTTGTCCCATATGTCGCAACAAAATAACAAAACGAAAAGTATCTGAAATATTTGAGTTTTCTGTTTTTGTCCATATTTCGCACCAAAATTACGAAAAAAAAAAAGTATCTCAAATATTTGCGTTTTTTTTGTCCATATTTCGCAACAAAAATAACGAAAAGACAACGAAACAGCATCTGAGATATTTTAGCTTTCTCTTTTTGTCCATATTTCGCACAAAATAACGAAAAAATACAAGAAAGTATCTGAAATATTTCAGTTTTCTGTTTTTGTCCATATTTCGCAACAAAATAACGAAAAACAACGAAAAGAGTATCTGAAATATTTTAGCTTTCTGTTTTTGTCCATATTTCGCAACAAAATAACGAAAAAATAACAAGAAAGTGTCTTATATTTGATTTTTCTGTTTTTGTACATATTTCGCAACAAAATAACGAAAAAAAAACAAAAAAATATCTGAAATATTTGAGTTTTTTTTGTCCATATTTCGCAACAAAATTACGAAAAAAAAACGAAAGAGTATCTGAAATATTTTAGCTATCTGTTTTTGTCCATATTTCACACCAAAATAACAAAAAAAACCTAAAAATATCTGAAATATTTGAGTATTCTGTTTTTGCCCATATTTCACAACAAAATAACGAAAAAAAAAACTAAAAATATCTGAAATATTTGAGTATTCTGTTTTTGTCCGTATTTCGCAACAAAATAACGAAAAGAAATATTTGAGTTTTCTGTTTTTGTCCATATTTCGCAACAGAATACCGAAAAAATAAAAACGAAGTATCTGAAATATTTGAGTTTTCTGTTTTTGTCCATATTTCGCAACAAAATAACGATAAAAAACCTAAAAAGTATCTGAAATATTTAATTTTTCTGTTTTTGTCCATATTTCGTAACAAAATAACGAAAAAAAACAAAAAAGTATCTGAAATATTTGATTTTTCTGTGTTTGTCCATATTTCCCAACAAAATAACGAAAAAAAAACCAAAAAGTATCTTAAATATTTGATTTTTCTGTTTTTGTACATATTTCGCAACAAAACAACGAAAGAGTATCTGAAATATTTGAGTTTTCTGTTTTTGTGCATATTTCGCAACAAAATAACGAAAAAAAAACAAAAAAGTATCTGAAATATTTGAGTTTTCTGTTTTTTTACATATTTCCCAACAAAATAACGAAAAAAAAAAAAGTATCTGAAATATTTGATTTTTCTGTTTTTGTCCATATTTCGCAACAAAATAACGAAAAAATAAAAAAGAAGTATCTGAAATATTTGAGTTTTCGGTTTTTGTCCATATTTCACAACAAAATAACGAAAAAAACCTAAAAATATGTGAAATATTTGAGTATTCTGTTTTTGTCAATATTTCACAACAAAATAACGAAAAAAAACCAAAACATATCTGAAATATTTAATTTTTCTGTTTTTGTCCATATTTCGCAACAAAAAAACGAAAAAATAAAAAAGAATTATCTGAAATATTTGAGTTTTCTGTTTTTGTCCAAATTTCACAACAAAAGAACGAAAAAAAACAAAAAAATATCCGAAATATTTGAGTATTCTTTTTTTTGTCCATATTTAGCAACAAAATAACCAAACAAAATCAAAAAATTATCTGAAATATTTGAGTTTTCTGTTTTTGCACATACTTCGCAACAAAATAACAAAAAAAACAAAAAGGTATCTGAAATATTTGAGTTTTCATTCTTTGTCCATATTTCGCAACAAAATAACGAAAAAAAACATAAAAGTATATGAAATATTTGAGCTTTCTGTTTTTGTCCATATTTCGCAAAAGAATAACGAAAAAATAAAAAAGAAGTATCTGAAATATTTGAGATTTCTGTTTTTGTCCATATTTCGCAACAAAATAACAATAAAAAACTAAAAAGTATCTGAAATATTTAATTTTTCTGTTTTTGTCCATATTTCGCAACAAAAAAACGAAAAAATAAAAAAGAAATATCTGAAATATTTGAGTTTTCTGTTTTTGTCCAAATTTCACAACAAAAGAACGAAAAAAACAAAAAAATTTTCGAAATATTTGAGTATTCTTTTTTTTGTCCATATTTAGCAACAAAATAACGAAACAAAATCAAAAAATTATCTGAAATATTTGAGTTTTCTGTTTTTGCACATATTTCGCAACGAAATAACAAAAAAAAACAAAAAGGTATCTGAAATATTTGAGTTTTCATTTTTTGTCCATATTTCGCAACAAAATAACGAAAAAAAAATAGAAGTATCTGAAATATTTGAGGTTTCTGTTCTTGTCCATATTTCGATACAAAATAACGAGAAAAAAAGTATCTGAAATATTTGAGTTTTCTGTTTTTGTCCATATTTCTCAACAAAACAACGAAAAAAAAAACTATCTGAAATATTTGAGTTTTTTGGTTTTGTCCATATGTCGCAACAAAATAACAAAACAAAAAGTATCTGAAATATTTGAGTTTTGTGTGTTTGTCCATATTTCGCAACAAAATAACGAAAAAAAAACAAAAAAGTATGTCAAATATTTGAGTTTTTTTTTGTCCATATTTCGCAACAAAATAACGAAAAAACTACGAAAGATTATCTAAAATATTTTAGCTTTCTGTTTTTGTCCATATTTCGCAACAAAATAACGAAAAATTAACAAGAAAGTATCTGAAATATTTGAGTTTTCTGTTTTGTCCATATTTCGCAACAAAACAACAAAATAAAAAAACAAAAAGTATCTTAAATATTTGAGTTTTCTGTTTTTGTCCATATTTCGCAACAAAATAACGAAAAAAGAACGAAAGAGTATCTGAAATATTGTAGCTTTCTTTTTTTTGTCCATATTTCACAACAAAATAACGAAAAAATAACATGAAAGTATCTGACAAAAAACAAAAAAGTATCTGAGATATTTGATTTTTCTGTTTTTGTCCATATTTCGCAACAAAATAACGAAAAAAAAAACAAAAAAGTATCTGAAATATTTGAGTTTTCTGTTTTTTTACATATTTCGCAACAAAATAACGAAAAAAAAAACAAAAAAGTATCTGAAATATTTGATTTTTCGGTTTTTGTCCATATTTCGCAACAAAATAACGAAAAAATAAAAAAGAAGTATCTGAAATATTTGAGTTTTCTGTTTTTGTCCATATTTCGCAACAAAATAACGAAAAAAAAACAAAAAAAGTATCTGAAATACTTGAGTTTTCTGTTTTTTTACATATTTCCCAACAAAATAACGAAAAAAAAACGAAAGAGTATCTGAAATATTGTAGCTTTCTTTTTTTTGTCCATATTTCACAACAAAATAACGAAAAAATAACATGAAAGTATCTGACAAAAAACAAAAAAGTATCTGAGATATTTGATTTTTCTGTTTTTGTCCATATTTCGCAACAAAATAACGAAAAAAAAAACAAAAAAGTATCTGAAATATTTGATTTTTCGGTTTTTGTCCATATTTCGCAACAAAATAACGAAAAAATAAAAAAGAAGTATCTGAAATATTTGAGTTTTCTGTTTTTGTCCATATTTCGCAACAAAATAACGAAAAAAAAACAAAAAAGTATCTGAAATATTTGATTTTTCGGTTTTTGTCCATATTTCGCAACAAAATAACGAAAAAATAAAAAAGAAGTATCTGAAATATTTGAGTTTTCTGTTTTGTCCATATTTCGCAACAAAACAACAAAATAAAAAACAAAAAGTATCTTAAATATTTGAGTTTTCTGTTTTTGTCCATATTTCGCAACAAAATAACGAAAAAAGAACGAAAGAGTATCTGAAATATTGTAGCTTTCTTTTTTTGTCCATATTTCACAACAAAATAACGAAAAAATAACATGAAAGTATCTGACAAAAAACAAAAAAGTATCTGAGATATTTGATTTTTCTGTTTTTGTCCATATTTCGCAACAAAATAACGAAAAAAAAAACAAAAAAGTATCTGAAATATTTGAGTTTTCTGTTTTTTTACATATTTCGCAACAAAATAACGAAAAAAAAAACAAAAAAGTATCTGAAATATGTGATTTTTCTGTTTTTGTCCATATTTCGCAACAAAATAACGAAAAAATAAAAACGAAGTATCTGAAATATTTGAGTTTTCTGTTTTTGTCCATATTTCACAACAAAATAACGAAACCTAAAGATATGTGAAATATTTGAGTATTTTGTTTTTGTCAAAATTTCACAACAAAATAACGAAAAAAAACCAAAAAATTTCTGAAATATTTGAGTATTCTGTTTTTGTCCATATTTCGCAACAAAATAAAGAAAAAAAAACAAGAAAGTATCTGAAATATTTGAGTTTTCTGTTTTTGTCCATATTTCGCAACACAATAACGAAAAAATAAAAAAGAAGTATCTGAAATATTTGAGTTTTCTGTTTTTGTCCATATTTCGCAACAAAATAACGATAAAAAACTAAAAAGTATCTGAAATAATTAATTTTTCTGTTTTTGTCCATATTTCGCAACAAAAAAACGAAAAAATAAAAAAGAATTATCTGAAATATTTGAGTTTTCTGTTTTTGTCCAAATTTCACAACAAAAGAACGAAAAAAAAACAAAAAAATATCCGAAATATTTGAGTATTCTTTTTTTTGTCCATATTTAGCAACAAAATAACGAAACCAAATCAAAAAATTATCTGAAATATTTGAGTTTTCTGTTTTTGCACATATTTCGCAACAAAATAACAAAAAAAAACAAAAAGGTATCTGAAATATTTGAGTTTTCATTTTTTGTCCATATTTCGCAACAAAATAACGAAAAAAAACATAGAAGTATCTGAAATATTTGAGCTTTCTGTTTTTGTCCATATTTCGATACAAAATAACGAACAAAAAAGTATCTGAAATATTTGAGTTTTCTGTTTTTGTCCATATTTCTCAACAAAACAACGAAAAAAAAAACTATCTGAAATATTTGAGTTTTTTTGTTTTGTCCATATGTCGCAACAAAATAACAAAACAAAAAGTATCTGAAATATTTGAGTTTTCTATTTTTGTCCATATTTCGCAACAAAATAACGAAAAAAAAACAAAAAAGTATCTCAAATATTTGAGTTTTTTTGTCAATATTTCGCAACAAAATAACGAAAAAACTACGAAAGAGTATCTAAAATATTTTAGCTTTCTGTTTTTGTCCATATTTCGCAACAAAATAACGAAAAATTAACAAGAAAGTATCTGAAATATTTGAGTTTTCTGTTTTGTCCATATTTCGCAACAAAACAACGAAAAAAAAACCAAAAATTATCTGAAATATTTGAGTTTTTGGTTTTTGTCCATATTTCGCAACAAAATAAAAAAACAAAAAGTATCTTAAATATTTGAGTTTTCTGTTTTTGTCCATATTTCGCAACAAAATAACGAAAAAACAACGAAAGAGTATCTGAAATATTGTAGTTTTCTGTTTTTGTCCATATTTCGCAACAAAATAACGAAAAAATAACATGAAAGTATCTTACAAAAAACAAAAAAGTATCTGAGATATTTGATTTTTCTGTGTTTGTCCATATTTCGCAACAAAATAACGAAAAAAAAACCAAAAATTATCTTAAATATTTGATTTTTCTGTTTTTGTACATATTTCGCAACAAGATAACGAAAAAAAAACAAAAAAGTATCTGAAATATTTTAGCTTTTTGTCCATATTTCGCAACAAAATAACGAAAGAGTATCTGAAATATTTTAGCTTTCTGTTTGTCCATATTTCGCAACAAAAAAACGAAAAAATAACAAGAAAGTGTCTGAAATATTTGAGTTTTCTGGTTTTGTCCATATTTCGCAACAAAACAACAAAAAAAAACAAAAAAGTATCTGAAATATTTTAGCTTTTTGTCCATATTTCGCAACAAAATAACGAAAAAATAACATGAAAGTATCTGACAAAAAACAAAAAAGTATCTGAGATATTTGATTTTTCTGTGTTTGTCCATATTTCGCAAAAAAATAACGAAAAAAAAACCAAAAATTATCTTAAATATTTGATTTTTCTGTTTTTGTAAATATTTCGCAACAAAATAACGAAAAAAAAACAAAAAAGTATCTGAAATATTTTAGCTTTTTGTCCATATTTCGCAACAAAATAACGAAAGAGTATCTGAAATATTTTAGCTTTCTGTTTGTCCATATTTCGCAACAAAATAACGAAAAAATAACAAGAAAGTGTCTGAAATATTTGAGTTTTTTGTTTTTGTCCATATTACGGAACAAAATAATGAAAAAACAGTATCTGAAATATTTGAGTTTTTTGTTTTTGTCCATATTTCGCAACAAAATAACGAAAAAAAAAACAAAAAAGTATCTGAAATATATGATTTTTCTGTTTTTGTCCATATTTCGCAACAAAATAACGAAAAAATAAAAACGAAGTATCTGAAATATTTGAGTTTTATGTTTTTGTCCATATTTCACAACAAAATAACGAAAAAATAATAAGAAAGTATCTGAAATATTTGAGTTTTCTGTTTTTGTCCATATTTGGCAACAAAACATCGAAAAAAAAACAACAAATTCTCTGAAATATTTGAGTTTTCTGTTTTGTCCATATTTCGCAACAAAACAACGAAAAAAAAACAAAAAACTATCTGAAATATTTTAGTTTTTTGTTTTTGTCCATATGTCGCAACAAAATAACAAAACAAAAAGTATCTGAAATATTTGAGTTTTCTGTTTTTGTCCATATTTCGCAAGAAAATAACGAAAAAAAAACAAAAAAGTATCTCAAATATTTGAGTTTTTTTGTCCATATTTCGCAACAAAATAACGAAAAAACTACGAAAGAGTACCTGAAATATTTTAGCTTTCTGTTTTTGTCCATATTTCGCAACAAAATAACGAAAAAATAACAAGAAAGTATCTGAAATATTTGAGTTTTTTTTGTCCATATTTCGCAACAAAATTACGAAAAAAAAACGAAAGAGTATCTGAAATATTTTAGCTATCTGTTTTTGTCCATATTTCACACCAAAATAACAAAAAAAACCTAAAAATATCTGAAATATTTGAGTATTCTGTTTTTGCCCATATTTCACAACAAAATAACGAAAAAAAAACTAAAAAATATCTGAAATATTTGAGTATTCTGTTTTTGTCCGTATTTCGCAACAAAATAACGAAAAAAAACAAGAAAGTATCTGAAATATTTGAGTTTTCTGTTTTTGTCCATATTTCGCAACAGAATACCGAAAAAATAAAAACGAAGTATCTGAAATATTTGAGTTTTCTGTTTTTGTCCATATTTCGCAACAAAATAACAAAAAAAACAAAAAGGTATCTGAAATATTTGAGTTTTCATTTTTTGTCCATATTTCGCAACAAAATAACGAAAAAAAAAATAGAAGTATCTGAAATATTTGAGGTTTCTGTTCTTGTCCATATTTCGATACAAAATAACGAGAAAAAAAGTATCTGAAATATTTGAGTTTTCTGTTTTTGTCCATATTTCTCAACAAAACAACGAAAAAAAAAAGTATCTGAAATATTTGATTTTTCTGTTTTTGTCCAAATTTCACAACAAAAGAACGAAAAAAAACAAAAAAATATCCGAAATATTTGAGTATTCTTTTTTTTGTCCATATTTAGCAACAAAATAACCAAACAAAATCAAAAAATTATCTGAAATATTTGAGTTTTCTGTTTTTGCACATACTTCGCAACAAAATAACAAAAAAAACAAAAAGGTATCTGAAATATTTGAGTTTTCATTTTTTGTCCATATTTCGCAACAAAATAACGAAAAAAAACATAAAAGTATATGAAATATTTGAGCTTTCTGTTTTTGTCCATATTTCGCAAAGGAATAACGAAAAAATAAAAAAGAAGTATCTGAAATATTTGAGATTTATGTTTTTGTCCATATTTCGCAACAAAATAACAATAAAAAACTAAAAAGTATCTGAAATATTTAATTTTTCTGTTTTTGTCCATATTTCGCAACAAAAAAACGAAAAAATAAAAAAGAAATATCTGAAATATTTGAGTTTTCTGTTTTTGTCCAAATTTCACAACAAAAGAACGAAAAAAACAAAAAATTTTTCGAAATATTTGAGTATTCTTTTTTTTGTCCATATTTAGCAACAAAATAACGAAACAAAATCAAAAAATTATCTGAAATATTTGAGTTTTCTGTTTTTGCACATATTTCGCAACGAAATAACAAAAAAAAACAAAAAGGTATCTGAAATATTTGAGTTTTCATTTTTTGTCCATATTTCGCAACAAAATAACGAAAAAAAAAATAGAAGTATCTGAAATATTTGAGGTTTCTGTTCTTGTCCATATTTCGATACAAAATAACGAGAAAAAAAGTATCTGAAATATTTGAGTTTTCTGTTTTTGTCCATATTTCTCAACAAAACAACGAAAAAAAAAACTATCTGAAATATTTGAGTTTTTTGGTTTTGTCCATATGTCGCAACAAAATAACAAAACAAAAAGTATCTGAAATATTTGAGTTTTGTGTTTTTGTCCATATTTCGCAACAAAATAACGAAAAAAAAACAAAAAAGTATGTCAAATATTTGAGTTTTTTTTTGTCCATATTTCGCAACAAAATAACGAAAAAACTACGAAAGATTATCTAAAATATTTTAGCTTTCTGTTTTTGTCCATATTTCGCAACAAAATAACGAAAAATTAACAAGAAAGTATCTGAAATATTTGAGTTTTCTGTTTTGTCCATATTTCGCAACAAAACAACAAAATAAAAAAACAAAAAGTATCTTAAATATTTGAGTTTTCTGTTTTTGTCCATATTTCGCAACAAAATAACGAAAAAAGAACGAAAGAGTATCTGAAATATTGTAGCTTTCTTTTTTTTGTCCATATTTCACAACAAAATAACGAAAAAATAACATGAAAGTATCTGACAAAAAACAAAAAAGTATCTGAGATATTTGATTTTTCTGTGTTTGTCCATATTTCGCAACAAAATAACGAAAAAAAAACCAAAAATTATCTTAAATATTTGATTTTTCTGTTTTTGTACATATTTCGCAACAAAATAACGAGAAAACAACGAAAGAGTATCTCAAATATTTGAGTTTTCTGTTTTTGTCCATATTTCGCAACAAAATAACGAAAAAAAAAACAAAAAAGTATCCGAAATATTTGAGTTTTCTGTTTTTTTACATATTTCGCAACAAAATAACGAAAAAAAAAACAAAAAAGTATCTGAAATATTTGATTTTTCGGTTTTTGTCCATATTTCGCAACAAAATAACGAAAAAATAAAAAAGAAGTATCTGAAATATTTGAGTTTTCTGTTTTTGTCCATATTTCGCAACACAATAACGAAAAAATAAAAAAGAAGTATCTGAAATATTTGAGTTTTCTGTTTTTGTCCATATTTCGCAACAAAATAACGATAAAAAACTAAAAAGTATCTGAAATATTTAATTTTTCTGTTTTTGTCCATATTTCGCAACAAAAAAACGAAAAAATAAAAAAGAATTATCTGAAATATTTGAGTTTTCTGTTTTTGTCCAAATTTCACAACAAAAGAACGAAAAAAAAACAAAAAAATATCCGAAATATTTGAGTATTCTTTTTTTTGTCCATATTTAGCAACAAAATAACGAAACCAAATCAAAAAATTATCTGAAATATTTGAGTTTTCTGTTTTTGCACATATTTCGCAACAAAATAACAAAAAAAAACAAAAAGGTATCTGAAATATTTGAGTTTTCATTTTTTGTCCATATTTCGCAACAAAATAACGAAAAAAAACATAGAAGTATCTGAAATATTTGAGTTTTCTGTTTTTGTCCATATTTCTCAACAAAACAACGAAAAAAAAAACTATCTGAAATATTTGAGTTTTTTTGTTTTGTCCATATGTCGCAATAAAATAACAAAACAAAAAGTATCTGAAATATTTGAGTTTTCTATTTTTGTCCATATTTCGCAACAAAATAACGAAAAAAAAACAAAAAAGTATCTCAAATATTTGAGTTTTTTTGTCAATATTTCGCAACAAAATAACGAAAAAACTACGAAAGAGTATCTAAAATATTTTAGCTTTCTGTTTTTGTCCATATTTCGCAACAAAATAACGAAAAATTAACAAGAAAGTATCTGAAATATTTGAGTTTTCTGTTTTGTCCATATTTCGCAACAAAACAACGAAAAAAAAACCAAAAATTATCTGAAATATTTGAGTTTTTGGTTTTTGTCCATATTTCGCAAGAAAATAAAAAAACAAAAAGTATCTTAAATATTTGAGTTTTCTGTTTTTGTCCATATTTCGCAACAAAATAACGAAAAAACAACGAAATAGTATCTGAAATATTGTAGTTTTCTGTTTTTGTCCATATTTCGCAACAAAATAACGAAAAAATAACATGAAAGTATCTGACAAAAAACAAAAAAGTATCTGAGATATTTGATTTTTCTGTGTTTGTCCATATTTCGCAACAAAATAACGAAAAAAAAACCAAAAATTATCTTAAATATTTGATTTTTCTGTTTTTGTACATATTTCGCAACAAGATAACGAAAAAAAAACAAAAAAGTATCTGAAATATTTTAGCTTTTTGTCCATATTTCGCAACAAAATAACGAAAGAGTATCTGAAATATTTTAGCTTTCTGTTTGTCCATATTTCGCAACAAAATAACGAAAAAATAACAAGAAAGTGTCTGAAATATTTGAGTTTTCTGGTTTTGTCCATATTTCGCAACAAAACAACAAAAAAAAACAAAAAAGTATCTGAAATATTTTAGCTTTTTGTCCATATTTCGCAACAAAATAACGAAAAAATAACATGAAAGTATCTGACAAAAAACAAAAAAATATCTGAGATATTTGATTTTTCTGTGTTTGTCCATATTTCGCAACAAAATAACGAAAAAAAACCAAAAATTATCTTAAATATTTGATTTTACTGTTTTTGTACATATTTCGCAACAAAATAACGAAAAAAAAACAAAAAAGTATCTGAAATATTTTAGCTTTTTGTCCATATTTCGCAACAAAATAACGAAAGAGTATCTGAAATATTTTAGCTTTCTGTTTGTCCATATTTCGCAACAAAATAACGAAAAAATAACAAGAAAGTGTCTGAAATATTTGAGTTTTTTGTTTTTGTCCATTATACGGAACAAAATAATGAAAAAACAGTATCTGAAATATTTGAGTTTTTTGTTTTTGTCCATATCTCGCAACAAAATAACGAAAAAAAAAACAAAAAAGTATCTGAAATATATGATTTTTCTGTTTTTGTCCATATTTCGCAACAAAATAACGAAAAAATAAAAACGAAGTATCTGAAATATTTGAGTTTTATGTTTTTGTCCATATTTCACAACAAAATAACGAAAAAATAATAAGAAAGTATCTGAAATATTTGAGTTTTCTGTTTTTGTCCATATTTGGCAACAAAACATCGAAAAAAAAACAACAAATTCTCTGAAATATTTGAGTTTTCTGTTTTGTCCATATTTCGCAACAAAACAACGAAAAAAAAAACAAAAAACTATCTGAAATATTTTAGTTTTTTGTTTTTGTCCATATGTCGCAACAAAATAACAAAACAAAAAGTATCTGAAATATATGAGTTTTCTGTTTTTGTCCATATTTCGCAAGAAAATAACGAAAAAAAAACAAAAAAGTATCTCAAATATTTGAGCTTTTTTGTCCATATTTCGCAACAAAATAACGAAAAAACTACGAAAGAGTACCTGAAATATTTTAGCTTTCTGTTTTTGTCCATATTTCGCAACAAAATAACGAAAAAATAACAAGAAAGTATCTGAAATATTTGAGTTTTTTTTGTCCATATTTCGCAACAAAATTACGAAAAAAAAACGAAAGAGTATCTGAAATATTTTAGCTATCTGTTTTTGTCCATATTTCACACCAAAATAACAAAAAAAACCTAAAAATATCTGAAATATTTGAGTATTCTGTTTTTGCCCATATTTCACAACAAAATAACGAAAAAAAAACTAAAAAATATCTGAAATATTTGAGTATTCTGTTTTTGTCCGTATTTCGCAACAAAATAACGAAAAAAAACAAGAAAGTATCTGAAATATTTGAGTTTTCTGTTTTTGTCCATATTTCGCAACAGAATACCGAAAAAATAAAAACGAAGTATCTGAAATATTTGAGTTTTCTGTTTTTGTCCATATTTCGCAACAAAATAACGATAAAAAACCTAAAAAGTATCTGAAATATTTAATTTTTCTGTTTTTGTCCATATTTCGCAACAAAATAACGAAAAAAAAACAAAAAAGTATCAGAAATATTTGATTTTTCTGTGTTTGTCCATATTTCCCAACAAAATAACGAAAAAAAAACCAAAAAGTATCTTAAATATTTGATTTTTCTGTTTTTTTACATATTTCCCAACAAAATAACGAAAAAAAAAAGTATCTGAAATATTTGATTTTTCTGTTTTTGTCCATATTTCGCAACAAAATAACGAAAAAATAAAAAAGAAGTTTCTGAAATATTTGAGTTTTCTGTTTTTGTCCATATTTCACAACAAAATAACGAAAAAAACCTAAAAATATGTGAAATATTTGAGTATTCTGTTTTTGTCAATATTTCACAACAAAATAACGAAAAAAAACCAAAACATATCTGAAATATTTAATTTTTCTGTTTTTGTCCATATTTCGCAACAAAAAAACGAAAAAATAAAAAAGAATTATCTGAAATATTTGAGTTTTCTGTTTTTGTCCAAATTTCACAACAAAAGAACGAAAAAAAACAAAAAAATATCCGAAATATTTGAGTATTCTTTTTTTTGTCCATATTTAGCAACAAAATAACCAAACAAAATCAAAAAATTATCTGAAATATTTGAGTTTTCTGTTTTTGCACATACTTCGCAACAAAATAACAAAAAAAACAAAAAGGTATCTGAAATATTTGAGTTTTCATTTTTTGTCCATATTTCGCAACAAAATAACGAAAAAAAACATAAAAGTATATGAAATATTTGAGCTTTCTGTTTTTGTCCATATTTCGCAAAAGAATAACGAAAAAATAAAAAAGAAGTATCTGAAATATTTGAGATTTATGTTTTTGTCCATATTTCGCAACAAAATAACAATAAAAAACTAAAAAGTATCTGAAATATTTAATTTTTCTGTTTTTGTCCATATTTCGCAACAAAAAAACGAAAAAATAAAAAAGAATTATCTGAAATATTTGAGTTTTCTGTTTTTGTCCAAATTTCACAACAAAAGAACGAAAAAAAACAAAAAAATATCCGAAATATTTGAGTATTCTTTTTTTTGTCCATATTTAGCAACAAAATAACGAAACAAAATCAAAAAATTATCTGAAATATTTGAGTTTTCTGTTTTTGCACATATTTCGCAACAAAATAACAAAAAAAAACAAAAAGGTATCTGAAATATTTGAGTTTTCATTTTTTGTCCATATTTCGCAACAAAATAACGAAAAAAAACATAGAAGTATCTGAAATATTTGAGCTTTCTGTTTTTGTCCATATTTCGATACAAAATAACGAAAAAAAAACAAAAAAGTATCTCAAATATTTGAGTTTTTTTGTCAATATTTCGCAACAAAATAACGAAAAAACTACGAAAGAGTATCTAAAATATTTTAGCTTTCTGTTTTTGTCCATATTTCGCAACAAAATAACGAAAAATTAACAAGAAAGTATCTGAAATATTTGAGTTTTCTGTTTTGTCCATATTTCGCAACAAAACAACGAAAAAAAAAACCAAAAATTATCTGAAATATTTGAGTTTTTGGTTTTTGTCCATATTTCGCAACAAAATAAAAAAACAAAAAGTATCTTAAATATTTGAGTTTTCTGTTTTTGCCCATATTTCGCAACAAAATAACGAAAAAACAACGAAAGAGTATCTGAAATATTGTAGTTTTCTGTTTTTGTCCATATTTCGCAACAAAATAACGAAAAAAAAAATAGAAGTATCTGAAATATTTGAGGTTTCTGTTCTTGTCCATATTTCGATACAAAATAACGAGAAAAAAAGTATCTGAAATATTTGAGTTTTCTGTTTTTGTCCATATTTCTCAACAAAACAACGAAAAAAAAAACTATCTGAAATATTTGAGTTTTTTGGTTTTGTCCATATGTCGCAACAAAATAACAAAACAAAAAGTATCTGAAATATTTGAGTTTTGTGTTTTTGTCCATATTTCGCAACAAAATAACGAAAAAAAAACAAAAAAGTATGTCAAATATTTGAGTTTTTTTTTGTCCATATTTCGCAACAAAATAACGAAAAAACTACGAAAGATTATCTAAAATATTTTAGCTTTCTGTTTTTGTCCATATTTCGCAACAAAATAACGAAAAATTAACAAGAAAGTATCTGAAATATTTGAGTTTTCTGTTTTGTCCATATTTCGCAACAAAACAACAAAATAAAAAAACAAAAAGTATCTTAAATATTTGAGTTTTCTGTTTTTGTCCATATTTCGCAACAAAATAACGAAAAAAGAACGAAAGAGTATCTGAAATATTGTAGCTTTCTTTTTTTTGTCCATATTTCACAACAAAATAACGAAAAAATAACATGAAAGTATCTGACAAAAAACAAAAAAGTATCTGAGATATTTGATTTTTCTGTGTTTGTCCATATTTAGCAACAAAATAACGAAAAAAAAACCAAAAATTATCTTAAATATTTGATTTTTCTGTTTTTGTACATATTTCGCAACAAAATAACGAGAAAACAACGAAAGAGTATCTCAAATATTTGAGTTTTCTGTTTTTGTCCATATTTCGCAACAAAATAACGAAAAAAAAAACAAAAAAGTATCTGAAATATTTGAGTTTTCTGTTTTTTTTACATATTTCGCAACAAAATAACGAAAAAAAAAACAAAAAAGTATCTGAAATATTTGATTTTTCGGTTTTTGTCCATATTTCGCAACAAAATAACGAAAAAATAAAAAAGAAGTATCTGAAATATTTGAGTTTTCTGTTTTTGTCCATATTTCGCAACAAAATAACGAAAAAAAAACAAAAAAGTATCTGAAATATTTGAGTTTTCTGTTTTGTTACATATTTCGCAACAAAATAACGAAAAAAAAAACAAAAAAGTATCTGAAATATGTGATTTTTCTGTTTTTGTCCATATTTCGCAACAAAATAACGAAAAAATAAAAAAGAAGTATCTGAAATATTTGAGTTTTCTGTTTTTGTCCATATTTCACAACAAAATAACGAAACCTAAAGATATGTGAAATATTTGAGTATTTTGTTTTTGTCAATATTTCACAACAAAATAACGAAAAAAAACCAAAAAATTTCTGAAATATTTGAGTATTCTGTTTTTGTCCATATTTCGCAACAAAATAAAGAAAAAAAAACAAGAAAGTATCTGAAATATTTGAGTTTTCTGTTTTTGTCCATATTTCGCAACAGAATAACGAAAAAATAAAAAAGAAGTATCTGAAATATTTGAGTTTTCTGTTTTTGTCCATATTTCGCAACAAAATAACGATAAAAAACTAAAAAGTATCTGAAATATTTAATTTTTCTGTTTTTGTCCATATTTCGCAACAAAAAAACGAAAAAATAAAAAAGAATTATCTGAAATATTTGAGTTTTCTGTTTTTGTCCAAATTTCACAACAAAAGAACGAAAAAAAACAAAAAAATATCCGAAATATTTGAGTATTCTTTTTTTTGTCCATATTTAGCAACAAAATAACGAAACAAAATCAAAAAATTATCTGAAATATTTGAGTTTTCTGTTTTTGCACATATTTCGCAACAAAATAACAAAAAAAAACAAAAAGGTATCTGAAATATTTGAGTTTTCATTTTTTGTCCATATTTCGCAACAAAATAACGAAAAAAAACATAGAAGTATCTGAAATATTTGAGCTTTCTGTTTTTGTCCATATTTCGATACAAAATAACGAAAAAAAAACAAAAAAGTATCTCAAATATTTGAGTTTTTTTGTCAATATTTCGCAACAAAATAACGAAAAAACTACGAAAGAGTATCTAAAATATTTTAGCTTTCTGTTTTTGTCCATATTTCGCAACAAAATAACGAAAAATTAACAAGAAAGTATCTGAAATATTTGAGTTTTCTGTTTTGTCCATATTTCGCAACAAAACAACGAAAAAAAAACCAAAAATTATCTGAAATATTTGAGTTTTTGGTTTTTGTCCATATTTCGCAACAAAATAAAAAAACAAAAAGTATCTTAAATATTTGAGTTTTCTGTTTTTGCCCATATTTCGCAACAAAATAACGAAAAAAACAACGAAAGAGTATCTGAAATATTGTAGTTTTCTGTTTTTGTCCATATTTCGCAACAAAATAACGAAAAAATAACATGAAAGTATCTGACAAAAAACAAAAAAGTATCTGAGATATTTGATTTTTATGTGTTTGTCCATATTTCGCAACAAAATAACGAAAAAAAAACCAAAAATTATCTTAAATATTTGATTTTTCTGTTTTTGTACATATTTCGCAACAAAATAACGAAAAAAAAACAAAAAAGTATCTGAAATATTTTAGCTTTTTGTCCATATTTCGCAACAAAATAACGAAAGAGTATCTGAAATATTTTAGCTTTCTGTTTGTCCATATTTCGCAACAAAATAACGAAAAAATAACAAGAAAGTGTCTGAAATATTTGAGTTTTCTGGTTTTGTCCATATTTCGCAACAAAACAACAAAAAAAAAACAAAAAACTATCTGAAATATTTGAGTTTTTTGTTTTTGTCCATATTACGGAACAAAATAATGAAAAAACAGTATCTGAAATATTTGAGTTTTTTGTTTTTGTCCATATCTCGCAACAAAATAACGAAAAAAAAACAAAAAAGTATCTGAAATATATGATTTTTCTGTTTTTGTCCATATTTCGCAACAAAATAACGAAAAAATAAAAACGAAGTATCTGAAATATTTGAGTTTTATGTTTTTGTCCATATTTCACAACAAAATAACGAAAAAATAATAAGAAAGTATCTGAAATATTTGAGTTTTCTGTTTTTGTCCATATTTGGCAACAAAACATCGAAAAAAAAACAACAAATTCTCTGAAATATTTGAGTTTTCTGTTTTGTCCATATTTCGCAACAAAACAACGAAAAAAAAACAAAAAACTATCTGAAATATTTTAGTTTTTTGTTTTTGTCCATATGTCGCAACAAAATAAAAAAACAAAAAGTATCTGAAATATTTGAGTTTTCTGTTTTTGTCCATATTTCGCAAGAAAATAACGAAAAAAAAACAAAAAAGTATCTCAAATATTTGAGTTTTTTTGTCCATATTTCGCAACAAAATAACGAAAAAACTACGAAAGAGTACCTGAAATATTTTAGCTTTCTGTTTTTGTCCATATTTCGCAACAAAATAACGAAAAAATAACAAGAAAGTATCTGAAATATTTGAGTTTTCTGTTTTGGTCCATATTTCGCAGCAAAACATCGAAAAAAAAAACAAAAAACTATCTGAAATATTTGAGTTTTTTGTTTTTGTCCATTTTTCGCAACAAAATAACAAAACAAAAAGTATCTGAAATATTTGAGTTTTCTGTTTTTGTCCATATTTAGCAACAAAATAACGAAAAAACAACAAAAGAGTATCTGAAATATTTTACCTTTCTGTTTTTGTCCATATTTCGCAACAAAATAACCAAAAAATATTTGAAATATTTGAGTATTCTGTTTTTGTCCATATTTCGCAACACAATAACGAAAAAACAACGAAAGAGTATCTGAAATATTTTAGCTTTCTGTTTTTGTCCATATTTCACAACAAAATAACGAAAAAATAATAAGAAAGTACCTGAAATATTTGAGTTTTATGTTTTTGTCCATATTTGGCAACAAAACATCGAAAAAAAAACAACAAATTCTCTGAAATATTTGAGTTTTCTGTTTTTGTCCATAGTTCTCAACAAAATGAGGAAAAACACAAACAAAAACTTATCTGAAATATTTTAGTTTTCATTTTTTGTCCATATTTCGTAACAAAATAACGAAAAAAAAACATAAAAGTATCAGAAATATTTGAGGTTTCTCTGTTTGTCCGTATGTCGCAACAAAATAACAAAAAAAAAAATATCTGAAATATTTGAGTTTTTGGTTTTGTCCATATTTCGCAACAAAATAACGGAAAAAACAACAAATTCTCTGAAATATTTGAGTTTTCTGTTTTTGTCCATATTTCCCAACAAAATAATGGAAAAAGACAACAAATTCTCTGAAATATTTGAGTTTTCTGTTTTTGTCCATATTTCTCAATAAAATGAGGAAAAAAACAAACAAAAACGTATCTGAAATATTTTAGTTTTAATTTTTGTCCATATTTCGCAACAAAATAACGAAAAAAAAACATAAAAGTATCAGAAATATTTGAGCTTTCTCTGTTTGTCCGTATGTCGCAACAAAATAACGAAAACAAAATGTATCTGAAATATTTGAGTTTTCTGCTTTTGTCCATATTTCGCAACAAAATAACGAAAAAAAACAAAAAATTATCTCAAATATTTGAGTTTTTTTTCTCCATATTACCTGAAATATTTTAGCTTTCTGTTTTTGTCCATATTTCGCAACAAAATAACGAAAAAATAACAAGAAAGTATCTGAAATATTTGAGTTTTCTGTTTTTGTCCATATTTCGCAAAAAAACATCGAAAAAACAACAAAAGAGTATCTGAAATATTTTACCTTTCTGTTTTTGTCCATATTTCGCAACAAAATAACGAAAAAATAACAAGAAAGTATCTGAAAAATTTGAGTTTTCTGTTTTGACCATATTTCGTAACAAAATAACGAAAAAAAACCAAAAAGTATCTTAAATATTTGATTTTTCTGTTTTTCTGTTTTTTTTCCGTTATATTGTTCTGAAATATGGACAAAAATGGAAAACTCAAATATTTCAGATATTTTCTTGTTATTTTTTTGATTATTGTTGCGAAATACGGACAAAAAATGAAAACTCAAATATTTCAGATACTTTGTAGGGTTTTTTTGCGTTTTTTTTGTTGCGAAATATGGGCAAAAAAAATTTAAATATTTCAGATTCTTTTTGTTTTTTTCGATATGTAATTGCGAAATATTGACAAAAACTGAAAACCTAAATATTTCAAATACTTTTTTGTTTTTTTTTTTCGTTATTTTGTTGGGAAGTATGGACAAAAACAGAAAACTCAAATATTTCAGAGACTTTGTTGTTTTTTTTCCGTTATTTTGTTCCAAAATATAGACAAAAACAGAAAACTCAAATATTTCAGATGCTTTTTTGTTTTGTTTTTTTCGTTATTTTGTTCCGAAATATGGACAAAAATGGAAAACTCAAATATTTCAGAGAATTTGTTGCTTTTTTCCGTTATTTTGTTACGAAATATGGACAAAACCAGAAAACTTAAATATTTGAGATACTTTTTTTTTGTTATTTTGTTGCAAAATATGGACAAAAACAGAAAGCTCAAATATTTCAGATACTTTTATGTTTTTTTTTCGTTATTTTGTTGCGAGATATGGACAAAAACAGAAAACTAAACTATTTCAGATACTTTTTGTTTGTTTTTTTCCTTATTTTGTTGAGAAATATGGAGCAAAGCAGAAAACTCAAATATTTCAGATACTTTTTTTTTTTTTTTTTTTGTTATATAATTGCGAAATATGGACAAAAAACGAAGACTCAAATATTTCAGATATTTTTTTGTTTTTTGTTTCGTTATTTTGTCGCGAAATATGGACAAAAACAGAAAACTCAAATATTTTAGAAAATTTGTTGTTTTCGTTGCCTAGAAACAACGTCCGCCAAATTCTCCTGTGGTGTAGTAGTGAGGAACTTTGCTAGTTCCTGCTTTTTTCCAAGAGGTGGCACTTCCTGGGTTCCGCTTTTTGATGTTGTAGAAGGACCCAGGGGGCTCCCATGATGGTTTTCTCGGCGGAGGTTGGTTGCCTGTAATTAATAAATCGAATAGTATTTGAAAAGACCTTGATGAAAATTATCGTCCTTCAACTGGATTCGAACAATGAATGCTCTGGTTGGTAGATGAGCACTCTAACCACTACACCATGCCACCCCTTATTTCATATTTCGGATACTTTCTTGTTATTTTTTCGTTATATTATTGCGAAATATGGACAAAAAACGATGGCTCAAATATTTCAGATAAATTTTTGTTTTTGTTTCGTTATTTTGTCGAGAAATATGGACAAAAACAGAAAACTGAAATTTTTTAGAGAATTTGTTTTTTTTCCGTTATTTTGTTGGGAAATATGGACAAAAACAGAAAACTCAAATATTTAAGATACTTTCTTGTTATTTTTTCGTTGTTTTGTTGCGAAATATGGACAAAAACAGAAAAGTAAAATATTTCAGATACTTTGTCGTTTTTTTCTCGTTATTTTGTTGCGAAATATGGACAAAAACCGAAAACTCAAATATTTCAGATATTATTTTGTTTTTTTTCCGTTATTTTGTTCCGAAATATGGACAAAAATGGAAAACTCAAATATTTCAGATACTTACTTGTTATTTTTTTGATTATTGTTGCGAAATATGGATAAAAAATGAAAACTCAAATATTTCAGATACTTTGTCTTTTTTTTTCGTTATTTTGTTGCGGAAGATGGGCAAAAAAGGAAGCTCAAATATTTCAGATACTTTTATGTTTTTTTCCGTTATTTTGCTGCGAAATATGGACAAAAAATGAAAACTCAAATATTTAAGATAGTTTTTTGTTATTTTTTCGTTATTTTGTTGCGAAATATGGACAAAAACAGAAAGCTAAAATATTTCCGATACTTTTTTGCTTTTTTCGTTATTTTGTTGCGCAATAAGGACAAATACAAAAACTCAAATATGTCAGATACTTTTTTGTTATTTTTTTCGTTATTTTGTCGGGAAAGATGAACAAAAACAGAAAACTCAAATATTTCAGAGAATTTGTTGTTTTTTGCCGTTATTTCCCCCCGAGGGATTCCACCTTGTCGTGGTGGTGGGGCTTAAGTAGGATCAAGGATGTAGTGAGCGATGTCGGTGGATACTGCAGAGAATAGTCTGCAGTATCCGGCAGGTCTAACCATACCGATAAGGTCACTATTGAGGTCTGAAAACCAAGGGAATCCGAACAACAATGGACAATGGCAACGAAAAAGGACAAATCACGTGTTGGGATGTCAACACAAGTGTCACCTGTACCTACGGCAGGTGGCGAGGGCTTGGTTTCGAAAGGAACTAAGTCGCCAGTAGGAACGTGCGGAGGAGTGGTGACAGGCTCATCCGTGCGTAATGAAGCAACTGAAAATCTACTCGACACAGATGAAGAACTACGAGCATTGTCGCAGACATTTTCATTTGTGTTATCGGAAGGGGACCTGGACATACTGAGAGGTAAGTCAGATTTAGGAAGCTCAGATCAGTCAGATTCTGGCTCCGACATGGAGGTTGACGGTAATACCACCGTCATCAACATGGCTGATCTGAGCTCCGATTTAGATAATATAGGAAAAATCTATTTATCTTCCACAGGTACACCAAAGGGATTCAGTAAGGTTAACCCGCACTCTGGTGCAGTATCAACCAATCTGCGTAGAGACGCGATTAAAAAGATGCGCAGCGCCAGAAGAAGGATTGAGAAGTTCCTGGTGATCGATCCGAAGGAACTCAGCGCCTGGGACAAGGAAAAGCTTGTCGAAGACAGAACTGTAGTGAATTCGACGGAGCTTCAGAAAATTATTGCGGCGAAAGCGGAGCCACAGCCGTCTTCATCCGGTGCGTCTGTAAAACAGACTAGGGATAAAGACAGGAAGCTGTGCTCCAAAATAGGTTCCTCCGGTGCATCTGGGTGTCAGACAAGAGAGGAATACGAAGCCAGCAGAAGGAAAAAGGGCACTACAGGCAGAGCTGAAGAGGCCAAAAAAGGGTTCACGAAGAAAAGAGGCAAATCGGATGATAACATCCAACGTAAGGGCGCTAAAAAAGCCAAGAGCGCGACTACTTCCGGAAAAGCGAAGATAGTCGATGATCTGCAGGTGGCCATCGTTGATGAGAATGGCCCCGAAGGCAAATTCAACCAGGAGCAGTGGGACTCGGTTGAAGAAAAGATCCAGGATGCGCTCATCGATGCTTTTGCTTCCGGCTTAGCGGAGGACATAAAGTTCGATGGCGCAGCCTGGGAAAGGGGGTACAAAGTGGTAGCGTGCGCTGATAAGAAATCCAAGGATTTCTTATCAGCCACCTTGAACAAGCTAGATGGTATCTGGGAGGGAGCAAGGCTTAGAGCTATCCCTAGATCCGATACCAGTCTCTACCAAAGGCCCAAGGCGTGGGTTTGGATACCTAAACCGTATCAAACACCACAAAGAGTTCTGAGTCTGCTAGCAGGCCAGAACAAGGGAATTCATGCTGAGGAGTGGAAGATCCTGAAGGAGGATGTTCGTAAGGAACGTGGCCAGCACTTCCTTATGAGTATCAGTAGGGACTCACTCCCCTTCCTCGAAAAGAGTAGAGGAATGGTAGCCTTCAGCATGGCGAAGGTATATATTAGAATATTGGGCAGCAGCGGAGCCACTGATGATGGAGGTGATGCAGATCAACCTCCACCACAGTAGGGCTGCTACCAGCAACCTGATGGGGTACATGGGTAGCAATAACATCGATGCTGCCCTCATTCAAGAGCCGTGGATAGACGGCCAAGGTAGAATTCAAGGCTTGAAGTGCAAAGACTACACCCTGTTTCATAAAAACGGAGTGAGTAAAATTAGGTCATGTATTTTGGTTAAAAACAAATTTAATGTTTTTCTTCTGGAAAATTTTAGCAATGATGATACAACAGTTGTCAAATGGGAAAGGAGGAAGAAGGAAAAGCCTCTACTCCTAGTCTCAGCTTATATGCCTTACGACAGCGCGGAAGAGCCGCCGTCCCCAGCAATAAGAGACGCTGTAAACAGCTGGAAGCAAGACATTGTGATAGGATGTGATGCAAACGCTCATCATACGCAGTGGGGAAGCTCTAACATTAACAGTAGAGGTGAGTCTTTATTAGAGTATATTGGTAAAACTAACCCTAGTATATGTAATAGGGGGACAGCCCCGACATTTATAGTTAGAAATTGGAGGGAGGTAATAGACCTAACATTGGCTACTAACTCTAGATCGCTCGGCATAAGGAATTGGAGGGTATCTGAGAGAGCCTCTTTCTCAGATCACTGCTGGATTCTTTTCGAAATCGAAGGAAATCGGGAAGATAGGGTATCCTTTAGGAACCCCAGAAAATCGAATTGGGCTAAATACACGGAGTTGCTTAGTGACTCTCCAAGGCTCTTAACTGGAGAGTGCTTAACAAAACGTAAGCTTATCGACAAGGCAGTAGACTTATCGACAAGGCAGTAGACTTATCGACAAGGCAGAAGCCTGCTGCCCCCTGAGTCGGATATCGGGCAGCGAAAAACCACCTTGGTGGAATAAAGAGGTAGAAGAGTGCAGGAACAGTGCGAGAACTCTGCACAATAAAGCAAAGTGGAGTAACTGCCCCTCAGACTGGGACAGTTATAAAGAGGAACTCAGGAAGTTTAAGAACATAACAAGGAGGGCAAAAAGGCAATCCTGGGGGGTTTTCTGTGAATCGATAGAAAATACCTCGGAGCTAGCAAGGCTAAGAAAGATGTTGGCTAAGGAACCGACGGTTCCCAACTACATCATGAAGAGTGATGGCACATGGACAGACTCTTGCCGAGGCACTCTTGACACATTAATGGAAGCTCACTTCCCTGGCTCAGAGCCGGCGGGAACCGAACAGAAAGAGAGGTTAAGAAAGGGCTCCCAAGAGCTCTGGGAAATAACAAAGGAAATTGTTACGGAGGAAAAGGTAAGATGGGCGATTAGCTCGTTTAGTGGCTACAAATCGCCAGGACCGGACAGCATACGCCCGATAATTCTACAGAAAGCACCTTGTACACTGACTAGGAAACTAGTGGTGATCTTCAGGAGCTGCCTGTATATGGGATACGTTCCCAGGAAATGGAAGGAAGCAAAGGTAATATTCATACCCAAACCAGGTAAGAATGGACACACGGTAGCAAAGGACTACAGACCAATATGTCTGTCGTCATTTTTGCTAAAAACAATGGAGAAAATGCTAGAGGTCTATATAAGAAGCTCCTGCCAAGAGGGCCAGCTTTCGACCAAGCAGCATGCATACAGCAAAGGGAAATCGGTAGAAACAGCTCTACATGCAGCAGTCACTCAAATTGAGGAATCATTACAGTATAAGGAATACACAATGGCAGCTTTTCTAGACATAGAAGGCGCATTTAACAACGTTAGGACGGAGGCGATCGAAAGATCGCTGGAAGAATTAGGACTCCACAGTGGAATTGTGAAGTGGGTGGGCCGGCTATTGAACACACGGCAGATAACGTCTAACTGTGGAAGCTGTGAGAATAAAGTAAAGGTTACGAGGCACTCCGCAGGGAGGAGTTCTATCTCCCCTCCTATGGGTGCTGGTAATGAATAGGGTTCTAATGAAACTAAAGAGAGAAGGCATCAGCGTCATTGCATACGCGGATGACCTAGCAATACTCATCACACGGAAGTTCTTAGAAACAATCAGTATGCTGATGGAGAAAGCCTTCGACATACTGACGAAGTGGACAATGAATTGTGGTCTATCGGTAAATCCATCAAAGACGGAAATGGTCTTGTTCACAAAACGAAGGAAAATATCGGCATTTAAGATGCCCGTACTCAAAGGCAAGACGATGGTACTTTCAGAGAGTGCAAAGTACCTAGGGATCATTCTTGATTCCAAACTTAGTTGGAACAAAAATGTGGAGGAAAGAGCAAGGAAAGCAACGAACGCATTATTTGCGTGTAAACGGTTCTCAGGCACAAAGTGGGGCATCAGCCCAAAGATGGGTCACTGGCTGTACACCAGTGTAGTACGACCAATACTCACGTACGGTGCTACAGTATGGTGGCCAGCAGTAAATAGGAAGACAAATGTCAAAAAACTGGAAAAGGTGCAAAGGCTGGCGTGCATAAGCATCACTGGTACACTGCGCACGACACCAACCTTAGCTATGGAAATCATGCTAAATCTGCATCCACTGGAAGAGCATATAAAGAACATAGCGGCAAAGAGTGCAATAAGACTAAGAGAGTCAGGTGCACTTAGATATAAGGGATACACACATAGCAGGATCTTGGAAGAATTCAATCTGGACACCAGGGGAGTGCCTACAGACTACCTGACTCCATATTTTGATTTTCGTAGAGACTTCGACATTCGTATCCCAACAAGAAACGAATGGGAGGAGGGAACAGTGAACACAGAAATTGGAATATCCATTTTCACAGACGGGTCTAAAACAGCTGAAGGTGCAGGATCGGGTATATGCTCCGAATTCCTAGATATCAGGGCATCGGTAAGGCTGCCGGATCACAGCAGTGTCTTCCAGGCGGAAATCCTGGCAATAGTTAGGGCGGCTGAATTGGCTGAGGCTAGACTGATATCACAGGAGCATATCATAATCTATGTCGACAGCCAGGCAGGTATCAGAGCGCTAGGGTCTAATAACAAGTCCAGCCTGGTAAAAAGCTGCCGCGAAGTACTTCAGGTACTTTGTAGGCATTGCATCGTTGAACTGTGCTGGGTTCCCGGCCACAGCAGCATTGAAGGTAATGAAATAGCTGATGAGCTCGCTAGATCAGGATCTGAGGCAGACATTGGAACAGCCGATATATCTGTACTCAGTCCACTAGGGGTGGAAAAAGATAAGGTGGATACTATCACGGTAAGAAAGATAGATCACATGTGGGAAACTACGAACACATGCCACATAGCAAAAACTATGTGGCCTCGAAGGAACCTAAGGAACACGGGAATCCTACTAAATATGAGCAGGACAAGCCTCAGACTTGCCATTGGTATTCTGACAGGCCACTGCCTGCTAGGAAAAATGGCTAAGACGATGGGATTAGCTACGGCTGATCTGTGCAGGGGCTGCCAGGACTTAGCAATAACGGAGGATATAGCTCACATGCTCTGCGACTGTCCTAGTCTCAGCAGAAGGAGGCTAAATATTCCAGGGAGGTATAGATACGGGGGACTACATGAGCTAGTAGGTACCCCGATAAAGGTAATCCTTAATTTTGTTAGGGGAGTAGCTTGGATTTAACGAGGGTAAGTAGCCAGGTGGTTGTTGCAATTAAAAAGGGATACCAGAACTCCGACCTAGGCCAATCAATGGCCTAGGTCGGAGTTCTGTTCAGGCATCAGCAGACAGTTAACCCCCCTTATAAAACATAAACATAAACATTCCGTTATTTTGGTGCGAAATATGGACAAAACCAGAAAACTCAAATATTTCAGATTCTTTTTGTTTTTTTCTATATTTAATTACTAAATATGGACAAAAAGAGAAAAGTAAAATATTTCAGATACTTTATCGTTGTTTTTTCGTTATTTCAGATAGTTTTTTGTTTTTTTTTCGTTATTTTGTTGCGAAATATGGACAAAAACATGAAACTCAAATATTTCAGATACTTTTTTGTTTGTTTTTTTTTCCTTATTCTGTTGAGAAATATGGACAAAAGTAGAATACTCAAATATTTCAGATACTTTTTTTTTTTTTCGTTATTTTGTTGCGAAATATGGACAAAACAGAAAGCTCAAATATTGCAGATTCTGTTTGTTTTTTTCGATATTTTGTTGCGAAATATGGACAAAAACAGAAAACTCAAATATTTCAGATACTTTTTTGATTTTTTTTCGTTATTTTGTTGCGAAATATGGACAAAAACAGGAAACTCCAATATTGCAGATCCTTTCTTGTTATTTTTTCGTTATTTTGTTGCAAAATATGGACAAAAAATGAAAACTAAAATATTTCAGAGAATTTGTTGTTTTTTTCCGATTTTTGTTGCGAAATATGGACAAAAACAGAAAACTCAAATATTTCAGATAATTTTTTTTCGTTAGTTTGTTGCGAAATATGGACAAAAACAGAAAGCTCAAATATTTCAGATACTTTTATGTTTGTTTTCGTTATTTTGATGCGAAATATGGACAAAAATAGAAAACTCAAATATTTCAGATTCTTTTTGTTTTTTTCGATATTTAGTTGCGAAATATGGACAAAAACAGAAAACTCAAATATTTCAGATTCTTTTTGTTTTTTCGATAGTTAGTTCGAAATATGGGGAAAAACAAAAAACTTAAATATTTCAGATAGTTTTTTGTTTTTTTCCGTTATTTTGTTGCGAAATGCGGACAAAAACAGAAAACTCAAATACTTCAGATAGTTTTTTTTTTTTTTCGTTATTTTATTGCGAAATATGGACAAAACAGAAAGCGCAAATATTTCAGATACTTTTTTGATTTTTTTCGTTATTTTGTTGCGAAATATGGACAAAAAACAAAAACTAAAATATTTCAGATAGTTTTTGTTTTTTTTTCGTTATTTTGTTGGGAAATATGGACAAAAACAGAAAACTCAAATATTTCAGAGAATTTGTTGGTTTTTCCGTTATTTTGTTGCGAAATATGGACAAAAACAAAAAACTCAAATATTTCAGATACTTTTTTTTCGTTATTTTGTTGTGAAATATGGACAAAAACAGAAAGCTCAAATAATTCAGATACTTTTATGTTTTTTTTTCGTTATTTTGATGCGAAATATGGACAAAAATAGAAAACTCAAATATTTCAGATTCTTTTTGTTTTTGTTCGATATTTATTTGCGTAATATGAATGTAAACCATAATTGCAGAAAATGATTTCGTCAGTCGTGCATCTTCGTATTATTCTAATTTCTTTTCTTTAAAAATGTAAATGTTAACTAGTATTGATTTTTGCCTATTAACTTGTATTGATTTTCTATATACGATAATTGCTCTCATTAATTTTAGTCTTCTATTTTACTTTGTACGGAACGGTCAATTTCAATACACCAATACCTCGCTATACGGCCGCTCTTTTTACGGCTTTTCGCTATAACGGCCTACTTTAATTGCGGCAATTTTTCGATTTACGGCCCAAAATGTTTCGTTATACGGCCCAAAAAAAAAACAAATGGAGAAAAAAATATGTACATATTTTAATGCGTTGTCGCTGCAGTATATAATAGTCACATAAAAGTTAATATTCTCATAAGTAGAAGTGTTTATATACATATTTGTTTGCGATTCGTTATACGGCTTTTCGCTTTGCGGCCAACTTTCCCGGAACGTATCTAGGCCGTAAAGCGAGGTATTGGTGTATATGTATTTATAAACGATTTAATTTTAAAGTACTTAGATTTCTTTTTTTTGCTTTTATATAACTAATTCTAAAATTCTAATAATACTAATAATAATTCAATGTTAATTTTGTAATTAAATATTTAATAAATGTAAATATAAAATATCGTTCATAATGATAAATTTGCTTTTAACTAAAAAGATTTGAAGGCCATCTCACAAATCAGAAGTGGGATAAAAATTATCAAAAAAAAAATAAAAATAATAATAAAATTCGATATCATTAAATTATTCTATTAATTTAAAAGAAAAAAAATGTAAAATTGATTAAAAGAAAAAGTGATTTAAAGAAATTAATATATAAATAAATTTGTTCAAAAAAAAATTGATTATAGAATTTTATCGGAAAATACCGTTGGTTAAAATAATATAAAACTATATATATATATATATATTAAAATTCGAATAAAAGTGAAAATCGGCAACAATATTTACATTTATATTGTAGTTGTTCCAATTCTAAATATTTCTTTTTGTTGTTGTTTTTTTTTTCGTTGCGTGCATTTTGTGTTTAAGTTTCTTACGCATATTAAAAATTGGAGAAATTTTCATAGTTAAAGAAGGGGAAATCGTTCTCACTTCTTTTCGTTTTAGTTTTCTTTTCTTTTCTATTGACACTGAAAAGGAAAAGAATTAAAAATAATAGAAAAAAAAAGAACATTCGAATTGGTTCTCTTTTTTTTTAATTGATGAGTTATTTTGTTATTTTATTTGTGTGCATTTTAGCGAGTATATGGTTATTGGTGGCATTGTATATAATAATATACATGTATAAAAAAATATGCACCAGATGGTAATTTTTCATATACAAAATAAATGCAAATTATCGTCACACTAACGCACTTAAAATATATATATATATATATATATATATATAGTGTTTGGTTTAGTGTAGAATATCGAAATATTTGTGACTTTTAGTATTACAATAAATACAAAAACAACATTTCAAATATCGCCGCGTGAGTTGAATGTTATTGAAAAGCGTGAACTTTTCAATAACATTCGTTATTGAAAAGTTTCATATTAAAAATTATATAGCCGCGCGAGTTGTTTAATGACTTACCATTTTTTTTTTTTTAAAAACGTGTAAATATTAAAAAAATTGTAATTTTTATTTATAAATTTAAAAAAAAACGAAACAATGGAAAAATAAAATAATTTTAAAACGGAATTAATGAAATTAATGAAATTAAACAAACGTGAATGAATATTATCTAATAGTTTTTTTAAAATTTGATCGGAAGTAATAATAATTCAAAATGAATGAAAATCAATTAAAAAAAATTAACGATCGGTGAACTTAAAAATAAATTAAAAGATCTAAATTTGCGAATTACGGGTAAAAAGAACGTGTTGATCGAACGCATTATGAATTATTATGAAAATTTAAATGCAGTTAGTCAAAATAATGCTGCGAATTCTGAAATTTTGAACGAAGTTAATGAAGATAATGCGAGCAACGATGGCAGTAGTGACGGGAACGTTATGGAAGTTGAACGGAACGGTAATGATAGTCATGTTCGGAACGATGGACACGATATCATTAACAATAATAGTGAACGTACGATAACTTCAACACTAGTGCAGAGTAAGGTAAATGATAATAATATTAATAAGTATCAATTTACTCCTTCAGATATGATGATTATCTTGCCGGAATTTGATCCGGATGACGAAAAAGGACCAACTGCGGAAGAATGGTATAAGCGAATCATTCAATTAAGGAATTATTATAAATGGGAAGATCCATTATTATTAATTTCAATCGGTCCAAAACTAAAAGGTGTTGCTCGTAATTGGTTTAATAGAATGGACGAATATTGCGTTAACTGGGTTGATTTTGCTGAAAAATTTGAAGAAAAATTCATGCCGATATTAAATGATGCTGATATTCATACAACAATGGCAAATAGGAAAAGAAAATATAATGAAAATCTAATGAAATATTTAGAAGAAATGGTTCGATTAGGTGCTAAAGGACGTCTCAAAGAAAACGCTATAGTAAAATACTATATTATGGGTATGCGCGATAACGATTTATTTCAAGCTTTCCAAGGTCAACGAATAGAACGAATTGATGAATTACGTGATAAAGTCTAATAATGCTGAAGTTTGAGAAGAACGAATAACGAAAAAGTAAAGGATTTTAAATCAAAGATTGTTCATGATAATTTCAAACCAAATACAAAACCTGATCTAAACTTTGTAAAAGGTAATAAAACATATGACGTTCAATGTTTCAACTGTCACAAAAGCGGACACTATTCTAAGAATTGCGCAGAACCATCACGTAGAGAACGGTGCAGAAAATGTCAAAAAGTACATAAAAAAGGCGAAACTTCTGAATGTCCAGGTTCAGCACGAGTTGGTCTGATGGAATATTTTAAATTACCAAGTATGTATAACAAAATTGTTAAAATTAATAATTTCCGTATAGTAGGCCAAATAGATTGCGGTAGTCCATGTACGCTCATAAAAGCAGATTATGCTAATAAAATATCTGCTAAAGAAAAAAAATGTGAAATGCATTTATAAGGATTTCTTGGTGGGACGTATATAGCTACCAGTAAAATGTATTTAAATTTGGAAATTGATAGATTAAAAGTAGATGCTGAAGTTTTTGTAGTAAATGATGAGCATATGCCAGTGCCGTTGTTAATCGGACGAAATATATTAGATTTACCAAATGTCAGAATGGTGAAAGAAAACTCGAACGTTGTTTTGAAAGATAAAATTGATCATTTAAGTGTCGATATAAAGCGAAAGAACGAAAATAATTTATCCGTTGATGATGATTATGATTGCGTGAACGAAGATGATAAAAATTAAAAAATTTTGAGAAACGAAGAAAAATTTGAGTCAAATATCGATCAAAACTTGGACGGAAAAGAAACGGACAATGGTGATATAGATAATGTAGAAAAACGTTTATTAATTGATTTACTAAATGATTTTAAGGAATTGTTTCCAGAAAAATTAAAAGATCTTGGTTTAACTCAAGAAATCGAAACGAAAATGAATGTAGTTGATGAAAAACCAGTTCAGTTAAAGTCTTATCGAGTACCGTACGCTAAACGGAATGTTATTGACAAAATGGTGAACGAATTAGTAGAAAATGATATTGTTGTACCGTCAAAATCTAATTACTCAAGTCCAGCCTTATTGGTTAAAATGAAAAACGGATCTGATCGACTATGCATTGATTATCGTATGTTAAATTTAAAAATAGTAAAAGAAATCAGTGCTACACCGAACATTGAAGAAGAATTGCAAATCGCTAGTTCGTATAAGTATTTCACCACCCTCGATCTAAATAGTGGCTACTATCAAATTCCAATAAATGAAGAAAGCCGAAAATATACAGCGTTCATAACACCTACAGGTTTATACGAATTCAAACGCATGCCGTTTGGGCTTAAAAATGTTTTTCATTGATGCTCAAATTAAAAAATAAAATTAACGATGACATACAAATATACATGGACGATATATTGATCGGTAGTAATACTGTACAACAAAATCTTGATAAATTACGCAAAACGATGAACGCTTTAAAAGATTTTAATTTGACTTTAAATTTAAGTAAATGCTCTTTCCTGAAAACGACAATTGAGTATTTAGGACATAAAGTATCGCCAACAGGTACATCTCCAGATACACTTAAAACCGAAGCCGTCAAGAATTTTAAAATCCCGACTAACATCAAAGAGGTCAGACAATTCTTGGGTTTAACGAGCTACTTTCGAAAATTTGTAAAACATTTCGCGATAATTGCAAATCCGTTGAATCAGCTATTGAAGAAAGATACTAAATTTACCTGGTTATCTGAACATGACGAAGCGTTTAATAATTTAAAATATTCTCTCATTAACGAACCATTACTTACTTCATATAACGTCAATGCCAAACATGAAGTTCATACCGATGCCAGCGCTAGCGGATTAGCTGGTATTTTATTACAACAAGAAGATAAGTTATTCAAACCAGTAGCATACTTCAGTCGAACCACCAGCGGTTGTGAAAGCAAATACCACAGCTACGAACTTGAGACGTTGGCCATAGTTGAAACGTTGGAGCGCTTTAAATATTATCGTTTAGGTAAACATTTTATTATCGTTACAGACTGTGCTTCCCTGAAAACAACTATGTCCAAGAAAGAATTGATACCTCGTATTGCACGATGGTGGTTGAGGCTACAAAACTTTGATTTTTCACTTGAACATAGAAGTGGAAATCGTATGGTTCATGTCGATGCGGTTAGTCGATTAGCAAACGAGTCAATACCAAATGAAGTTGATACTGCATCTTTAAAAATTATGCAAGTAAAAATAGACGATCTGGATTGGTTGCTGACAATGAAGATTCAAGACCCGGAGTTGAAAGAAATATTCACAAAATTGCGAGAACCAAAAGTAGAAAAACATATCGAGAAAGAATATTGCATTCAAAATGGACGTTTATTCAAAATATTAAATAATGGTAATAAACGTTGGATCGTACCAAAAATGGTTCGCTGGAGAATTGTACGTGAATGCCATGACATGCTTGGTCATCTCGGGTTAGATAAAACTGTTGAACGCATACAGCGCTATTATTGGTTTCCGCGGCTGCGAAATTACGTATCAAAGTATCTTAAATCGTGTATTGAATGTTCCTAGCATCGCAAACCAGGAGGACGGGTAGAAGGTGACTGCATTATGACGAAATAGAGCCTATTCCATTTAAGACTTTACATTTAGATCACCTAGGTCCTTTTCCAAAAAGCTCTAAAGGAAACATGCACGTTAAAACAACTAATACCGCAGGTGTAATAAAAGTTCTAGAAGAATTGTTAAGCTATGTCGGAACTCCAGCTAGAATTATAACTGAACAGCGTTCACATCAAAATCATTCGAAGAATATTGCCATGAACATGCCATTCAACATGTCAAGTTGCTGTCAGAACACCAAGGGCTAATGGCCAGATCGAGCGGGTAAATCGTACAATGTCAAACGCTATAGCCACGTTAACGGAAAATGAACGTAAATGGGACGAACAACTGAAAAATATTCAATGGTCTTTGAATACAATGAAATCTGCTACAACTGGCCGTAGTCCACATGAGATTGTGTTCCATTTTAAACCAAGAAATGCATTGCAGAACAAAATAATATTACACATTCATTAATGAAAATAATAAATCTTTAGAACAAATTCGTAACGAAGCGCCAGAAAATATTAATAGAAAACGAATAATGTGGATAAAACGTTTCGATGACAAACTTAGAAATTCGACGATTTACAAAGTAGATGATCTGGTGATGGTTGAATGCGAACCAATTAGTACTGGTCAGCCGAGAAAACTACAATCGAAGTATAAAGGTCCGTATATTGTTTCTAAAATTTTAGGTAACAATAGGTATGTAATAGAAGATATCCCTGGAGCACCAAGAAAAATACGGCCGTATGTTGGAGTTTATGCCTCTGATAAAATGAAGAAATGGTGTATACTAGGGCCAGATGACGATGATGAAATTGAGCCAGTATGTGATGAACAAGAAGACAAAAACAACAGTACAGATCAGATCGAGGTCGATCCTCATTTTCAGAATGGCCGGGATGTAAACCATAACTGCAGAAAATGATTTCGTCACTCATGCATCTTCGTATTATTCTAATTTCTTTTCTTTAAAAATGTAAATGTTAACTAGTATTGATTTTTGCCTATTAACTTGTATTGATTTTCTATATACGATAATTGCTCTCATTAATTTTAATCTTCTATTTTACTTTGTACGGAACGGTCAATTTCAATATATGTATTTATGAACCATTTAATTTTAAAGTACTTAAATTTCTTTTTTTTGCTTTTATATAACTAATTCTAAAATTCTAATAATACTAATAATAATTCAATGTTAATTTTGTAATTAAATATTTAATAAGTGTAAATATAAAATATCGTTCATAATGATAAATTTGCGTTTTAACTAAAAAGACTTGAAGGCCATCTTACATGAACAAAACCAGAAAACTGAAATATTTCAGATACTTTTATGTTTTTTATCGTTAATTTGTTGCGAAATATGGACAAAAACAGAAAACTCAAATATTTCTGATAGTTTTTTGTTTTTTTTCGTTATTTTGTTGCGAAATATGGACAAAACAGAAAGCTGAAATATTTCAGATACTTTTTTGTTTTTTTTTCGTTATTTTGTTGCGAAATATGGACAAAATCAAAAAACTCAAGTATTTCAGATACTTTTTTTTCGTTATTTTGTTGCGAAATATGTACAAAAACAGACAACTAAAATATTTCAGATACTTTTTTGTTTGTTTTTTTCCTTATTTTGTTGAGAAATATGGACAAAAGTAAAAAATTTAAATATTTCAGATACTTTTTTTTCGTTATTTTGTTGCGAAATATGTACAAAAACAGAAAACTAAAATATTTCAGATACTTTTTTGTTTGTTTTTTTCCTTATTTTGTTGCGAAATATGGACAAACCAGAAAGCTCAAATATTTCAGATTCTGTTTGTTTTTTTCGATATTTGATTGCGAAATGTGGACAAAAACAGAAAACTGAAATATTTCAGATATTTTCTTGTTATTTTTTCGTTATTTTGTTGGGAAATATAGACAAAAACAGAAAACTCAAATATTTCAGAGAATTTGTTGTTTTTGTCCGTTATTTTGTTGCGAAATATGGGCAAAAACAAAAAACTCAAATATTTCAGATAGTTTTTTGTTTTTTTTCGTTATATTATTTCGAAATATGGAGAAAAAACGAAAACTAAAATATTTCAGATATTTTTTGTTTTTTGTTTCGTTATTTTGTTGGGAAATATGGACAAAAGCAGAAAACTCAAATATTTCAGATACCTTCTTGTTATTTTTTCGTTATTTTATTGCGAAATATGGACAAAAACAGAAAATTGAAATATTTCAGATTCTTTTTGTTTTTTTCGATATTTAGTTGCAAAATATGGACAAAAACAGAAAACTCAAATATTTCAGATATTTTTTTTTCGTTATTTTGTTGGGAAATATGGACAAACAGAGAAAGCTTAAATATTTCAGATACTTCTATGTTTTTTTTTCATTATTTTGTTACGAAATATGGACAAAATGAAAAACTCAAATATTTCAGATTCTTTTTGTTTTTTTCGATATTTATCTGAAATATTTCAGATAGTTTTTGTTTTTTTTTCGTTATTTTGTTGCGAAATATGGACAAAAACAGAAAATACAAATATTTCGGATACTTTGTTGTTGTTTTTTCATTATTTTGTTGAGAAATATGGACAAAAAATTGAAAACTCAAATATTTCAGACACTTTGTAGTTTTTTTTCGTTATTTTGTTGCGAAATATGGACAAAAACAGAAAACTTAGATATTTCAGATACTCTTTCGTTGTTTTTCCCTTATTTTGTCTCGAAATATGGACAAAAAAAACTCAATATTTCAGATTTTTTTTTGTTTTTTTTCGTTATTTTGTTGCGAAATATGTACAAAAACAGAAAACTCAAATATTTCAGATACTTTTTTTTTTTTTGGCGTTATTTTGGTGCGAAATATGTAAAAAAACAGAAAACTTAAATATTTCAGATACTTTTTTGTTTTTTTTTCGTTATTTTGTTGCGAAATATGTAAAAAACAGAAAACTCAAATATTTCAGATAGTTTTTTGTTTTTTTTCTCGTTATTTTGTTGTGAAATATGGACAAAAACAGAAAGCTAAAATATTGCAGATACTTTTTCGTTCTTTTTTCGTTATTTTGTCTCGAAATATGGACAAAAAAAACTTAAATATTTCAGATATTTTTTTGTTTTTTTTCGTTATTTTGTTGCGAAATATGTACAAAAACAGAAAACTCAATTATTTCAGATACTTTTTTGTTTTTTTTCCATTATTTTGTTGCGAAATATGTACAAAAACAGAAAAAATAAATATTTAAGATACTTTTTGGTTTTTTTTTCGTTATTTTGTTGCAAAATATGGACAAACACAGACAGCTAAAATATTTCAGATACTCTTTCGTTGTTTTTTCGTTATTTTGTTGCTAAATATGGACAAAAAAAACTAAAATATTTCAGATATTTTTTTGTTTTTTTTTCGTTGTTTTGTTGCGAAAATATGGACAAAAACATAAAACTCAAATATTTCAGATACGTTTTGTTTTGTTATTTTGTTGCGAAATATGGACAAAAACAAAAAACTCAAATATTTCAGATAGTTTTTTATATTTTTTCGTTGTTTTGTTGCGAAATATGGACAAAAACAGAAATCTAAAATATTTCAGATGCTCTTTCGTAGTTTTTTCGTTATTTTGTTGCGAAATATGGACAAAAACAAACTCAAATATTTGAGATACTTTTTTGGTTTTTTTTCGTTATTTTGGTGCAAAATATGGACAAAAACAGAAAACTCAAATATTTCAGATAGTTTTTTTCTTTTTTTTTCGTTGTTTTGTTGCGAACTATGGACAAAAATAGAAAACTAAAATATTTCAGATACTTTCTTGTTATTTTTTCGTTATTTTGTTGCGAAATATGGACAAAAACAGAAAGCTAAAATATTTCAGATACTCTTTCGTTGTTTTTTCGTTATTTTGTTGCGAAATAAGGACAAAAAAAAACTAAAATATTTCAGATATTTTTTTTATATTTTTTCGTTGTTTTGTTGCGAAATATGGACAAAAACAGAAAACTCAAATATTTCAGATACTTTCTTGTTATTTTTTGGTTATTTTGTTGCGAAATATGGACAAAAACATAAAACTAAAATATGTCAGATACTCTTTCGTTGTTTTTTCGTTATTTTGTTGCTAAATATGGACAAAAAAAACTAAAATATTTCAGATATTTTTTTGTTTTTTTTTCATTGTTTTGTTGCAAAAATATGGACAAAAACATAAAACTCAAATATTTCAGATACGTTTTGTTTTGTTATTTTGTTGCGAAATATGGACAAAAACAAAAAACTCAAATATTTCAGATAGTTTTTTATATTTTTTCGTTGTTTTGTTGCGAAATATAGACAAAAACAGAAATCTAAAATATTTCAGATGCTCTTTCGTTGTTTTTTCGTTATTTTGTTGCGAAATATGGACAAAAACAAACTCAAATATTTGAGATACTTTTTTGGTTTTTTTTCGTTATTTTGGTGCAAAATATGGACAAAAACAGAAAACTCAAATATTTCAGATAGTTTTTTTCTTATTTTTTCGTTGTTTTGTTGCGAAATATGGACAAAAACAGAAAACTCAAATAGTTCAGATACTTTCTTGTTATTTTTTCGTTTATTTTGTTGCGAAACATAGACAAAACCAGAAAACTTAAATATTTCAGATACTTTTTTTTTTTCGTTATTTTGTTGCGAAATATGGACCAAAACAGAAAACTAAAATATTTCAGATAATTTTTGTTTGTTTTTTTCCTAATTTTGTTGATAAATATGGACAAAAGCAGAAAACTCAAATATTTCAGATAATTTTTTTATTTTTTTCGTTATTTTGTTGTGAAATATCGACAAAAACAGAAAGCTAAAATTTTTCAGATACTCTTTCGTTCTTTTTTCGTGATTTTGTTGCGAAAAATGGACAAAAACAGAATACTCAATTATTTCAGATATTTTTTTGTTTTTTTTTCGTTGTTTTGTTGCGAAATATGGACAAAAACAAAAAACTCAAATATTTCAGATAGTTTTTTTCTTTTTTTTTCTTTATTTTGTTGTGAAATATGGACAAAAACAGAAAACTCAAATATTTCAGATACTTCTTTTGTATTTTTTCGTTATTTTGTTGCGAAATATGAACAAAAAATGAAAACTCAAATATTTCAGATAATTTTTGTTTTTTTTTTTTCATTATTTTGTTTCGAAATATAGACAAAAAAGAAAACTCAAATTTTTCAGATATTTTTTTGTTTTTTTTTCGTTATTTTGTTGCTAAATATGGACAAAAGCAGAAAACTCAAATATTTCAAATAATTTTTTGTTTTTTTTTTGTTATTTTGTTGTGAAATATGGACAAAAACAGAAAGCTAAAATATTTCAGATACTACTTTTCTATTTTTTCGTTATTTTGTTGCGAAATATGGACAAAAACAGAAAAATCAAATATTTTAGATTTTTTTTTTTTTTTTGTTATTTTGTTGCGAAATATGTACAATAACAAAAAACTCAAATATTTCAGATACTTTTTTGTTTTTTTTCGTTATGTTGTTGCGAAATATGGACAAAAACAAAAAACTCAAATATTTCAGATACTTTTTGTTTCGTTATTTTGTTTCGAAATATGGACAAAAACAAAAAACTCAAATATTTCAGATAGGTTTTTGTTTTTTTTTCGTTGTTTTGTTGCGAAATATGGACAAAAACAGAAAACTCAAATATTTCAGATACTTCTTTTCTATTTTTTCGTTATTTTGTTGCGAAATATGTACAAAAACAAAAAACTCAAATATTTCAGATACTTTTTTGTTTTTTTTTCCTTATGTTGTTGCGAAATATGGACAAAAACAAAAAACTCAAATATTGCAGATACTTTTTGTTTCGTTATTTTGTTTCAAAATATGGACAAAAACAAAAAACTCAAATATTTCAGATAGGTTTTTGTTTTTTTTCGTTGTTTTGTTGCCAAATATGGACAAAAACATAAAACTCAAATATTTCAGATACTTTTTTGTTTTTTTTTCGTTATTTTGTTGCGAAATATGTACAAAAATAGAAAAATCAAATATTTAAGTTACTTTTTGGTGTTTTTTTCGTTATTTTGTTGCGAAATATGGACAAACACAGAAAAATCAAATATTTCAGAAACTTTTTTGTTTTTTTCGTGATTTTGTTGCGAAATATGGACAAAAACAGAAAACTCAAGTATTTCAGATACTTTCTTGTTATTTTTTCGTTATTTTGTTGGGAAATATGAACAAAAGCAGAAAACTCAAATATTTCATATAATTTTTTGTTTTTTTTTGTTATTTTGTTATGAAATATGGACAAAAACAGAAAGCTAAAATATTTCAGATACTCTTTCGTTGTTTTTTCGTTATTTTGGTGCGAAATATGGACAAAAAGAGAATACTCAAATATTTCAGATATTTTTTGGTTTTTTTTCGTTATTTTGTTGTGAAATATGGACAAAAACAGAAAACTCAAATATTTCACATACTTCTTTTCTATTTTTTCGTTATTTTGTTGCGAAATATGGACAAAAACAGAAAAATCAAATATTTTAGATAATTTTTTTTTTTTTTTTTTCGTTATTTTGTTGCGAAATATGTACAAAAACAAAAAACTCAAATATTTCAGATACTTTTTTGTTTTTTTTTCGTTATGTTGTTGCGAAATATGGACAAAAACAAAAAACTCAAATATTTCAGATACTTTTTGTTTCGTTATTTTGTTTAGAAATATGGAAAACAACAAAAAACTCAAATATTTCAGATAGGTTTTTGTTTTTTTTTCGTGGTTATGTTGCGAAATATGGACAAAAACAGAAAACTCAAATATTTCCGACACTATCTTGTTATTTTTTCGTTATTTTTTTGCGAAATATCGACAAAAAAAACTCAAATATTTCAGATATTTTTTTGTTTTTTTTCGTTATTTTGTTGCAAAATATGTACAAAAACAGAAAACTCAAATATTTCAAATACTTTTTTGTTTTTTTTTTCGTTATTTTGTTGCGAAATATGTACAAAAACAGAAAAATCAAATATTTAAGTTACTTTTTGGTGTTTTTTTCGTTATTTTGTTGCGAAATATGGACAAACACAGAAAAATCAAATATTTCAGAAACTTTTTTGTTTTTTTTCGTGATTTTGTTGCGAAATATGGACAAAAACAAAAAACTCAAGTATTTTAGTTACTTTCTTGTTATTTTTTCGTTATTTTGTTGCGAAATATGGACAAAAACAGAAAGCTACAATATTTCAGATACTCTTTTCGTTGTTTTTTCGTTATTTTGTTGCGAAATATGGAGAAAAACAGAAAACTCAAATATTTCAGATACTTTTTGTTTTGTTATTTTGTTGCGAAATATGGACAAAAACAGAAAACTGAAATATTTCAGATAATTTTTTGTTATTTTTTCGTTGCTTTGTTGCGAAATATGGACAAAAACAGAAAGCTAAAATATTTTAGATACTCTTTGGTAGTTTTTTCATTATTTTGTTGCGAAATATGGACAAAAAAAAAACTCAAATATTTGAGATACTTTTTTGTTTTTTTTTCGTTATTTTGTTGCAAAATATGGACAAAAACAGAAAACTCAAATATTTCAGATAATTTTTTTTTTTTTGTTATTTTGTTGTGAAATATGGACAAAAACAGAAAGCTAAAATATTTCAGATACTCTTTCGTTTTTTTTTCGTTATTTTGTTGCGAAATATGGACAAAAAGAGAATACTCAAATATTTCAGATATTTTTTGGTTTTTTTTCGCTATTTTGTTGTGAAATATGGACAAAACCAGAAAACTCAAATATTTCAGATACTTCTTTTCTAATTTTTCGTTATTTTGTTGCGAAATATGGAGAAAAACAGAAAACTCAAATATTTCAGATAGTTTTTTTTGTTTTTTCGTTATTTTGTTGCAAAATATGTACAAAAACAAAAAACTCAAATATTTCCGACACTTTCTTGTTATTTTTTCGTTATTTTGTTGCGAAATATGGACAAAAAAAACTCAAGTATTTCAGATATTCTTTTTTCCGTTATTTTCTTGCGAAATATGTACAAAAACAGAAAACTCAAATATTTCAGATACTTTTTTGATTTTTTTTGTTCGTTATTTTGTTGCGAAATATGTACAAAAACAGAAAAATCAAATATTTAAGTTACTTTTTGGTGTTTTTTTCGTTATTTTGTTGCGAAATATGGACAAACACAGAAAAATCAAATATTTCAGATACTTTTTTTTCGTGATTTTGTTGCGAAATATGGACAAAAACAGAAAACTCAAGTATTTCAGATACTTTCTTGTTATTTTTTCGTTATTTTATTGCGAAATATGGACAAAAACAGAAAGCTAAAATATTTTAGATACTCTTTCGTAGTTTTTTCATTATTTTGTTGCGAAATATGGACAAAAAAAAACTCAAATATTTGAGATACTTTTTTGTTTTTTTTTTTCGTTATTTTGTTGCGAAATATGGTCAAAAACAGAAAACTCAAATATTTCAGATACTTTTTGTTTTGTTGCGAAATATGGACAAAAACAAAAAATTGAAATATTTCAGATATTTTTTTGTTTTTTTTGTCGTTATTTTCTTGGGAAATATGGACAAAAACAGAAAACTAAAATATTTCAGAGAATTTGTTGTTTTTTCCGTTATTTTGTTGCGAAATATGGACAAAAACAGAAAGTTTAAATATTTCAATTACCTTTATGTTTTTTTTTTCGTTATTTTGTTAAGAAATATGGACAAAAACAGAAAACTCAAATATTTCAGATTCTTTATGTTTTTTTCGAAATTTAGTTGCGAAATATGGACAAAAGCAGAAAACTCAATTATTTCAGATACTTTCTTATTATTTTTTCGTTATTTTATTGGGAAATATGGACAAAAACAGAAAATTCAAATATTTCAGATTCTTTTTTTTTTTTTTCGATATTTAGTTGCTAAATACGGACAAAAACAGAAAACTCAAATATTTCAGATACTTTGTCTTGTTTTTTTTCGTTATTTTGTTGCGAAATATGGACAAAAAAAGAAAACTAAAATATTTCAAATTCTTTTTTTTATTTTTCCGTTATTTTGTTGCGAAATATGGACAAATACAGAAAACTAAAATACTTCAGATACTTTTTGTGTTTTTTCGTTATTTTGTTGCGAAATATGGACAAAAAATGAAAACTAAAATATTTTAGCTACTTTTTTGTTTTTCTTCGTTATTTTGTTGCGAAATATGTACAAAAACAGAAAACTCAAATTTTTCAGATAATTTTTTGTATTTTTTTCGTTATTTTGTTGTGAAATATGGACAAAAACAAAAACCTAAAACATTTCAGATACTTTTTTGTTTTTTTTTCGTTATTTTGTTGGAAAATATGGACAAAAACAAAACTCAAATATTTCAGATATTTTTTTGATTTTTTTTCGTTATTTTGTTGGGAAATATGGACAAAACCAGAAAACTCAAATATTTCAGATAATTTTTGTTTCGTTATTTTGTTGCTAAATATGGATAAAAAAGAATACTCAAAGATTTCAGATATTTTTTTGTTTTTTTTTCGTTCTTTTGTTGTGAAATATGGACAAAAACAGAAAACTCAAATATTTCAGATACTTCTTTTTTATTTTTGCGCATCTTTTTGCGAAATATGGACAAAAACAGAAAAAATAAATATTTCAGATACTTTTTAGTTTTTTATGGTTATTCTGTTGCGAAATATGGACAAAAACAGAACTCAAATATTTCAGATACTTTTTTGTTTTTTTTTTCGTTATTTTGTTGTGAAATATGGACAAAAACAGAAAGCTAAAATATTTCAGATTCTCTTTCGTTGTTTTTTCGTTATTTTGTCTTGAAATATGGAAAAAAAAACTCAAATATTTCAGATACTTTTTTGTTTTTTTTTTCGTTATTTTGTTGCGAAATATGTACAAAAATAGAAAAATCAAATATTTAAGTTACTTTTTGGTGTTTTTTTCGTTATTTTGTTGCGAAATATGGACAAACACAGAAAAATCAAATATTTCAGAAACTTTTTTGTTTTTTTCGTTATTTTGTTGCGAAATATGGACAAAAACAGAAAACTCAAGTATTTCAGATACTTTCTTGTTATTTTTCGTTATTTTGTTAGGAAATATGGACAAAAGCAGAAAACTCAAATATTTCATATAATTTTTTTTTTTTTTGTTATTTTGTTGTGAAATATGGACAAAAACAGAAAGCTAAAATATTTCAGATACTCTTTCGTTGTTTTTTCGTTATTTTGGTGCGAAATATGGACAAAAACAGAATACTCAAATATTTCAGATATTTTTTGGTTTTTTTTCGTTATTTTGTTGTGAAATATGGACAAAAACAGAAAAATCAAATATTTTAGATAATTTTTTGTTTTTTTTTTCGTTATTTTGTTGCGAAATATGTACAAAAACAAAAAACTCAAATATTTCAGATACTTTTTTGTTTTTTTTTCGTTATGTTGTTGCGAAATATGGACAAAAACAGAAAAATCAAATATTTTAGATAATTTTTTGTTTTTTTTTTTCGTTATTTTGTTGCGAAATATGTACAAAAACAAAAAACTCAAATATTTCAGATACTTTTTTGTTTTTTTTTCGTTATGTTGTTGCGAAATATGGACAAAAACAAAAAACTCAAATATTTCAGATACTTTTTTGTTTTTTTTTCGTTATGTTGTTGCGAAATATGGACAAAAACAAAAAACTCAAATATTTCAGATACTTTTTGTTTCGTTATTTTGTTTAGAAATATGGAAAAAAACAAAAAACTCAAATATTTCAGATAGGTTTTTGTTTTTTTTTCGTTGTTATGTTGCGAAATATGGACAAAAACAGAAAACTCAAATATTTCCGACACTATCTTGTTATGTTTTTGCGAAATATCGACAAAAAAAACTCAAATATTTCAGATATTTTTTTGTTTTTTTTTCGTTATTTTGTTGCAAAATATGTACAAAAACAGAAAACTCAAATATTTCAGATACTTTTTTGTTTTTGTTGTCGTTATTTTGTTGCGAAATATGTACAAAAACAGAAAAATCAAATATTTCATATAATTTTTTGTTTTTTTTTTGTTATTTTGTTGTGAAATATGGACAAAAACAGAAAGCTAAAATATTTCAGATACTCTTTCGTTGTTTTTTCGTTATTTTGGTGCGAAATATGGACAAAAAGAGAATACTCAAATATTTCAGATATTTTTTGGTTTTTTTTCGTTATTTTGTTGTGAAATATGGACAAAAACAGAAAAATCAAATATTTTAGATAATTTTTTGTTTTTTTTTTCGTTATTTTGTTGCGAAATATGTACAAAAACAAAAAACTCAAATATTTCAGATACTTTTCTGTTTTTTTTTCGTTATGTTGTTGCGAAATATGGACAAAAACAGAAAAATCAAATATTTCAGATACTTCTTTTCTATTTTTTCGTTATTTTGTTGCGAAATATGGACAAAAACAGAAAAATCAAATATTTCATATAATTTTTTGTTTTTTTTTGTTATTTTGTTGTGAAATATGGACAAAAACAGAAAGCTAAAATATTTCAGATACTCTTTCGTTGTTTTTTCGTTATTTTGGTGCGAAATATGGACAAAAAGAGAATACTCAAATATTTCAGATATTTTTTGGTTTTTTTTCGTTATTTTGTTGTGAAATATGGACAAAAACAGAAAAATCAAATATTTCATATAATTTTTTGTTTTTTTTTGTTATTTTGTTGTGAAATATGGACAAAAACAGAAAGCTAAAATATTTCAGATACTCTTTCGTTGTTTTTTCGTTATTTTGGTGCGAAATATGGACAAAAAGAGAATACTCAAATATTTCAGATATTTTTTGGTTTTTTTTCGTTATTTTGTTGTGAAATATGGACAAAAACAGAAAAATCAAATATTTTAGATAATTTTTTGTTTTTTTTTTCGTTATTTTGTTGCGAAATATGTACAAAAACAAAAAACTCAAATATTTCAGATACTTTTCTGTTTTTTTTTCGTTATGTTGTTGCGAAATATGGACAAAAACAGAAAAATCAAATATTTCAGATACTTCTTTTCTATTTTTTCGTTATTTTGTTGCGAAATATGGACAAAAACAGAAAAATCAAATAGTTTAGATAATTTTTTGTTTTTTTTTCGTTATTTTGTTGCGAAATATGTACAAAAACAAAAAACTCAAATATTTCAGATACTTTTTTGTTTTTTTTTCGTTATGTTGTTGCGAAATATGGACAAAAACAAAAAACTCAAATATTTCAGATACTTTTTGTTTCGTTATTTTGTTTAGAAATATGGAAAAAAACAAAAAACTCAAATATTTCAGATAGGTTTTTGTTTTTTTTTCGTTGTTATGTTGCGAAATATGGACAAAAACAGAAAACTCAAATATTTCCGACACTATCTTGTTATGTTTTTGCGAAATATCGACAAAAAAAACTCAAATATTTCAGATATTTTTTTGTTTTTTTTTCGTTATTTTGTTGCAAAATATGTACAAAAACAGAAAACTCAAATATTTCAGATACTTTTTTGTTTTTTTTTCGTTATTTTGTTGCGAAATATGTACAAAAACAGAAAAATCAAATATTTGAGTTACTTTTTGGTGTTTTTTTCGTTATTTTGTTGCGAAATATGGACAAACACAGAAAAATCAAATATTTCAGAAACTTTTTTGTTTTTTTTCGTGATTTTGTTGCGAAATATGGACAAAAACAAAAAACTCAAGTATTTCAGATACTTTCTTGTTATTTTTTCGTTATTTTGTTGCGAAATATGGACAAAAACAGAAAGCTACAATATTTCAGATACTCTTTCGTTGTTTTTTCGTTATTTTGTTGCGAAATATGGAGCAAAACAGAAAACTCAAATATTTCAGATACTTTTTGTTTTGTTATTTTGTTGCGAAATATGGACAAAAACAGAAAACTGAAATATTTCAGATAATTTTTTGTTGTGTTTTCGTTGTTTTGTTGCGAAATATGGACAAAAACAGAAAGCTAAAATATTTTAGATACTCTTTGGTAGTTTTTTCATTATTTTGTTGCGAAATATGGACAAAAAAAAAACTCAAATATTTGAGATACTTTTTTGTTTTTTTTTCGTTATTTTGTTGCAAAATATGGACAAAAACAGAAAACTCAAATATTTCAGATAATTTTTTTTTTTTTTTGTTATTTTGTTGTGAAATATGGACAAAAACAGAAAGCTAAAATATTTCAGATACTCTTTCGTTGTTTTTTCGTTATTTTGTTGCGAAATATGGACAAAAAGAGAATACTCAAATTTTTTTGGTTTTTTTCGCTATTTTGTTGTGAAATATGGACAAAACCAGAAAACTCAAATATTTCAGATACTTCTTTTCTAATTTTTCGTTATTTTGTTGCGAAATATGGAGAAAAACAGAAAACTCAAATATTTCAGATAGTTTTTTTTGTTTTTTCGTTATTTTGTTGCAAAATATGTACAAAAACAAAAAACTCAAATATTTCCGACACTTTCTTGTTATTTTTTCGTTATTTTGTTGCGAAATATGAACAAAAAAAACTCAAATATTTCAGATATTTTTTTTTCCGTTATTTTCTTGCGAAATATGTACAAAAACAGAAAACTCAAATATTTCAGATACTTTTTTGATTTTTTTGTTCGTTATTTTGTTGCGAAATATGTACAAAAACAGAAAAATCAAATATTTAAGTTACTTTTTGGTGTTTTTTTTCGTTATTTTGTTGCGAAATATGGACAAACACAGAAAAATCAAATATTTCAGATACTTTTTTGTTTTTTTTCGTTATTTTGTTGCGAAATATGGACAAAAACAGAAAACTCAAGTATTTCAGATACTTTCTTGTTATTTTTTCGTTATTTTGTTGCGAAATATGGACAAAAAAAGAAAGCTAAAATATTTTAGATACTCTTTCGTAGTTTTTTCATTATTTTGTTGCGAAATATGGACAAAAAAAACTCAAATATTTGAGATACTATTTTGTTTTTTTTTTCGTTATTTTGTTGCGAAATATGGTCAAAAACAGAAAACTCAAATATTTCAGATACTTTTTGTTTTGTTGCGAAATATGGACAAAAACAAAAAACTGAAATATTTCAGATATTTTTTTGTTTTTTTTGTCGTTATTTTCTTGGGAAATATGGACAAAAACAGAAAACTAAAATATTTCAGAGAATTTGTTGTTTTTTCCGTTATTTTGTTGCGAAATATGGACAAAAACAGAAAGTTTAAATATTTCAATTACCTTTATGTTTTTTTTTCGTTATTTTGTTAAGAAATATGGACAAAAACAGAAAACTCAAATATTTCAGATTCTTTATGTTTTTTTCGATATTTAGTTGCGAAATATGGACAAAAGCAGAAAACTCAAATATTTCAGATACTTTCTTATTACTTTTTCGTTATTTTATTGGGAAATATGGACAAAAACAGAAAATTCAAATATTTCAGATTCTTTTTTTTTTTCGATATTTAGTTGCGAAATACGAACAAAAACAGAAAACTCAAATATTTCAGATACTTTGTCTTGTTTTTTTCCGTTATTTTGTTGCGAAATATGGACAAAAAAAGAAAACTCACATATTTCAAATTCTTTTTTTTATTTTTTCGTTATTTTGTTGCGAAATATGGACAAAAACAGAAAACTAAAATACTTCAGATACTTTTTGTGTTTTTTCGTTATTTTGTTGCGAAATATGGACAAAAAATGAAAACTAAAATATTTCAGCTACTTTTTTGTTTTTCTTCGTTATTTTGTTGCGAAATATGTACAAAAACAGAAAACTCAAATTTTTCAGATAATTTTTTGTATTTTTTTCGTTATTTTGTTGTGAAATATGGACAAAATCAAAAACCAAAAACATTTCAGATACTTTTTTGTTTTTTTTTCGTTATTTTGTTGGAAAATATGGACAAAAACAAAACTCAAATATTTCAGATATTTTTTTGATTTTTTTTCGTTATTTTGTTGGGAAATATGGACAAAAACAGACAACTCAAATATTTCAGATAATTTTTGTTTCGTTATTTTGTTGCTAAATATGGATAAAAAAAGAATACTCAAAGATTTCAGATATTTTTTTGTTTTTTTTTCGTTCTTTTGTTGTGAAATATGGACAAAAACAGAAAACTCAAATATTTCAGATACTTCTTTTTTATTTTTTCGTTTCTTTTTGCGAAATATGGACAAAAACAGAAAAAATAAATATTTCAGATACTTTTTAGTTTTTTATGGTTATTTTGTTGCGAAATACGGACAAAAACAGAAAACTCAAATATTTCAGAAACTTATTTTTTATTTTTTCGTTATTCTGTTGCGAAATATGGACAAAAACAGAACTCAAATATTTCAGATACTTTTTTGTTTTTTTTTTCGTTATTTTGTTGTGAAATATGGACAAAAACAGAAAGCTAAAATATTTCAGATTCTCTTTCGTTGTTTTTTCGTTATTTTGTCTTGAAATATGGAAAAAAAAATTCAAATATTTCAGATATTTTTTTGTTTTTTTATTCGCTATTTTGTTGCGAAATATGTACGAAAACAGAAAACTCAAATACTTCAGATTCTTTTTTGTTTTTTTTTCGTTATTTTGTTGGAAAATATGGACAAAAACAAAACTCAAATATTTCAGATATTTTTTTGATTTTTTTTCGTTATTTTGTTGGGAAATATGGACAAAAATAGAAATCTCAAATATTTAAGATACTTTTGGTTTTTTTTTCGTTATTTTGTTGCGAAATATGGACAAAAACACAAAGCTAAAATATTTCAGATACTGTTTTGTTGTTTTTTTGTTATTTTGTTGCGAATAGTTAATAATTAAGATAGTTTTTTTTTTTCGTTGTTTTGTTGCGAAATATGGACAAAAACAGAAAACTCAATTATTTCAGATACTTTCTTGTTAGTTTTTCGTTATTTTGTTGCGAAATATGGACAAAAACAGAAAGCTAAAATAATTCATATATTCTTTCGTTGTTTTTTCGTTATTTTGTTGTGAAATATGGACAAAAACAGAAAGCTAAAATATTTCAGATTCTCTTTCGTTGTTTTTTCGTTATTTTGTCTTGAAATATGGAAAAAAAAACTCAAATATTTGAGATACTTTTTTGTTTTTTTTCGTTATTTTGTTGGAAAATATGGACAAATATAGAAAACTAAAATATTTCACAGAATTTGGTGTTTTTTCCGTTATTTTGTTGCGAAATATGGACAAAACCAAAAACTCAAATATTTCAGATAATTTTTTTTCTTTATTTTGCGACATATGGACAAACACAGAAAGCTTAAATATTTCCGATAGTTTTTGTTTTTCTTTTTTAGTTATTTTGTTGCGAAATAAAGACAAAAAAGAAAACTCAAATTTTTCAGATATTTTTTTGTTTTTTTTTCGTTATTTTGTTGGGAAATATGGACAAAAACAGAAAACTAAAATATTTGACAGAATTTGGTGTTTTTTCCGTTATTTTGTTGCGAAATATGGACAAAACCAAAAACTCAAATATTTCAGATACTTTCTTGTTATTTTTTCGTTATTTTATTGGGAAATATGAACAAAAATAGAAAATTCAAATATTTCAGATTCCTTTTGTTTTTTTCGATATTTAGTTGCGAAATACGGACAAAAACAGAAAACTCAAATATTTCAGATACTTTGGCTTGTTTTTTTTCGTTATTTTGTTGCGAAATATGGACAAAAAAAGAAAACTCAAATATTTCAAATTCTTTTTTCTATTTTTTCGTTATTTTGTTGCGAAATATGGACAAAAACAGAAAACTAAAATACTTCAGATACTTTTTCTGTTTTTTTTTTCGTTATTTTGTTGCGAAATATGGACAAAAAATGAAAACTAAAATATTTCAGCTACTTTTTGTTTTCTTTTTCGTTATTTTGTTGCGAAATATGTACAAAAACAGAAAACTCAAATATTTCAGATAATTTTTTGTATTTTTTTCGTTATTTTGTTGTGAAATATGGACAAAAACAAAAACCTAAAACATTTCAGTTACTTTTTTGTTTTTGGTTTCGTTATTTTGTTGGAAAATATGGACAAGACCAGAAAACTGAAATGTTTCAGATACTTTTTTTCTCGTTATTTTGAATCGAAATATGAACGAAAACAGAAAGCTCAAATATTTCAGATACTTCTATGTTTTTTTTCGTTATTTTGTTGCGAAATATTGACAAAAAATGAAAACTCAAATATTTCAGATACTTTTTTATTTTTTTTCGTTACTTTGTTGCGAAATATGTACAAAAACAGAAAACTCAAATATTTCAGATAATTTTTTGTTTTTTTTGCGTTATTTTGTTGAAAAATATGGACAAAAACAAAACTCAAATATTTCAGATATTTTTTTGATTTTTTTTTGTTATTTTGTTGGGAAATATGGACAAAAACAGAAAACTCAAATATTTCAGATACTTATTTTTTATTTTTTCGTTATTCTGTTGCGAAATATGGACAAAAACAGAATACTCAAATATTTCAGATACTTCTTTTTTATTTTTTTGTTGCAAAATATGGACAAAAACAGAAAAAATAAATATTTCAGATACTCTTTAGTTTTTTTATCGTTATTTTGTTGCGAAATACGGACAAAAACAGAAAACTCAAATATTTCAGATACTTATTTTTTATTTTTTCGTTATTCTGTTGCGAAATATGGACAAAAACAGAATACTCAAATATTTCAGATACTTTTTTGTTTTTTTTTTCGTTATTTTGTTGTGAAATATGGACAAAAACAGAAAGATAAAATATTTCAGATTCTCTTTCGTTGTTTTTTCGTTATTTTGTCTCTTAATATGGAAAAAAAAAAAAAACTCAAATATTTCAGATATTTTTTTGTTTTTTTTTCGTTCTTTTGTTGTGAAATATGGACAAAAACAGAAAACTCAAATATTTCAGATACTTCTTTTTTATTTTTTTGTTGCAAAATATGGACAAAAACAGAAAAAATAAATATTTCAGATACTTTTTAGTTTTTTTATCGTTATTTTGTTGCGAAATACGGACAAAAACAGAAAACTCAAATATTTCAGATACTTATTTTTTATTTTTTCGTTATTCTGTTGCGAAATATGGACAAAAACAGAATACTCAAATATTTCAGATACTTTTTTGTTTTTTTTTCGTTATTTTGTTGTGAAATATGGACAAAAACAGAAAGATAAAATATTTCAGATTCTCTTTCGTTGTTTTTTCGTTATTTTGTCTCTTAATATGGAAAAAAAAAACTCAAATATTTCAGATATTTTTTTGGTTTTTTATTCGCTATTTTGTTACGAAATGTGTACGAAAACAGAAACCTCAAATACTTCAGATACTTTTTTGTTTTTTTTTCGTTATTTTGTGGGAAAATATGGACAAAAACAAAACTCAAATATTTCACATATTTTTTTAATTTTTTTTCGTCATTTTGTTGGGAAATATGGACAAAAATAGAAAACTCAAATATTTAAGATACTTTTTGGTTTTTTTTTCGTTATTTTGTTGCGAAATATGGACAAAAACAGAAAGCTAAAATATTTCAGATACTGTTTCGTTGTTTTTTCGTTATTTTGTTGCGAAATATGGACAAAAACAGAAAACTCAAATATTTCAGATACTTTTTGTTTTGTTATTTTGTTGCGAAATATGGACAAAAAAAGAAAACTCAAATATTTCAAATTCTTTTTTTTATTTTTTCGTTATTTTGTTGCGAAATATGTACAAAAACAGAAAACTCAAATATTTCAGATAATTTTTTGTATTTTTTTCGTTATTTTGTTGTGAAATATGGACAAAAACAAAAACCTAAAATATTTCAGATACTTTTTTGTTTTTGGTTTCGTTATTTTGTTGGAAAATATGGACAAGACCAGAAAACTAAATTGCTTCACATACTTTTTTCTCGTTATTTTGAATCGAAATATGGACAAAAACAGAAAGCTCAAATATTTCAGATACTTCTATGTTTTTTTCCGTTATATTGTTGCGAAATATGGACAAAAAATGAAAACTCAAATATTTCAGATACTTTTTTATTTTTTTTCGTTATTTTGTTGGGAAATATGGACAAAAACAGAAATCTCAAATATTTCAGATAATTTTTGTTTCGTTATTTTGTTACTAAATATGGACAAAAAAGAATACTCAAATATTTCAGATATTTTTTTGTTTTTTTTTCGTTCTTTTGTTGTGAAATATGGACAAAAACAGAAAACTCAAATATTTCAGATACTTCTTTTTTATTTTTTCGTTATTCTGTTGCGAAATATGGACAAAAACAGAAAACTCAAATATTTTAGATAATTTTTGTTTCGTTATTTTGTTAATAAATATGGACAAAAAAGAATACGCAAATATTTCAGATATTTTTTTGTTTTTTTTTCGTTCTTTTGTTGCAAAATATGGACAAAAACAGAAAAAATAAATATTTCAGATACTTTTTAGTTTTTTTATCGTTATTTTATTGCGAAATACGGACAAAAACAGAAAACTCAAATATTTCAGATACTTATTTTTTATTTTTTCGTTATTCTGTTGCGAAATATGGACAAAAACAGAATACTCAAATATTTCAGATACTTTTTTGTTTTTTTTTTCGTTATTTTGTTGTGAAATATGGACAAAAACAGAAAGATAAAATATTTCAGATTCTCTTTCGTTGTTTTTTCGTTATTTTGTCTCTTAATATGGAAAAAAAAAACTCAAATATTTCAGATATTTTTTTGGTTTTTTATTCGCTATTTTGTTGCGAAATATGTACGAAAACAGAAAACTCAAATACTTCAGATACTTTTTTGTTTTTTTTTCGTTATTTTGTTGGAAAATCTGGACAAAAACAAAACTCAAATATTTCAGATATTTTTTTAATTTTTTTCGTTATTTTGTTGGGAAATATGGACAAAAATAGAAAACTCAAATATTTAAGATACTTTTTGGTTTTTTTTTCGTTATTTTGTTGCGAAATATGGACAAAAACAGAAAGCTAAAATATTTCAGATACTGTTTCGTTGTTTTTTCGTTATTTTGTTGCGAAATATGGACAAAAAAAAACTCAAATATTTCAGATACTTTTTGTTTTGTTATTTTGTTGCGAAATATGGACAAAAACAAAAAACTCAAATATTTCACATAGTTTTTTTTCGTTGTTTTGTTGCGAAATATGGACAAAAACAGAAAACTCAATTATTTCAGATACTTTCTTGTTAGTTTTTCGTTATTTTGTTGCGAATATGGACAAAAACAGAAAGCTAAAATTACCTTTATGTTTTGTTTTCGTTATTTTGTTAAGAAATATGGACAAAAACAGAAAACTCAAATATTTCAGATACTTTGTCTTGTTTTTTTTCATTATTTTGTTGCGAAATATGGACAAAAAAAGAAAACTCAAATATTTCAAATTCTTTTTTTTATTTTTTCGTTATTTTGTTGCGAAATATGGACAAAAACAGAAAACTAAAATACTTCAGATACTTTTTGTGTTTTTTTCGTTATTTTGTTGCGAAATATGGACAAAAAATGAAAACTAAAATATTTCACCTACTTTTTTGTTTTTTTTTTCGTTATTTTGTTGCGAAATATGTACAAAAACAGAAAACTCAAATATTTCAGATAATTTTTTGTATTTTTTTCGTTATTTTGTTGTGAAATATGGACAAAAACAAAAACCTAAAACATTTCAGATACTTTTTTGTTTTTGGTTTCGTTATTTTGTTGGAAAATATGGACAAGACCAGAAAACTCAAATGTTTCAGATACTTTTTTTCTCGTTATTTTGAATCGAAATATGGACAAAAACAGAAAGCTCAAATATTTCAGATACTTCTATGTTTTTTTCCGTTATTTTGTTGCGAAATATGGACAAAAAATTAAAACTCAAATATTTCAGATACGTTTTTATTTTTTTTCGTTACTTTGTTGCGAAATATGTACAAAAACAGAAAACTCAAATATTTCAGATAATTTTTTGTTTTTTTTGGGTTATTTTGTTGAAAAATATGGACAAAAACAAAACTCAAATATTTCAGATATTTTTTTGATTTTTTTTCGTTATTTTGTTGGGAAATATGGACAAAAACAGAAAACTCAAATATTTCAGATAATTTTTGTTTCGTTATTTTGTTACTAAATATGGACAAAAAAGAATACTCAAATACTTCAGATATTTTGTTGTTTTTTTTTCGTTCTTTTGTTGCGAAATACGGACAAAAACAGAAAACTCAAATATTTCAGATACTTATTTTTTATTTTTTCGTTATTCTGTTGCGAAATATGGACAAAAACAGAATACTCAAATATTTCAGATACTTTTTTGTTTTTTTTTCGTTATTTTGTTGTGAAATATGGACAAAAACAGAAAGATAAAATATTTCAGATTCTCTTTCGTTGTGTTTTCGTTATTTTGTTTTTTTATTCGCTATTTTGTTGCGAAATATGTACGAAAACAGAAAAACTCAAATACTTCAGATACTTTTTGGTTTTTTGTTCGTTATTTTGTTGCGAAATATGGACAAAAACAGAAAGCTACAATATTTCAGATACTGTTTCGTTGTTTTTTCGTTATTTTGTTGCCAAATATGGACAAAAACAGAAAACTCAAATATTTCAGATACTTTTTGTTTTGTTATTTTGTTGCGAAATATGGACAAAAACAAAAAACTCAAATATTTCAGATAGTTTTTTTTTCGTTGTTTTGTTGCGAAATATGGACAAAAACAGAAAACTCAATTATTTCAGATACTTTCTTGTTAGTTTTTCGTTATTTTGTTGCAAAATATGGACAAAAACAGAAAGCTAAAATAATTCATATATTCTTTCGTTCTTTTTTCGTTATTTTGTTGCGAAATATGGAGAAAAAAAACTCAAATATTTGAGATACTTTTTTGTTTTTTTTTTCGTTATTTTGTTGCGAAATATGGACCAAAAAGAAAAATCAAATTTTTCAGATATTTTTTTGTTTTTTTTTCGTTATTTTGTTGGGAAATATGGACAAATAGAAAACTAAAATATTTTAGAGAATTTCTTGTTTTTTCCGTTATTTTGTTGCGAAATATGGACAAAACCAGAAAGTTATGGACAAACACAGAAAGCTCAAATATTTCTGATATTTTTATGTTTTTTTCGTTATTTTGTTGCGAAATATGGACAAAAAATGAAAACTAAAATATTTCAGATACGTTTTTGTTTGTTTTTTTCCTTATTTTGTTTAGAACTATGGACAAAAACAGAAAACTCAAATATTTCAGAGAATTTGATGTATTTTTCCGTTATTTTGTTGGAAAATATGTACAAAAAAAGAAAACTCAAATATTTCAGAGAATTTGTTGTTTTTTACCGTTATTTTGTTGCTAAATATGGACAAAACCAGAAAACTCAAATATTTCAGATACTTTTTTGTTTTTTTTCGTTATTTTGTTGCGAAATATAGACCAAAACAGAAAACTAAAATATTTCGGATAATTTTTGTTTGCTTTTTGCTAATTTTGTTGAGAAATATGTACAAAAGCAGAAAACTCAAATATTTCAGATAATTTTTTGTTTTTTTTCGTTATTTTGTTGTGAAATATCGACAAAAACAGAAAGCTAAAATATTTCAGATGCTCTTTCGTTGTTTTTTTCGTTATGTTGTTGCGAAATATGGACAAAAACAGAATACTCAAATATTTCAGATATTTTTTGGTTTTTTTTCGTTATTTTGTTGTGAAATATGGACAAAAACAGAAAACTCAATTATTTCAGATACTTCTTTTGTATTTTTTCGTTATTTTGTTGCGAAATATGGACAAAAACAGAAAACTCAAATATTTCAAATACTTTTTGTTTTGTTAGTTTGTTCCGAAATATGGACAAAAACAAAAAACTCAAATATTTCAGATAGTTTTTTGGTTTTTTTTCGTTGTTTTGTTGCGAAATATGGACACAAACAGAAAACTCAAATATTTCAGATACTTTCTTGTTATTTTTTCGTTATTTTGTTGCGAAATATGTACAAAAATATTTGAGTTTTCTGGTTTTGTCCATATTTCGCAACAAAATAACAAAAAAAATATTAATTTAATATTTGAGTTTTCTGGTTTTGTCCATATTTCGCAACAAAACAACGAAAAAATAACAAGAAAGTATCTGAAATATTTGAGTTTTCTATTTCTGTTCATATTTCGCAAATAAATATCAAAAAAAAAACAATGTGAACAAAATAACGTTATTTTTTTTTGCAACAAAATTACGGAAAAAAACAACAAAGTCTCTGAAATATTTGAGTTTTCTGTTTTTGTCCATACTTCCCAACAAAATAACGAAAAAAAGGCAAAAAAGTATTTGAAATATTTAAGTTTTCTGTTTTTGTCAATATTTCGCAACTAAATATCGAAAAAAAACAAAAAGAATCTGAAATATTTGAGTTTTTTTTTTTGCCCATATTTCGCAACAAAATAACGCAAAAAAATCCGACAAAGTATCTGAAATATTTGAGTTTTCATTTTTTGTCCATATTTCGCAATAAAAATCAAAAAAATAACAAGAAAGTATCTGAAATATATGAGTTTTCCATTTTTGTCCATATTTCGCAACAAAAAAACGAAAAAAAACGACAAATTATCTGAAATATTTTAGTTTTATGTTTTTGTCCATATTTCGCAACTCAATATCGAAAAAAAACAAAAAGAATCTGAAATATGTGAGATTTCTGTTTTTCTCCATATTTCGCAACAAAATAACGAAAAAATAACAAGAAAGTATCTGAAATATTTGAGTTTTTTGTTTTTGTCCATATTTCTCAACAAAATAAGGAAAAAAACAAAAAAAATTATCTCAAATATTTTAGTCTTCTGTTTTTGTCCATATTTCGCAACAAAATAACGAAAAAAAACGACAAAGTTATCTGAAATATTTTAGTTTTCTGTTTTTTGTACATACTTCCCAACAAAATAACGAAAAAAAACAAAAAAGTATTTGAAATATTTAAGTTTTCTGTTTTTGTCCATATTTCGCAACTAAATATCGAACAAAACAAAAAGAATCTGAAATATTTGAGTTTTTTTCTTTGTCCATATTTCGAAACAAAATAACGGAAAAAAAAACAAATTCTCTAAAATATTTGAGTTTTCTGTTTTTGTCAATATTTCTCGACAAAATAACGAAACAAAAAACAAAAAAATATCTGAAATATTTGAGCCATGGTTTTTGTCCATATTTCGCAATAATATAACGAAAAAATAACAAGAAAGTATCCGAAATATTTGAGTTTTCTGTTTTTGTCCCTATTTCGCAACAAAACAACGAAAAAAAACAAAAAACTATCTGAAATATTTGAGTTTTTTGTTTTTGTCCATATTTCGCAACCAAATAACAAAACAAAAATTATCTGAAATTTGAGTTTTCGGGTTTTGTCCATATTTCGCAACAAAATAACGGAAAAAACAACAAGTTCTCTAAAATATTTGAGTTTTCTGTTTTTGTCCATATTTCCCAACAAAATAAGGAAAAAAACAAACAAAAAAGTATCTGAAATATTTTAGTTTTTTGTTTTTGTCCATATTTCTCAACAAAATACCGAAAAAAAAACATAAAAGTATCTGAAATGTTTGAGTTTTCTACTATTGCCCTGTTAGGTCAATTATTATTTTAATTAGTTTTTTAATTTACACGTGGCGCTTGAAACGCTATTTTTTACCAGATGAAGTCCCAAAAAAAAAAACTTTGATTTATAAAAACTATTTACAATAATTAATTCTTTAATTAATCCAAAATATTTAAACAATACACTAAAAACTAAATAATTCAAATTTAATTCTATAAAAATATTTTTAACAAATTGAGTATTATAAGAACTACACTGTATTATAAGAATTTTAGTTATTTTTAGTTTAAAATGTTAGATTTTACCAAAAAAAGATTAAATTTCATTTAATTAATAGTACTATTTTTATAAATTTTAATAAAAAGAAACAAATTTGTACTCGCCACCAATGGTTTAACTTAACCTTATCAAAATTACGCCCAGTCAATTCAAGAACTAATAAATCAGTGAAGTAAAATTGAGAAAAATTAATATATCTAGTAATTAATACAATGCATGTAAAATAAAGAGTTAAATTAAAACCATTGGTGACGCTTACTATTTATTACAATAAGGCCTAGTGTTCATTATAGTAGATGAGATGTGGTGTTATACGAGGTGGTATGATATCGTGTACTTAATTGGATCTGTCTATTCAGGACTGAACATACCGGCTACCTTGAAGATACTAGGTATCTTCAATCATGTTGTCGTCAATTGAAAGGGGATACAATCGCACAATTGACCGTTTGTAAACGCCGCATTTCGTTTGTACTTCCGCGACTCGAACAACTCCATCGTTGCCTTTGTATACCTTGGTTATTCTGCCCAATAACCATTTAAACGAAGGAATATTATCTTCAGCGACCAGTACTAAAGTGTAAACTTTAATATTTGATTTGATAGATGACCACTTGTTTCTTTGTTGTAACAAGTGTAGATATTCTGTCGACCATCTGCGCCAAAAGAATTGTTTTATTTGTTCTAATCGACGAAAGCGCGATAGTCTGTTTGTTGGTATGTTTACGACATCAGGTTCGCGAAGGATGTAAGTGGTGCACCTTTATGGAAATGCCCAGGTGTGAGTGCATCTAGATCATTGGGATCAGGTGATAGCGGCGTAAGTGGTCGCGAATTCAAAATAGCTTCTACTTGAATTACGATGGTGTTGAGTTCTTCGAACGTTAGAGCGGCGTCTGCTACACATCTAATGAGATGATATTTTGCTGTCTTAACTGCCGCCTCCCAAAGACCACCAAAGTGGGGGGGACCTGGGGGGAATTGGTTTCCAAGTGATGCGATCAGCTTGACATAATTTCAATAGCCCATTTTTTAAAATTTGTGACTCAAATAATATCGACAGTTCGGCTAATTCATTTTTGCTACCAACGAAATTTGTTCCGTTGTCGCAGTAGATTGTGCGGCACAATCCACGCCGTCCAATAAAACGCTTTAAAGCTGCAATAAATGCTGCACTCGTTAGGTCACTCACCACTTCTAGGTGCACAGCTTTTGTAGAAAACACACGAAAATTGCTATGTATGCCTTTGCCGGAGTTTTTCCACGTACGCGAATAGATATTTTTACAGGGCCACAAAAATCAATTCCAGTTACGGTGAACGGTCGAGATGGTGTAATTCTATCAGTGGGTAAGTATCCCATGAGCTGGTTGATTCCACGTGGCTTACTTTTAAAACATTTCATGCATTTGTTAACTGTGCGTCGAGCGAGGTTTTTACCATCTATGGGCCAAAATTTCTGACGAACGGCTGCTAGAAGGGTTTGTGGTGCATCATGCAAGTGTGTAAGGTGATATGATGTCATAATGACATTTGACAAGAAATGATTTTTTGGCAAAAGTATCTGATGCTTGGCATCGTATGTTAAGTTTGAGTTTTTTAATCGACCGCCAACACGTATGAGTCCAGATTGATCAATAAATGGACATAAACTACGTATTTGACTAGATTTTTCGAGATCTGAGCTGTTGATTAGATTTTTGTAGTCTCTCTTGAACGATACGAGTTGAACATGTCGAATTAATAGATGTAGTCCTGTTTCAATTTCGAACGTTGTCAATGGACCAATTGTTCGGTGTAAGGAATTGGTTAATTGACTATTGTGTATGAAACGATGACAATAAGCGAATGTGCGTTCGAGCGTAACTAGCGATGACGTGTGGTGGAGATTCTGAACAATATCGTTACTGATAGTTGTTGTTAATACGAATTTGATATGCCTTTTCTCTGGTGGTTCAGAACTTAAAGACAGTGTTGAACTTTCACCTAGAGTTGTGTAGTTCTGAAGCTGAATAGGTCCATGGAACCATAACGATGATGAAATTAGTGCATTTGGTAAAACACCACATGAGATGAGATCTGCGGGGTTCTCAGTTGTACTGATGTTTTTCCATTGCTCAATTCTAGTAAGATCTTGGATCTTTGCGACTCTATTTGCGACATATGTTTGCCACGTATACGATGGTGAAGCAATCCAAGCGAGGACATCCTTTGAATCAGCGTAGTAAGTGACAGTATTAATTATGATAGGTAATAAATTTAGTAATCTGTCGACAAGTTCTACCATCAATAACGCCGCGCACAATTCCAGACGTGGAATAGATGTGATTTTTGTTGGTGCAACTCTAGACTTCGAACACATGAGATGAACGGTGACTTGTCCATATTCATCCTGACTCCGAAGATAACACGCGCTTCCATAAGCTAGTTCACTGCTATCGCAGAAAGCATGTAGATCAATGGTTGTAGGACGTTCTGCTGTCAACATATGACGATTGATCTGTAACGAATTAATATTTTGTAATTGATTTAAATATTTGATCCAACGGTTTTGCAGGTCTGAAGGCAGTTCTTCATCCCAGGAAAATTTGCGTTTCCATAACTGCTGAAAGTAAATTTTTCCTAAAACAACAGCTGGACCGATTAATCCTAACGGATCAAAAATACGTCCAATGTCAGATAATACTGATCTTTTAGTAATAATGTCGGCTGACTTATTAGGTTGAACATAAAATTGAAAAACGTCTCGTTTCGGTTGCCATATCAAACCTAAGGTTTTGAGGACATCATTTCCTTGGATCGTTAGGTATGTCTCTCGATCTGATTCAGAAATATTCTCTAATAACCGGTAGTCATTTGCACAAAATTTCCGTAGTTCAAACATACCTCTTTTTAGCAGACGAATTATATTTTCTTGTAGAAGTTTTGCGGTGTATATATCGTTTGCTCCAGTCATGCAATCGTCAACGTAGACATTGTGTAACAAGGAATGGGCTGCATCTGGAAAACTGTCTAGTTCGTCATGTGCTAATTGGTTAAGACATCGAGTTGCCAGAAATGGAGCAGCTGATGTACCATAGGTAACGGTGTTCAGTTGAAATGTTTTTAGCTGTTCATTTGGACTATCTCGCCAAAGTACAAGTTGATAATTTCTATCAGCTGGATCGACTAAAATTTGACGGTACATTTTTGAGATATCGGCAGTAAAAACATAACGATGTAACCGATAGCGAAGAATAATTGAAAACAAGTCGGGCTGAACTGTTGGACCAGTCATTAGAATGTCATTTAATGATTTACCTGAACATGACCTTGCGGAGCCGTCGAAAACTACTCGAAGTTTGGTTGTCGACCTGTCTGGCTTGATAACGCAATGATGAGGAAATACGAAGTTAAGACGAGGCGTAGTGCTGAGTTCGGTCATGTGTTTCAGGTTTATGTATTCGTTTATAAATTCAACGTATGATTTTTGTAGATTGGAGTCCCTTGAAAGCTTTCTTTCTAATGATAAGATTCGTTTGTGTGCGGTAGATATTGAGTCACCTAGTTGAGCTGGATCATCGCGAAATGGTAGTCGAACGACGAACTGACCTGATGACAGCCGCTTGTGTGTGGATGAGAAGTGAGCTTCAGCTTGTTGCTCTTCGATAGTTGAACCTTTTGCAGGTGAATCGTGCCGTTCGATTTCCCAAAATTGCTGCACTAGCTTCTCGAGAGAAGAAATCGACGGTCTTGTTGCAATGTTGCAGTGATATTTTTGTGTGACGTCTAACATGGCACGGCCAGTTATGATCCATCCCAATTGGGTATTTTGTAATGTAGGTAGCTCAGGATTAATTTGTATCTGTCCTTGGTCTAAGAGTTTGCAATAAAGCTCTGCACCAATAAGCAAATCAATCTTGTGCGGTGTGTTAAAATCAGGATCTGCTAATCGGATATTTGTAGGAATCTTTCAATTCCGTACGTCAATGTATCGATCAGGCTGTGATTCACTCATGTTTGGCAAAATATGTACCTCTAAATTGTGTACTTCGAAAGACGTTGATACTGATTTTAATGAAATAACTGCCTTTGCTTGCACTGTTGTAGGTACGTTTACTATTCCACCAATTGGAATGTGAACACGTGTCGTTTTGATGACTAGCTCAATTGCCAAACGCTTTGACAAAAAGTGTAGCTGTGAACCGGAATCTAGCATTGCTCTGCATACGACTGCTTCACCTTTCTTGTTGAAAACGTGGACCAATGCTGTAGCAAGAAATACATATGAACTAGAATTCTGAGAACTGTGCCTTACAATATTTTTTGATGAATGATATGCAACTGCAGAATTTTCATTGGTTGTGGATGATTCTTGAATTTGACGGACTGGTTTATTATCAGTTTCAGGGACAAAATGCAATAGTGTGTGATGTGCAGCGGAACACGTGTGACATTTATGTGCTGAGTTTCAGCTGCTTGTGTTGTGACCAGGTCTTAGGCAATTGATACAGAATTTCTTTTGCTTAATGAAATTGTAGCGATTTTGTGGCGATAACTTTTTAAATGTTTGGCATTGAAATATTACATGAGTTGCATTGTTGCAGTAAGAGCATGTTTTTAAATTTTTTGTTATAGTGAAGGATGACTTTTGAAATGTTGGTCTATTTTCCTTTTTATTATTCACGGCATTATATGAATCAGCATTTTTACCATGGCTAGAAGTTTCTAGATAATGGCATCGTTTTTCTAAGAATCTAATGAGCTGTTCTAAAGTTGGCATTTTGTCAACTTGACATTCCTCATTCCATCTTTCCAATGTTAAATTGTCAATTTTTGATAATAGTATGTATATAATAATATCATCCCAATAAGTAACTGGACGACCAAGTGACTTTAATGCACGTAAATGTGATTGAACTGTATCAATTAAATTGCGTAATGCAGATGGTATACCCTTTGAAGCAGTCGGTAAACTAAATAATTTTTTTAATGTGTTCCTGAATAATAACTACCTTTCTATCATAACGTGATGACAATAGTGATAATGCTACTTTATAGTTATCAGCCGTGATTTCAAGTGACTCAATTCTTTTTAACGCTAAGCCTGTGAGTGACGATCGCAAATAATGAAAGCGAGTTATGTCATCTAATGAACTGTTCTTATGAATTAAATTCGTAAACGTTTCAGAAAATGTTAGCCAGTTTGTATATTCACCAGCAAAGGTTGGCAATGCCACTTTCGGAAGTCTGACGTTATTTGATGGCGCTGAAGTTATACTTGTGTCATTTGAAATTGCTTGTTTAGGATTCGAATCTTTGATAAAGGTGGTTAATTTTGGCTGAAGAGAGAAATAGAATTCTTCGAATTCCGCTCTACTATTTGACTCTGCTTCCGTGATATCTAATTCCTCTAATAAGCTTTGAACTCTTTCAAAATTTTCATAACATGTATTCAGTGCTGCTAAGCGTAGTTCTGCTTCAGCCACCCTTGCTGTAGTCATTTTTTACGAACTCTTGAAATCTAATCATCTGCCTTACATATGTTGAGCGCTTTGTTTGCGCCTTCAAAATTTTTTGATCAGCCATGATTAATTTTTTGGTGGTGTGTTGTTAAATTTAGTATCTTATCTGATTCAAATCCAATTAATATAGGTTAAAATAACTTGATCGTTAATTGTAATGTGTGTTTAATTATAATGTATATAATTATAATGTATATAATGTATATTTAATTATGTTATGTAAACATATAAATTTATTTATTCAATTAAAGGAATTATAATATTTATTTTCTATATAAAATCATTTATTTATTTATTATGCAATTGGTTAATACAATGTAGTTTACTTCAAATAATTTAATTTAATTGTGAGTTTGCTTCCAAAAAAATATCAAAATGCCATACGCAACTACTTTATCAAATTTGGCCCGCACGCAAATGTGCACTATCACTGGAAAAACAATGTTACTGATAAGTAGAACTAATAATTTACAACCACGAACAAATTAAACAATTCTAATAAATGCAATTAAATTTTTTTTTTTTTATAATTGATAATAAGATGATGGTTTACGCTCTTAATTTGATGGTAAAATTATTGTTGTTAAGAAATATTAATTAATTTCTAATCAATGCGTAAATTTAAAGAATTTTAAGAGTTGTTGTCTGTTTTTCTATTTAACCTTTAGAATTATTTAATTTGTTAGATAAACTTAAATTTTTTCGGTGTATAGTTTTCGAAGTATTGTTATATTTGTGTTGATGCAAATAGTTGGCATATATATATATATATATTTGTTGTATATATTTTATAGTTTGTATGTAATATTATGTAATACCACGTTATATTATATAATACCATGTGGATATGAAAAATATGGTCGAAATTATGCACTTTTATTAGTAATAATAATGAAAATTTACAACCTGATTTCGTTTCCGATAAATGATGAACTTCTGGAGTTGTCCAAATGATGAATTTTCACGTTCCACTCGCGACGTATCACGTCGGGGTCACCAAAATGTTAGGTCAATTATTATTTTAATTAGTTTTTTAATTTACACGTGGCGCTCGAAACGCTATTTTTTACCAGATGAAGTCCAAAAAAAAAAAACCTTGATTTAACAAAATTATTTACAATAATTAATTCTTTAATTAATCCAAAATATTTAAACAATACACTAAAAACTAAATAATTCAAATTTAATTCTAGAAAAATATTTTTAACAAATTGAGTATTATAAGAACTACACTGTATTATAAGAATTTTAGTTATTTTTAATTTAAAATGTTAGATTTTACCAAAAAAAGATTAAATTTCATTTAATTAATAGTACTATTTTTATAAATTTTAATAAAAAGAAACAAATTTGTACTCGCCACTAATGGTTTAACTTAACCTTATCAAAATTACGCCCAGTCAATTCAAGAACTAATAAATCAGTGAAGTAAAATTGAGAACAATTAATATATCTAGTAATTAATACAATGCATGTAAAATAAAGAGTTAAATTAAAACCATTGGCGACGCTTACTATTTATTACAATAAGGATTAGTCTTCATTATAGTAGATGAGATGTGGTGTTACACGAGGTGGTATGATATGATGTACTTAATTGGATCTGTCTATTCAGGACTGAACAGCCCATATTTAAAACAAAATAAGGAAAAAAAGAAACAAAAAAGTATCTGAAATATTTTAGTTTTCTTTTTGTCCATATTTCGCAACAAAATAACGAAAAAAACGACGAATTATCTGAAATATTTTAGTTTTATGTTTTTGTCCATATTTCGCAACACAATATCGAAAAAATCAAAAAGAATCTGAAATATTTGAGATTTCTGTTTTTCTCCATATTTCGCAAAAAAATAACGAAAAAAAAACACGAAAAATTATCTGAAATATTTTACTTTTCTGTTTTTGTCCATATTTCGCAATAAAATAACGAAAAAAAAAACAACAAAGTATCTGAAATATTTGAGTTTTCTGTTTATGTCCATATTTCCCAACAAAATAACAGAAAAAACAACAAATTTTCTAAAATATTTGAGTTTTCTGTTTTTGTCCATATTTCTCGACGAAATAACGAAACAAAAAACAAAAAAATATCTGAAATATTTGAGTCTTCGTTTTTTGTCCATATTTCGCAATAATATAACGAAAAAAAAAAACAAAAAAGTATCTGAAATATTTGAGTTTTCTGCTTTTCTCCATATTTCTCAACAAAATAAGGAAAAAAACAAACAAAAAGTATCTGAAATATTTTAGTTTTCTGTTTTTGTCCATATTTCGCAACAAAATAAGGAAAAAAAACATAAAAGTATCTGAAATATTTGAGCTTTCTGTTTTTGTCCATATTTTGCAACAAATTAACAAAAAAAGTAGCTCAAATATTTAAGTTTTCTGGTGTTGTCCATATTTCGTAACAAAATGACGGAAAAAAGCAACAAATTCTCTGAAATATTTGAGTTTCCAGTTTTTGTCCATAGTTCCCAACAAAATAACGAAAAAAAAAATCAAAAAAATATCTCAAATATTTGAGTTTTCCATTTTCGTCCATATTTCGGAACAAAATAACGAAAAAAACAAAACAAAAAAGTCTCTGAAATATTTGAGTTTTCTGTTTTTGTCTATACTTCCCAACAAAATAACGAAAAAAAAACATTAATGTATTTGAAATATTTAAGTTTTCTGTTTTGTCCATATTTCGCAACTAAATATCGAAAAAAACAAAAAGAATCTGAAATATTTGAATTTTTTTTTTGCCCATATTTCTCAACAAAAAAACGCAAAAAAACCCGACAAAGTATCTGAAATATTTGAGTTTTCATTTTTTGTCCATATTTCGCAACAGTAATCAAAAAAATAACAAGAAAGTATCTGAAATATTTGAGTTTTCCATTTGTGTCCATATTTCAGAACAATATAACGGAAAAAAAACAAAAAAGTATCTGAAATATTTGAGTTTTCTGTTTTTGTCCATATTTCGCAACAAAATAACGAAAAAATAACAAGAAAGTATCCGAAATATTTGAGTTTTCTGTTTTTGTCCCTATTTCGATACAAAACAACGAAAAAAAACAAAAAACTATCTGAAATATTTGAGTTTTTTGTTTTTGCCCATATTTCGAAACCAAATAACAAAACAAAAATTATCTGAAATATTTGAGTTTTCGGGTTTTGTCCATATTTCGCAACAAAATAACGGAAAAAAACAACAAATTCTCTAAAATATTTGAGTTTTCTGTTTTTGTCCATATTTCCCAACAAAATAAGGAAAAAACAAACAAAAAAGTATCTGAAATATTTTAGTTTTCTGTTTTTGTCCATATTTCGCAACAAAATAACGAAAAAGTATCTTAAATATTTTAGTTTTCACTTTGTGTCCATATTTCTCAACAAAATAAGGAAAAAAAGAAACAAAAAATTATCTGAAATAATTTAGTTTTCTTTTTGTCCATATTTCGGAACAAAATATCGAAAAAACGACGAATTATCTGAAATATTTTAGTTTTATGTTTTTGTCCATATTTCGCAACTCAATATCGAAAAAAACAAAAAGAATCTGAAATATTTGAGATTTCTGTTTTTCTCCATATTTCGAAAAAAAATAACGAAAAAAAAACACGAAAAATTATCTGAAATATTTTAGTGTTCTGTTTTTGTCCATATTTCGCAACAAAATAACGAAAAAAAAACAACAAAGTATCTGAAATATTTGAGTTTTCTGTTTTTGTCCATATTTCGCAACAAAATATCAAAAAAAAAAGAATCTGAAATATTTGAGTTTTCTGTTTTTGTCCATATTTCCCAACAAAATAACAGAAAAAAACATCAAATTTTCTAAAATATTTGAGTTTTCTGTTTTTGTTCATATTTCTCGACAAAATAACGAAACAAAAAAAAAATATCTGAAATATTTGAGTCTTGGTTTTTGTCCATATTTCGCAATAATATAACGAAAAAAAACCAAAAAGTATCTGAAATATTTGAGTTTTCTGCTTTTCTTCATATTTCTCAACAAAGTAAGGAAATAAACAAACAAAAAGTACCTGAAATATTTTAGTTTTCTGTTTTTGTCCATATTTCGCAACAAAATAACGAAAAAAAAAACAAAAAAGTATCTGAAATATTTGAGTTTTCTGTTTTTGTCCATATTTCGCAATTAAACATCGAAAAAAAAAAAAGAAACTGAAATATTTGAGTTTTCAGTTTCTGTCCATATTTCGCAACAAAATAACGAAAAAAAACATAAAAGTATCTGAAATATTTGAGCTTTCTGTTTTTGTCCATATTTTGCAACAAAATAACAAAAAAAAGTAGCTCAAATATTTCAGTTTTCTGGTCTTGTCCATATTTCGAAACAAAATAACGGAAAAAAGCAACAAATTCTCTGAAATATTTGAGTTTCAAGTTTTTGTCAATATTTCCCAACAAAATAACGAAAAAAAAATCAAAAAAATATCTGAAATATTTGAGTTTTCCATTTTTGTCCATATTTCGCAACTAAATATCGAAAAAAACAAAACAAAAAAGTATCTGAAATATTTGAGTTTTCTGTTTTTGTCTATATTTCGCAACAAAATAACGGAAAAAAAACAACAAAGTCTCTGAAATATTTGAGTTTTCTGTTTTTGTCCATACTTCCCAACAAAATAACGACAAAAAACAAAAAAGTATTTGAAATATTTAAGTTTTCTATTTTTGTCCATATTTCGCAACTAAATATCGAAAAAAACAAAAAGAATCTGAAATATTTGAATTTTTTTTTTGCCCATATTTGGCAACAAAATAACGCATTAAACTCCGACAAAGTATCTGATATATTTGAGTTTTCATTTTTTGTCCATATTTCGCAACAATAATCAAAAAAATAACAAGAAAGTATCTGTAATATTTGAGTTTTCCATTTTTGTCCATATTTCAGAACAATATAACGGAAAAAAAAAACAAAAAAGTATCTGAAATATTTGAGTTTTCTGTTTTTGTCCATATTTCGCAACAAAATAACGAAGAACAAACGACAAAGTATCTGAAATATTTTAGTTTTCTGTTTTTGTCCATATTTCGCAACAAACCAACGAAAAAATAACAATAAAGTATCTGAAATATTTGAGTTTTCTATTTTTGTCCATATTTCGCAAATAAATATAAAAAACAAAAGAATGTTAACAAAATAACGTTATTTTTTTTTGCAACAAAATAACGGAAAAAAACAACAAAGTCTCTTAAATATTTGAGTTTTCTGTTTTTGTCCATACTTCCCAACAAAATAACGAAAAAAAAACAAAAAAGTATTTGAAATATTTAAGTTTTCTGTTTTTGTCCATATTTCGCAACTAAATATCGAAAAAAAACAAAAAGAATCTGAAATATTTGAGTTTTTTTTTGCCCATATTTGGCAACAAAATAACGCAAAAAAACTCCGACAAAGTATCTGAAATATTTGCGTTTTCTGTTTTTGTCCATATTTCTCAACAAAATAAAGAAAAAATAAACAAAATTATCTCAAATATTTTAGTTTTCTGTTTTTGTCCATATTTCGGATCCAAATAATGAAAAATACAAAAAGAATCTGAAATATTTGAGTTTTCTGTTTTTGTCCATATTTCGCAACAAAATAACGAAAAAAAAAACGACAAAGTATCTGAAATATTTTAGTTTTCTGTTTTTGTACATATTTCGCAACAAAATAACGAAAAAATAACAAGAAATTATCTGAAATATTTGATTTTTCTGTTTTTGTCCATATTTCGCAACTACATATCAAAAAACAAAAAGAATCTGAAATATTTGAGTTTTCTATTTTTGTCCATATTTTGCAACAAAATAACGGAAAAAAACAACAAAGTCTCTGAAATATTTGAGTTTTCTGTTTTTGTTCATATTTCGCAACTAAATATCGAAAAAAACAAAAATAATCTGAAATATTTGAGTTTTTTTTTTTTACCCATATTTCGCAAAAAAATAACGGAAAAAAAAAACAAATTCTCTAAAATATTTGAGTCTTCGTTTTTTGTCCTTATTTCGCAATAATATAACGAAAAAATAACAAGAAAGTATCTGAAATATTTCAGTTTTCTGTTTTTGTCCCTATTTCTCAACAAAACAACGAAAAAAACAAAAAACTATCTGAAATATTTGAGCTGTTTGTTTTTGTCCATATTTCTCAAGCACATAACAAAACAAAACTTATCTGAAATATTTGATTTTTCGGGTTTTGTCCATATTTCGCTACAAAATAACGGAAAAATACAAAAAATATCTGAAATATTTGTGTTTTTTTGTGTCCATATTTCGCAATAATATAACGAAAAAAAAAAACAAAAAGTTTCTGAAATATTTGAGTTTTCTGCTTTTGTCCATATTTCGCAACTAAACATCGAAAAAAACGAAAAGAATCTGAAATATTTGAGTTTTCTGGTTTTGTCTATATTTCGCAACAAAATAACGAAAAAATAACAAGAAATTATCTGAAATATTAGATTTATCTGTTTTTGTCCATATTTCGCAACTACATATCAAAAAAACAAAAAGAATCTGAAACATTTGAGTTTTCTCTTTTTGTCCATATTTTGCAACAAAATAACGGAAAAAAACAACAAAGTCTCTGAAATATATGAGTTTTCTGTTTTGTCCATATTTCGCAACTAAATATCGAAAAAAAAACAAAAAGAATCTGAAATATTTGAGTTTTTTTTTGCCCATATTTCGCAACAAAATAACGGAAAAAAAACAAATTCTCTAAAATATTTGAGTTTTCTTTTTTGTCAATATTTCTCACAAAATAACGAAACAAAAAACAAAAAATATCTGTAATATTTGAGCCACCGTTTTTTGTCCATATTTCGCAATAATATAACGAAAAAATAACAAGAAAGTATCTGAAATATTTGAGTTTTCTGTTTTTGTACCTATTTCGCAACAAAACAACGAAAAAAAACAAAAAACTATCTGAAATATTTGAGTTTTCTGTTTTTGTCCCTATTTCGCAACAAAACAACGGAAAAAAACAAAAAACTATCTGAAATATTTGAGTTTTTTGTTTTTGTCCATATTTCGCAACAAAATAACGAAAAAAAAGTAAAAAGTATCTGAAATATTTGAGTTTTCATTTTTTTAACCATATTTCGCAACAAATTAGCGAAAAAAAACATAAAAGTATCTGAAATATTTGAGCTTTCTGTTTTTTTTCCATATTTCTCAACAAAATAACGAAACAAAACGCAAAAAACATCTGAAATATTTGAGTCTTCGTTTTTTGTCCATATTTCGCAATAATATAACGAAAAAATAACAAGAAAGTATCTGAAATATTTGAGTTTCCTGTTTTTGTCCCTATTTCTCAACAAAACAACGGACAAAAACAAAAAACTATCTGAAATATTTGAGCTTTTTGTTTTTGGCCATATTTCGCAATCAAATAACAAAACAAAACTTATCTGGAATATTTAATTTTTCGGGTTTTGTCCATATTTCGCAACAAAATAACGGAAAAATACAAAAAATATCTGAAATATTTGTGTTTTTTTGTGTCCATATTTCGCAATAATATAACGAAAAAAAAAACAAAAAAGTATCTGAAATATTTGAGTTTTTTGCTTTTGTCCATATTTCGCAACTAAACATCGAAAAAAACAAAAAGAATCTGAATTATTTGAGTTTTCTGTTTTTCTCCATATTTCACAATAAAATAACGAAAAGAAACGAAAAAGTATGTGAAATATTTTAGTTTTCATTTTTTGCCCATACTTCGCAACAAAATAACGAAAAAAAACATAAAAGTATCTGAAATATTTGAACTTTCTGTTTTTGTCCATATTTCGCAACAAAAATAGAAAAAAAAGTATATTAAATATTTGAGTTTTCTTGTTTTGTCCATATTTCGCAACAAAATCACGGAAAAAAACAACAAAGTCCCTGAAATATTTGAGTTTTCTGTTTTTCTACATCGAAATAAAAACAAAAAGAATCTGAATTATTTGAGTTTTCTGTTTTTCTTCATATTTCGCAACAAAATAACGAAAAATAAAACGAAAAAGTATGTGAAATATTTTAGTTTTCATTTTTTGCCCATATTTCGCAACAAAATAACGAAAAAAAACATAAAAGTATCTGAAATATTTGAGTTTTCTGGTTTTGTCCATATTTCGTAACAAAAAAACGGAAAAAACAACAAAGTCTCTGAAATATTTGAGTTTTCTGTTTTTGTCTATATTTCCCAACAAAATAACGATAAAAAAAAAAAAAATATATCTGAAATATTTGAGTTTTCTACTTTTGTCCATATTGTCCATATCAACAAAATAAGGAAAAAAACAAAAAAGTATCTGAAATATTTTAGTTTTCTGTTTTTGTCTATATTTCCCAACAAAATAACGAAAAAAAAACAAGAAAATATCTGAAATATTTGAATTTTCTACGTTTGTCCATATTTCTCAACAAAATAAGGAAAAAAAAACATAAAAGTATCTGAAATATTTGAGTCTTCCTTTTTTGTCCATATTTCGCAATAATATAACGAAAAAATAACAAGAAAGTATCAGAAATATCTGAGTTTTCTGTTGTTGTCCCTATTTCGCAAGAAAACAATGAAAAAAAACAAAAAACTATCTGAAATATTTGAGCTTTTTGTTTTTGTGCATATTTCATAACCAAATAACAAAACAAAAATTATCTGAAATATTTGAGTTTTTTTGTGTCTATATTTCGCAATAATATAACGAAAAAAAAACAAAAAGTATTAGAAATATTTGAGTTTTCTGCTTTTGTCCATATTTCGCAACAAAATAACAAAACATAAAGTATCAGAAATATTTGAGTTTTCGGGTTTTGTCCATATTTCGCAACAAAATAACGGGAAAAAAAACAAATTCTCTAAAATATTTGACTTTTCTGTTTTTGCCCATATTTCCCAACAAAATAACGATAAAAGAAACAAAAAAATATCTTTACTATTTGAGATTTTTTTGTCCATATTTCGCAATAATATACGAAAAAAAAACAAAAAAATATCTGAAATATTTGAGTTTTCTGAATTTGTCCATATTTCGCAACTAAACATCGAAAAAAAACAAAAAGAATCTGAAATATTTGAGTTTCTGTTTTTCTCCATATTTCGCAATAAAATAACGAAAAAGAAACGAAAAAGTATGTGAAATATTTTAGTTTTCATTGTTTGCCCATATTTCGAAAAAAACAAAAAAGTATATGAAATATTTGAGTTTTCTGCTTTTGTCCATATTTCGCAACTAAACATCGGAAAAAACAAAAAGAATCTGAAATATTTGAGTTTTCTGTTTTTCTCTATATTTCGCAATAAAAGAACGAAAAAGAAACGAAAAAGTATGTGAAAAATTTTAGTTTTCAATTTTTGCCCATATTTCGCAACAAAATAACTAAAATAAACATAAAAGTATCTGAAATATTTGAACTTTCTGTTTTTGTCCATATTTCGCAACAAAAATAGAAAAAAAAGTATATGAAATATTTGAGTTTTCTGGTTTTGTCCATATTTCGCAACAAAATAACGGAAAAACACAACAAAGTCTCTGAAATATTTGAGTTTTTTGTTTTTGTCCATATTTCACAACAAAATAACGAAAACAAAAACAAAAAAATATCTGAAATATTTTAGTTTTCTGTTTTTGTCCACATTTGGCAACAAAATAATGAAAAAAAAACAAAAAACTATCTGAAATATTTGAGTTTTATAAAAACAAAAAGAATCTGAATTATTTGAGTTTTTTGTTTTTCTACATATTTTGCTACAAAATAACGACAAAAAAAATGAAAAAGTATGTGAAATATTTTAGTTTTCATTTTTGCCCATATTTCGCAACAAAATAAGGAAATAAACAAACAAAAAAGTATCTGAAATATTTTAGTTTTCTGTTTTTGTCCATATTTTGCAACAAAATAACGAAAAAAAAATATGTGAAATATTTTAGTTTTCATTTGTTGCCCATATTTCGCAACAAAATAACGAAAAAAAACATAAAAGTATCTGAAATATTTGAGTTTTCTGGTTTTTTCCATATTTCGCAACCAAATAACGAAAAAAACAACAAAGTCTCTGAAATATTTGAGTTTTCTGTTTTTGTCTATATTTCCCAACAAAATAAAAAAAAAAAAAAAAAAAAAAAAACTATCTGAAATATTTGAGTTTTCTACTTTTGTCCATATTTCTCAACAAAATAAGGAAAAAAACAAACAAAAAAGTATCTGAAATATTTTAGTTTTCTGTTTTTGTCCACATTTGGCAACAAACCAATGAAAAAAAACAAAAAACTATCTGAAATATTTGAGTTTTCTGTTTTTGTCCATATTTCGCAACTAAACATCGAAAAAAACAAAAAGAATCTGAAATATTTGAGTTTTCGGTTTTTCTCCATATTTCACAATAAAATAACGAAAAAAAAACGAAAAAGTATGTGAAATATTTTAGTTTTCATTTTTGCCCATATTTCGCAACAAAATAAGGAAAAAAACAAACAATAAAGTTTCTGAAATATTTTAGTTTTCTGTTTTTGTCTATATTTCCCAACTAAATAACGAAAAAAAAAAACAAAAAAATATCTGAAATATTTAACTTTTCTACTTTTGTCCATATTTCTCAACAAAATAAGGAAAAAAACAAACAAAAAAGTATCTGAAATATTTGAGCTTTCTGTTTTTGTCCATATTTCGCAACAACATAACGAAAAAAAAAGTATCTGAAATATTTGAGTTTTCTTTTTTTTGCCATGTTTCTCAACAAAATAACGAAACAAAACACAAAAACCATCTGAAATATTTGAGTCTTCGTTTTTTGTCCATATTTCGCAATAATATAACGAAAAAATAACAAGAAAGTATCTGAAATATTTGAGTTTTCTGTTTTGTCCCTATTTCGCAACAAAACAATGAAAAAAAACAAAAAACTATCTGAAATATTTGAGCTTTGTTGTGACCATATTTCGCAATAATATAACGAAAAAAAAAACAACAAGTATCTGAAATATTTGAGTTTTCTGCTTTTGTCTATATTTCGCAACAAGATAACGAAAAAAAACATAAAAATATCTTAAATATTTGAGGTTTCTGTTTTTGTCCATATTTCGCAACAAAATAACAAAACAAAAAGTATCTGAAATGTTTGAGTTTTCTACTTTTGCCCATATTTCTCAACAAAATAAGGAAAAAATGAAACAAAAAGTATCTGAAATATTTTAGTTTTCTGTTTTTGCCCATATTTCGGAACAAAATAACGAAAAAAAAAAAAAAATTATCTGAAATATTTGAGTCCATATTTCGCAACAAAATAACGAAAAAAAAGTAAAAAGTATCTGAAATATTTGAGTTTTCATTTTTTAACCATATTTCGCAACAAATTAGCGAAAAAAAACATAAAAGTATCTGAAATATTTGAGCTTTCTGTTTTTTTCCATATTTCTCAACAAAATAACGAAACAAAATGCAAAAAACATCTGAAATATTTGAGTCTTCGTTTTTGGTCCATATTTCGCAATACTATAACGAAAAAATAACAAGAAAGTATCTTTAATATTTGAGTTTTCTGTTTTTTGTCCCTATTTCTCAACAAAATAACGAAAAAAAAAACAAAAAACTATCTGAAATATTTGAGCTTTTTGTTTTTGTCCATATTTCGCAATCAAATAACAAAACAAAACTTATCTGAAATATTTTATTTTTCGGGTTTTGTCCATATTTCGCAACAAAATAACGGAAAAATACAAAAAATATCTGAAATATTTGTGTTTTTTTGTGTCCATATTTCGCAATAATATAACGAAAGAAAAAACAAAAAAGTATCTGAAATTTTTGAGTTTTCTGCTTTTGTCCATATTTCGCAACTAAACATCGAAAAAAACAAAAAGAATCTGAAATATTTGAGTTTTCTGTTTTTCTCCATATTTCACAATAAAATAACGAAAAAGAAACGAAAAAGTATGTGAAATATTTTAGTTTTCATTTTTTTGCCCATACTTCGCAACAAAATAACGAAAAAAAACATAAAAGTATCTGAAATATTTGAACTTTCTGTTTTTGTCCATATTTCGCAACAAAAATAGAAAAAAAAAGTATATGAAATATTTGAGTTTTCTGGTTTTGTCCATATTTCTCAACAAAATAACGGAAAAAAACAACAGAGTCTCTGAAATATTTGAGTTTTCTGTTTTTCTACATCGAAATAAAAACAAAAAGAATCTGAATTATTTGAGTTTTCTGTTTTTCTACATATTTCGCAACAAAATAACGAAAAATAAAACGAAAAAGTATGTGAAATATTTTAGTTTTCATTTTTTGCCCATATTTCGCAACAAAATAACGAAAAAAAACATAAAAGTATCTGAAATATTTGAGTTTTCTGGTTTTGTCCATATTTCGTAACAAAATAACGGAAAAAACAACAAAGCCTCTGAAATATTTGAGTTTTCTGTTTTTGTCTATATTTCCCAATAAAATAACGAAAAAAAAAAAAAAAAATATCTGAAATATTTGAGTTTTCTACTTTTGTCCATATTTCTCAACAAAATAAGGAAAAAAACAAAAAAGTATCTGAAATATTTTAGTTTTCTGTTTTTGTCTATATTTCCCAACAAAATAACGAAAAAAAAAACAAAAAAATATCTGAAATATTTGAATTTTCTACTTTTGTCCATATTTCTCAACAAAATAAAGAAAAAAAAAACATAAAAGTATCTGAAATATTTGAGTCTTCCTTTTTTGTCCATATTTCGCAATAATATAACGAAAAAATAACAAGAAAGTATCAGATATATCTGAGTTTTCTGTTGTTGTCCCTATTTCGCAAGAAAACAATGAAAAAAAAACAAAAAACTATCTGAAATATTTGAGCTTTTTGTTTTTGTGTATATTTCACAACCAAATAACAAAACAAAAATTATCTGAAATATTTGAGTTTTTTTGTGTCTATATTTCGCAATAATATAACGAAAAAAAAACAAAAAGTATTAGAAATATTTGAGTTTTGTGCTTTTGTCCATATTTCGCAATAATATACGAAAAAAAAACAAAAAAGTATCTGAAATATTTGAGTTTTCTGAATTTGTCCATATTTCGCAACTAAACATCGAAAAAAAACAAAAAGAATCTGAAATATTTGAGTTTTCTGTTTTTCTCCATATTTCGCAATAAAATAACGAAAAAGAAACGAATAAGTATGTGAAATATTTTAGTTTTCATTTTTTGCCCATATTTCGAAAAAAAGAAAAAAGTATATGAAATATTTGAGTTTTCTGCTTTTGTCCATATTTCGCAACTAAACATCGGAAAAAAACAAAAAGAATCAGAAATATTTGAGTTTTCTGTTTTTCTCTACATTTCGGAATAAAAGAACGAAAAAGAAACGAAAAATTATGTGAAATATTTTAGTTTTCAATTTTTGCCCATATTTCGCAACAAAATAACGAAAATAAACATAAAAGTATCTGAAATATTTGAACTTTCTGTTTTTGTCCATATTTCGCAACAAAAATAGAAAAAAAAAGTATATGAAATATTTGAGTTTTCTGGTTTTGTCCATATTTCGCAACAAAATAACGGAAAAAAACAACAAAGTCTCTGAAATATTTGAGTTTTTTGTTTTTGTCCATATTTCACAACAAAATAACGAAAACAAAAACAAAAAAATATCTGAAATATTTTAGTTTTCTGTTTTTGTCCACATTTGGCAACAAAAATGAAAAAAAAACAAAAAACTATCTGAAATATTTGAGTTTTATGTTTTTGTTCATATTTCGCAACTAAACATCGAAATAAAAACAAAAAGAATCTGAATTATTTGAGTTTTTTGTTTTTCTACATATTTTGCAACAAAATAACGACAAAAAAAAACGAAAAAGTATGTGAAATATTTTAGTTTTCATTTTTGCCCATATTTCGCAACAAAATAAGGAAAAAAACAAACAAAAAAGTATCTGAAATATTTTAGTTTTCTGTTTTTGTCCATATTTTGCAACAAAATAACGAAAAAAAAATTTGTGAAATAGTTTAGTTTTCATTTGTTGCCCATATTTCGCAACAAAATAACGAAAAAAAAACATAAAAGTATCTGAAATATTTGAGTTTTCTGGTTTTGTCCATATTTCGCAACAAAATAACGGAAAAAACAACAAAGTCTCTGAAATATTTGAGTTTTCTGTTTTTGTCTATATTTCCCAACAAAATAACGAAAAAAAAACAAAAAACTATCTGAAATATTTGAGTTTTCTGTTTTAGTCCATATTTCGCAACTAAACATCGAAATAAAAACAAAAAGAATCTGAATTATTTGAGTTTTCTGTTTTTCTACATATTTCGCAACAAAATAACGAAAAAAAAACGAAAAAGTATGTGAAATATTTTAGTTTTCATTTTTGCCCATATTTCGCACAAAATAACGAAAAAAAAACATAAAAGTATCTGAAATATTTGAGTTTTCTGTTTTTGCCTATATTTCCCAACAAAATAACGAAAAAAAAAAACAAAAAAATATCTGAAATATTTGAGTTTTCTACTTTTGTCCATATTTCTCAACAAAATATGGAAAAAAACAAACAAAAAAGTTTCTGAAATATTTTAGTTTTCTGTTTTTGTCTATATTTCCCAACTAAATAACGAAAAAAAAACAAAAAATATCTGAAATATTTAACTTTTCTACTTTTGTCCATATTTCTCAACAAAATAACGGAAAAAAACAACAAAGTCTCTGAAATATTTGAGTTTTTTGTTTTTGTCCATATTTCACAACTAAATAACGAAAAAAAAAACAAAAAAATATCTGAAATATTTAACTTTTCTACTTTTGTCCATATTTCTCAACAAAATAAGGAAAAAAAAACATAAAAGTATCTGAAATATTTGAGCTTTCTGTTTTTGTCCATATTTCGCAACAACATAACGAAAAAAAAGTATCTGAAATATTTGAGTTTTCTTTTTTTTTGTCATATTTCTCAACAAAATAACGACACAAAACACAAAAACCATCTGAAATATTTGAGTCTTCGTTTTTTGTCCATATTTCGCAATAATATAACGAAAAAATAACAAGAAAGTATCTGACATATTTGAGTTTTCTGTTTTGTCCCTATTTCGCAACAAAACAATGAAAAAAAAAAAAAAACTATCTGAAATATTTGAGCTTTTTGTTTCTGTCCAAATTTCGCAACCAAATAACAAAACAAAAACTATCTAAAATATTTTATTTTTCAGGTTTTGTCCATATTTCGCAACAAAATAACGGAAAAATTTCTCAACAAAATAAGGAAAAAAAAAACATAAAAGTATCTGAAATATTTGAGTCTTCCTTTTTTGTCCATATTTCGCAATAATATAACGAAAAAATAACAAGAAAGTATCAGAAATATCTGAGTTTTCTGTTGTTGTCCCTATTTCGCAAGAAAACAATGAAAAAAACAAAAAACTATCTGAAATATTTGAGCTTTTTGTTTTTGTGCATATTTCACAACCAAATAACAAAACAAAAATTATCTGAAATATTTGAGTTTTTTTGTGTCTATATTTCGCAATAATATAACGAAAAAAAAACAAAAAGTATTAGAAATATTTGAGTTTTGTGCTTTTGTCTATATTTCGCAACAAAATAACGAAAAAACAAATAAAAAAATATCTTTAATATTTGAGTTTTTTTTGTCCATATTTCGCAATAATATACGAAAAAAAAATAAAAAAGTATCTGAAATATTTGAGTTTTCTGAATTTGTCCATATTTCGCAACTAAACATCGAAAAAAAACAAAAAGAATCTGAAATATTTGAGTTTTCTGTTTTTCTCCATATTTCGCAATAAAATAACGAAAAAGAAACGAAACAGTATGTGAAATATTTTAGTTTTCATTTTTTGCCCATATTTCGAAAAAAAGAAAAAAGTATATGAAATATTTGAGTTTTCTGCTTTTGTCCATATTTCGCAACTAAACATCGGAAAAAAACAAAAAGAATCTGAAATATTTGAGTTTTCTGTTTTTCTCTATATTTCGCAATAAAAGAACGAAAAAGAAACGAAAAAGTATGTGAAATATTTTAGTTTTCAATTTTTGCCCATATTTCGCAACAAAATATCGAAAATAAACATAAAAGTATCTGAAATATTTGAACTTTCTGTTTTTGTCCATATTTCGCAACAAAAATAGAAAAAAAAAGTATATGAAATATTTGAGTTTTCTGGTTTTGTCCATATTTCGCAACAAAATAACGGAAAAAAACAACAAAGTCTCTGAAATATTTGTGTTTTTTGTTTTTGTTCATATTTCACAACAAAATAACGAAAACAAAAACCAAAAAATATCTGAAATATTTTAGTTTTCTGTTTTTGTCCACATTTGGCAACAAAAATGAAAAAAAAACAAAAAACTATCTGAAATATTTGAGTTTTCTGGTTTTGTCCATATTTCGCAACAAAATAACGGAAAAAAACATAAAAGTATCTGAAATATTTGAGCTTTCTGTTTTTGTCCATATTTCGCAACAACATAACGAAAAAAAAAGTATCTGAAATATTTGAGTTTTCTTTTTTTTGCCGTATTTCTCAACAAAATAACGACACAAAACACAAAAACCATCTGAAATATTTGAGTCTTCGTTTTTTGTCCATATTTCGCAATAATATAACGAAAAAATAACAAGAAAGTATCTGAAATATTTGAGTTTTCTGTTTTGTCCCTATTTCGCAACAAAACAATGAAAAAAAACAAAAAACTATCTGAAATATTTGAGCTTTTTGTTTTTGTCCAAATTTCGCAACCAAATAACAAAACAAAAATTATCTAAAATATTTTATTTTTCGGCTTTTGTCCATATTTCGCAACAAAATAACGGAAAAATACAAAAAATATCTGTAATATTTGAGTTCTTTTGTGTCCATATTTCGCAATAATATAACGAAAAAAAAACAACAAGTATCTGAAATATTTGAGTTTTCTGCTTTTGTCTATATTTCGCAACAAGATAACGAAAAAAAACATAAAAATGTCTGAAATATTTGAGGTTTCTGTTTTTGTCCATATTTCGCAACAAAATAACAAAACAAAAAGTATCTGAAATGTTTGAGTTTTCTACTTTTACCCATATTTCTCAACAAAATAAGGACAAAATGAAACAAAAAGTATCTGAAATATTTTAGTTTTCTGTTTTTGTCCATATTTCGGAACAAAATAACGAAAAAAAAACAAAAAATTATCTGAAATATTTGAGTTTTCTGCTTTTGTCTATATTTCGCAACAAAATAACGAAAAAAACAAAAAAATATCTGAAATATTTGAGCTTTTGTTTTTGTCCATATTTCGCAACTAAATAACAAAACAAAAAGTATCAGAAATAATTGAGTTTTCGGGTTTTGTCCATATTTCGCAACAAAATAACGGGAAAAAAACAAATTCTCTAAAATATTTGACTTTTCTGTTTTTGTCCATATTTCCCAACAAAATAACGAAAAAAGAAACAAAAAATTATCTGAAATATTTGAGTTTTTTTATCCATATTTCGCAATAATATACGAAAAAAAAACAAAAAAGTATCTGAAATATTTGACTTTTCTGCTTTTGTCCATATTTCGCAACTAAACATCGAAAAGAAATAAAAAGAATCTGAAATATTTGAGTTTTCTGTTTTTCTCCATATTTCGCAATAAAATAACGAAAAAGAAACGAAAAAGTATGTGAAATATTTTAGTTTTAATTTTTTGCCCATATTTCGCAACAAAATAACGAAAAAAACGAAAAAGTATGTGAAATATTTTAGTTTTCATTTTTTGCCCATATTTCGCAACAAAATAACGGAAAAAAACATAAAAGTATCTGAAATATTTGAGTTTTCTGTTTTTCTCCACATTTCGCAACAAAATAACGGAAAAAAACAACAAAGTCTCTGAAATATTTGAGTTTTCTGTTTTTGCCTATATTTCCCAACAAAATAACGAAAAAAAAAATATCTGAAATATTTGAGTTTTCTACTTTTGTCCATATTTCTCAACAAAATAACGAAACAAAACAAAAATATATCTGAAATATTTGAGTTTTCTGTTTTTGTCCATATTTCGCAACTAAACATAGAAAAAAAAACAAAAAGAATCTGAATTATTTGAGTTTTCAGTTTTTCTACATATTTCGCAAGAAAATAACGAAAAAAACGAAAAAGTATGTGAAATATTTTAGTTTTCATTTTTTGCCCATATTTCGCAACAAAATAACGAAAAAACAACAAAAAGTATCTGAAATGTTTGAGTTTTCTACTTCTCAACAAAATAAGGAAAAAATGAAACAAAAAAGTATCTGAAATATTTTAGTTTTCTGTTTTTGTCAGAAACAGAACATTTTGCAAGAAAATAACGGAAAAAAAACAATATCTGAAATATTTGAGTTTTTTTGTGTCCATATTTCGCAATAATATAACGAAAAAAAAAACAAAAAAGTATTTGAAATATTTGAGTTTTCTGCTTTTGTCTATATTTCGCAGCAAAATAACGAAAAACAACATAAAAATATCTGAAATATTTGAGCTTCCTGTTTTTGTCCATATTTCGCAACAACATAACAAAACCAAAAGTATCTGAAATGTTTGAGTTTTCTACTTTTACCCATATTTCCCTACAAAATAAGGAAAAAATGAAACAAAAAGTATCTGAAATATTTTAGTTTTCTGTTTTTGTCCATATTTCGGAACAAAATAACGAAAAAAAAAACAAAAAAGTATCTGAAATATTTGAGTTTTCTGCTTTTGTCTATATTTCGCAACAAAATAACGAAAAAATCAAAAAAATATCTGAAATATTTTAGCTTTTGTTTTTGTCCATATTTCGCAAGAAAATAACAAAACAAAAAGTATCAGAAATAATTGAGTTTTCGGGTTTTGTCCATATTTCGCAACAAAATAACGGAAATAAAAAAAAATTCTCTAAAATATTTGACTTTTCTGTTTTTGTCCATATTTCCCAACAAAATAACGAAAAAAGAAACAAAAAAATATCTGAAATATTTGAGTTTTTTTTATCCATATTTCGCAATAATATACGAAAAAAAACAAAAAAGTATCTGAAATATTTGACTTTTCTGCTTTTGTCCATATTTCGCAACTAAACATCGAAAAAAAATAAAAAGAATCTGAAATATTTCAGTTTTCTGTTTTTCTCCATATTTCGCAATAAAATAACGAAAAAGAAACGAAAAAGTATGTGAAATATTTTAGTTTTCATTTTTTGCCCATATTTTGCAATAAAATAACGAAAAAAAACATAAAAGTATCTGAAATATTTGAGTTTTCTGTTTTTGTCCATATTTCGCAACAACATAACGAAAAATAAAGTATCTGAAATATTTGAGCTTTCTATTTTTGTCCATATTTCGCAACAACATAACAAAACAAAAATTATCTGAAATGTTTGAGTTTTCTACTTTTACCCATATTTCTCAACAAAATAAGGAAAAAATGAAACAAAAAGTATCTGAAATATTTTAGTTTTCTGTTTTTGTCCATATTTCCCAACAAAATAACGAAAAAAAAACAAAAATATATCTGAAATATTTGAGTTTTCTGTTTTTGTCCATATTTCGCAACTAAACATACAAAAAAAAAACAAAAAGAATCTGAATTATTTGAGTTTTCAATTTCTCTACATATTTCGCAACATAATTACGAAAAAAAAATGCAAAAGTATGTGAAATATTTTAGTTTTCATTTTTTGCCCATATTTCGCAACAAAATAACGAAAAAAAACATAAAAGTATCTGAAATATTTGAGTTTTATTGTTTTGTGCATATTTCGCAACAAAATAACGGAAAAAAACAACAAAGTCTCTGAAATATTTGAGTTTTCTGTTTTTGTCTATATTTCCTAACAAAATAACGAAAAAAAAAAAAAAATATCTGAAATATTTGAGTTTTCTACTTTTGTCCATATTTCTCAACAAAATAAGGAAAAAACAAACAAAAAAGTTTCTGAAATATTTTAGTGTTCTGTTTTTGTCTATATTTCCCAACAAAATAAGGAAAAAAAAAACAAAAAAATATCTGAAATATTTGACTTTTCTACTTTTGTCCATATTTCTCAACAAAATAAGGAAAAAAAAAACATAAAAGTATCTGAAATATTTGAGCTTTCTATTTTTGTCCATATTTCGCAACAACATAACGAAAAATAAAGTATCTGAAATATTTGAGCTTTCTATTTTTGTCCATATTTCGCAACAACATAACAAAACAAAAATTATCTGAAATGTTTGAGTTTTCTACTTTTGCCCAAATATCTCAACAAAATAAGGAAAAAATGAAACAAAAAGTATTTGAAATATTTTAGTTTTCTGTTTTTGTCCATATTTCGGAACAAAATAACGAAAAAAAAACAAAAAAGTATCTGAAATATTTGAGTTTTCTGCTTTTGTCTATATTTCGCAACAAAATAACCAAAAAACAAAAAAATATCTGAAATATTTGAGCTTTTGGTTTTGTCCATATTTCGCAACAAAATAACGGAAAAAAAAACTAATTCTCTAAAATATTTTACTTTTCTGTTTTTGTCCATATTTCCCAACAAAATAACGAAAAAAGAAACAAAAAAATATCTGAAATATTTGAGCCTTTTTTATCCTTATTTCGCAATCGCAATAATATACGAAAATACAAAAAAGTATCTGAAATATTTGACTTTTCTGCTTTTGTCCATATTTCGCAACTAAACATCGAAAAAAAATAAAAAGAATCTGAAATATTTGAGTTTTCTGTTTTTCTCCATATTTCGCAATAAAATAACGAAGAAGAAACGAAAAAGTATGTGAAATATTTTAGTTTTCATTTTAATTAAATAACGAAAAAAACATAAAAGTATCTGAAATGTTTGAGTTTTCTACTTTTGCCCATATTTCTCAACAAAATAAGGAAAAAATGAAACAAAAAGTATTTGAAATATTTTAGTTTTCTGTTTTTGTCCATATTTCGGAACAAAATAACGAAAAAAAAACAAAAAAGTATCTGAAATATTTGAGTTTTCTGCTTTTGTCTATATTTCGCAACAAAATAACCAAAAAACAAAAAAATATCTGAAATATTTGAGCTTTTGGTTTTGTCCATATTTCGCAACAAAATAACGGAAAAAAAAACTAATTCTCTAAAATATTTTACTTTTCTGTTTTTGTCCATATTTCCCAACAAAATAACGAAAAAAGAAACAAAAAAATATCTGAAATATTTGAGCCTTTTTTATCCTTATTTCGCAATCGCAATAATATACGAAAATACAAAAAAGTATCTGAAATATTTGACTTTTCTGCTTTTGTCCATATTTCGCAACTAAACATCGAAAAAAAATAAAAAGAATCTGAAATATTTGAGTTTTCTGTTTTTCTCCATATTTCGCAATAAAATAACGAAGAAGAAACAAAAAAGTATCTGAAATATTTTAGTTTTCTGCTTTTGTCCATATTTCGCAACAAAATAACGAAAAAAGAAACAAAAAAATTTCTGAAATATTTGAGTCTTTTTTATCCTTATTTCGCAATCGCAATAATATACGAAAAAACAAAAAAGTATCTGAAATATTTGACTTTTCTGCTTTTGTCCATATTTCGCAACTAAACATCGACCAAAAAATAAAAAGAATCTGAAATATTTGAGTTTTCTGTTTTTCTCCATATTTCGCAATAAAATAACGAAGAAGAAACGAAAAAGTATGTGAAATATTTTAGTTTTCATTTTTTGCCCATATTTTGCAATAAAATAACGAAAAAAACATAAAAGTATCTGAAATATTTGAGTTTTCTGTTTTTGTCCACATTTCGCAACAAAAAACGAAAAAAAAAAAGTATCTGAAAATTTGAGTTTTCTGGTTTTGTCCATATTTCGCAACAAAATAACGGATAAAAACAACAAAATCTCTAAAATATTTGAGTTTTCTGTTTTGTCCATATTTCCCAACAAAATAACGAAAAAAAACAAAAATATATCTGAAATATTTGAGTTTTCTGTGTTTGTCCATATTTCGCAACTAAACATACAAAAAAAAAACAAAAAGAATCTGAATTACTTGAGTTTTCAGTTTTTGTCCATATTTCGCAACAAAATAACGAAAAAAAAAACGAGAAAGTATGTGAAATATTTTAGTTTTCAATTTTTGCCCATATTTCGCAACAAAATAACGAAAAAAACATAAAAGTATCTGAAATATTTGAGTATTCTTGTTTTGTCCATATTTCGCATCAAAATAACGGAAAAAAACAACAAAGTCTCTGAAATATTTGAGTTTTCTGTTTTTGCCTATATTTCCCAACAAACTAACGAAAAAAAAAAAAATATCTGAAATATTTGAGTTTTCTACTTTTGTCCATATTTCTCAACAAAATAACGAAACAAAACACAAAAAACATCTGAAATATTTGAGCCTTTCTTTTTTGTCCATATTTCGCAATAATATAACGAAAAAATAACAAGAAAGTATCTGAAATATTTGTGTTTTCTGTTTTTGTCCCTATTTCGCAACAAAACAATGGAAAAAAACAAAAAACTATCTGAAATAATTGAGCTTTTTGTTTTTGTCCATATTGCGCAACCAAATAACAAATCAAAAATTATCTGAAATATTTGAGTTTTTTTGTGTCCATATTTCGCAATAATATAACGAAAAAAAATAAAAAAGTATTTAAAATAGTTGAGTTTTCTGCTTTTGTCTATATTTCGCAACAAAATAACGGAAAAAAACATAAAAATATCAGAAATATTTGAGCTTTCTGTTTTTGTGCATATTTCGCAACAAAATAACAAAACAAAAAGTATCTGAAATGTTTGAGTTTTCTACTTTTGCCCATATTTCTCAACAAAATAAGGAAAAAATGAAACAAAAAAGTATCTGAAATATTTTAGTTTTCTGTTTTTGTCCATATTTCGCAACTAAATATTGAAAAAAACAAAAAGAATCAGAAATTTTTGAGTTGTTTTCTTTTGCCCATATTTCGCAACAAAATAACGGAAAAAAACGACAAAGTATCTGAAATATTTGAGTTTTCATTTTTTTTCCATATTTCGCAACAAAATGTCGGAAAAATAACAAAAAAGTATCTGAAATATTTGAGTTTTCTGCTTTTGTCTATATTTCGCAACAAAATAACAAAAAAAAACATAAAAATATCTGAAATATTTGAGCTTTTGTTTTCGTCCATATTTCGCAACAAAATAACAAAACAAAAAGTATCAGAAATATTTGAGTTTTCGGGTTTTGTTCATATTTCGCAACAAAATAACGGAAAAAAACAACAAATTCTCTAAAATATTTGAGTTTTCTCTTTTTGTCCATATTTCCCAACAAAATAACGAAAAAAGAAACAAAAAATATCTGAAATATTTGAGTTTTTTTGTCCATATTTCGCAATAATATACGAAAAAACAAAAAAGTATCTGAAATATTTTAGTTTTCACTTTTTGCCCATATTTCGCAACAAAATAACGGAAAAAAAAATAAAAGTATCTGAAATATTTGAGTTTTCTGTTTTGGTCCATATTTCGCAACAAAAAACGAAAAAAAAGTATCTGAAATATTTGAGTTTTCTGGTTTTGTCCATATTTCGCAAAAAAAACGAAAAAAAAAGTATCTGAAATATTTGAGTTTTCTGGTTTTGTCCATATTTCCCAACAAATTAACGAAAAAAGAAACAAAAAAATATCTGAAATATTTGAGTTTTTTTTGTCCATATTTCGCAATAATATAACAACAAAATAACGAAAAAAAACATAAAAGTATCTGAAATATTTGTTTTTTCTGGGTTTGTCCATATTTCGCAACAAAACAACGGAAAAAAACAACAAAGTGTCTGAAATATTTGAGTTTTCTGTTTTTGTCTATTTTTCCCAACAAAATAACGAAAAAAAACGACAAATTATCTGAAATATTTTAGTTTTCTGTTTTTGTCCATATTTCGCAAATGAATATCGAAAAAAGAAAAAGAATCTGAAATATATGAATTTTCTGTTTTTCTACATATTTCGCAACAAAATAACGAAAAAAACGAAAAAGTGCCTGAAATATTTTAGTTTTCATTTTTTGTCCATATTTCGCAACAAAATAACGAAAAAAAACATAAAAGTATCTGAAATATTTGAGCTTTCTGTTTTTGTCCATATTTCGCAACAAAATAACGAAAACAAAAGTATCTGAAATATTTGAGCTTTGTGCTTTTGTCCATATTTCTCAACAAAATTAGGAATAAAACAAACAAAAAAGTATCTGAAATATTTTAGTGTTCTGTTTTTCTACATATTTCGCAACAAAATAACTAAAAAGAAGTATCTGAAATATTTGAGTTTTCTGTTTTTGTCCATATTTCTCAACAAAATAAGGAAAAAAACAAACAAAATTATGTCAAATATTTTAGTTTTCTGTTTTAGTCCATATTTCGCAACAAAATAACGAAAAAATAAAAAGAAAGTATCTGAAATATTTGAGTTTTGTGTTTTTGTCCATATTTCGCAACGAAATATCGAAAAAAAAACAAAAAGAATCTGAAATATTTGAGTTTTCTATATTTGTCTATATTTCGCAACAAAATAACGAAAAAAAACATAAAAGTATCTGAAATATTTGAGTTTTCTGGTTTTGTACATATTTCGCAACAAAATAAGGAAAAAACCAAACAAAAAAGTATCTGAAATATTTTAGTTTTCTGTTTTTGTCCATATTTCGCAACAACATAACGAAAAAAAACATAAAAGTATCTGAAATATTTGAGCTTTATGTTTGTGTCCGTATTTCGCTACAAAATAACGAAAAAAAAGTACCTGAAATATTTGAGTTTTCTGGTTTTGTCCATATTTCGCAACAACATAACGGAAAAAACAACAAATTCTTTGAATTATTTGAGTTTTCTGTTTTTGTCCATACTTCCCAACAAAATAACGAAAAAAAAAAAAAAAAAAGTATCTGAAATATTTAAGTTTTCTACTTTTGTCCATATTTCTCAACAAAATAAGGAAAAAAACAAACAAAATTATCTCAAATATTTTAGTTTTCTGTTTTTGTCCATATTTCGCAACTAAATATCGAAAAAAACAAAAAGAATCTGAAATATTTGAGTTTTGTTTTTTGCCCATATTTCGCAACAAAATACCGAAAAAAAACGACAAAGTATCTGAAATATTTGAGTTTCCATTTTTTGTCCATATTTCGCAACTAACTATCGAAAAAATAACAAGAAAGTATCTGAAATATTTGAATTTTCCATTTTTGTCCATATTTCGGAACAAAATAACGAAAAAAACACAACAAAAAAGTATCTGAAATATTTGAGTTTTCTGTTTTTGTCCATATTTTGCAACAAAATAACGGAAAAAAACAATAAAGTCTCTGAAATATTTGAGTTTTCTGTTTTTGTCCATACTTCCCAACAAAATAACGAAAAAAAACACAATTATTTGAAATATTTAAGTTTTCTGTTTTTGTCCATATTTCCCAACAAAATACCGAAAAAAAAAACAAAAAAATATCTGAAATATTTTAGTTTTCTGTTTTGTCCATATTTCGCAACAAAATAACGAAAAGACCATAAAAGTATCTGAAATATTTGAATTTTCTGGTTTTGTCCATATTTCGCAACAAAATAACGGAAAAAACAACAAAGTGTCTGAAATATTAGAGTTTTCTGTTTTTGTCCATATTTCCCAACTAAATACCGAAAAAAAAAACAAAAAAATATTTGAAACATTTTAGTTTTCTGTCTTGTCCATATTTCGCAACAAAATAACGAAAAAAAAACAAAAGACTATCTGAAAAATTTGAGCTTTTTGTTTTTGTCCACATTTGGCAACAAAATAATGAAAAAAAAACAAAAAACTATCTGAAATATTTGAGTTTTCTGTTTTTGTCCATATTTCGCAACAAAATAACGAAAAAAAACATAAAAGTATCTGAAATATTTGAGTTTTCTGGTTTTGTCCACATTTCGCAATAAAATAACAGAAAAAAATAACAAAGTCTCTGAAATATTTGTGTTTTTTGTTTTTGTCCATATTTCCCAACAAAATAACGAAAAAAAAACAACAAAATATCTGAAATATTTGAGTTTTCTACTTTTGTCTATATTTCTCAACAAAATAAGGAAAAAACCAAACAAAAAAGTATCTGAAATATTTTAGTTTTCTGTTTTTGTCCATATTTCGCAACAAAATAACGAAAAAAATAACAAAAAAGTATCTGAAATATTTGAATTTTCTGTTTTTGTCCATATTTCGCAACAAAATAACGAAAAAAAACAACAAATTATTTGAAATATTTTAGTTTTTTGTTTTTGTCCATATTTCGCAACAAAATAACGAAAAAACCAAAAAGTATCTGAAATATTTGAATTTTCTGTTTTCTCCATATTTCGCAACAAAATAACGAAAAAAAAACGAAAAAGTATTTGAAATATTTAAGTTTTCATTTTTTGTCCATATTTCTCAACAAAATAACGAAAAAAAACGACAAATTATCTGAAATATTTTAGTTTTTTGTTTTTGTCCATATTTCGCAACTCAATATCGAAAAAACCAAAAAGTATCTGAAATATTTAAGTTTTCATTTTTTGTCCATATTTCGCAACAAAATAACGAAAAAAACATAAAAGTATCTGAAATATTTGAGCTTTCTGTTTTTGTCCGTATTTGGCAACAAAATAACGAAAAAAAAAGTATTTGAAATATTTGAGTTTTCTGGTTTTGGCCATATTTCGCAACAAAATAACGGAAAAAACAACAAATTCTTTGAAATATTTGAGTTTTCTGTTTTTGTCCATATTTCGCAACTAAATATCGAAAAAAACAAAAAGAATCTGAAATATTTGAATTTTTTTTTGCCCATATTTCGCAACAAAATAACGAAAAAAGCATAAAAGTATCTGAAATATTTGAGCTTTCTGTTTTTATCCGTATTTGGCAACAAAATAACGAAAAAAAGTATCTGAAATATTTGAGTTTTCTGTTTTTGTCCATATTTCGCAACAAAATAACGAAAAAAAACAAAAAAGTATCTGAAATATTTAAGTTTTCTACTTTTGTCCATATTTTTCAACATAATAAGGAAAAAAACAAACAAAATTATCTCAAATAATTTAGTTTTCTGTTTTTGTCCATATTTCGGATCAAAATAACGAAAAAAAAAAGTATCTACAATATTTAAGTTTTCTGTTTTTGTCCATATTTCGCAACTAAATATCGAAAAAAACAAAACGAATCTGAAATATTTGAGTTTTTTTTTTGCCCATATTTCGCAACAAAATAAAAAAAAAAAACGACAAATTATCTGAAATATTTGAGTTTTCATTTTTTTGTCCATATTGCGCAACTAACTATTGAAAAAATAACAAGAAAGTATCTGAAATATTTGATTTTTCCATTTTTGTCCATATTTCGCAACAAAATAACGAAAAAAAACGACAAATTATTTGAATTATTTTAGTTTTATGTTTTTGTCCATATTTCGCAACTCAATATCGGAAAAAACAAAAAGGATCTAAAATATTTGAGATTTCTGTTTTTCTCCATATTTCGCAACAAAATAACGAAAAAAAACAAAAAAGTATCTGAAATATTTGAATTTTCTGTTTTTGTCCATATTTCGCAACAAAATAACGAAAAAAAACACAAATTATCTGAAATATTTTAGTTTTCTGTTTTTGTCCAAATTACGCAACTCAATATCGAAAAAACCAAAAAGTATCTGAAATATTTAAGTTTTCATTTTTTGTCCATATTTCGCAACAAAATAACGAAAAAACATAAAAGTATCTGAAATATTTGATCTTTCTGTTTTTGTCCATATTTTACAACAAAATAACGAAAAAAAAAGTATCTGAAATATTTAAGTTTTCTGTTTTTGTCCATATTTCGCAACTAAATATCGAAAAAAACAAAAAGAATCTGAAATATTTGAGTTTTTTTTTTGCCCATATTTCGCAACAAAATAACGAAAAAAAACGACAAAGTATCTGAAATATTTGAGTTTTCATTTTTGTCCATATTTCGGAACAAAATAACGAAAAAAACAAAACAAAAAAGTATCTGAAATATTTGAGTTTTCTGTTTGTGTACATATTTCGGATCAAAATAACGAAAAAAAAGTATCTGAAATATTTAAGTTTTCTGTTTTTGTCCATATTTCGCTACTAAATATCGAAAAAAACAAAAAGAATCTGAAATGTTTGAATTTGCTGTTTTTGTCCATATTTCGCAACAAAATAACGAAAAAAACGAAAAAGTATCTGAAATATTTAAGTTTTCATTTTTTGTCCATATTTCGCAACAAAATAACGAAAATAAACATAAAAGTATCTGAAATATTTGAGCTTTCTGTTTTTGTCCGTATTTGGCAACAAAATAACGAAAAAAAACGACAAATTATCTGAAATATTTTAGTTTTTTGTTTTTGTCCATATTTCGCAACTCAATATCGAAAAAACCAAAAAGAATCTAAAATATTTGAGATTTCTGTTTTTCTCCATATTTCGCAACAAAATAATAAAAAAAAAAACAAAAAAGTATCTGAAATATTTGAGTTTTCTGTTTTTGCACATATTTCGGATCAAAATAACGAAAAAAAAGTATCTGAAATATTTAAGTTTTCTGTTTTTGTCCATATTTCGCTACTAAATATCGAAAAAAACAAAAAGAATCTGAAATGTTTGAATTTTCTGTTTTTGTCCATATTTCGCAACAAAATAACGAAAAAAACGAAAAAGTATC